>CM034238.1:29936220-30536220 GCA_019916065.1 Vitellaria paradoxa
CACCCAATTTCTTAAGTGAACTCTCTTTTAACTCCCAAGTCTAGCACTTAGTTGCCCTCCCCGGCAACGGCGCCAAAAACTTGACCGACCCTAAAAAGTGTTTCGGCTTGTACCTCTCAAGTGCAAGAGGGCAGTCGTAGTTTTAAAACTCGGTGAGTACCGAGGTCGAATCCACAGGGAGGGCTTTGTTAAAAGCTCAAGACTTGTTCTCTTAATTAGTAGGTGAACCTAAATTAATTTAAACTAATTTTTTAGCAACTCAAACTTTTGTTTTCGATTCTAAATGAAAGAAATTCGATTTAATTTTAAAATGCAAACAAAGCATCTACTCTAAATTCTAAAACGAATAAATCAACTCATAAATTAAATTAAATAACAAGCACAATACTAAAAAGGTTCTTGATCCAACTTTCAAGTCCGGGTAGTTCACTACTTTGCCTTGGGGTGTGTTTGTTTGAAGAACAGGGTTTAATTTGAAAAGTTTTAA
This sequence comes from Vitellaria paradoxa, assembly GCA_019916065.1. Classification (NCBI taxonomy): domain Eukaryota; kingdom Viridiplantae; phylum Streptophyta; class Magnoliopsida; order Ericales; family Sapotaceae; genus Vitellaria; species Vitellaria paradoxa. The sequence continues at coordinate 29,936,708 of CM034238.1, forward strand.
AAATGTTATAATCAAAGGTCAGTACCAGTGATCTCAAGCGGATATGGTTAAAGATCTTTGTTTCCTAGGGTTTTTCAATTAAACTCCAAAAATTAATAAAAATCTAATTTTTAAGACTATTCGAAAGTATTTGAAGATTGGTTACGAAAATCCATACCAGTGATCTCACACGGATTTGGTTAAGGATTTTCGTATTTGAATGTTTTCGAAATAGAAAAAAAATAGATTTGTAAAAGGTAAATCCCTTCGCGAAAGGTTTCGCAACCTACGCGAAGGGTTTCGTAACCTACGCGAAAGGTTTCGTAACCTACGCGAAGGGACTACGAACACCCCAAGGCTTTTCGTGAACTACCCTTTCTTGATTCGTCGAATCAAGATTAGGGTTTTACGCTAAAACTACTTTAAGCATCTTAAAAACAATCAAATAGCATTCAATCATACGGAAAGAGAATTGAAACAAGAAAAACATGATATTACGAAACAAAACGAAATAAAACGAAGTAGATTAAAGTGCAACTTACAACGTAAAGCAAATGTAAAAGATGAAATGAAGAATCACTACAAAGATGACGATGAAAGCTCCAACAAAAATCATGAATCCACGCATGCAAGCTTAAAACTTAATCTAAAAACTCTCAAAATTCTATTCTAATACTTAATTGAAGGTGCGAAATTAAAAGGTGCTTCTCCTCCTCTTGGCCGTGCAATAGCTCTTTATATAGATGCCACAAAACCCTAGAAGAGGAGCTTTCACGCGGCTATTGTAAATCACGGATGGTCCCGACCGTCTGGAGAGGGGGTCGGGACCGTCTGAAGTTTTGAACTTTCTGTGGTCCCGACCGTCTAAGTGATGGTGGGGACCGTCTAGTTTTTCCTTCTTTGCTTTCTTTCCTTCTCTTGGTTGGGTCTTTGGGCTAGTCTTTTCCATCGAAGATGAGGTTCGAACCATGACTTTTTCTTTGTCTTCTTGGCCCTCTCCATAGCTATAAACTTCGACATCCTTGCCCTTTTTCCTACAAATAAAATAATAAAAGTATAAGTAACACAATAATACTAAAACTTCAACTTTACTTATTTTAATGCATGAATAAGTGTTGAGTTAGGGAGTTTGTAATTACACTTTTCAAGTGTAATCAATCACTATGTAAGGCTATCTACTTCCCAAACTAATAAGCATTACATAGCCATTACCATACATCTCTCATTTTCTCTTTAGTTTTTTCATTCAACTTGTTGGTTTATGTTAATCTGTAATTGGCATATAGTAGTAATATTCTATTATACTTGATTACACTTGAAAAGTGTAATTACAAACTACAAATTAGAGCATAAATCATGCATTTATTTAATTAATTTTAAAGTTTTTAGTTAATTTTTATTATTTATGGTGTTTTGTTTTCAAAATGTAGGAAAGAAATAGAAATCATCGAAATTAACAGTGGTAAGGACGATGATGAATTTACTCCTATCCGAACACTCCGACACTCAGTTTGGATAGCAACAAAGATGTAGAAGGCAGAGAAAACTGAAAAATAAATAATTGGACCTTACTAGTGTCCGAACACCCCAGTCAAGCGGTCCGACACTAGCGACTATTATGCATAGGATTTTTAGGTTTAAGTCTTTGGAGCCGCATATATATTCTATGCCTCTATCAGCTGTCATAAACACCCTTTTCCATATAGTTCGTCTCCAATTTTGAGAGTTAAATAATGCAGTTGAGAGATTACGTTTTGATTTTTAGAGCAATTTCAATTTTATTTGTTCGTTGATTCAGCTACAACTTTACCTTGAAATATAGTATTTTAATAGTTTGATTTAATGGAAGTTTTATTCTATTTACTCACTATTTTTATTTGTTTTTTGTGTGATAAAACCATGCTTGGCTAAACTTTTTTGTCTTAATTCAATGAATCAAGGAATGGTGGAACATTTGATCAATCCAATGTGTGTAGGGTTATATATGTGATATAATAACATCCATATATAGTTCTACCTTTTCTTTTCATTCCTAATTTTATTTATTATCGAAAAATTTTAGAAACAAAAACCCTTGACTATATTCTCTATAATCACTGGTAAGGATTTTTTATTTGAATATTCTTGTATATTTCCAAAATAAATAAATTAGGGTTGAACTCAAAAATAATATAAAAGAAAATTTTTCGGTTCTATAATCCTAAACATGAATATAAAACCGTGTTTTAGAAGTTAAGAATTTTCATAAATATATTTTTCGATTTATTTTTTCATTAAGTGAAACCTAAATCGTAGTGATTTACACATTGGATTGTGAAAAAGCAATTCCACCTGGAATTGAAAAGTTGAATCAAGATTTTTGTTTATTCGATTTCTATTCTGCAGAAATTAATTTACTCTTCTAGTGTTATTTATTACTAGTTTTAGCATTACGTAAATTGTTTACTGTTTTTAAGTAATTGAATTACCTTAGGTTAATTTCATTTAATTGGTTTAATTTAATTGAATAGTTAATTGATTAGAGAATTTTAGAAAATTTATCCTTTTAAAAGTAACTAAAAATCTTTCATTTTTAAATTGAGTAGCAGTTAGTTTATAACCTTTAAAACTTGGAAACTATTACATAGGTTCCTTAAGGATTCGACCTCAGTCTTACAGAGTAAAAACTACATTGTGCACCCTTGCACTTGGGTGTTAAGTTATAACTGCATTATTTGCAGGCGGTCAAGTTTTTGGTGTTGTTGCCAGGGAACCAATTTTAGTTTTTAGGTTATTTTTAGGTCTAGTCAATTTACTTTCCTTTTTGTAAAAAAAAAAAATTATTTTTATCATTTTTCTTCCAAACTACCTAGAGCAACTTACTACTGTCCAGACACCCCAATCGAGTAGTTTGGACACCCAAATCGAGTAGTCTGGACACTAGTGCCTTTACAGAACTTTCATTTAGCATATAAGCATTTGGAATCGTGGGGAGAATGGTAAATTAAGACGTCTTGAACCGCTAGATCTTCCTTTTAAACTTGAGAACCTCTTCTTAGGACTTCAAATTCCTGTTCCTTCTACTCCTACTTTAGAAATGGCTAATATTCAAGCTGTTGTTACTAGACGTTCCATAAGGGACATATTGTAGCAAGATAGGCACACTCCTGAATCTTGTATAGTGTGGCCAGAAAACCAAAGAGCTTTCAACTTTAAACCTAACATGATCCAATTGTTACCTATATTCTATGGTATAGATTCTGAAAATCCATATAATCATCTTACTCGCTTTAAGAACATTTATGTCACTATCAAGAATCAATGATGTCCTATAGACTTAGCATTTCTTAAGCTCTTCCCATTTTCTTTGAAAGATAAAGCTGCTAGATGGTTTGAATTCTTACCATTTAATTCTATTCGCACATGGGATGAAATTTAAGCTAAGTTTCTGAAGGAATTCTTCCCTTCCAATAGTACTGATGCCATACAACATCAAATTTTGAACTTTGCACCACAACTTGGTGAAAGTTTTTACTAGTGTTGGGAAAGGTTCAAAACTTTATTACATTCTTGTCCACACCATGGATTTGAATTTTGGCGTCTTGCAAGTATTTTCTATGGATCATTGACGCCATAACTAAAACAATTCGTGGAGACCATGTGCAATGGACAGTTCTATCATAAAACTCCTGAAGAAGCCTACGGATACTTTGAATTCCTAACTGAGAATGCATAAACTTAGGACACCATGGGATCTCAAAACACCCAAATTGCTAGTATTACATCAAGCAGAGGTATACATCAATTGAGTGAATTTGATGACCTCAAGGCAAAACTGGCAACACTAACGACGAAAATTGAGACCTTGAAAATTAAAAAGGACACAACTACAATTAAAGAACCCATTGCAAGTTTTTACTGCATTGTATGTGATGGTCAAACACATAGGATTGACGATTGTCCTACTATCCCAGTTTGTAGAGAAGTTGTACAAGGCTAGTAATCTAGTGAACTCACTATCCATGCCGTGAATCAATTGAGCCCACCATGTTAAGGAAAAAGTCAAGGGGGAAACCCTTATTTTGAAACATATAATCTAACTTGGAGGAACCACTCTAACTTTAGTTGGAGAAATGAGGGAGCACAAATACCACAACCATATCATGCTCCACCTCCACCTCTTCCTCAAGTTCCAATCTATAGCTCAGGATTTTCTCAGAATGCGGGACCATCATAATACTTGTCTTCCCCCAAACAAGAGATCTACTGAAGAGGCACTTCAATAATTTATGAACATATAATCTCCACTGTGGGCCCAAAATAACAAAACTCTAGATGATATATATCAGGAATCAATTAACACTTCCAACTCAAACATTGAGTTCTCAACCAAAAGGCTAATTTTCAACACAACCTCGTCCAAATCTAGTAGCTTAAGTTAAACAAGTTGAAGGATCTTCTAACTTACCCTGGAATGTTGAACAAGTTCAAAACATCACGATTCTTAGGAACGGTAAAATTATAGATAAAACCATTCACCCTACGGTGGTTGAGACTAAAGAAGAGTTGGAACCTAAGCGAATGTTGGAAGATAACAAGAAAGTAGTAAAACAGCTAATAATAATTGATGAAGGAGAGTCTGAAAAAGAAAAGAGTAAAGAGGAGAAAGAAAAAAAGAAAAAGGAGAAAAGTGAGGAACCATTGATTGTGTCTAAAGAATATATTCCCAAGGCACCATTTCCTTAACGGTTCTTGAAACCAAAAAAGGAAGCCCAACCTATTGAGTTGCTAGAGGTATTCAAGCAAGTAAAAATTAATATACCTCTACTTGCGCAATTAAGCAAATCCCTTCATATGCTAAGTTCTTAAAAGAAGTATGTACCGTATAGAGGGGATTAAATGTAAAGGAGAAAGCGTTTCTCACTGAGTAAACAAGTGTTATATTGTAATGTCGTACACCCCTAAAATATAAGGACCTTGGTTGTCCTACCATCTCTTGTCACATAGGGGAGTATTATATTAGTCGAGCACTGCTTGATTTAGGGGCAAGTGTAAACTTACTTCCCTACTTAGTAAATGAACAGCTGGGCTTAGGAGAAATAAAACATACCCATGTGACTTTGCAGCTTGTTGATAGATTAATTGAAGTCCCACGAGGTATGGTTGAAGATGTATTAGTACAAGTGGAGAACTTTTACTTTCCTGTAAATTTCATTATCTTTGACACTCAACCACTGACCAGTTTATCTGTACCAAATCAAACACCTGTAATTCTTGGAAGATCATTTTGGCAACATCAAATGCCATTATAAATTACAAGAATGGACTAATGAAAATATCATTTGGTAATATTGAGTTTGAAACAAATATCTTTCACGTTAGTAAAAAACCAAAAGAGGTGCCTAAATATATAAGTAGTGGACTTAGTTGAAACTATAGCCTAAGATTACGTAGATCACGAATTCATTGAAGATCCTTTAGAGAGAGCAATTTGTTTTAGTCAAGAGAGATTGAATTTCATAATTTAAAGTGATGAGGTAGGAGCAATTTTTGATTGGTTGGAGATTTATCCAACAATGTCTTTTAGGAAATAGGTGCGAACCTTTGAAAACCTGGGACCACTTTTAAATAAAGCAGAATCATCAAAAGTGAAAGCTCCAAGTCCTAATAGAAAAACCTTACCCAATAATTTGAAATACGCTTTTCTAAGAGGAGAGACTAATCTAGTAGTCATTTCTTCTGAATTGACAATTGACCAAGGGCATCAATTGGAAAATCTTTTGAAAAGCCACGAGAAAACCTTGGCTGGTCAGTGGTTGACTTAACTAGTATTAGTCCACTCATTTGTACACATATAATATATCTAGAAGAGGATGCCAAACTAGTTCATCAAATCCAAATATGACTCCATCCGAACATGAAAGAAGCAATGAGAGTTAAGGTATTGAAATTACCTGATGCGGAAACTATTTACCCAATCTCTAATTCTGAATAGGTGAGCATTACACAAGTAGTTCTAAAGAAATCTAATGTCACAGTAGTTCAAAATGAGAATAACTAGTTGGTTCTAACTCAAATTTAAATTGGTTAGAGAGTTGATTATAGAAAACTCAATGCAGTTACAACAAAAAATCATTTCCCTCTTCTATTTTCAGATTAAGTTTTAGAAAGAGTAGCTGCGCATACATATTATTGTTTTCTAGATAGTTATTCAGTCTACAATCAAATAGAGATTACCTTAGAGGATCAAGCTAAAACTACTTTTACTTGTCCTTTCGAAACTTTTGCATATAAAAAGATACCCTTTAGTCTCTGTAATGCTCCTACTACTTTTTATCGCTGCATGATTAGCACATTTAGTGAAATGGTAGAAGAAATCATTGAAGTCTTTATGGATGACTTCTCTGTTTACGGTGGTTCTTTGAGTAATGCTTAAAGAACCTTGATTTAATTTTGACATGATGTGAAGAGAAGAATCTAGTTTTTAATTGGGAAAAGTGTCACTTCATGGTGACTCAATGCATTATTTTGGGGCATATTGTCTCCAAAGAAGGCATCCAAGTGGAACAAGCCAAAGCGGAATTAATTCAGAAACTTCCAACTCTATAATCTGTTAAAGACATTAGATCATTTTTGGGCTATATTCAATTTTATCAGTGGTTCATTCAATCATTTAGTGAAATTTCAAAACCCTTATGCCATTTATTGACATAAGATACACCTTTTGAATGGACACCCCAATGTCAAAAAGCATTTGAAAAACTTAAGGGTTGCTTAACTACAACCCCTATTGTTTAATCTTTTGACTAGTCACTTCCGTTTAAACTGATGTGTGATGTAAGTGACCATACCATTGGTACTGTGTTAAGGCAAAGAAAAGACAAAAAGGCACATGTCATTTATTATGCAAGCAAAGCTCTTAATGATGCACAGAGAAATTACACGACTACTGAAAAGGAAATGTTAGCAGTTGTTTTTGCCCTTGAAAAGTTTCGCCCATATCTCATTGGTTTGATAGTCATAGTGTTTACTGATCATTCTGCTCCTAAACACCTGTTAACCAAATAAGAGGCCAAACCATGATTAATTCATTAGATATTACTTTCACAAGAATTTAACCTCAAAATAAGAGATAAAAAAGGAGTGGAAAATGTCGTAGTTGATCATCCACTACAACAATAAACACTTTTAGTGACCAAAAATTTGGTCGCGAAAAGTTATTTTTTGGTCGCTAAAACTTTTGCCAACCAAATATAATTTGGTCGCCCGTTGGTCGGCAAAGGCTAGTGGCAGAAAGTATTGGCGACCAAAAATATATTTGGTCGATACAAGTATAATTTTTGCCGACCAAACTTTGGTTACTAAAAGATACACCTTTGGCGACCAACATATATTTGGTCAGCAAAGGTTTACCCTTTAGCGACCAAAAATTTGGTCCCCAAATGTTAGTTTTTGGCTACCAATTGGTCGCTAAAAGGGTCTTTAATTGGAAATTTGAATTAATTTAAAAAAAATAAAAATTCAAATGTAGCGCCACATGGCATCATTTGCTAACATGTCATAATGCCACATGGCAACTTGTGTTATGCCACGTGTCGACTTATAATTTCGCCACGTGTCGACTTATAATTCTGCCACGTGTTAGCCTATGATTCTGCCATGTGTTGAATTTATATTTTTGAGATTTTTGTTGTTGCTGCTGAGATTCGAACTCGTGCTATTTCTTTGGAAGTTCGTATGGTTGACTACTAGGCCAAGCTATTATTTATATATATATTTTACATTTTTTGTATATATAAATAAACTTTTATCACTTTTGGCGACCAATTGGTCGCCAAAGGCAAAAATGATAAAAAAATTTATGATTTTTATTTAATTACTTTAACCTTTTTATAATAAATTTTTAACACTTTTACCAACCAATTGGTTGCAAGAAGTGCCCCTTTATAAACTAATTAGTTAGCAAAAGTGATAAAAAAATTTATTATTTTTATTTAATTATTTTAACTTTTGTTTCAATAATTTGAAATCATAAACAATATATGAAACTATATAGATATTTAGTAAATAATTTATGAATAAATATTATATTTAACTAAAAATAATTTTAAATGTTTTTTTTTCCTCAAATTCGTATGTGTAGCATATATTTAATACATATATATCTTTAATTTAGTTATATCATGGCTCACTATATATATTTTTTTCTTCATTTTGTATTTATATTCTTAAAAATAATTTGGTCGCATTTAGTTTTAGTTTTAGAAAATTATTTTTAAAAAGTAAAATTTTTGAAAACTATTTTAAGAATTTATTTCCAATAAAAAAAATATTTTAGGTGATTATATTTGGAAATAAGTTCTAAAAAGATAAAGAAAGGAAATTACTTAAAATTAATAAATAATATTTGTTATTTTTTATTTTTAAATTTAAAATAATGTCACTTTAATATAATTAATATTAAATTACACTAAACAATTATTAGATATTAAAATGTTTAATATTCACTTGATTATAAGTCATACAAACTATAAAGGTTACTCCAACATATTTACTTTGAAACAAAAAATGATTATACATTCAAATTATCTAAATTTGATTTGGTGAATTTAGTTTTAGCATTAATTTGGTAACATTATTTTGTTGATCTATGATTATAATTTTTGATAATTTTTATAAATTAATTAAAATTAAAAAATAAACATTAAAATAAAATTTATGAAATCTAATTTAAATCATACAAAGAGATAAATAAATTTGTTTTGGAGAAAAATAGAGAAAGAAATAAAATTTAATTATTTTCATTTATCCATTTCATTTTTTTAGCAACTAAATTAATATTTGGTCGATGAAGAGATTTTTTAGTGACCAATTGGTCGCCAAATGCTTGGAATTTAGCCACCAAACTTATTTGATCACTAAAAATGAATGTCAAAAATTATGAAAATATTTCGTGATCAAATATTTTGGTAGCCAAAAGTCATTATTAGCACCAAATGATGGAGGGAAATATTTTAGAACTCTTTAGCGACTAAATTAATATTTGGTCGCTAAAGGTTAACTTTTAGCGACCAATTGGTCGCCAAATGTCTAGAATTTAGCTATCAAACTTATTTGGTCGTTTAAAATAAATGTCAAAAATTATAAAAATATTCCGCGACCAAATGTTTTGGTAGCTAAAAGTCATTGTTGGTGCCAAAAGATGGAAAGAAATATTTTAGAACTCTTTAGCAACTAAATTAATATTTGGTCGATAAATGTTAACTTTTAGCAACCACTTGGTCGCCAAATGCCTGGAATTTAGTGACCAAACTTATTAGGTCGCTAAAAATAAATGTCAAAAATTATGAAAATATTCCACGACCAAATGTTTTAGTAGCCAAAAAGCCATTGTTGGCGCCAAAGGATGGAAGGAAAAATTTTAGAACTCTTTAGTGACTAAATTAATATTTGGTCGCTAAAGGTTAACTTTTGGCGACTGACCGCTTGTAGAATGTGCGTCTAAATTAACTCCCAAATACAAGGGTGTGCGGTGTAGTTTTAACTTGGTAAGTCCGAGGTCGAATCCACAGGGAACCTAAAGTTTTAGTTTCTAAGTTATCCAGAAAATTTAAAATTCAAATGCTAGGGAATTTAACAATTGCCAAGAAAACTAGAATTGGAAATATTTGTAAATTTAAACTTAACTTAACCTAGCAAAGCTTAAAGAAAGAGATTTACCAAATAAATATTTTATTTTTATTTTTTTATATTTATAATTTTAAAGAAAAGAAAAACTTAACTTTGATAAGAATTCAAGAATTTAAAATCAAATTCAAGATAGATTAAAGAATTCAAGATTAAGAGGTTCTTGATCCAACTTCACAAGTTTGGGTAGTTTACTACTTCACTACGGGATGTGTTAAAAATACAATCTATAGTTCACGTCAAAGGAGTTATAGATTGGGAAAAATACTCTCGTTAATGATCCAAAAATGCCCGATACTCAGTTTTAAAATCATGTTTCATTATGGATAATAAAATTGGAAAGATTTTCTAAGAAAACATTCGGTTTCAAACCTAAATTAGGGTTTGTTAAAAACTTATTAAGAAAATTATATTCAAGAGTTTTTACCAGTGATTATAGAGAATATAGTCAAAAACTCTTGTTTTCAAAGGTTTTTCAAACAACCAAAACCAGATTTGTTTTAGAAATCAATTTTAATTTGCCTAAAATTATTAAATCAATTTTTACCCAAAAACCTTGACCAGTGATTACAGAGAACGTAGTCAAAGGTTTCCATTTTCGAAAGTGTTTGAAACAAAATAAAATGATTCTTACAATTGTAGATCACTCTGCAAAGGTTTTTACAAACCAAGCGAAGGATCTACGCACATCCCTTCGTTTTTCATAAACTACCCTTCCTTGATTCGTTGAATCAATAACTAGGGTTTTACGCTACGTTCATAAAGAAATCCATGTAAGATAATCCAATCATTAAAACAAGAATCAAAGAACGAGAAGAAAGAAAGAATGTAAACTAACTATGAATAAAAATATTATTAATCTAAGCAAAAATAGTACCGTACTTCGAAGAACGAAAATAATAATGAATAATCATGAAAGCTGTAGCGAATCCACAAATTGTTGCATAAACCTTGTTTAACATCTTCAAAAAGAAATTGAAAACTCTCCTTCTAAAGTCTAAAACTCTCTCTAAAAGTCTGGAAAAAGATGAAAAGAAGATCCCCTAGACGGCTGCTCATAGGGTTTTTATAACCCATGCACAAAACCCTAAAAACAAAACAATAAAGTGGCTCCCGCATGTCCCAGGTGTCTAGGTGTCCGGACACCCAAATGGGGTGTCCAGACGGCAGTGTATAAGTTTCACTTTTTGTGTTTTTTTCTTCTGACAGCTTTCTGTCATTGACTTTCAATGCGATTTTGACCTTGAATATGATGGATTCAGGCTTCAGCTAAAACACGAAAGTTGTAGCCCTTTGAGTCTTCTTTCCAACCCAAAAAGAATCAGGTCAATCCAAATTGTGAGCGAAAAGATATGGTCAAAAAACTGACAGTGTGTCAAGTTGGAACTTCAGCTGCACACCCCTTCAACCATCTTGAACTTCGGACCATCTTTTCTCCGTGACAGCCACTTTCATCGCTGCTAATCTCAATTATTTTGCCGTTTTCCTAGCAATTAAGAAAATAAAAGTTACAAGTAATAAAATAATGATAAAACTTCAAGATTAACTACTTGAAGGCACCAATGTGTATCAAAATGTGGAGTTTGTAATTACACTTTTCATGTGTAATCAGCGACCTTGGTCGCCAAATGCCTGGGATTTAGCAACCAATTTATATTTGGTCGCTAAATATAAATTATTAGTGACCAAACGATGTTTTGATGTTTAGTCGCTAAAAACTAATATTTAACAACCAAATTTAGTTTTGGTCGCGAAAAATGGTCACTAAAAATGCTTTTTCTTGTAGTGATCTATCACGTTTACTAGCAGAAGCTCATCCCCAAGATGAAATTCAAATGAATGATAGTTTTCTGGATGAACAATTGTTTAATGTAACGGCAATAACAACTTCCACTCCTCCGTGGTATGATGATAATGCCAATTACCTGGTGACAGGACAAATACCAAGTGAATAGAGCTCTAAAGACAAGAAGAAATTCTTGCGTAATGTTCAAGTTTTCTTTTAGGGTAATCCTTACTTGTTCAAATATTATCCTAGTCAAGTAACAGGATGTTGTATTCCTAAGCGAGAGGTACTATGCATGCTTGAATTCTATCATTCCTAAGCCTGTGGTGGCAATTTTTCCACAAAAAAAAAAAAAAAAAATAGCAGCTAAAATCCTTCAATGTGGATTTTATTAGCCCACAATCTTCAAAGATGTTCATCATTTTTGCACCACATGCGAAAGATGCCAATGTTTAAGAAGCCTAACACGGAGAAACATAATGCATCTTCCCCCTATTCTTGTATTAGAAGTATTTGACTGTTGGGGAATAGATTTTATGGGCCCTTTCTCAGTTTCATTTGGTTATGAATATATCTTAGTAAGGGTTGATTACGTTTCAAAATGGGTTGAAGCAATAGCCATGAGCACTAATGATAATTAAGTCGTGCTTAAATTCCTTCATGAGAATATATTCTCGCATTTTAGGATGCCCTGAGCAATTATAAGTGATGGAAAGAAACATTTCTGCAATCGTCTAGTGGGTACATTATTACTTAAATATGGTGTGGTTCATAAGATAGGCACGTCATACCACCCACATTGCCAAGTAGAGCTTGCTAATAGAGAAATTAAGTAAATTCTTAAGTAAACAATTAATCTAAATTGTAAGAATTGGTCATTATGATTGATTGACTCCCTATTAACGTACCATATAGCTTATAAAACAACCTTAGGGATGTCTCTATATAGATTAGTTTAAGGGAAACCATGCCATCTTCCCATTGAGTTAGAACATAAAATTTATTGGGCTATTAAACAATTCAACGCTAGTGTCGATGAGGCTGAACTTCACCGTAAACTTCAAATTGCAAAAATGGATAAATTGAGAAATTATGCATATGAAAATGCAAAAATTTCAAAAGAATAGATGAAGAAAGTACACGATCAACATATCGCTCGACGTTCATTTCACGAGGGTCAAAAAGTACTTCTTTATCATTCACAACTTCATCTATTTCCTAACAAATTGTAATCTAAATGGACTGGCCCATTCATCGTGAAAAGTGTTTCCAAACATGGCGTAATTGAAATTGAAAATCCAAAGAATAAGAATCGATTCAAAGTGAATACGCATTGGCTCAAACTATATCTTGAGAATTTCGTTGGAGTGTCAAATTGTGAGATCTTCTAGATCCTCCACCGTATGAATGAATCATAATTAATTTCTATGAATTGTTTTTATCATAATAGATTTATTAGTTCCAATTTCAAGTTTTTAAATTTAGATTTGAAGTTTAGTTTAAAATTTTCTTAGGAGTGAATTTTACTTTTCTTAGTTTTTTGTCCATGTTTTTCTCACTACTTATGCTGAATAACCTTTCGTCATTACCTAGATATATAGTAGATTAGATTTTTCTTTCTTTATTTTCTTATATCTTGTTAGTTTATCTTTTCTTTTCTTATTTTCTTTTCTTTTATTTTTATTTTCTCTATGTACTAATTCTTTTTCTTGTTTTATTTTATTTTTCTTTTATTTCTAACATTTTTCTTGAATAGTTCTTTTGTTTTTCTTCAAATAAGGAAGCTCTTGAGGTAATATCCTTCCTCTCCCTTTTATTTAGTCTTGCACTTCCAAATTGGTACTTCATATATATAATTGTTGTTGTTGGAAGTACTGTAGAATCTAAGTTGGGGGTTGTATTAGGTGATGTCTTAGGTGGCTTGAATAATGGGTACATGCTTACTTTATTTTTTACTTTGTTCTTATTTGTAGGCTATTGTTTCATGCTCATCATCATGCTCACTATTGCACACTACAGACCCACATTTGCATCGTGGTTGTCACATTGAGGACAATGTGAATTTTAAGTTTGGGGGTAGGGTTCACATGATGAATTGATTTAATATATGTTGAATGGACAAAAAAAAAAATTTCAAATCTTGGGCAAATTAAGGTTATCTTGACTTAGCAGGACTAGACCTTGCATATGTCTCTGAATTGGCTTAATGTTGGTATTAGTCATGAAAATAATAAATGATTCAGTTTCAATCTTAAATAAGGCACTTGATTCAAATTGAGTATATAATTTTCTAATGCATTGAAAACTTGTCACTTGAGATCATTGAAATGAAAGCGTGTTAAGGATTTGAGTTCATGAGATTTAGTCATTTAAGTATGCCAAGACATAGGTGGAGACTTAAAACTCTATATTCTGTGAGCTTTTAAGCCTGATCTTTTGTTCTTAAGGGTTTTGTACATAATGTTCTATATGATTTCTTTCATCTCACTTTTCTTGAATAGTTTCATCACAATACTTTGTTTTGGTATTAAATGCACAAGACACTATTTTTGATTTACATGTATGAATCAATGCCTCTGGCAAAGTGTTATTAACCTAGAGAGTGATGTTAGGCCATTTTTCTTACATTTGGAGGCCTATGATTTTTTCTTTATTACATTACCTTTGAAGCCACTTTGAAGCCTTTGACGAATTAAAAATAATATATGAAATTTCTTGTTTTATCCACATTTATAACCTTTTAACCTTATATATATAGGCAAGCCAACCCTTATATATCACAGGATATTTGTGCAAAAATCATAACAAGGTTTATAAGGGAGAAGCTTGTCATTGGAAAATGTGGTGGAATAAAAAGAAAAATTTGAAAAAAAAAAGGAAAAGAAAGAAAGAAAGAAAAATATGGGATATAGCATTTCATGAGTTCATTATTATTAGTCTCATGAAAAAAAAAATATAACTTTAGTATTGGCATTCAAGGAGTTGAAAAGAGAAAAGTTGGGGAGTACTTCATTGCATTATCATTGTAATCCTTAGACAAACACTTCGATTTTTTCTATCATTTGTTTGTTTAACCAAATACCCCATGGCCAAGATACAACCTAGTACCTAATGGACTTTAGGTGAGAGACACTTATAAGAGGATTGATCAATTTCATGCGGTTGATAGTAGTTTCCTTGTTTATGCATTAATACATTCTTTCGTAAAGCTATGTAACACTTTGTATCTTAATTCTTTTAATCACTTCTTGATTTGGGTTCATTGCAGTTATTTGATATTATATTCCTACATGAACTATAAGAGTAACCCTTCTTGAGTGATTTCATTTGTACGTGGACAACTTGTTGAGATTTGAAGTCGAGGTTGCGATCTTTGAGTATACTTGAAAGTTATTTTGAATGAATGACATAAGTTTTTTTTTTTGTAACCCAAAACCCACACTAGTTTATTGTGGTTCTCAACGAACTGCGTAACCAATGGATAAACTAGGGGTGCTTAAACCTATCTGCAATACCCAAGCACCAGGCAAGACAAAGTAGGAGCCATCAAGAATCGAACTCAAAACCTCTGGGTTTACAGTTGGTCCCAAGCACTGCTGGGCTACCCTGGCGGGTTTGAATGACATAAGTTTGAATATACTTGAAAGCTATTTTGAATGAATGACATGAGTTGGCACACTTGAAATTAAATGGTTAAGAGTTAGGTAAGTTTAATATGCATTGGGAGGTTTTATGCAATTTTTAGATTTTTAACTTGTTCTTTATTAAGATTGACCCAAGAATTGTTTGATTAACTTATATTATACATCGAACTAATTTAAGAATCTTATGGGTAGATTCACTGCAAACCCTCACGAGACTTCACTCGTCTGCTAGGGGGAACCTAGGGGAGGCTTGTTCTACATTGCTAAGTGCAACTATGTTTCCAACGAAAAGAAAAATAGGATCAAATTTTAGTTCATTTTAATAATGTTATCACTAGGGACTAGCAATACTTTAGTTGGGGGGTGTGATTATACTTGAAAAGTGTAATTACAAACTGTAAATTAGAGCATAAATCATGCATTTATTTAATTAATTTTAAAGTTTTTAGTTAATTTTTATTATTTATGGTGTTTTATTTTCAAATTACAGGAAAGAAACAGAAATCATCAAAATTAACAGTGGTAAGGACGATGATGAGGTCACTGCTATCTAGACACTCCGTCGCTTACCAAATAGTAGTAAAGAGGCAAAAGGCAGAGAAGACTGAAGAATAAAATATGAAATTGGATAATATTGGTGGCTGGACACCATAGTCGAGCAGTCCAGACGCCAGCGACTATTTTGCACAGTTTTTTAGGTTTAGGTCTTTGAAGTTGCATATATATTCTATGTTTCTATTAGCCATCATGTACACGTTCTTCTATACAGTTCTTTTCCAGTTTTTAAGAGTTAAATAATGCAATTTAGAGATTACATTTTGATTTTTAAAGCAATTTCAATTTCATTTGTTCGTCGATTTAGCTACAACTTTACCTTGGAGTACGGTATTTTAATATTCTGATTTAATGGAAGTTTTGTTCTGTTTATTCACTACTTTCATTTGTTTTTCGTGTGAAAACACCATGCTTGGCTAAACCCTGTTTGTCTTAATTCGATGAATCAAAGAAGGGTGGAGTGTTAGATCAATCTGATGTGTGTAGGGTTATATATGTGATGTATTAACATCCATATATAGTTCTAACTTTTCTTTTCAGTCCTAATTTTATTTATTATCAAAAAAATTTTGGAAATAAAAACCCCTGACTATATTCTCTATAATCACTAGTAAAGATTTTCAATTTAAATATTCTTATATGTTTTTGAAATAAATAAAATAGTGTTGAACTCAAAAATAATATAAAAGAAAATTTTTTCAGTTTTATAATCCTAAATGTGAATATAAAATCGTGTTTTAGAAGCTTAAGAATTTCCATGAAAGTATTTTTCAATTTATTTTTCCATTACATGAAACCTAAATCATAGTGATTTTATACATCGGATTGTGAAAAGAAATTCTACCCGGGATTGAAAAATTGAATCAAGATTTCATTTATTTGATTTCTATTCTACAGAAATTAATTTACTCGTCTAGTTTTATTTATTACTAGTTTTAGCATTTACATAGATTGTTTATTGTTTTTACATAATTGAATTACCTTAGTTTAATTTCATTTAATTGGTTTAATTTAGTTGAATAGTTAATTGATTAGAGAATTTTAGAAAATTTAGGGGTCATTTGGTTTGTTTTTCTATTTTCTGTTTTCTGTTTTTATTTTCTATTTTCTGTTTTGAGCTCATTTTTCATTTTGTGCTTTTGAAAATATGGAAAACAGTTCAAAATTCATTTGGTTACTTGTGTTTTCAAAATTTGTTTTCGAAAATTGAATATGAGTTTACACATGAAATAAAAAATGATAAAAAATCATTTTGAGAGTTTTTAACAAAAAACAAGAAAAATCTCAAAACAAAGAAAACAAAGTATTTTCTATTTTCTCGTTTTGAGATTGTTAACACATAAAACAAAAACAGAAAATAGAAAACATAAAAGTAAACCAAATGCCACCTTATTCTTTTAAAAACAACTAAAATTCTTTCATTTTTAAATTGAGTAGTAGTTAGTTTATATCCTTTAAAACTTAGAAACTATTATATAGGTTCCCTGGGGATACGATCTCAGTCTCACCAAGTAAAAATTACATCACACACCCTTACACTTAAGGGTTAAGTTATAATTGCATTATTTGGAGGCAGTCAATATTGATTTTAATAACCAAAATTATTACATTTGTCATTTATTCTTTATCATGCATCAACAATTCTATCTCATTGTTAAGTTATGTATAGATGACTCCATCTACACATACTCACTCACATATATGCATGAGAACAAAGTGCAGCTCAATTTACTCAGTAGCTTAATTTTGTGAAGTACATCATCACAATGGACTAGTTTAAACTAGATTCACTGACCTTCCTGCACATCTCAATCCCTACTTGCAAGCTCTTAAGCTAGAAACAAGCACTTCTCTACTCTAGCTCTTGAATTCCCACCACTTGGATCTTTACTCTTGATGATGCCATTTTCTTTGCAAATGTTGTCCTAGTAAATATAGAGCTAAAAATTGGAGTAACATAAATATCATTCATTCCATAAGTTGTTAAATTGAGAAATTTAAACTCAACTTGTTCGAGATTTTGCTTTAGAAGAGCCTCATGGTTTGATTACTTGATTTCTTTTCCTTTTAAATCAAAAGCATTTTCTATAATTAAGGTTATATATATATATTTAGTTTTTATTTTAATTATTTTCTTTTCATTATATCTTCATATAACTTTTTTTTTTATGTTTGCCTCTACTACAGAATGCATAGGCAGGCAATGAAAGCGTGCCATGAATTTCTTTCTAGATGAAATAAAGACAACAATTAACTGTGAAGGGAAGATTTGCACCAAAAGAATCCTAAAGGCATTTAATGTTAAGTCCATTGTGAACAATAACAAAAGTAAGCATAGCAACAAAGTAAACTTAAGAAGATAGAGGCTCTTGTCTTTTTTCTGTGATCAATTTGCTTTAATTTTCCTCTAATCTTGATACTCAAAATATTGTGTTCGATCTTCTTTCTTCAATTCATTTAGAAGCTATTTCAAAAAATTGTGTCAATCTTTTGGGTAATATTTTATAGTTAATTTCATTTCAAGTACCTGTGAAAAGAAAAAAAAATTGGTTCAATAAGGAAATTGAAAGTTGAAGCAAAAGTAATGAAATGAGTAATAATAGTTTGACCATTATATATCAGAGAACTCGTTTCAAGTGCTTCAATTGCATTATTTGGTTTTCAATTGGTTCATTAAATAGTCTTTTCCCCCAAAAGAAAAGAAATAAGCCTCTTTGTTTCTTGGCAAAGAAATTGAATAACCTGGCTTTACTTTCATTATAGACTGTTTATATCTGTTATGTTTAATGTTTATATTTTGACTTGAAACTAAAATTGCAAGCTTAGTCAGGGCCTTGTTCCACATATATCCTTTATTTTTTTTTTGTTTGCACCTCAAATTTGTTGTAAACATATTTTGATATCTAAGTTTGTTAGTATTTTTGGAAATAATTTAAAGTTTACATTAAATTAAGTTTGACAGTACTTGTGCATCTATAATTTGACTTAGTTTTACTTGAACTTTGCAGTTGTGATTATGTTCTCATCTAATAATTCTATTCTCCATCCATTTATACATAAGTGTTTTTGTACCTCTCTATAATTTTGTCACTAAGAAAATGTTTACTTGCTTGCAAGTGAAATATTAGGCTTGAAGAAACAAGAATATACTTTTTAATCTTAATGGAGTTCTTTTTTTGGCCATTTGATTTGTTTTTAAATTGACTGTACTGTAAAAAAGTACAATCATAAGCTATAATTTGAGAATTATTATGCAAATTATTATACTAAATGAATGGAAATGCAAATTCTTTTGCATTGATGAAGACTGTATGTGATTTACAGGTAATTGAGCATAAAATGATAGAAAAGTGGACCAGAATAGGCCAACTCAACAAGTAGTTCGAACCATGGTTCTAACCATAGTAGGTGTAGGAGCTGGAAGAATAGAAAAATCTGCCAAGTGTCACAACTTGGTTCAAAACTTCGCTCAGAGCATACCTTGTTTGAATCTGTGTTAGAATAACAGAAGGTGGTGCAAGGAAAAGTAGGTGAAAAAGCTCTAAGGAGATCTCGTTCCCCATGTTTGAACCACACTTGGTTCAAACCATGTTTAGAATAATAGAGTGGCGGAAACGTCTTAAGGTAGAAAAAAATTCCAAATGTAAAGATATGGTTCGAACACTGGTTCAAACAAGAACCTATTCTAACGTTTGTTCGATCAACAAAAGAGGGATCATAGCTTAGTTGGAGAAAAAAAAAGTTAAAGTGTAGGAAGATGGTTCGACCATAATTCATTTGAACCATTGTTCAATCAATAGAAGGCAAGTCAAAGTCCAGATGAAGAAAAATGACTAAGTCTAAGAAATTTGTTCAAACCAAATTCTTGCTCGAACACTTGTTTGAACCAACCTGCATTT
Organism: Vitellaria paradoxa; assembly: GCA_019916065.1. Lineage (NCBI taxonomy): Eukaryota > Viridiplantae > Streptophyta > Magnoliopsida > Ericales > Sapotaceae > Vitellaria > Vitellaria paradoxa. Next base: position 29,956,237 of record CM034238.1, read on the forward strand.
CGAGAATTTTTGTAATTCTGCTATGATTAGAAAGGGTATTTGAGTACTTTTGTTTTGTATCATAAATATGTAAGAGCAAGGTCATTTGAGGTAGCACATTTCATACGCACATTTCAATTTTAGAGATTTCCATTATAGAGAGAGAATTTAGAGAGAGAAAGTAGATCAAGGAATTGTTACTATTGAATTTTACTTCAGAATTTGCATTTATGGCTGAAATTTATAGTACTTTGTTGATTTCCATTCCAATTATGAGTGAATAGTTGTTTCTTCTTGGATTTAAAGCAAGGATATAGCTGGATTGTATGGATTTTAAGGTAATAAGTTTCAATGTTCTATCTATTGATCATTTGAGGTTCAACTTATGTTGATTTGAATTCTTTGCTAATTTTGAGGTTGAAATTTAATTAAATTCTAATTTGTATAGTTTATAAATCTTTTATATGAATTTCTATTCAAAATTTTCATGCATTCTTAAGGGATTTGTGTGGAAATTATTGATTTAGATTTCATATTTAAGAATTATAGATTATGCAAATTTGATGTTTGATTAAATTCTCAACCAAGAAATTGTTATTAAACTTCTATTCAATCCGTACATAGGTTATTCCCACTTCGTTTTCACATATAATATCCTCTTATCTACACTTGTAGATGTAGATTGAGTATTGTAATTCTTTAGAATTCATATAATTCACTATAACACTTGTTTTGGATCCAAGGCTTTTATTATTTTGATTCATTTACAACTCAAATCAACTTCTATCATATATTCTGAGATCAATTTTCATTTAAAACCTTTCCAAAATCGTTTTGTTCATTGATTTTGCTTAAGACTCTCTGTGGGCATGATCTAGTGCTTACCAATTATTGTGTTTCAATAAACATCTTGCACTTGGGATCAAGCTAATATTGATTAACATTTGGAAAAGCAAGCACTTTCGGCACCATTGTTGGGGAGTTTTAAGCAACGATGAATGGATTTTTGGGAAGCTTAGGCAGATTGATACTCACCACCATTTCCAATGATAGATTTTGCACTTGTTGGGTTATCTCATTCTATATCTTTTGATTTCAACATTGGTAGATTTTTAGATTGAAATAAGCTAATGCTAGTAAGCATTTATAAATTGCTCATGCTAGTGCATTTGTTGCATCTTGTGCATGCATCTTAGATCTGGTAGGATTGTTTAGTCTATTTTGCATCCAGAACCTTAGCCTATAGAAGAATTCATAGAGTTTTCATTTACTTTATCATCCACATCATCTAAACCACAGTTACCACCATCTTCTGTCTCTATTGATTTAGCATATCTCATGGAGAATTTGGGAGTTAACAATGGTCCAGATGGCCCTGATGCTATTGCACCTTTAGATGCATGACCTTTGAGGGAGCCATTGCATCCTATGCAACACACTACCCCTTCTTGCATCATTCTTCCCCTAAATTAGAGAAATTTTACTTTTAAGCCTAGCACAATACAATTGTTACTCACATTTCATGGCATGGATTCAAAAAATTCATATACATATATGAAGGAATCTGAGGATGTGTGTACCATATGCATGGATCAAAATGTGAGCAAGGACACTACACGGCTGCAGTTGTTTCCATTTTCCATGAAGGACAAAGCCAAAATATGGCTCAATTCCTTGAGACCTCACTTTATTAGCACATGGAGGGAAATGCAAGATGAATTTTTGAAAAAATATTTTCCTACTCATAGAACATTGATGGTGCAAAAACAAATCATGAACTTTGCATGCCAACTAGGTGAGACATCTTTTCATGCATGGGAGAGGTTCAAGGATTTGGGTAATGCATGTCCTTATCATGGGTTTCCAATTTGGCATTTGTGCATTTCTTTTATGATTCTTTCCCACCTGAACTTAAACAGTTAGTTGGTACCATGAGTAATGGTTAGTTTCTTGATAAGTCTGCTGAGGAAGCTTATGAGTTTTTGAAGGAGCTAGTTGAAAATACTAAGGCTTAAGAGGTAACATCACCTACACATTTAGAGTCTAGAGGAGCACGAGCACAATTTAGTGGAAGGTTAAGTTTGAATGAGAATGATGATTTGAGTACTAGGATAATAGCTCTTTACTAGAAAGATGTAATCATTAGAACTAAAAAGGTGACTGTGTAATTACCAAAAAAAAAAAAAAAAAATAGGAAGGTGAATGTGGTTAATGAGAGGGAAGTAAGATGTGTTATATGTAAGGTGTCTAATCATAGCATTGATGATTGTCCCACTGTGCTAGCTTTTAAAGAAGTCTTGTATGGGCGAACTTCAAGCACTAACGCCTCACATAACTTCCCTAAGCAATACCAATGTCAAGCCTAAGCTCAATTAGGACCACCTCCACTTCTTAATAAGTATCAACCTAGGTCGAGAAATCATCCCAACTTCTCATGGAGAAATGATCAAGTTAGTAAACCATATCCTCCACAATTCAACTTGAACCCTTCTCAAGTCAAGCCCAAGGTCCATCCTCTAGTTCTTTCCAACCTTAATATAGGAAGTCTCCATTAGAAGATACTCTTCGACAGTTTATTCAAGGTCATATAGGTATTAATAATGAAACTACTAAGAATCAAGAGCAAACAATAGAGCCATCGAGAACATTAGGAACCAACTGACCAAACTTATACGAAGTCAGGGTCATGCTGAAAAGGTTAGATTGCCTTCTCAAACCATTCAACATCCTCAAGGTCAAGTTCATATGAGTGAGACTTTAAGGGAGAAGTTGAACTAAGAACATGTCCAATCAATAGCGACATTGAGCAGTAGGAAGGTGATTGAAAAACTTGATGACCCTAGATAGTTGAGGGTGGATGAGAAAGAATGGATGGTGTATAGAGAGAAAGGAGAGAGTAGTGAGAAAGGTGAGTCTAGACATGAGAAAGGAGGGAGTGATGGTGATGAGAAGAAGAAGAGTGATGATGATGTGGAGGAAATGATGAGAGATGAGATAGTTGAGAAGAAGAAAAAGAATAAGGTGAGATAGTTGAGAAGAAGAAAAAGAATAGGGTTGAGGAGAGTAAGAATGGGAATAAAGAGAGAGATAGAGAGAGAGCAAGTTGTAGAATCCAATCCTGGCCACCCTTTCTGAGTCGATTGAATAAGTCGAAAAAAGAGTTATTGAATTCTAAAATTTTTGAGGTTTTCAAGCAAGTATGAATCAACCTAACATTGTTGGATGCCATCAAATAGGTCCTTTCTTACTCTAAGTTTTTGAAATATCTTTGTACTATTAAGAAAGGGGTGAGTGTTAGTGCTATCCTCCAATATAAGTCCCCACTAAAGACAATAACCCAGGATGTCCTACTAGTGCACGTGTCATAGGAAAGCACAAGGTGAAATAAGCCCTACTAGATTTAGGAGCTAGTGTTAACCTTCTTTCTTGCACAGTTGATCGACAATTGTTTGGGGGAGCTTAAACCAACCAGAGTAACCTTGCAATTGGTTGATAGGTCGGTTAAGATTCCTAAGGGCATTTTGGAGGATGTACTGATTTGAATGGATAAGTTTTGCTATCTAGTGGACTTCATTGTCTTAGGCACTCAACCTACTCTTCAAGGTTCTATTCCGCTGGTTTTTGCCATCTTAGGAAGACATTTCCTAGCAACTACCAATGCTATCATCAATTGTAGGAATGTTCTCATGAAAATTTCTTTTGGTAATTTGACAGCAGAGATGAATATTTTCAAAGTCACTAAGCAACTGATGGATAAGGAGGACATAAGAGAAGTAAACTTGATTCAAACAGTTACAGAAGAGTAATTTGAAAAAGAGTTTGTAAGTGGTCCTTTGGAGAGGGCATTGACCTTAGGGGATGGAGTGGATTATAGGGATAGGGTTGATGATGATGATGTCTTGAAGGTCTTAAATTGGTTGGATAGTGCGCCAATCATGTCAATAGAATAGTCGAACCAATCTATAGAGGATTTTATCCTATCCCAAGCTAAACCTAAATTTTCCATTGTCAAACTACCCAAGCCCAATAGGAAACCACTTCCTAGTGAACTGAAATATGCATTTTTAGGAGAGAAAGAGTCATACCCTGTGGTAATATCTTTCCAACTTACCAAGGATCAAGAGGAGAGGCTAATAGAAATGTTAAGGGATGATAAGAGAGCCCTAGGGTGGACAATAGCGGATCTTTATGGGATTAGCTTGCTCATTTGCACACGCTTTATATATTTAGAAAAGGGGGGGCTAAGTCAGTAAGACAACCACAAAGGAGGTTGAATCCTAACATAAAGGAAGTTGTCAAAGGAGAAGTTTTGAAATTGCTAGATGCTAGGATCACATATCCCATTTCTGTTTCTCAATGGGTAAGTCCTACCCAAGTTGTCCCAAAGAAGTTCGGAGTTACAGTTTAAAAGTGATAGCAATGAACTTGTGCCCACTAGGATTCAAATAGGGTGGCACATGTGCATTGACTATGGAAAGTTGAATGCTGTAACTAGGACGGACCATTTTCCCTTACCCTTCATTGATTACGTGTTAGAGAGGGTACGGGACAACCATTTTATTGTTTTCTTGATGGGTATTTGGGCTACAATCAAATTGAAGTAACTCTTGAAGATCAAGAGAAAACAACTTTCACATACCCTTTTAATACTTTTTATTACTAGTGTATGCCTTTTGCTTTGTGTGATGCACCAGCCACATTTCAAAAGTGCATGATGAGCATTTTCAGTGATTTCATAGAAAAATTTCTTGAGGTATACATGGATGATTTCACTATTTATGGGATTGATTTTGAGTCATGTTTGGGGAATTTAGAGAGAGTGTTAGCTCGGTGTAAAGAGAAGAACCTCGTCTTAAATTGGGAGAAATGTCACTTTATGGTGACATAAGGTATCATCTTAGGTCATGATGTCTTTTTAGGGGTATAGAAGTGGACAGAGCTAAGGTAGAAATTATCCAAAAGCTTCCTAACCATAGGTGTACAAAAGATGTTAGATCATTTCTTGGCTATATGGGGTTTTATAGAAGATTCATTACATCTTTTAGTGCTATAACCCGACCCTTATGTAACCTTTTAGCACATGATGTACCTTTTGAGTGGACCCTGGATTGTCAGGTTGCTTTTGAAGAGCTAAAGGGGTTGCTTACATCAGCTCCTATTATCCAGACACCTGATTAGACCTTACCATTTAAATTGATGTGTGAAGCCAATGACTGTGCCATTGGTGCAGTTTTGGGGTAAAGGAAGGATAGAAGACCTTACATTTTATATTATGCTTGTAAATCCCTTAGTGACTCCCAAAAGATTTTTACCACAACTGAGAAAGAGTTATTGGTAGTAGTATATGCACTTGATAAGTTCAGGTCTTATTTGATTGGCACACATGTCATTGTTTACACTGATCACGCTACCTTGAAATACCTTCTCACCAGGCAAGATTCCAAGCCTAAGTTAATTAGATGGATCTTATTGTTTTAGGAATTTAATTTAGAGATCAAGGATAAACGAGGGTAGAGAATGTGGTAACTAATCATCTTTCTAGACTTCCTATCAGGACTTCACTACTTTTGATCCTCCCATTAATAAGACCTTTCTCGATGAGGAGTTGCTTCTTGTGTCTACTATTGAGTCTTCTTAGGTTCCTTGGTTTATGGATATAGCGAACTATCTAGCTTTAGGAGTGACACTTTCCCATTGAACTTTACTGGATAGGAAGAAATTCTTTAGAAATGTGAAATTCTTTTTCTGGAATGAGCCTTATCTTTTCAAGTATTATCTAGATCAAGTCATTAAGAGGTGTATTTCTAATAATGAGTTTCAGAGTGTGATGAGGTTTTGCCATACTTTAGCATGTAGTGGCCACTTTTCAGCCAAAAAGACTGGCCAAGATTTTATGGTATGGACTGTATTGGCCTACAATGTTTAGGGATGTACATGTTTTTTGCCTTGTTTGTGATAGGTGTCAAAGACTTAGAGGCCTAACTAGAAGAAATATGATGCCCTTACACCCTATCTATGTTTCGGATATCTTTAACTATTGGGGAATCAACTTCATGAGGCCATTTTTGAATTCCTTTGGCTATAAGTATATTTTGGTGGCCGTGGATTATGTGTCCAAATAGGTAGAAGCCATTCCCACTAGAACAAATGACCATCGGGCAGTAATTAAATTTTTGAAAGAAAATGTATTTTCCCATTTGGCATGCCTAGGGCAATGATTAGTGATAGAGGGACACATTTTTGTAATAGACCCGTAGGCATATTAATGAAAAAATATGGGGTAGTTCACAAGGTGGGAACGGTGAACCCAAATAGGAAGGATTGGTCTTTGAGAATAACCGATGCACTTTAGGCTAACAGAGCAACATATAAGACCATTTTGGGTATGTCTCTCTATAGAATAGTTTATGAAAAGGCTTGTCACTTGCCCATGGAGCTAAAGCATAAAGCATATTGGGCCATAAGATAGTTTAATGAGAACATAGATGAGTCAAGCACTCAAAGGAAATTACAATTGAATAAGTTGGAAGAGATTGGACATGATGCTTATGAGAACTCAAGGGCCTCCAAGATTACCATGAAAAGGCTGCATGATTAAAAAATTTTGCAAAAAGAGTTGTATGTAGGCCATAAGGTTCCTTGCATGATTCTAAGCTACATCTTTTCCTAGAAAGTTGAAATCTAGGTGGGTTGGACCTTACATCATTAAATCCATGAATGAATTTGGAGTATTTAAATTTGAGAATCCCTTGGATGGGCAGGTGTTGCAAGTGAATTGTCATCGTTTGAAACCTTTTCTTGAAAATTTTGTAGTCGAGGTGGAATCTTGGGAGTTGGAGGATCCACCTCCAATTGAGTAATTAGAAATTATCCTTTTTGTAATAAATAAAGGTAGAATAGAAGTAGTGTCCTTTTTGCATTTCTTTTCCTTTTTTTATTGAAATTATCACCCATGATTTGAACTTCTTTTTTATTGCCTTCCTAATAATCTTTGTGAGCTTTATGATTCTAGAATGATAGTGCCGTCCTAGTTGGTGGAAAGCAAGAAAAGAGGTTCAACTTCAGGTTATGATAGTTGTGTGCATCAATTCAGGTACTTTTAAAAGGAGTTGACTGATTGAGTTAGCTTCCAACCAACATTTGCTGTGTTTTGACTACATATATTTACATTGACGACAATGTTTTAATTCAAGTTAAGAAAGGGGGAAGAAAACCATATTCATGATTGTGATTTGTGTAATGGATTGATGATGCATAGCACGATATACCTAGTTGTGAGTGTTTGAAAAATTAGAAAATTTTTAAAATCAAAAAAATTTTTTTAATTGGAAAAAAATTGGTTAATTTTAGGAAAATTGAGTTTTCTTAGTTAAATTCTAAGTCAACAAAGGTTTTAGAGAGTCCTAATGTTGGTGACAATTCAAATTTAGTTCCCATGAACCTTTTAGAAAAGAGGTAGGGTGCAAAGTTAATGCTGTAATAGATGGGGATTTTCTGATATTCTTGGTTCGAACATTTGTTCGAATGATCTTTTAAAACTTTATCTATTCAAACCTATGTTTGAACCCTATTTGAATTAACAACTCGTTCGAACTAACCCAGATGAGACAAATTGTTCAAACCTTTGTTTGAACCATAAGGCTGTTTGAACCAAGGTTCGAACCATCGGGGAGTTAATAAAAAAATTTACAACCTGTAAATAGGACACTTCAGATTTTTGGATTTATGCTTCTTAAACCTTATTTGCTTAAACTCCTGTAAGAACCATTTTGTAACTGAAAGTGTGATTCTAATCCACATTCTTATCTTCAATTGTCTTCAAACTCAATCAATTCACACTCCTATACATCAATCGAGTTGGGTAGCTTTTTGGATTTTGGAATTTGTGGAAGCTCAAGCTCAGTACCGAATGACTAATTGAGGTAGGATTCCATTCTTCATTTTGATAAATTCTTGTTTAGTGAATTTGGGAATTGCTGGGTGCGGGAATTGTTGCAAATTTTGTGAATTTGATTGTGTGCAAAGAAATGTTGGACTTTTTGAATTGATAACAGGGAATTGTTGAAACCTGAGTGTCTGTGAGTCAGTACTTAAATATATATATATTGAACTGAATTGGGGCTATTTGAGAATGATTACACATAAGAAAGTGTATGAGAAGAAGAAGAAGGATAGGGGATGTAGTTCTAACCCCAAGGAATCTACAGAACCCATTACAAAGAAAGTTAAAATTTAGAGTATACCTTAAGCCAAAACTAAAACCACTGATACTTAGTTCCTACTCATTCACAGATGGAAACCCAAACTGAACCTGTAGTGCAATCCCATAACCAATTACAACCTGAAAACCAACCTATGACTACTCCATTAGCTTTACCTCAACCCTCTAGTGATCCACCTATAGACCAGACCCAAGCAACCCTCAAACCACAACTGCTTAGCTAGATAATCAAATTGAACCTTAACAAAACACTGCCACTCAAAACATCATACAAATTATTGAACAACTAAATGAGGGGAATGAGAAAGAAGAAGAAGAAGAAACTGGAAATGAGCAGGAAATTGAAAAAGAATGTGAGGATGAGCCTTAGGACAATTTTAGATTTTCAAACAGCAAAGGAACTTATCAGTTATGGGGCTTCAATAGACACCCTGCATTTGGGGTCAAGCCAATATTGATTAACATTTGGATGAGCAAGCATAAATACAGAGATTTTAGGTAACATCATTTCTATTATTTTTGAGTTCTGAGATTTTCATGTCATTGTTTCAGTGTTCTCATTCTTAAAATAGGGGAAAGAAAAATTATAAATTTAGAGTTATGGCATGCTTGTGCGAGGCCTCCTGTTGGAAGCCTTGCTATATACTTCCCTCAAGGTCACGATGCGCAAGTGCATTTTAATCTCTTAGTTATATAAATGTAAAAATCCTATGTTCAGGTTTCTAACATGACATATTTTTCCATTTTTTTTAATAACAGAAAACCTCCGGTTGCAACATCAATGCAAAGAAGACTGATGGGATCCCATGCTATCCTAACCTCCCTTCCAAGTTGATATACATGCTTCATAACGTCACTTTACATGTATGAGAACTTCAACAATTCAAACTGTATTTTTTTATTAGTATTTTCTTGCTTTGATCTTTCCAACCTTCTTATATTGCTACTGGCTTAGGGCACGTTTTGGTTCTGAAAGACAACATGATACCATCAAATTAGCATCTGGCTAGTCACTAGAAAATTAGCAACGTCTGCATACCAAGGAAGATGATCAGGAGAAGTAGTGCTTATGCGCATGATGTGCTCATCAGGGAAATGTTCATTAATCGGGTGGTCACTCGAGTCAGACAGATGAAGTGGCAAGCGTGACAAGTGGTCAGCTACCACGTTCTCTACTCCTTTCTTATCTTTAATCTCCAAATCAAACTCTTGGAGGAGTAGCATCCATCTAATTAGATGAGGCTTGGCCTCTTTCTTGGCAAGAAGATATTTCAAGGCTGCGTGGTCAGTGAAAACTGTGACACGAGATCCCACCAAGTATGACCTAAACTTATCTAGGGCAAACACCACAGCTAAAAGCTCCTTTTCCGTAGTGGTATAATTCACTTGAGCCTTATTTAGGGTCCTACTAGCGTAGTAAATGATAAATGGTTTCCCTTCTCTCCTTTGCCCTAAAACAGCTCCCACTACAAAATCACTCGCATCACACATAAGCTCAAATGGTAAGGACCAGTCCGGGCTTTGGACAATTGGTGTAGTGGTGAGCAGGTGTTTAAGTCTGTCAAATGCCTCTTGGCATAAGGTTGTCCACTCAAAAGGAATATCATTGGATAACAATAAGCATAAGGACCGGGTAATAGAACTAAAAGACTGGATGAATCGCCGATAGAAACCGGCATGGCTAAGGAATGATCTTATGTCTTTCACACATCTAGGGGTAGGCAAATTTTGAATCAACTCTACTTTTGCTTTGTCAACCTCAATCCCCCGACATGATACTATATGTCCCAAAACTATCCCTTGTTGCACCATGAAATGGCACTTTTCCCAATTCAGCACCAAATTACTTTCCTCACAACGCACTAACACCTTTTCAAGGTTGGTCAAGCATTCATCAAATGTATCTCCATAGACGGAGAAATCATCTATGAACACCTCCAAGAACCGCTCGACCATGTCACTGAAAATGCTCATTACACATTTGAAAAGTCGCAGGTGCATTACATAACCCAAATGGCATGCGTCTATACGCAAATGTGCCGAATGGACATGTGAAAGTGGTCTTCTCTTAGTCCTCTAGCGCTATCTCAACCTGATTATATCTTGAGTACCCATCTAAGAAGCAATAGAAAGACTTCCCTGCTACTCTCTTAAGCACCTGGTCTAGAAAGGGAAGTGGAAAATGGTCTTTCTGAGTCACCGCTTTCAAGCGCCTATAGTCAATGCACATACGCCACCCAGTTTGGGTGCGTTGCAGCACTAAATCACCTTTCTCATTCTCAACCATAGTGACACCGACTTCTTAGGAACAACCTGAGTAGGACTCACCCACTTCGAATTAGAGATGGGGTAAATGATACCTGCATCAAGCAACTTAAGCACCTCCCATTTCACAACTTCCTTCATATTGGGGTTTAGCCGTCTTTGCATTTGCCTCACCGGCTTAGTATCATCTTCGAGGTATATATGATGAGAACATACTAAAGGGCTAATACCCCAAAGATCCACCACAGTCCAACCTAGTGCTCGACGGTGGGCACTCAACACTGCTAACAATCTCACTTCCTGTGCTTTCTCCATACTTGCTGACACTACTACGGGAAATGTCTCACCCTCCCCTAGGAATGCATACTTAAGTTCACTCGGCAATGGTTTCCTAGAAGGGCAAGGGTGACACTCAATTGATGGTTTGGGCTTAATCAAAGAAGGCTTCAAAGACTCAAAAATCGGTACCCAACCACTAACTACCATGACATTCTCAATCTCATCTATCAACGCTCCAGCATGCATGCAATTCTCTTCATCCAACATTGCACATCTCTCACTCTTCACTAAAGCACACTCCAAAGGGTCCTCTAAATAAAACTTCTTAAAGTACTCCTCACTCAAGGCATGGATCACATCCACCTCCCTAATATCCTCACACTCTCCCATTTGCTTTCCTACCCGAAAGATATTCATCTCCATGGTCATATTCCCAAAAGAAAGTTTCATTACCCCACTTCTACAATTGATCACCACATTCGACGTAGCAAGAAAGGGTCTACCAAGGATTCCTGGAATGGATTGGGTAGGGTTTGAAATGGGTTGAGTGTCCAAAACTATGAAATCAATTGGAAAGTAGAACTTGTCTACTTGGACCAGTACATCCTCCACCACACCCCTAGGCATTTTGACTGAACGGTCAGCCAATTGCAATGTCACTCTGGTCGGTTTCAGCTCACCTAAGCCTAGTTGCTGATAAACAGTGTAAGGCAATAGGTTGACACTAGCATCTAAGTCCAGTAGAGCTCTGTCCACAATGTGATTTCCTATGATGCAGGAAATGGTTGGACACCTTGGATCCTTATACTTAGGGGGTGTGTCCCGCTGGATTATGGCACTAGCTTGTTCTGTTAAGAAAGCTTTTTCCTTGACATTGAGCCTCCTCTTCACAGTGCACATATCCTTGAGAAACTTAGCATAAGAAGGGTTCTGCTTGATAGCCTCAAGTAATAGGATGTTGATTCTCATTTGTTTGAACATCTCATAAATTTCTGAGTTCAACATCTCATTCTTGGCCTTTGCTAATCTCTTAGGAAAAGGTGGTCTAGGCAAGTGCTCAACAGGATGGTCTATTGGCCTAACCAATGGCCCCTCACTAGCTTCCTCTTCACTCTCTTTTTCAACCTCTCCATTCTCTTTCTTATCCTCCACTTTCCCTTCCTCCTACTCTTTCCCTTTCTCTCCACTCTCATTCTTTTCGACCTTCCCACTATCCTTTGAACCCAACTTTTCACTAGGGACATTGGCTCTAGGGTCAATCAGCTTTTAAATGATCTTACCACTCCGCAGAGTGGTGACAGCTTGAAATTGCTCATGTGAGGTAGCACCCGAGGTCGACGACTCAGTCATGTTCGCCTGGCCTTTCGGGTTAGGAAAAGGTTATGCAGGGAGTTTACCACTCTGAGTGGTACTCATAGCCTGGGTCAACTTAGAGACTTGGCCCTTAATGTCATCCAAAGCCCGAGTTACTTAATTGTTGATGTTTAGTTGTTGTTGCATAAATTGATTAAGAGTATCCTCAATAGGTCTCTTATGTGGAGGTTGGTATGCAACAAAACTGGGCTGTTGGAATTGGGGTGATGGTGAAGGAGGTGGTTGTTGAAATGGTTGTCTCGAATTTTCATTCCTCCATGAGAAACCGGGATGGTTCCTCCACCCTGGGGAATAAGCATTGGAAGCTTGGCCTCCCCCTTGGTAAGGGACATGTCCACTTTGGGTATAAGGAGCATTTTTTTGACCTCTATTCGGGAATGGACGGTTAGGTGCATTGTTGATGTAAGCTTGACCATAGGCTATCTCCCTAAGCAAAGGCAATTCAGGGCATGAATTTGCATCATGCCCCATTTGATCACAAGCGGCGCAAACCACTTTCTTCTCAACCAACTTTTTCCTGTTCTTCATTTCAAGGGACACAAGCTTATGTTGCAAGGCGGCTAACCTAGCCCGCAAATCGTCACTCTCACTCAACTCTAATTGGCGACTAGGTACAGAATACCTATGTTCAGAAGATGAGGGTGGTCCAATTTCCCAATCATTTGAGTCTTCGGCTACCATGTCAAAGAAATCCATGGCATCCTCTGCAGTCTTGTCAAAGAGGGTACCATTACACATGGTTGAAACAAGTTGTTTGAGACTGGGAGTTAAAGACTCATGGAAGATACTCACTAACCTCGATGACTCAAAGCCATGGTGAGGACAAGCCATCAAGAGGTCCTTAAACCTCTCCTAAGCACGACAAAAGTTCTCATTAGACTTGCACGAAAACGTGGTGATCTGTCGCCTATAGTGTTGAGTCTTTTGGGTTGGAAAATACTTCTTCAGAAACTCAGTTTGCATTTCACACCAAGTTCCAATGGAACGAGGGCGAAGGGAGCTGAGCCACAACTTGGCTTTGTCCTTAAGGAAAAATGGGAACAGTTGGAGTTGGACAACATCCTCATTCGCATTCGGGTCTACACAAGTGTTGGACACTTCCTCAAACTCTCTCAAGTGGTTATACGGGTTTTCAGAATCAAGACCATGAAAATTAGGTAAGAATTCGATGATTCATGGTCTTACGGTGAAATTGCCCCTACTCAAAGGTAAAATGATACAAGAAGGTGTGGTTTGCCTAATAAGGTTAAGGTGATCCCTAATCCTCCTAATTTCCGAGGCTCCATCATCCCCATTGATACTTCCATCCCCTTCTAAATTTGCCATTGAATCTGACGATTAGGAGTTCGTGAGTGAAGCTAAGATAGGGGGCTCTAAAGGCTCAGGAATGTAAAAAAGGTTACTATGATCTAGAATGACTTTGACAACCTTGCTTGACCTTAAAAACATGCAGTGGACTACTATCCTAAGTTTGTTTGTGTGTTTTTGTTTTTTTTTTTTCAAAAATCTAAAAAAAGAAAACTCCTAAAACCAAAGAAAAGAAATAAAAAAAAAATAGAAACAATAATAATGATATATACAGAGAAAAAAAACAAGGAGCGATGTCACCTGGAAATCCAAATGTAACCGCACCGGTAAGTCTTCTCATCCACAAGTTCTCCGAGTTCAGCACACACACACCATTGCTCCCCGGCAACAACGCCAAAAACTTGACCGACCCTGAAATGTGTTCGGGTTCTACCTCTCAAGTGCAAGAGGGTGGTCGTAGTCTTACTCGGTGAGAACTGAGGTCATCTCCACAAGGAGGGCTGTGTTAAAAGACACTAGACTTGTTCTCTTAATTAGTAGGTGAGCCTAAGCTAATCTAAACTAATTTTTCAATTACAAAGTGGTTTGAATATGGCTGGGTTGAGAATGGTGGAGTGAAGGAATTGTGATATTAAACTAGAATGCAAATATTGAAAATAAACTAACTAAAATAATCTTGGCTTCGAACCAAATCCAGTAGTGGGTAGTGGTTTACTCAAACGCATTTGTAACTTAACCTAACAAACGCACATGCATTGCTAGGTCGGAAGATATTTCATTAAAAACTAATTTATAGAATTCAAAGCAAGCGGAGGCTTTTGAAATTGGTTTCAGACTCACCGGGACATTGAATCGAACACCTAGTGTGCATGAGCATCAACTCATAACTAGGCTTCAATTATAACACAGGTGAATCGGTTTCTTAAGAAAACCTCATGTTATGGTTTTATGAAAATAAGGTTCAAATCACCGGGGCATTGAACCAACCACTTGATTTGCACGAGTGGCCAATCGTAACCAAGCTTTGGTTTTAAACACGGGTGACTGATTTTGTAAGAAAACCTAATTTGGGTCTTGGAAAATCAGATTCTAACTCACCGGGACATTAAACCGAGCACTTGGTGTGCACAAGTGAAAACTTGTAACCAAGCTACGTTTGTGACACGGGTGATTAGGTTTCAAGAGAACCCTAGCTTACTATGAAATTCCAATTAAAAGTCCAAAATATATTTTATTAAATAAAACTCGTTTACATTTGAGTTCACCAACTACTTCACCACTTTCAATGGCTTGAAGCCAAGAACAGACCCTAGCCTAACATTGTGAAAGCATTAACAAAGCCTTTCAAAAAGAAAATAACCTTCATCAAGCACTCAAACACGAAAATGAAGTATATAGAAATAAGCTAAAGCAATTTCGAAAGCAAATCAAACACTAACAATGACTACGAACTACTACGAAGTGAAAATAAAGAACAAAGATAAAGAAAATAATAAACTTTTAATTAAAATGAAGTAACGAATGAAACTTACCAATTAATCTTAATGCGAAGATGAAAAATAAAGCTTCCATCAATCCAACACAAGATGAAAACATCAAACCCTAATCTAATATAGGCTACGTAAAACTGAAAAGAAAAGAGAGTACGTAGAAAGCTCTCCTCCAAAGAGTAAATCAGAACTCCCTTAACCCTAATCTAAAAAAACCTTTTATATGTCCTTACAATCAAGGGTAAAAAGGGTATATTAGCTTAAATGAAAAAAGTCAGAAGTCTGGAGTGATGGGCGCCCGTGCTAATGAGGGGTGCCCCATACTATTGAGGGGCACCCGTGGGTTGCCTCCACCAGTTGCTCGACCAATTTCCTCTGAGACTTGGGCTTCTCTTCCAAAATCACCTCTCGGCGGGCACCCATCTGATTAAGGGTGGGGCGCCCATGACTTGTGTGGGGCGCCTACCATATTGAGGGGCACCCATGGCTCCCAGCTTTCATTCACACCTTTGTTTCAGTGCTCTTTACACTCCTTTTCACCCTTTCCTCCTCAAATAAAGCTTCAAAGACCTACAAACATCCACAAGAATGTTAATTAGCTAACTTTTATTATAACTTAGAGAGTTTATATGCATGAAACACTTATAACAAATTGCAAAATCATGGTGAAATAACATTATATGTGCTCAATCACACCCCCCAACCTAGACATTCTAGTCCCTAGCAATGCATGCATTGAAACCATGAGGTACACTAACAATTGTTAAAACATCCATGTCATGCAAATGTTTATTCAAATCAAACAAATACTCAAATCTAAGCTACCACAATGTCCATTTTTGTAGGAACACACGGCCACACTTAGCATGTGTGGCAAGCCCTTTAAACCCCTAGGTTCCCCTAGTAAACAAGTAAGGTCTCGTGAGGGTTTGCAGTGATGCTACCCACAAACATCTATGGTATGGTCAATCAAGAATAACTCAAGTGCAAGCCCAACAAGGTACAAAATTCAAGTATCATATGTAATTCCCAAGTGCTAAGCATAAAAGCATGGACTATCAAAGTAGGAAAGGCATATATGCTAAAGTGTTTCATTCATTTAACACGATTGCAAGAGCATAAACGGAGCCAGATTTTGACTTCAAATCCTCATAAGGAATAACACTCATAGAAAGAAATTCATTCATCAAGGGTTCACACAGTCCTATTAGCATAGAATGCTATCCTAGTTGCACACAACCCCCACCAATACGTGAGTGAACTGAATTGAAATTTAGAGTGGACAACTCATAACCAATAGTTTCAATGCCATGTAAGAAATCACACCCCACAACTTACACAAGACCACTACGTGCACATACAAGGGTTGCT
Organism: Vitellaria paradoxa; assembly: GCA_019916065.1. Taxonomy (NCBI): domain Eukaryota; kingdom Viridiplantae; phylum Streptophyta; class Magnoliopsida; order Ericales; family Sapotaceae; genus Vitellaria; species Vitellaria paradoxa. Next base: position 29,972,524 of record CM034238.1, read on the forward strand.
CACGTAGAATCCACTAGGTCTTTAATCCGGTTGTAACTTGGCCATGAGGTAATGGTTAAACAATGAAAGGTATGGAAATCAAAGCACATGCCTTGGGATAAATATGCTCAAGTACGCACGAGTCCCAAATTACCCATTTCCTTTCTATACCCTAACCACAGCACAAAGCATATTCACATACTTGCAACCTACTTTCGGGATCTTCTTAACAACTACACTACAAAACATAAGTCCCATAACTGAATCAACAAAAGGAATAAGAAATTTTTTTTTTTTTTTTTTTAAGAATGAACTATACAACGTATAAATTCTTATCCCAGCATTCATCCTCATTTGCATCTCTCAAGCTTACATTCCCAATCCCACATTCCCAACTTAGACTTTGAGGCATTTTCCTAACCCAAGACATATATGGGTAAGGCTTAAAGTGTGTGAATGAGGTGTAAGGGATATCATATGAGAGGTGTACCAAGAAGAGAAAAATTAAATCACACACTTTATTGTACAGCTTCAAGTTGGTTCCTAGGATAATGTTATATCAAAAGAGGACAAAAAGGCTCAAAATAACAAAGAGGGCCTAGCATCATGTTCTAAGCTCACAAACAACTCATATGTGCCAAGTGACGACTCATGCAAGCGTGTGATGTAACTAGGTCATTGAAAACCACAATAGAGAACAATTAAGCTGAAATAATGTGCAACCCCTCATGAAAATATAATAACAAGCTCAAAAGCTCACCATAGGGGTATAAGTCTCTACTTAGTCCAAAGATGCTCAATTGACCAATTTACATAAAATTCACTCTTAAGCACATAAGTTCTTCCATGATAGCTAGAAATGCACAAGGTCATGACACACTCAACTTAAATTATGTTTTCTCGTCAAGGCTTAAACATGACTCATTCATCACTTTCTCACTCAAATTCACCATCATCCAAACCAAAAAGGGCCAACATGCAGGTACCAATGTGCTAAGTTATGTATGAAAGCTCAAAGATGCTCAAATTTAAAAAAATTGACAATTTTAGCACAAAGTGTCATCATGCGAACTCTACCCCCAACCTAAATTAAACATTGTCCTCAATGGGAGAACGAGGAAGCATATGTGGGGCTGTAGTGTGCAAAGTGAGCAGGATGATGATGAGCATAAAGAGCAATCAAGATGGAACACATAAGCCAAGCATGCACCCAAAACGAGAATCCCCATAAGCAATAAAGAACGCCCCCCAACCTAGTTTCTGCAGCACTTCCAACAACAACCAACAACATATAGCCAAGTGTTATGCTCAAAATGTAGAAACAGAAGGTAAAAAGGGTGGATATTACCTCAAGAGCTTCCGTATTTGAAGAAAAGAAAAAAAAAACTATACAAGAGAGAAGGTTAGAAAGAAAAGAAAATAAAAATAAAGGGAAAATAAGACAAAAGAACAAGTTAGTAGTGAACGTAAGAAAATATAAGAAAACCAAAAGAAAGTAAACTACGACACCACAAAGAGGGTGTTGACTTGCATTAAAGAAAAAAATAAAGAGAGTACAAAAGATCACCCTAAACTAACTCTAGCCGACACTCCAAAAAGAAAAAGTTAGGGCGATACATAGTGAACCACAAAACAGAGACTGAAACGAGCAACACAAAGTCACATATCAAACTAGCCTAACAAACTATGGGCTGTCCGGGTGATCAAAATAGGGGTCAGGAGGAGGTGGAGCAGTAGGACCCATAGCACGAAGAGCTACAAGGATCGAATCTAAAGTAGTACCATGAGATTCCAATAATTGGCGCTGAGTAGCTTGCTCGCCCTCAATCCCGGCTAATGAGCCACGAATGGCAGAAAGCTCAGCCTCCACATGTTGCAAACGAGTATCCATACGCTGAAGAACATCGCGCCACCGAACCAACGGGGGTGGATGTTGAGGCGTAGAAGTGACCGGCGGAGCTGTGAAAGTAGAGGATCCCGCGGCAGAAGAAGAACTAGGCCGCGCAGTAGCGGGAGGATCTTGTTAATGCAACTGAGCTGTGCTCCGGGCACCAGTGGACTCAGATATCATAACAAAAGGAAGAACAGTCCGAGCGGTTTCCTCCACAACCACCCCAAATTGCTTGATAATACCAGTAAGGAGTCCACCAAAGGGTAGCACAGAACGTGCCGTAATATTCATAGCCCGCTGAATGATGGTATCAAAGATCACAGAAGCAAGATCTATGGAAACTCCAGAGGCAATTGGCATACAGCAATGCAGCATGCTCTAAACTAACAGAATCATCATGCACCAATAGGAAAATCTGGCTACAGGAAAGCTCATGAAGGACTCGGTATATGGGACTTAAGTTCTTCTTTGGAAATTGAGAAACAAACCCCCAAGTCTGGTGAGAACTATCAGAAAGAGCAACGGCCAATGTATCCCGAGAAGGATAGGTAACCTCAGAGTAAGGTAGCCAGGATCCGCCACTCGTGCAAGATCGAGAAATGAAGTGATAGTGGATGCTGTGAGGTGAAAGCATCGCCCACGTACCTTAACCAAAAGTTACCGCTCACCCTCATCCGGTGCATACACCTTGACATTCGTAAAAAATTCCCACACTAGCACCGAGTCAGCAAAAGCATGAAAAGACATAGCCCGAACCCACCCCCTACACGTGAAAATATCCCAAAGGGTAGGAAAGTGTGACAATCTGATCCCTCGCTCACATAACACAGGCTTATGGCTCCAAGAAGTCTCAAACTGCAATTGGCGAGTGAAATTCCTAAACCGATAGGAATCAAATGGTGGCTTATCTCCATCTTCACCCCTATGATCATCAGTATCCGAGTCCTCGGGAGAGGAGGACACTGCCTCCTCAAATGAAGATGGATCACCTGCACTCTCAGTCTCCTCAGTGACAGCCACCTCTTCTTCCTCAGACGAAGAAGAGGGCGAAGGTGTAGGTTCATGACGCCTCTTAAATCATCTAGCTGAGAGGATTCCCCACGCGCCTCAAGGCGGGCTTGCTTTCTATGTCTTCGCATGAGTCAAGGGCAAGCTAAATATGTAGTCAAAAGGCTCACAAAGTATCACGCAACTCACTGTCAAGTCCAACCCCTAATGTACACTCCAACAACTTAGGTGAAACAATATCTCAAACACTTGGTATGCACTTTTCGTGCACCGTCCTCCCATGCATTAAACATAAGCCCATAACATCAAATGTGATCTTGGGAGAATCTAGAACATAAAACATTACGCACACTCCCAATTGGCCAACACAACATGGTTGAGGTAATTTCTCAAACACTTGGTAGGTAACATTCAAGAACTCCCCTCACAAAGAACACATCCATCCCCAATCCTCCAAATCAGCAAATTGAACTCAAAAATCAGTAAATTGTACCAAAAACCAAAACCAAATAGCATCAACCAAGCACCCAACACATATAGCCACTTACCTCAACAAAAAGAGAACTCTTCTTCCATCCCCAAACATATACCCACACACAAAGGAAGAACCAATAGGAAACTACCCATCCATGATCCAATTTAGAGAAAAAAAATTGCATGGAAAGATGGTTAAGATGAAGAGGAAAGCAAAGCCATTGATGGAGCTTCAAGTGTGAAGCAATCGGGTAAGAGAAAAGGGTAAGGGAGTGTTCAGCCGAATGAGGGGGGAAGGGAACTTATGGCCAAAATATGGTCACATGACCCATTAAAAAAATAGCACATGACTGTCACGGGTGCCCATGCGTAGGCTCAGGTGCAACACGGGCACCGATGAAAAGGGAGGGGCGCCCCTAAAAAGCTGAATTTTTTTTTTTAAATCCACAGACTCCTAAATACTCATATTTACACTCCTTAATCTAGACTCAAGACTTGTAAACAACACAAGCAACAAAAGCAAAACAAAACAAAACAAAGGAAAAATAAGAATACAGACATTATTTACAAATATGGACTTCAAAGCACTACTTAAAAGGAGGAGGATCGGTAAGTTCCTAAGTCTCAATCTCAGCCATGAAATTCTCCAAGTATAGCTTGAGACGGTGACCATTCACTTTGAAAGTAGTGTCGTTGCGTGGGTTATGCACCTCGCACACACTATGCTCTGAAATAGAAGTGATGGTAAAGGGACCCGACCACCGAGACCTTAGCTTCCCAGGAAAGAGATGTAACCTTGAGTTATACAACAAGACTTTCTGACCCACATGGAAGGATTTCCTAGGGATGTGCCTATCATGTAAATCCTTCATTTTAGCCTTAGCAATCTTTGCATTCTCGAAAGCATCATTTCGTAATTCATCTAGTTCATTCAGTTGAAGCTTCCTAAGAGTGCCGGCATCATCTAGGCTTTAATTGAATTGCCAGATTGCCCAGTAGGCTCGATGCTCCATCTCAACGGGTAGATGGTAAGCCTTGCCATAAACAAGACGATAGGGAGACATGCCAAGAATAGTCTTATAGGCCGTACGATACGCCCACAACGCATCGACTAGCCGCAAAGACCAATCTTTACGTGTGGGGTTAACCGTTTTCTCAAGAATGCCTTTGATCTCCCTATTTGCCAACTCAACCTGGCCACTATTTTGGGGATGATAAGGAGTCCCCACCTTATGAGTCACACCATATCTACGCATTAAGATACCCATGGGCCGATTGCAAAAATGCTTACCACCATCACTAATGATGGCCCGGGGCAATCCCAAAACGTGAAAAGATATACTCCTTCAAGAACTTGACCACCACACGATGGTCATTGGTGTGAGTGGCAATGGTTTCTACCCATTTAGAAACATAATCTATGGCCACAAGAATATACTCAAAACCAAACGATATAGGAAATGGGCCCATGAAGTCTATCCCCTAACAATCAAAGATTTCCAAGATGATGATAGGATTTTGGGGCATTTCATTACGTTTGGAAAGGGCTCCTAATCGTTGGCATCGGTCACACCTCAAATAGAAGTTATGCACATCCTTGAACATCGAGGGCCAATAAAAAACCGCTTTAAAGGATCTTAGCGGTAGTTTTCTTGGCAGAGAAGTGACCCCCGCAAGCCAAGGCATAGCAAAACTCAATGACACTGGAAATCTCACTATCCGGAATGCATTGGTCTCACAATTTGGTTAGAGCAATACTTGTAAAGGTAAGGCTCATCCTAAAAGAAGCTACGCATATTGCATAAGAACTTACTCTGTCAACCTTCCCCCAATAGGAAGGCATCTGGCCAGTCACTAGAAAATTAGCAACGTCTGCATACCAAGGAAGATGATCAGGAGAAGTAGTGCTTATGCGCATGATGTGCTCATCAGGGAAATGTTCATTAATCGGGTGGTCACTCGAGTCAGACAGATGAAGTGGCAAGCGTGACAAGTGGTCAGCTACCCACGTTCTCTACTCCTTTCTTATGATATATACAGAGAAACAATAATAATGATATATACAGAGAAAAAAAACAAGGAGCGATGTCACCTGGAAATCCAAATGTAACCGCACCGGTAAGTCTTCTCATCCACAAGTTCTCCGAGTTCAGCACACACACACCATTTGCTCCCCGGCAAACAACGCCAAAACTTGACCGACCCTGAAATGTGTTCAAGTTCTACCTCTCAAGTGCAAGAGGGTGGTCGTAGTCTTACTCGGTGAGAACTGAGGTCATCTCCACAAGGAGGGCTGTGTTAAAAGACACTAGACTTGTTCTCTTAATTAGTAGGTGAGCCTAAGCTAATCTAAACTAATTTTCAATTACAAAGTGGTTTGAATATGGCTGGGTTGAGAATGGTGGAGTGAAGGAATTGTGATATTAAACTAGAATGCAAATATTGAAAATAAACTAACTAAAATAATCTTGGCTTCGAACCAAATCCAGTAGTGGGTAGTGGTTTACTCAAACGCATTTGTAACTTAACCTAACAAACGCACATGCATTGCTAGGTCGGAAGATATTTCATTAAAAACTATTTATGGAATTCAAAGCAAGCGGAGGCTTTTGAAATTGGTTTCAGACTCACCGGGACATTGAATCGAACACCTAGTGTGCATGAGCATCAACTCATAACTAGGCTTCAATTATAACACAAGTGAATCAGTTTCTTAAGAAAACCTCATGTTATGGTTTTATGAAAATAAGGCTCAAATCACCGGGGCACTGAACCAACCACTTGATTTGCACGAGTGGCCAATCGTAACCAAGCTTTGGTTTTAACACGGGTGACTGATTTTGTAAGAAAACCTAATTTGGGTCTTGGAAAATTAGATTCTAACTCATCGGACATTAAACCGAGCACTTGGTGTGCACAAGTGAAACTTGTAACCAAGCTACGTTTGTGACACGAGTGAGTAGGTTTCAAGAGAACCCTAGCTTACTACGAAATTCCAATTAAAAGTCTAAAATATATTTATTAAATAAAACTCGTTTACATTTGAGTTCACCAACTACTTCACCACTTTCAATGGCTTGAAGCAAGAACAGACCCTAGCCTAACATTGTGAAAGCATTAACAAAGCCTTTCAAAAAGAAAATAACCTTCATCAAGCACTCAAACACGAAAATGAAAGTATATAGAAATAAGCTAAAGCAATTTCGAAAGCAAATCAAACACTAACAATGACTACGAAGTACTACGAAGTGAAAATAAAGAAGAAAGATAAAGAAAATAATAAACTTTTAATTAAAATGAAGTAACGAATGAAACTTACCAATTAATCTTAATGCGAAGATGAAAAATAAAGCTTCCGGTCAATCCAACACGAGATGAAAACATCTAACCCTAATCTAATCTAGGCTACGTAAAACTAAAAAGAAAAGAGAGTACGTAGAAAGCTCTCCTCCAAAGCGTAATCAGAACTCCCCTAACCCTAATCTAAAAAAACTTTTATATGTCCGTACAATCAAGGGTAAAAAGGGTATATTAGCTTAATGAAAAAAGTCAAAAGTCTGGAGTGATGGGTGCCCGTGCTATGAGGGGCGCCCCACACTATTGAGGGGCACCCGTGGGTTACCTCTACCAGCTGCTCGACCAATTTCCTCTGAGACTTGGGCCTTCTCCTCCAAAATCACCTCTCAGCAGGCACCCATCTGATTATTGGTGGGGCGCCCGTGACTTGTGTGGGGTGCCCACCATATTGAGGGGTGCCCATGGCTCCTAGCTTTCATTTACAGCTTTGCTTCAGTGCTCTTTACACTCCTTTTCACCCTTGCCTCCTCAAATAAAGCTTCAAAGACCTACAAACATCCATAAGAATGTCAATTAGCTAACTTTTATTATAACTTAGAGAGTTTATATGCATGAAACACTTAAAACAAATTGCAAAATCACGGTGAAATAACATTATATGTGCTCAATCATTATGCATGCATAGTCTTCGAGAAACTGCAATTACATTTTTTAATTTCATTTTTATTTCAAGTGTCAAGATGTTCCTTGTTAAATTGGTTGAGGTTAACAGTTCATGGCAATTTCACACACACAAAACAGACAGTACACAAATGCAGAGATCCTTTTGAATTTTCATAGTGGAATATCTCTAAGTCTTTTAGAAAACTTACATTTGTAGCAGCTCTTGGATTTTAATGGTATATTTGGTTCTTCTTCCCACCCCAAATTGGGACTTTATCTTTTCTCTTCTTGGAGTCATCTTGGTCAATGAATCCTTCACCTCCTTGTTGGTCTTAACCCGTTTGGGGGTGGATTATCCAACTGGAATTTATTTTCTATTTTTTTAAAATAAGACTGCTAGTTCCATGAATGAATAATCCAAAAAGTTCACATTAGATAATTGTTATTGTTCTAATTTGTGTATCATTCATGTTTGTTAACAGGACTGTTATTACTATTTATTTTTAGTTAACAGATAGTTTATATTCTTTAAGATGAGGTTAAACATTATACAGATACTTGTGGCATTAAAGAGGGTGCACATCTTTGAAGTATGGAGGGAACATAAGTTTCTCCTTTCAGGTTATCCATGGTAGGTTGTTTAAGAGAAGTTTGCATAGATACATGTTTAATTAGTCCATATGCAGGCAATATTTATGCTATGCAGGGAATGTGTCCAGCGAGCGGTATATTTGTTGAGGATTACCTAATATTTTCATTATTTTATTATACTAAAATTTCAATCATCTGATAATGTTAAACTAAGTAGATCATATGTATTATTATCGCAACATAGAATACGGATGACACTACCAGATACCATTCCCACAATGCACAAAGTGGATTGTCATGATATGTGTAATCCCCCACTCCAAACTTCATAGGGGATTGTAATCTTTGTTATATTACTTTTGAAGTTTGATGGTATTTTGAAGTTGAAACTCTTCTATGTTCTTGTACATAGCTTAGTGCTTAGTTTTCTATTTTAATAAGTCAATCTTTCTATCTACCTGAAATTGAGTACAAGCTCGGTTTATTGTTGCTTCATGTAGTAAGATGAGAATATAAGAAATAAATCATTTATGAGAAGGTGCCTGTTTGCATGAGACATGTTTGACACGTATCCCATTAAGCATTGGACATATATCCAATTGTTCCCATTATGTTTTTTTTTTTTTTTTGGGGGGGGGGGCTTAGGTTTGATTTAGAAGTATATTATTTCAGGAGAAACGCTCCACAAGGACTTTCTTCTTCTACCTCTCTTTATCTTTTCTTTATAGAACAAATGCAAAACTACAAATTATGAGATAGAAGATTTTATTGATTTTAGGAGTATCAACTACCTAAATTTAGACTAAGCTTAATTATAGTCCAAAGGAAGAGAATAAAAATAATTGGCTATGCTACGTGGCATACCCAACATATATTTTGGTGTGTTTAAAGACTGTGTATTCGATAGATATGGCACCCATTTTGAAGTGTCCATGTGCTTCATAGTTCGTGTGGTTAAGGTTTGGACTTTGGAATTCCTAAACTATCTTGTTGAATCTCAATTGACCGCATCTAAATAGTGCATCTAAACTAACCCCCAAGTGCAAGGGTGTGTAGTGTAGTTTTAATTCGGCGAGACCGAGATCGAATCCACAGGGAACCTACATTTAGTTTCTAGGTTGTGACAAAAATTAATAATTCTAAGTTCAATGAAATTCTAAAGTTTGATGAATACTAAATTTCTAGGTTTTAGAAAATAAAAACACTTCACTAACAATTATTTAATTAGTGGAATTCAGAAAATATTTTTGGGTTCAACAAGAACAATGAATAATGATGAAAATTTCAATTAACATATGAATCAAAGAAAGTAAACACGTTCAAAAATTCAAAGCAACTAATTAATTAACTAAAGGAATAATTCAAATAACAATCACACTATCAAATAAGATTCTTGATTCAACTCTCAATTTCAAGTGGGTTAATCACTTCACAAAGTGATGTGCACACAACTACAATCTAAAGTTCACGTAAAGGAACAAATAGATTGGAAAGATATTTTCGTTAAAAGTTCATTATTTCCCAAAGCTCAGTTTTATACTCTCATTTAGGATTATAAAACTAGAAAAATATTCTTTGATATTACTTGCATTCAAATTCAATTTTGTTTTGTTCAAAATATCAATACCAAGTTTTAATCAAAAACCCTTACCAGTGATTACAGAGAATGTAGTCAAAGATTTTATTTTCGAAAGTTTTTGAAACAAATGAAATCAGATTTGAAATATGTAATCTCTACACATGAGTTTTCACAAACCATACGAAAGGTCTATGCACATCCCATTGTTCTTAACAACCAACCAGTCCTTGATTTGTTGAATCAAGAAGGATAAGTTTATGCTAGCATGATTTCAAGATGCTTAATAACAAATGATTGAGCACATATAATGTTATTTCATCATGATTTTGCAATGGGTTTTAAGTGTTTTATCTACGTAAATCTTTTAAGTTATAATGAAGCGAGCTAATTTGCATATTTATGGATGTTTGCAGGTGTTTTGTGATCAAATTGAGAGGAAAAGAGGCAAATATGAGCTGAAGGAGGCAAGGAGCTGAAGATGGACCTGATGGGCGCCCCACCCAAAAGCAGATAGGTGCCCGCCGAGAGGTGTTTTTGGAGAAAAATTCAAGTCTCAGGGGAATTTCGTCGAGCATCTGGTGGAGGCTACCCACGGGCGCCTCTCAATGCCTATGGGCGCCCCACCCTTAATCAGATGGGCGCACGCCAAGAGAGGATTTTGGGGCTGTTTTGTTGGGAACTTCATCAAACACTTTTGACAACTAAGCTACAGGCGCCCCACATTAACCATGGGTGCCCATGATGACTTCTCCAGCACACGTTTAGAATGAAGTTTTGAGTTGTAATTTTACCTTTATGCCCTTGAATTATGTAATGATATAAAAGGGCAAATTTCTGATGTACTAGGGAGAACCCTACGTAATTTTTACGTCTTTTTATTTTTTAGAGTTCTTCAAGGAGTTTTTACATTGCACTATGCACTTAGGGTTAGGGTTTTTGATTCCATTTTGGGATTGTTCAAGTATGGATATCATCCTTACATGAAGATTACTTGTAAGTTACATTGGTTATTTTGTTTCAATTAAAAGTTCTTTGTTTTCTCTTCTTGGTTATTTGTTTTCGCTTCGTAGTACTTAGCTTCCATTGTTCATGTTAAATTTGGGTTCGAAATTGTTTAAACATAATTCAACATACTACGTTTTAGTGGTTGATTGCATAATGAAAATGTTTTTCGTTTTGAAGGGCTTCCTTAGCATTTTCGCAATGTCTGGCTAGGTTTCTTTTCTGGTTTTGATCTAAGGATGTATCGGTGATGATGTTTGTTGATTCGAATGTTATGAAGTTGAACAAAAATATCTTTTTAATAGAAACCGTAGACTATGTAAACCTAGGCTTAATTTCAGAAATCGTCTCACCCGTGCCATAATCAATCCTTGGTTACGAGTTGATGCTCGTATACACCAAGTTTTGGATTCAATGACCCGGTGAGCTTGAAAATAGTTTCAAAACCCTAGTCTTATGTTTTCTTCTACGAGAAGTGATTTCCAAAGTTAAATTTTCCGATCTAACACCGCAGGTGTGGGTGTTAGGTTGAGTAACACATATTCGAATCAGCATCATCAAAACCTTTACGGACTTAGATTGAAACCAGGTCTTTTACTTTAAAAAGGAATTTTCAAAAATCAGTTGTCATTTTTCTCAAAAGTTGTGATTTAGATTTAAGTCGAATTCTATTTAAAAGTTACTTTCTAGAGCTTTTCACAAAAATCCTAAAAAGTAATACTTTCATTTTTTTCTTTGCAAATTTTTTTTTCCAACGGATTTTCAGAAAAAAAAATTGTCACACAGTCACTCGCTCCCTGTGGAGACGACGGAGGATTCACCTAGATTACACTACAACTGACCTCTTGCACTTGAGAGAACCCGAGAGAATTTTGAGATCGGTCAACAAAAAAATCATTTAAACTAAACAATGAATCGAAAAGACAATATTATTAAATCAATAAATGAAAATACCGTACTTCAAAATCAAATCCAATGCGAAACAATGAACAATAAAAGCTGTTAAAATTCCTACGAATGCTCTGCCAACTCTTAAAAACGTTCTCCACACATCAAATCACCATAAACCTCTCTAAATGTATGAAAGGATGTAGGGTAAAAGTTGCCAACACAGCCATACAATGTTAATATTTATATTGATAACAAAAAACCTTAAAAAGAACTGATAAAATCATGCAGTGTAGTCCGTTGTGGTCTGGACCACCCGATGGGGTGTCTAGATGGTCTGAACCACAATATCTTTCTTTTAGTTTCTACTTTAATTCTCCAGCTTAGCCTTTGACCTAGTCTGGACCATCCGTGGGGGTGTCTAGACCACAGTGTCCTCTCCATCATCTGAATCACTTTCATCACTACTAATTATGATTATTTCATCCTTTTTCCTATAATTTAGAAAATAAACTCCATGAGCAATAAAAAAATAACAATACTCTTAAATTTATTGCTTTAATGCATGAATTAAGGCCAAAATATAGAGTTTGTAATTATATTTGTAATCATCAACCCTTGATGAAACTTAATAGATGCATGGCTTGAGTTTTTATTAAGTTACTGTAGATGTGCTCTAACTGGCTGTCTTACCAGTTTCCATGCAATATACGACCTATTGGGCTTTGACATACTTTCCTAGATTAAACTTGATCAACTTTATGTCAACTGCATAGTCCTTGGCCCTATTTCATGCAAAATTTAACCTTACTTTGAATATAAGGAACATTTAGCTGCGCATAATAGTCTAGGGACTAAACTAAAAAAAAAATAAAAGAAAATCTAAAATTTTTTTGAAGCCTCTTCCTTTCCACTTGTACATTTTAATCCATTATATAAGAAAATGTCTGTTCACCATTGCCTGTGTTGGTTTCTTGAACATTTTTTACTTATTTTGTTGTTTCTTCAAGCAATGGGATTGATGAGGGGGAAAATGTTTTGTTGCTAATGGATTCATCCTTGGACGGACAATATGCTGATGAAGATGCAACTGTATTGGTTGAACTTGCTCCAAAATATATTCAGTATAAAGTCAAAGACTATCCAGATATCAAGTTTCTTCTTAGTGCAATAGTACTCCTTTAAAAGCAGAAAGAGGTGAAACTTTCTTAATTAGTTTTAACCTAGAATGGTAATGTAACTGCCAACTTGGTAGCTTTGTTACTATATTTTTTAAGATGACCTCATTCACCCTCATATTTGTTGGTTGCATCACATGTTTTGATGGGTTTAGCTAAAAATCCAACGGTGCTGCCAACCATGCTTTCTCTTCTTGGAAAAGATTCGTGATCAGATTCACACACTAGGCCAATGGGTGTAGGTCGTGAGTCTTTATTACGACATGGTTCATCTGAGATCATCCAAATATGAAAAAGTACGCTTTGTTTTGAAACAGGGCCTTTGATTACAGAGAATAGGAGTTGCCACCCAACACTTTCAAAATGGATGTGTCAAGAAACCCAAATTTTGATTAAGTTTGAAAGTGTTTTGATTTATGTTTTTGAAATCATGATAAATGGCCCTTTTTGGTGACTCTAAATTAGTCTGTGCAACCAAAGAAAGTGGGTTCGGGGGTTCGGTTACGCACGAAAAATGTTATTCCTGGATACTTAGGGATATCCAAAGTCCTTTTCCACACTTTATAGTCATAATCTCACAACATAATATCCCGGTTCATAAAGATCATTCCACACAACCCATGAATGCAAATGATATATGAAATGTTAGTTGCCTAGCTCGTGTGTGCAAGTGTAGTGTAATATCTACCTATTTGGCAAAGATCCACCCTAGGGGGTTCTATATAAGCATGTGTATGCTGGGAATAAAGTGTGCATTAAAGATGGTTTACAAAGACCAAAGAGACCGGACTTAAGCTATGTACTTGATTGCCTACGTACCATGTGAGGGGATCAAGTCGACATAGTTCAAGCCTAAGGTGGTCCGAACTAAGTGTTTATGTGATAGGAACTGGTATGTAGATTAAGAGCTTAGCTCTAAATCTAAGTAGGTGCCTCGCGTAGATGGTCTATGACGACCGAGGGGACCACACTCAAGCTATCTGCTCGAGCTACCTACATACCTTGTGATAGGGATCAGGTCATGATAGCTCATAACTATGATCGAAACTATGTGTGATAATAGATGTGTGTAAGATCCTAACTCTACTTTAGCGCTTCGCACTGATGGTCTACGAAGACCAAGATGACTAGACTCTGCTCAAGCTGCTTATGTATCCTAAAAAGGGATCAGGTCTACATAGCTCTAGGATAGGTTTGCGCCTTATGCAAATGGATACTAATAGATACAAGTGGATGTAAGCATAATTAGAATGTCGTGGATGGCAACTAATTGGCCTCAAGCATAGTGAGCCTCATCATTGGCCTAGGCAGGTGAAGTGACTGATAGGGTCAGTGCTGTGTGTAAAAGGGCCTTACTCTTGACATGAGATGAGGGAAAAAAAAAAGCTTAGCTCTAGATATGGATTTTGAGTAATCATCTTTACACCATTAGAGCTTAACTCTACAAACTAAAATAAAAATTAGTGCCTCGCATGTAACTTGGGAAAAGAGCTTTATTTCAGATGATAAAATGCAGTTTGCATCTCATGCTTAATTGGGAAAAGAACCCGAATTCAAAGGGTAAAAGACAATTAGTGCTTAGCACATAACTAGGGAATGAAGCCTTACTCCAAATGATAAAGAACAGTTAGTGACTAGCGCATAATTGGTGGAAAGGAGCCTTACTCCACTAGGGAAAGAACAATTAGCACTTAGTGCATAACTAGGAAATGGTTAACTAGATAAAGAAGCCTCACTCCAAACAAGAAGGATAGTTAGTGCATAGCACATAACTAGGAAATGGAGCCTTGTTCCAGAGAAGAGATAGTTAACACCTTGCATTCAACTAAGGAAAGGATTCTAGTTCTAAGGTAGCGCCTCGCGCTATAATGACCGGACTTAAGCCTTCTACTCGACCTGCTTATGTATTTTGTTCAGGGATCAGGTTTATGTAGCTCTAAGACTAAAATGAAAGTTAGTGCCTCACACATAACTTGAGAATAAAGCTTTGCTCTAGATGATGAAAGACAGTTAGCACTTCGTGATTAATTGGAAAATGGAGCCTAGCTCTAGATGAGAGAGAACAGTTAGCACTTAGTGCATAACTGGGGGAAATGGGCCTTGCTCCACTAGGGAAAGGATAGTTAGCGCTTAGCGTATAACTAAGAAATGGTTAATTAGAGAAAGAAGCCTCACTCTAAATAAGATGGATAGTTAGCGCCGAGTGCGTAACTAGGAAATGGAGCATTGCTCTAGAGAAGAGACGATTAATGCCTTATGTTTAACTAGGGAAAGGATCGTAGTTCTAAAGCAGTGCCTCGCGCTCTGATAACTGACTCAAACCTTCTCCTTGAGCTGCCTACGTACTCTGTGAAGGGATTAGGTCTATGTAGCTCTATTTAGAAAGACAGTTAACGCCTAGCGCATAGCTATGGAAAAGAGCTTCGCTCTAGATAAGAGGGAAACAGTTAGTGCTTAGCATATAACTAGAGAAAAAAGCCTCATTCCGATAAGGAGCTCAAACTCCCATGATGTGACTTGCGCATATGAATGAGTGTTATCATTTGGACAAAGAACTCAGCTCAAATCAAGAGCTTAATTCCTGATGATGATGATCAAGTTTATGTGAAAGGCCTAGGATCTTAATATTAGGTGAGTGATGCAATTTCTACATCTTAGTATGTCATAGACAAGTTAAATGTAATGACAATTTATATTCTAACATGGTTGACAGTTCAAGGATGTATGTCAAATATGTCCAAAGGAATCATGACTTAAAAATCACCGGCTTAGCCAATCCTAAGTCATTCCCAACTTCTAGAGCCTCGCTCACCCAAGTGTAGGGATGTCAACGAGGCGGGTATGACCTTTCCCATCCCCGTCCCCGTTTAGTAATACCCTTACCCGTCCCCGTCCCCATCCCCATTTCGGGAAAAAAAAATTTCCCCATACCCGTTCCCATGAGGTAATAAATTTTCTGTCCCTGTCCCCGTTTACCTGCGAAATGTTCTAACTATTACAAATTATATATTATATGTATAAAATAAATATTTAAAATTATTATAAATATTATATATATTAAATAAAATATATATTACTATATAATATTATATATATTAAATATATACATATATATATTAAATAAAAATTAAAAATATAATACAAATCTTTGACTTTGACTAGTACATTTAACCAAAGAAGAAGAGGTGTTATTTATAACTTCACAGGGCCTCCACTTCTTTGTGAGAAATCGATGTTGGACTTCTAAAGGAGCCATCACACCAACAAAATTAATAAAAAATATTTAAATGGGTATGAGGCGGGGTGGGGATTATCGTACCCGTCCCCATCCTCGTACCGTTCGGGTAACATTTTAAATCTCCATACCCATTCTCGTCCCCACTATTAACATCCCCATATCCTCCCCGAACGGGGCGGGTGAAGCGGGTACCCACCAAGTACGGGTATATTTGATATTTCTACCCAAGTGAGTGCTTTGGATTGATAAGCATTTGATTTCTAAGTCTGAGTCAACGCTACTAGTATGCGTTTGCATGTTTGAATGTATTCTAGCATGTTAAGGCATGTGCTAATATGTCAAAACATGGTGTATGGCATGTCAAAGCATGTGCTAGCATAGTGAATGATATCTTAGCATGTTAAATCATGATGTAGGATGGTGATTAAGCATGGTAGCATAGAATAACATAATAATATAACATGCTGGCATGGTATAGCATGGTCAGGGCATAATATAACGTGGCATAGCATAGCAATATGGTATGGTAGCATAATATTGATGACAATGACATGGTATAAAATGGTAGAGATGACATAGCATGACGGGAATGATGTTTAGCATGACCTAGCATGGTAATTTGATGATATGACATAGCATAGCATGGTGAAGATGGTATTATAACATGGTATAGCATGATAGAATAATGCTATGGCATAGTATGACATGCTAGTATGATGTGGGCATGTCATATGCATGATGTCTGGAATTTTACAAAATTTATCTTGGGTAAATCCAATCAATATCATGTTTCAGGTCCAGCCTAAACTTGAGTTATGATCTAGGTACGTTTCATTGACAAATGAATTTTATTTACAAAAGTTAAAATTATTCTATCCTAATCATGTAAATAAATTGAATTGAACAATGAAATAAAAATTTTCTAAAGAGATAAAATTTTACTGACGTGGACTTTTTCTAGAGAGAGAAACTCTGGACTTGAGAGCTTTAAGCACAGAGTGTGGAATGAATGAAATGAGGAGGGGGAGGCCTCCTTACATAGACTTTTTGGCTAAAGAAAACTTTTGCCCATCCAAACAGGTAACAAACATTGCCCTTCCAAACAGACGGCAAACATTTTTTTTTTGGTAAGTAACGGGTGACAAACATTGCCCATTTCGTTGGGCAAACAAGTTTGCTCGATGAAACGGGCAACCAACTTTACCTAAAAAAGGGGAAAAATCTTTATCAAAGTCGTTTAGCAGCCTTTCCTACTCAACAGGATGGGCAAACATACCGAAACAGTGCTATGGGTGAGTATGACTACAAAACAAGTAGAGTGAAGTGTTAACACCCCAATTTTGCCTAGTCATTTAATATTTGTAGTATTTAATGTTTTTAGTTGAATGGTGCTCTACTGATTAAGTTTTCTTAATTGTAGGACATGTCAAAATGGTGAAATTCAACAAAAAGTGAAAAATTAGCAAAATACCGATTATAACCCTGGAATTAGGGAGAAGCCAAGCTAAAGACCTAGATTAAAGCAAAAGGCCACCAAACTGTACGGACATATTTAATATATCAAACATACAACTCCAGTATTAGCAAAAGAGCCAAAATCCAGAATCAAGAGTCATTTGGTCCAAAAGTCAAGAATGGCCTCTACTGACACATCTAAAGACTGATATCAAGTAGAATACTCAGATCAAGCCAAAAAAAGGTACAAAAATACACATGAATTCCCAAGGCATGTCACAAGATATAGAACACAACTCAGAGCAGCCAAAAGGCCCCTCAAGAGGTCATCCAGGCTCTACTGACTCAAAATTGCTCTTACCGATGAGAAGGAAGCTGCTGGCACCCCGGACACAATTTGAGCTTCTAGACAAAGTCATAATGCCCTTAGATTACACAAAAATTTTGAGAGTTCATTCCTTGAGATAATGGCATGGCTAGGTTTGACCAAGTCAAACCTTAAGAGGTCCCTCTGTAGATTCATTTGCAAAATTTGTTAGTTTTTCATAAATTCATAAAAGTGTCCCGGAGTCCCGCTGATGGAATTTTTGGATTCTTCATACCCAAAAATGGTAGGAGGAGTCATCTTGGTGGTGCCCCCAGGGGTCACACTAAAGATTTGGATGATCCCTTCTTCGTTTCAACCCGTTTCAGGGCAGCAATTTTCAAATAGACGTAACTTGGTCTTAGAGATTCCAAATTAAACCAAATTTGACCTAATTGGTTTAATTCTCTCCAAAAAGTGCCCCGGAGGTCTTGGAAGCTCCCAAAAATAATGCTAAAGGCCTTAGAATTATCCAAACTTGTCCAAACAGAACCTAAACTTTACGGAGCATTGGCTCAAGCAAAAATGGCCCCTATTTTGGTCTGGCCACATTTTGCTTGCCTTCAAAGCTTATAGCGAGTTGTTTTGTCTATCTCGACTAGCAGGAAGTTCTGTCAGACTTGTTTTGCAGTTCTGATTGCCCATAGTGTTGTGCAAACATATTCACCTGTCCTGTTGGGTAGAATTGATTGCCAAGCAATCCTGGTAAAGAGTCCTTGGCAAATTTGTTCGCTTGACAGAACGGGCAATTTTTTTTGCTCGTTTAAATGGGCAATTGTTTTTTTTTTTTTGGCCAAAACTTCGATAAATAGGGGCCTACCCTTTTCATTTTCATTCATTCAATACTTGACACCCTTTAAAGCTTCTCTCCCTAAAAAAGGCCTGCGACTTTATAATTTCTCTCTCTAGAAAATTATTATTTTTTTTCAGTTTAATTTATCTGCATAATTAGAATAGAATAATTTTAATTGTATAAATAAAATTCTTTGTCAATGAAAGGTATTCAGATCATAATTCAAGACCAAGTTGTACCCGATATAATATTGACTAAATTTACCCAAGAGAAATTTTACAAAATTCTAAACATCATACAAATTACATGCCCACATCGTACTAACATGGCATATTACACCATAAGATCATTATATCTTGTTACACCATGTCATAATACCATGTTCATTATGTCATACCATGTTATGAAATTACCAGCTAGGTCATGCACAACATCATATTTATCATGTCATACCATCTCTACTATGTTATGCTGTCACGCCCCGGATCTCGTGACCCGAGGGGTGAGTGATAAACACACATAACATGCACTAATATAACCAATCCCATAATCAGAGCAACGCAACATAAGCTAGTGAGCCCAAGACATAAGATAGAATAACATAAGTTTAACCTTGACCATTGCCATGTCAACCACAATACACCATTCCCAAATTACATAACTTAGGCCTTATGGCCATTACAACCAAATTGAAGAGTTCATAAATGTACAACGTTACAATTCCCAAAAGAAATTTAAACTAGATGACCAAGAGCTTTGATAAGCTCGGTAGGGCTCATGCATAACCTCTTAGTCCCAACACATCAACCCACTAGATTGTTATTGCTTATACCTGCATCAAAGTCTGTGGGGATGTGAGTACGGGTCCACTTGTGCCCACAAGTCTCAATAAACATATATGATATGTATTCCACACATGCAAGTATTTTATGATGTATCTAGTTACCACCTGTACTCTAGAATCAAAATCATTCATTGACATCACCATTTTAGACTATGTACCTTTATACACAACAATATTGTGAAAAGAAATTCAATTCCAACCAATACTTAATCTTTAGATTCTCATTGTTAAGTCTCAAATCATATTTCAATTCACTTTTTAATGTTTAATCAAAATTGATCACATATCCATATTTACAATACCTATTGACACTTAATGACATCACAATATGGCATCCAATTCCAAACAATCTCCATTATTGAATGTCCTAATATTACATCTAGTCACATTCCCAACCACATTATCACAAATTCAACATTTAATCATGTATTCACATCCATATTATCACATTCCAATAATCCATCACACAACCATAGTCACACAATTCATCGGGGGTTGGGTGTATACACAACACCGTCTTTTATGGGTCCAGACCCAACAGAAACGGCAAACCAAACACCATCGTTTAGGATCACAATCCAAGGTCACAGGTAACCCATAAACTCACAATGTTGTGGGCTACTAACCCACTGGTATTGACACCAAACCCTGCATAGGTTCCGGGACTCTCAACCCGAGGGTACTCTCAAACCTTTCCTGTTTACCACACCCCACCACAGCCCCCGTCACACAAGCAATCATTCATCATATCACATCTCATCATTCACAAGTCCACATTCAACATCATATACTTTTCCAACACATAAATTCACATTCTGGTTCATTCCAGGATTCATTACATGACAACATTTAGTAAGCATCATTGAACATTTAACATCTTTCATTGTTATGAACATGAGCTTCCCTTTGCCAAATCACAATTCATTAATGCAATCACAAGTTCATACACTTTAACATTTAGTTTACATTAAGGCATATTCACAATTCTACTTGATTAAAACCCTTATCTCAAAGTAGGCTTCCAATTCATTCATTCATGGTAGCAAGCATTCCTCTTTTACAAGCTTAATCCCATAGGTTTAAGATAATCAACCTTTAATCACTTTTAAGAGCTCATTCCCATTTTAAAATCCGTACAATTAATCAATAAAAGTCGCACATACAAACATATGCCTAACCCCTTCATAATCCTAAGGTAGGAAGTCAAGTTAGGAAAAAATCAGAAAAGGTGTTCTGGTCTCTGTGGGCGCCCCTCCTAAAGTTCATGGGTGCCCCACCTAAGAGCATGGGCGCCCCTGAGGGGGCATGGGCGCCCCACCTAAGAGCATGGGCCCCTGAGGGGTCATGGGCACCCCACCTAAGAGCATGGGCGCCCCTCTGTTGCCCAGAAGGTCACTTTGCTCCGATTTAAGCTTTAAGCCATGCTTCTAGGTTCCAAACTTTACCCAATCCAATATCTAACCTAATACCTTAATTTCTTGGGTTGTCTAGGACCTAGAAGACTCCAAAAGTCCATCAAAACAAATTTTAATCCATCCATTTCTTCAATACAAAAATCTTGGTCCAACCTTTACACATAAACACACAACCATTCATCCACACAATCTCCACTTTCAAGGGTTCCAAATCTTAAATAAATTTCATAGAAGTGTTACTAGCTCAAATAAATCTCACAAATGTTAAAATGAGACTAGAAATCCCTACCTTGAGTGGTAAAAAGATAGATCAACAAAGGGGTGTCTTGAGCTTCCAA
Organism: Vitellaria paradoxa; assembly: GCA_019916065.1. NCBI lineage: Eukaryota > Viridiplantae > Streptophyta > Magnoliopsida > Ericales > Sapotaceae > Vitellaria > Vitellaria paradoxa. The sequence goes on from CM034238.1 coordinate 29,993,521, forward strand.
ACCCTCAAACTTTGATGAGGTCAATCTCCTCCCTCCTTGATCAAAACTAAAAATGAACAACATAGGAAGGTTTCTTAAAGTCTTAATTTCAATCTTGTAAAAGGAATTTGAATTCCATGAAGGTTTGGAAAACCTACCTTTGAAATCCTCAACCGGTGGTCTTCTTCTTCTCCTTTGCTCTTCTTGATCTTCTTTTGCTTCCCTAACTGATTCTCTCTCTCTCTTGCATCAAATCCATCTAATATATATATATATCAATATTTTTAATCCCCAAACAGTAATCCTCAGGTCTCCCCTCACCCCTAGCTAGTATAGGTGCCCATAAGGTTAAGTCTCGGCCTTCCAACCAAAGAACACCCTTTTGCTGATTTTCTGCACAAGTGGGGCGCCCATCATGGACCATGGGCGCCCATCTTAGACCCATGGGCACCCCTCCTCTACCTTAGGCACCCATCCTCTACCTTGGGCGCCCCTCTGCATGCCCCCGAGTCAAAATGTTGATTTTTGAGCTATTTTGCCCATTTCTTCCAAAATTCGCACCCCCAAGTCATCTTTAATGACTAAACTCACTTAATTAACATATTAACATGCCCAAAACATTTTAAAACCATCAAATTATATTAACATGAAAATTTGGGATATTACATATGCAATGTCATTGTCATCATGTATCATACTAACATGCCATATTGTCATGTTATGCCATGTTATATCATACCCTGACCGTGTTATGCCATGCCAGTATGTTACATTATCATGTTATTTCATGCTACCATGCTCAATCACCATCCCACACCATAGTATAACATGATAAGACATCATTTACCATACTAGAACATGCTATAACATGACATGCACCATGTTTTGACATGCTGGCACATACTTTGGCATGCTAGAACACATTTAAACATGCAAATACACACCCACTAGGGTTGATACAAACTTAAAAATCAAATGCTTACTAATTCAGAGCATTCACCTGAGTGAGCAAAGCTCTAATGACTGGGAATGACTTAGGATTGGCTAAACTGATGATTTCTAAAGTCATGCCTTCCCTTGGACCTACCTGACATGCATCCTTGAACTGTCACCTATTATAGAATATAAATTATCAACACATTCAACGTGACTATGACAAACTTGATCATATTAATTACATCACTTGCATCACTTAGGCTCCTAAGCCTTTCACACAAACTTAATCATCATCACTAGAAACTAAATACTTGATTTGAGCTGAGTTCCTTTCCCAAATGATACTCACTCAGCAGCGCTAAACGCATCCTTAGGAGTTGAGCTCCTCATTAGAGTGAAGCTCTTTCCAATAGTTATGCATTAGGCACTGCCTATTCCTTTCTTATTTGGAGCGAAGCTCCTTTCCATAGTTATGTGTTAGGCACTAACTGTTTTTCTAATTAGAGCTACATAGACCTAATCCTTTAGCAAGGTATGAATGCAGCTGGAGCAAGAGGCTTAAGTTCGATCACCACAGTGCGAAGCACTGATTTGGAGCTTAGCTCCTTTCCTTGGTTATGCATAAGGTGCTAACTATCTTCTCATCTGGAACCAAGCCCTTTTCCATTATTATGCACAAGGCACTAACTTTTTGTTCTTACATGGAGCTAGCCTTTTTTCCTTCTACAGTTAAGCGCCAGGCGCTAACTGCCCTCATCACCTGGAGCGAAGCTCTATTTCCTCCAATTATGCGCTAGGCACTAACTATTCCTTTTTATCTAGAGTAAGACTCATTTTTTTCCAGTTACATGCTAGGAACTAACTGTCTCTCTGTCTCTTACCCTTTGGGGTTAGCCTGAGTGGCTCGTGGGTATGCTCCCTATAGAGACCACATGGATTCGATTCCTAACTCAAGTGGAGTGTGCATGAGGGGTAGTGTACATTTCCTCAGTTTACCCATCGGCTATGCGGTTCGTTGAGAGCTACAATAGACGAGTAAGGGTTTCATTTTTTTTTTTTTTGGTAAGTAATGAGGGTTCCAGTTTACCAAAAAAAACTAACTATCTCTTAGAGCTAGGCTCTCTCTCATCTTCTAGAGCAAGGCTCCTTTTCCTAGTTAACCATTTCTCAGTTAAGCATGAGATGCTAATTGTCTTTTATCATTTGGAGTAAAGCTCTTTTCCCAGTTATGCACTAGGCGCTAACTATTTTAGTTACCTTCAGAGTTAAACTCCCTAACAGAGTGAAACTGCTTCCTCTAGTTATATGCTAGGCACTAGCTATCATTTCTTATCTAGAGCAAGATTCCATTTCCTCAGTTATGTGCTAAGCGCTAACTATCCTTTCCTCAGCGGAATAAAACTCCTTCCACCAATTATACACTAGGCGCTAATTGTTCTTTATCATTTGGAGCAAGGTTTCATTTCCTAGTTATGTGCTAAGTGCTAATTATCTCTTACCATTTGAATCTAGATTCCTTTCCCAGTTAAGCACGAGGTGTTAATTGCCATTTATTATCTAGAGCAAAGCTCTATTCCCAAGTTACGCACAAGATGCTCGCTTTCATTTCAATCTTAGGGTAAGGCTCTCACAATATAAAGACAATTACTCCTACTCCATATCCAGAGCTAACTTTTTCTTTCCCTCATCCTATATCCAAAGCAAGGCTCCTTCGCACCTGTGCATAGCCCCAGCCTTATCAATCACACTCTCATATACTTAACCTGCTTTGGCTAATGATAAGTCTCACTGTGCCTGAGGCCAATCAATTTGCCACCCACAATATTATGATTGCACTTGTATCTACTCATACATATCTGCACATCAAATCTGTGTGAGACACAAACCTATCCAGAGCTATATAGACCTGATCCTTTTTTAGAGTACATAGGCAGCTCGAGTAGATAGCTTGAGTCTAGTTACCTCAGTCTTTATAGACTATTAGCATGAAGTGCTAACTTAGAACTAGGCTCTTACGTTCATCATATAGCCTGAAACGCTAACTTAAAGCTACAGTGACCTGATCCCTTAGCATGATACGTAGGCAGCTCAAATAGATAGCTTGAGTGCAATCTCTATGGTTTTCATAGACCATTAATTTCTGTGAGACTCCAATTTAGACTTAGAGCTTGGATCTTATATCTATATATTAATTCACATCTCATCAAATATGTAGTTTAGACCACTTAGGTCTGAACTACATCGACCTAATCCCTTCACAAGCTATGTGGGTAGCTGAGCACATAGCTTGAGTCCAGTCACCTTAGTCTTTATAGACCATCTTCAATACACACTTCATTCTCAGCGCACGCACACACACACACACACACACACACTCATGCATAGGTAAATATTTCACTACATTCGCACACACGAGCTAAGCTCAATCACCTCTCATTTCATACATCATTTGCATTCATGGGTTGTATGCTATAATTATCATAAACTAGAGTATTATATTATGAGATCACGATTGTAAAAAGTGAAAAAGGACTCTGGATATCCCTATGTATCTAGGCATAACGGTTTTCGTGCATAGCCGAACCCCTAGACCCACTATCTCTGATTACAAAAACTAGTTAAGAGTTATCAAAAAGGGTCTTTTGTTATGATTTCAAAAATATAAATCAAAATACTTTTTCAAAGCTTGAATTTCTTGACATACCCATTTTGAAAATGTCAGGTGGCGACTCCTAACCTTTGTAAACATACTTTTTCATATTTAGGCGATCTTAGATGGATCATGTCATAATAAAGACTCATGACCCATGCTTGTCAGCCCTGGTAAAGTCTTTGGCGGCTAACCCAAAATGTAGGCCAGGCTTAGGCCAAGCTCAATGAAGTTTGGGTTCTGTCCCAACAAGTTTGGGCCATTCTAAGACCTCTGGCACAATTTTTAGGAGCTTCCAGGACATCCCGCACACTTTTTGGAGAGAATTAAACAAATTAGGTGAAAATTTAGTTCAATTTGGATTCTCTAGGACCAAGTTATGTCTATTTGAAAACTCCTGCTCTGAAATGGGCAAAAACAGAAAAATGGTCAGCCAAATCTTTTGCCTAACCTAAAGGCACCACCAGAATGACTCCCCCTACCATTTTTTGGTATGAGAAGTCTAAAAATGCCATCAATGGGACTCTAAGAAACTTTATGAATCTATGAAAATTTGACAAATTTTGCAAATGAAGCTGCGAAGAGACCTCTTAAGGTTTGACTTGACCAGACTTAGCTATGCCATTACCTTAAGAATGAACCCTCAACATTTTTATGCAGTTTAAGGATATTTTAAATTTGTCTAGATGCTCAAATTGTGTTTGAGGTGCCAGTAGTTTCCTTCTCGCTGACAGGAGCTATTTTGAATCGACAGAGCTCGGATGACCTTGGAATGGCATTTTGGCTGTTCAGAGCTATGTTCTATGTTCTCTAGAATGTCTTGAGATGTTGTGTATCTTTTTGTCTATTTTTTGCTTGATCTGGGCATTCTCGTTGATACCAGCCTTCGGGTGCATTAGTAGAGGTCATTCTTAACTACTAGACTGAATTGACCATTAATTCTGGATTTTGACTCTTCTATTAATGTTAGGATCTTCAATTTGGTGCCTTGGACATGCCTATGCACTTTGGTAACCTTTTGCCTTGATCTAGGCCTTTAGTTTGGTTTCTCCCAGCTCTAGGGGTATAACCAACATTTTGCTAATTGTTTACTTTTTGTTGAATTTTGGCACTTGACATATCCTAGATTAAAGAAAGTTAATCAGTAGAGAATCAGTCAATTACAAGCATTAAATATTGTAAATATTTAATGAGGGGGCAAAATTGGGGTGTCAACAGTTGCCTCCCTTTTTTCTTGCCTTGGCTTGTCTAAGGTAAAAAATGAAAAGGAAACACCTATTTTTCCCTCTTGCATGCTGAATCAAAGAAAGAAACAACCTTGTAGCTCGGGTTGATGCCTTACACTTGAACTACTGTAGGAGTTGCCTTATTTGAATTTGGGGATGTGTTTGTGCCTTGCACTTAACTTTTGAAAAATGAGCTTCACTCCTAGGCTGAGTTGTATTTTGTGACCGACCCTGAAATGTGTTCGGGTTCTACCTCTCAAGTGCAAGAGGGTGGTCGTAGTCTTACTCGGTGAGAACTGAGGTCATCTCCTACAGGGAGGGCTGTGTTAAAAGACACTAGACTTGTTCTCTTAATTAGTAGGTGAGCCTAAGCTAATCTAAACTAATTTTTGAATTACAAAGTGATTTGAATATGGCTGGGTTGAGAATGGTGGAGCGAAGCAAATTGTGATATTAAACTAGAATGCAAATATTGAAAATAAACTAACTAAAATGATCTTGGCTTCGAACCAAATCCAGTAGTGGGTAGTGGTTTACTCAAATGCATTTATAACTCAACCTAACAAACGCACATGCATTGCTAGGTAGGAAGATATTTCATTAAAAACTAATTTATGGAATTCAGAGTAAGCGGAGGCTTTTGAAATTGGTTTCAGACTCACCGGGACATTGAATCGAACACCTAGTGTGCATGAGCATCAACTCATAACTAGACTTCAATTATAACACAGGTGAATCGGTTTCTTAAGAAAACCTCATGTTTTGGTTTTATGAAAATAAGGTTCGAATCACCGGGCCATTGAACCAGCCACTTGGTTTGCACGAGTGGCCAATCGTAACCAAGCTTTAGTTTTAACACGGGTGACTGATTTTGTAAGAAAACCTAATTTGGGTCTTGGAAAATCAGATTCAAGAGAACCCTAACTTACTACGAAATTCCAATTAAAAGTCCAAAATATATTTTGTTAAATAAAACTCGTTTACATTTGAGTTCACCAACTACTTCACCACTTTCAATGGCTTGAAGCCAAGAACAAACCCTAGCCTAACATTGCGAAAGCATTAACAAAGCCTTTCGAAAAGAAAATAACCTTCATCAAGCACTCAAACACGAAAATGAAGGATTATAGAAATAAGCTAAAGCAATTTCGAAAGCAAATCAAACACTAACAATGACTACGAAGTACTACAAAGTGAAAATAAAGAACAAAGATAAAGAAATTAATAAACTTTTAATTAAAACGAAGTAACGAATGAAACTTACCAATTAATCTTAATACGAAGATGAAAAATAAAGTTTTCGTCAATCCAACACGAGATGAAAACATCTAACCCTAATCTAAACTAAACTAAGAGAAAGAGAAGAAGTGCGTAGGGTTTCGACCCCCTCCTACATCAGATTTTAAACCTTTTATATCAACGTATATTATAAGGACATAAAGGTAAAAATATAGCTCAAACTTATTCTAAACTTGTGCTGGAAGAGTCCTCATGGGCGCCCATGGCTGAGGTGGGGCGCCCATGGTACAAGTGTTTGATGAAGTCCTCAAAGAGATAGCCAAAAACAGCAGTCAGAACTCTCTCTCTGTGGGCGCCCACCTAATGAAGAGTGGGGCGCCCAAGGGTCCTCAAGGGCGCCCATGGGTCTAGGTGGGGCGCCCATGCTTGTGGTGGGGCGCCCATGGGTCTAGGTGGGGCGCCCATTTGCAAATACAGTGAACAGTTCTTCTTTGACAGCTTTCTGTCCCTGACTTCCGATTTAATTTTGACATTTAAGATGACAGATTCAGGCTTCGGCTAAACCAGAAAAGTTGTAGGGCTTCGAGTCTTCTTTCCAACGCAAAAAGAATGGAACCATTTCGAGTTGTGACGAAAAAGTTATGGCTAGAAGACTGAGAGGGTGTTGAGCTAGAGCTTCAACCGCACACCACTTCAACTAGTTTGAACTTCAAACCACTTCCTTCTCCTTGGCACCCATGGTAGTCGATCTTATGCCTTGGGATGGCTCTTGGGAAGTTGAAGAAGTCTTGGGAGTCTTTGGACTCTTCTTGCACTTTCTTTATTTTGGCTTACATTGGCTCCTCCTCACATGCAACCTTGGTGTTGTTTGGGCCAAAAACACCATATTATATCACCTAAAATATACACACACCAAGAATGCATGGAAATGAGATAATCATGCTAACACATCACCAATAATAACTGTAAATTCATAATTAGCATGCTCAATATATATATAATTGTACAATAATGCATGCTAATCACACCCCCCAACCTAGACATTGCTAGTCCCTAGCAATGAGTGCAATCAAACCATGAGGTATAAGAACAAATGCAAGGGCACCCACAACATGTAAGCTCTTATTCAAATCAAAATAAGACAAAATAAAAACTAACTAAGGTGATGTCCGTTTTCGTGGGAGACACACGACCACACTTAGCGCGTGAGGCAAGCCCTTTAAACCCCTAGGTTCCCCCTAGTGGACGAGTTAGGTCTCGTGAGGGTTTACAGTGATGCTACCCACGAACATCTATGGTATGGTCTCAAGGTGTCAAAGAGTGATTAAGGTCAGTAACAAATCAAGTTCAAGCTTAACAAGTCACAAAACTTAAATATCATGTGTAATTCCCAAGTGCTAAGCATGAATGCATGCACTATCAAAGTTGGAAAAGCATGTGTGCAAAATAGTGTCATTTATTCAACAAGGTCTCGAAAGCATAATTGGAACTAAGTTTTGACCTCAAAAGCTCACAAGGTAGATCACTCATAGAAAGAAACTCACTCATTAAGGGTTCACTCATACCTATGAGCACACAATGCAATGCTCTCCTAGTTGCACACAACCACACGAATAAGTGAGTGAATTGAATTGAAGTCCCAATGCCATGCAATAGATTACGCCACACAACCTACACAAGTCCACTACATGCACACATAAGTATTGTTCACTTAGAATCCGCTAGGTCTTTGATCTGGTTGTAACTTGGCCATAGGTAGAGGCTAACAATGAAAGATATGGAAATCAAAGCACATGTCTTGGGATAAAGATGTTCAAGTACGTACAAGTCCCAAACTACCCATTTCCTTTCTATACCCTAACCAACAACATGAAGCTTATTCACAAATTTACAAACTACTTTTGGGACACTCTTAGCAACTGCATTACAAAACATAAATCCCACAATTGAATAAACAAAAGGAATGAGAAAATATTTTTTTCTTTTTTTTTCTTCTTTTTTTTTGTATCCCTTTGTTTTTTTTTTTTTTTTTTGGTTTTTTGTTTTTGAAATGATGAAGAATGAACTATACAATGTATAAATTCTCATCCCAGCACTCACCCTCATTTGGCTCTCAAAAGCTTATATTCCCAACCCCACATTCCCAACTTAGACTTTGAAGCACTTTCATAGCCCAAGACATGTGAGGGTTGGCTTAAAGTGTGTGAATAGGGTGTAGGGGATATCATGTGTGAGGAGAATCAAAAAGAGAAAACTTTATATCACATACTTTATTTTGAGGCTTCAAGTTGGTTCTTAAGACAATGTTATATCAAGAAAGGACAAAAAGGCCCAAAATAGCAAAGAGGGCCTAGCATCATGTTCTAAGCTCGTAAACAACTCCTATGCACCAAGTGACTACTCATGCAAGTGTGTGATGCAATTGGGGCATTGAAAACCAAAATAGAGAACAATTGAGCTGAAATAATGTGCAACCCCTCATGAAAAGAATAAATGGCTCTAAAGCTCACCACTAAAAAGGGTATAAGTCTCTACCCAGTCCAAGGATGCTCCATTGACCAATGTTACATAAAATTCACTCTTAAGCACATAAGTTCTTCCATAATAGCCAAAAATCCACAAGGTCATGACACACTCAACTTAAATTAAGTTTCCTATCAAAGCTTGAACAAGACTCGCTTATCACTCTCTCACTCAAATTCACAATCAACCAAACCAAAAGGGCCAACATGCAAGTACAAATGCGCTAAGTCATGTATGTAAGCTCAAAGATGCTCAAAATTTGAAAATTTTGATAATTTTAGCACAAATGGTCATCATGTGAACTCTACCCCCGAACCTAAACTAAACATTGTCCTCAATGTGAGAACTATGAAGCATATATGGGTCCGTAGTGTGCAAAGTAAGTATGATGATGATGAGCATAAAGAGTAATCAATATGTGACACATAAGCCAAGCATGCACTCAAAACAAGAATCCCCATAAGCAATAAAGAACACCCCCCAACCTAGTTTCTACAGCACTTCCAACAACAACCAACAACATATAGCCAAGTGTTATGCTCAAAATGTAGAAACAGAAGGTAAAAAGGGTGGATATTACCTCAAGAGCTTCCTTATTTGAAGAAAAAAAAAACTATACAAGAGAAAAGGTTAGAAAGAAAAGAAAAGAAAAGAAAAAGAGAATAAGACAAGAGAAAGAGTTAGTACACAAGAAAAAAAATAAGAGAAGAAAATCAAACCAAAAAAACATAAGAAAATAAGAAAAAGAAAACTCTAATCTACTATGTACAAAGACAACAAAGAAGAAGGGTTATCCAACACCCTCTCTATCCCATGCATCCACAAATGGTTCAAGAAATAAAATATTTTCTTTGGGCCCATGAAGCACCAAAGGTGGATGCTCGTCAAGTGTAAAACACGTCAAGGGATGTAAGGCCGAGTGAGGTTCTTGAAACCTCGGATGTGGCCATAATGCATGCAAGGACATGGACATGGCATGGATATGGCGGGTTCAAGTCTCTCAATACCCAGAAAATCAATGTACTCTCCCCCAATGTCTACTATCTCCCCCCAGTGATGATCGGTCACATGATCACTCATAATCCCCGAAGTGAACTTCTCAGGTGGGGCTGAGTCAAGAGGTAAGAGGTGCGCACTACTCTCAACCTCAAGTGAATAAGTGAGTGAGCAAGGATCAACTGACTCAATGATATGCTCCTCGGGCATTGTAACTTGCAATTGCTCAAAGGGAATCAAAAGACTCTCAATAGGGCCCGGGGTGGTCTGGGTGGGCTGAGCATCAAACTCAGTAGTAGGAAAGGACTGAATGTCTCCCTGACTCTCAAAATGTGGTAAAGAAATCTCTTGAATGGGAGAGTCCACAGGAAAATGGGAAAGACACTCATCCCAAACATCATCCCTAGTGTGGTTAGCGCAATTTTCCCACTCAGTGCCTATGGTCTCAAATTGTGCATCATAAGGTTCACTAGGCCAATAGTCTTGGGGTTCCTCAGACTGGCCCTCAATGAGTGGAACATAGTTAGGACATGCAAAATCTGAGTAATCAGGCTCCACGCATATGTTACTTCCAAGGGATGGATCATGAGGATCAAATGAAGTAGAAGCATGCGGGAAAAAGTCAGTGTGGCTTTCAAGTACATATGGTTCAAATCTAGTTTCAAGTCTTTCCCGTGGCCTGGTGTGTTCATAGAAAAATTCAAGGAATGACCATGCCTCACCCGGTGTGAGGTCAAGAAATTCCTTCCCCAAAACTATATCAAACGCCTGGTGCAACTCATGAGACAGAGCATTATATAATATGGCTATGATGTCCCCTAACTCTAATCCATGACTTGGGAAAGTGTCCAAAAGTATGTTAAATCTCTCCCAGCATTTATAAAATACTTCACCCTTCCTTTGATAAAAATTTCTAATTTGAAAGCCATGGGTGAAGGTTTGATGAATAGGGAGGAAATGTTCAATAAAAGCTTGACAACACTGATCCCAAGTGGTCCATTCACCAAAATTATAGCACCAGTCACCAGCCACACTTCGTAAAGACAAAGGAAAGAACATGATCCTAAGCCTCTTACTCAGTCTAACATCATCACATAAGCCACACACTGCCTCAAACCTATCAAGATGAAGACATGGGTCTTCCTCCTCGTGCCCGAAAAATTGGGGTAAGTGGTGATAGGTCTCCAATGTATAGTCATATCCAAATTGGTTACTTAGAGACTCAATGTAGGCTTGGGCATCAAAGGGACCATAATTGAAATCACCAAAATCCATGTTTATGATAAGAACACAAAAATGAAAACAAAATGAGAGAAAACAAAAACTACACTAAAATACAACGTAAGTTAACTAACATGCAAGCTAAGTTATATGATATGCAAATGAATATGTTACAATGCAAAAGAAAAAAAACTACTAATAAAGAGCTGGAGAAAAGAAAAATTCACCCAATTTCTCAAATGAACTCCCCTTTAACTCCCAAGTCTAGCACTTAGTTGCCCTCCCCGGCAACGACGCCAAAAACTTGACCGACCCTGAAATGTGTTCGGGTTCTACCTCTCAAGTGCAAGAGGGTGGTCGTAGTCTTACTCGGTGAGAACCGAGGTCATCTCCACAGGGAGGGCTGTGTTAAAAGACACTAGACTTGTTCTCTTAATTAGTAGGTGAGCCTAAGCTAATCTAAACTAATTTTTGAATTACAAAGTGATTTGAATATGGCTGGGTTGAGAATGGTGGAGCGAAGCAAATTGTGATATTAAACTAGAATGCAAATATTGAAAATAAACTAACTAAAATGATCTTGGCTTCGAACCAAATCCAGTAGTGGGTAGTGGTTTACTCAAATGCATTTATAACTCAACCTAACAAACGCACATACATTGCTAGGTCGGAAGATATTTCATTAAAAACTAATTTATGGAATTCAGAGTAAGCGGAGGCTTTTGAAATTGGTTTCAGACTCACCGGGACATTGAATCGAACACCTAGTGTGCATGAGCATCAACTCATAACTAGACTTCAATTATAACACAGGTGAATCGATTTCTTAAGAAAATCTCATGTTTTGGTTTTATGAAAATAAGGTTCGAATCACCGGGCCATTGAACCAGCCACTTGGTTTGTACGAGTGGCCAATCGTAACCAAGCTTTAGTTTTAACACGGGTGACTGATTTTGTAAGAAAACCTAATTTGGGTCTTGGAAAATCAGATTCAAGAGAACCCTAGCTTACTACGAAATTCCAATTAAAAGTCCAAAATATATTTTGTTAAATAAAACTCGTTTACATTTGAGTTCACGAACTACTTCACCACTTTCAATGGCTTGAAGCCAAGAACAAACCCTAGCCTAACATTGCGAAAGCATTAACAAAGCCTTTTGAAAAGAAAATAACCTTCATCAAGCACTCAAACACGAAAACGAAGGATATAGAATAAGCTAAAGCAATTTCGAAAGCAAATCAAACACTAACAATGACTACGAAGTACTACAAAGTGAAAATAAAGAACAAAGATAAAGAAAATAATAAACTTTTAATTAAAACGAAGTAACGAATGAAACTTACCAATTAATCTTAATACGAAGATGAAAAATAAAGTTTCCGTCAATCCAACGCGAGATGAAAACATCTAACCCTAATCTAAACTAAACTAAGAGAAAGAGAAGAAGTGCGTAGGGTTTCGACCCCCTCCTACATCAGATTTTCAACCTTTTATATCAACGTATATTATAAGGGCATAAAGGTAAAATCATAGCTCAAACTTATTCTAAACTTGTGCTGGAAGAGTCCTCATGTGCACCCATGGCTGAGGTGGGGCGCCCATGGTACAAGTGTTTGATGAAGTCCTCAAAGAGATAGCCAAAAACAGCAGTCAGAACTCTCTCTCTGTGGGCACCCACCTGATGAAGAGTGGGGCACCCAAGGGTCCTCAAGGGCGCCCATGGGTCTAGGTGGGGCGCCCATGGATCTAGGTGGGGCGCCCATCTGCAAATACAGTGAACAGTTCTCCTTTGACAGCTTTCTGTCCCTGACTTCCGATGCGATTTTGACATTTAAGATGACAGATTCAGGCTTCGGCTAAACCAGAAAAGTTGTAGGGCTTCGCGTCTTCTTTCCAACGCAAAAAGAATGGAACCATTTCGAGTTGTGACGAAAAAGTTATGGCTGGAAGACTGAGAGGGTGTTGAGCTGGAGCTTCAACCACACACCACTTCAACTAGTTTGAACTTCAAACCACTTCCTTCTCCTTGGCACCCATGGTAGTCGATCTTATGCCTTGGGATGGCTCTTGGGAAGTTGAAGAAGTCTTGGGAGTCTTTGGACTCTTCTTGCACTTTCTTTATTTTGGCTTACATTGGCTCCTCCTCACATGCAACCTTGGTGTTGTTTGGGCCAAAAACACCATATTATATCACCTGAAATATACACACACCAAGAATGCATGGAAATGAGATAATCACGCTAACACATCGCCAATAATAACTATAAATTCATAATTAGCATGCTCAATATATATATAATTGTACAATAATGCATGCTAATCATTTTGCATCAAAGTCTACAAAGCAATCTCAAAAATTATATTAGTAAATGATTATAAACTTTGTATTTGGTCTTGAAGAAATGAGCCTCGATCATGGTTTCATACTTTCAAGTAGGTGGTTGATCTTATGCCTCACATTATATCTGAGCCTCGCTCTATCTAGTTTAGTAAGATGAGGAGCCTAGCTACAAGCCTCACTTTGTCTAGCGTAGTAAGGTAAGGAGCTTTGTCCTGAACTTTGGTCTATCGAGTTTGGTTAGACGAGGAGCCTCGCTCCATTTGGTTTGCTAAGGTGAGGAGCTTCACTCCTAAATTACTATCTAATCCTATACTTTAAAAGGGAGCCTAACTCCTAATTAATGTCTAATCTTATGCTTCACACTGGATTACGATAAGGAAGCCTAGCTCCTAGGTTAACAATTAATCCTATACTTTACACTATATTTTGAGAAGAGAGCCTTGCTCTTGATAAGATTTTGGAAAGGGAGTACAAACTCCTAGGCTAACTCTAAGTCTCATGATGAACACAAAAGTTTAGAAATGCAGTACTAACTCTAAGGTTAGCTCTAAATCTTATGGTAGACACAAGACTTTAGAAGGGGAGTACTAACTCCAGGGTTAGTTCTAAATCCTATAATAGACACATGGCTTCAAAATGGAGTATAAAACTCTGAGGTTAATTCTAAATCCTATGGTAAACACAAGACTTCAAAAGGGGAGTACTAACTCCGAGATTGACTCTGAATCCTATGGTAGACATAAGACTTCAGAAGAGGAGTACTAACTCTGAGGTTGACAATGAATCCTATGATGGACACAAGACTTCAAAAGGGAAGTATAAAATACAAGACTTAAAAAGGGGAGTATAAACTCTGAGGTTCATATAGTAAGGAGCTTTGCTCTATGGTCTAGAAAGGTAAGGAGCTTCGCTCTCGAGCTTCGTTCTGTGGTTTAGAATGGTAAGAAGCTTCGTTCTGTAGTCTAGAATGGTAAAGAGTTTCACTCTTGAGCTTTACTTTAAAGCTAAATCAATGCTTTGTACATGATCTCAAGGGAAGAGTTTTCCCCAGTCAAGGATTCTTACTCTTACGATGCACTCTCTTACAAGAGAGGATTCAATGCCTTGCACTTAGTCCTAAGACGAGCCTCACTCTAATTTGATGTGGTAAAAAGCATTGCTCCTGAGCTTCGCTCTATCTGATTTAGTCTAGTAAGGAGCCCCGCTCAAGAGGTTAAATTAGTGCCTCGCACATGATTTCAAAAGAAGAGTTTTACTCTAATAAGGAATCTAATTCTTAGGATGCACTTTCATGTGAATGAGGATTTAGTGCCTCGCACTTTATCCTGGGATGAGCCTCACTCTAACTGGTCTAGTAAGGAGCTTTGCTCTCGATTTTCGCTCTATCTAGCCTAGCATAGTAAGGAGCTTCACTCCCAAGCTTCACTCTATAGTCTGATTTGGTATAGAGCTTCGCTCTGTGGTCTGGTCTGGTTAAAAGCTTTACCCCTGAGTTGGCAGATATAGTGCTTGGCACTTTAATCATGAAATGAGTTTCGCTAATTCTAGTTTCTCCTGATAAGGAGCCTCGCTCCTAAGCCTAGCTATATTAGGTTTGGTTTGACGAGGAGCCTCGTTCCCAAGCTTCACTGTATCTAGTTTGATTAAGAGCCTAGCTCCTAAGGGTGAGTCAGTGCTTAGCACATGGACTCAAAGGAAAGAGTTTTGCCCCAATTAAAGAGTCTCACTCTTAAGGTGCACTTTCGTGCGAAGGAGGATTTAGTGCCTCACACTTTATCCTAGTGTGACCCTCGCTCTAACTAGTTTGGGAAGGAGCTTCGCTCCTAAGCCTAGCTCTATGTTACAATTTTTAAGAAGGATTATGTGCCTTGCACCTAATCTAGGGATGAGCCTTGCTTTAACTAGTCTAGTTTGGTAAGGAGTCTCACTCCTAAGCCTAGCTTTATTTATAATTCTAAATTTACCTTTTGAATGGGACTTCATTCTTAATATGTTGTGTGATCTTTATTCCTTGGCTGATGTTTGATTTTATGCTTCGCAGTTGACTTTGTGAAGGAAGACTTGCTCCTTGGTTGTCGGTGGTCCTGGGCCTTACATCGAACATTTGATAAGGGTACAGTTTCAGTTGGTGTGCTTTGTGGTTTGTTTTGTGCATTTTTATTGTGATAATGTCAAAATCATTATTGGGTGCCTATGAAAGATGCATTATCATATGCATAATCCTAAGGTGTTTGATTTTTAAAATGTTTGAGTCATGAAAATTTGTTTGGGAGTTTGAAAAAAGGAATGTGACTATGTGCAATCTTGTTTTGTGACAAAGTCACATGCAATTATTGAATACAATTGAGATAATTTACATTGCTTCAAAAATTGGTTTATGCAAAATGAATGAATGTGAATAAATGAATCTAGTATGCACTGATAAGAATGTGCTCTTGCATATTTGTTATGAAAAATGAATGATTGGGTCTTTACAAGGTGTGTAACTCACTTAGTATGGTAGAGTGACTACTTAGACAATTTTTTGTAAAATGTTCTTTTTGTGAATGACCTTACTTTTGAAGTGTTCAATAAGGCATTAACTATGTTTACAGTTTTATCAAGAGACCTAGTCACTGGGTGTGTCTATTCCCTTAAGGGTTTCTTTACTTCAGGAGCTTTTGGATTAATATACCATTATCTATTGATAGGGTTTTATGGGTTTGAAGAAAATAGTTGCCCCTAGCTTATGAGAGCTCTTCAACTGAATGACCATTGTCAATCGAAGAGGACTTTAATCTAGGTTATAAGCAGGCCTGGTTTCAGGGTTTGAATAAAAGGAGGAATGTTGTGGCTCAATTTTCTATTTATAGTCAAGTAAAATTTATAGAGGATCATCTGCAAGGTCTTCTACTTGAGCGTGTATAGTTTGTCTTAAGAAGTTCTCCGAGTGCCTTCGATGGATGTATCTGATCAAAGTTATCAGCTTCAATCCGAGAGGACTTCATTTGGATCTTAATGTAGGCTATAGGTTAGGGGTGTAGAAATGAAGGATATTCAAGCTCAAATTACGCTTTGGGGTTGTAACAATCCTATGGTCATCTGATTCTTCATTTAATAAGCTAGAGTTCTTCATTATTCTTGACGCTTGAGAGCTAGAGCTTAGTCATCGCTTACTTTCCTCCTTTTGAGGTTCTTAAGTCTTTGATGATGTTTGTACTTCTATTTTGCTTTGTTTTGACTCTAATTTCTACTTGATTCCCTCCTTTGGACTCCAAGATTTTTTTTCCTTTGAATTTGACTCTAGCTCTTTACTCGAATCCTTTGGACTTTAGGCTTCTTTCTTCTTTTGTATGGATCCTAGCTCATCTCTTATATCTAGTTCTAGTTTGTTCTTTTCCATTACCCTAGTGACTGATCCTAAAATTTGTTCGAGTTCTATGTCTTAAGTGTAAGAGGGTGGTTGTAGTTTTACTCGATGAGAACTAAGGTCATCTCCACAGGGATGGCTTTGTTAAAAGCTCTAAACTTGTTCTCTTAGTTAGTAAGTGAACCTAATTTAATCTAAACTATATTTGGATTTAGGGAATTCTTTGAATGTGGTTTAGGTTTTTGGGATGATTGGAAGTGATGTTTTGCAGTTAAAATTTAACAAAACTTGAGAACACAACTTTGAAAGGATGAAAATTGATTTAACGAAATTAACTTTTAATTTAAAGACTTGGTCTCAATCTAGTCCTCTAGAGGTTTCAAAGTTATTGGCTTTAATATTTTGATAACTCAATCTAATAGCACATATAGTGTTAGATCGGAAAACATACTTTAAAAATTTTTTTGTAGAGAATATATAGCATTAGGATTTTGAAATTCTTTTCAAACTCACCAGGACATTAAACCGAACCTTTGGTGTGTACGAGTTTCAACTCAAAACCAAGATTCGATTTTAACATGGGTGATTCGAATCCTAAGATTAAACCTAATGTTTATGTAATCTACAATCTATTAGAAAGGTGTTTATTCATTGAAAATCATGATATTCAAGCCAAACAAAGTTTTTCACCTCTATGTTCCTAGATCAAAACCAAGTAGAAACCCTAGCCTAACATACTTAAGCTTTGAAGAAGAAAATATACATTCAAACAATCCATGAATAAAAAGTAGAGATTCAAAACTAAAGAAATGAAAAGAAATATGAAATAAATCTGAAACTTAAAACTTGGAATTAAAATAATTAAATGCAAAGTCACTTACATGTGTAAATCCTAAGAGCGAAGACTCATTCAAAACCTAATGATTGCTTAAGGTATCTCCCCTTTGTAATTTCAGTAATCATGCCTATTTATAGGTTTACAACAATTAAGGGTAAAAAGGTAAATTTACAATTCAAAAATATCAAAAATTTGTTGGAGGGAGGTCAGGGTGCCCAACACAAAGTTGGTGTGCGCCCATGGCTATTGCACATCCAAGTGCCTGACAAAAGTTCTGAGAGAAAAGTAAAGAAATGGCTCTCAATGAGCACATGGCTAAGACACACGAAGGGCGCACACGGAGAGATGCACACCCCTAACACAGGGGATGCACATAAATAGGGGCGCACCACCCCAAACATAGGGAGGCGCACATGAAAAAGGGCGCACCACCCCAAACACAGTGGGTGCACTCCCATGGCTATCTTTGGCCACTTCAGTTACATCTTTGTTTCTTCATCCTCCTTCAAGCCATCAACATGTTTCTTTCTTTAATTCCATTCATTCCCAACCCAGTATTCATCAAAGTAGATTCTTCTTTCAACTTATATTGTTCTCCAAAGCCACTTTATTCTTATCAAATTCCTCCATTACTGACAAAACAAGTACCAAAGATAAAAATATCACAAAATACCAATAAAATCATTGAAATAAGTTGATAACATGCTCAAATAGGTGATGGAATGATGCACAAATATATCAATGATTGTGTGTAATCACACCCCCCAACCTAGACATTGCTAGTCCTTAGGAATGGAAATGATTATGAATAAATAATAGTGCACATAGAAATTCCACTTTATTCAATTGAAAAGAAAGATCTCATATTCTAATTAGAAGGGAGGTCCGTTTTCGTAGGAGTGACATAGCCACACTTAGCGTGTGAGATAAGCCCTTTAAACCCTTAGGTTCCCTCTAGTGAACGAGTACGGTCTCATGAGTGTTTGTAGTGATGCTACCCACAAACATCTATATTATGGTCTCAAGATGTCAAAAAATGATTAAGATTAAAAATGAATCAAGCTCAAGCCCAACAAGTCACAAAACCTAAATATCATTTGTAATTCCCAAATGTTAAGCATAAATGCATGGACTATCAAAGTAGGAAGAGCATGTGTACAAAATTATTGCATTCATTCAACAAGGTCGCCAGAGCATAAACGGAACTAGGTTTTGACTTCAAATACTCACAAGGTACCACTCATAGAAAAAAATTCATCAAGAGTCCACACATACCTATTAGCATATGATGCTATCTTAGTTGGACACAACCCCACAAATAAGTAAATGAACTAAATTGAAGTTCAAGTGGACAGCTTATAACAATGTTCCAATGCATGTGCAAGAGATCACACTACAAAACCTACACAACTTCACTACATGCACAATATAAGAGTTGCTTGCTTAGAATCCGCTAAGTCTTTGTTTCGGTTGTAACTTGGCCATGGGTAATGATTAAACAATGAAAGTTATGGAAACCAAAGCACATGCCTTGGGATAAAGATGCTCAAGTGTGCACAAGACTAGTCTTTCCAATTCCTTCCTAAACCCCAACAAGAATCCCAACAAGAAGCTTATTTACAACTTACAAACTACTCATGAGACATTCTCAATGATTACAATACAATGCACAAGTCCCACAATTCCATAAACAAAAGAAATATGGATTTTTTTTTTAAATCTTGAAATATACATTAGCTAAATTCTCCATCTAACATTTCCTCTCAATATGCTCTCAAAAGTTTTCATTCCTAGCCCAAGTCCACATCATTGACATTAAGGCACCCCAAATATGTGAGGGTGAGGCTTAAAGTATGTGAATGGGTGTAAGGGATAATATAAGGTGAGAATCAAGAAAAAAAATAAAAATCAAAAACTTAATAAAAAGGCTTCAAGTTGATTCCTAGGGAAATTTCTAATTAAGAAAGGACAAGAAAGCCCAAAATAGGAAAGAGTGCCTAGCATCATATTCAAAGCTTGTAACAAGTTATAATGTGCCAAGTGAAGCTCATGCTAGTGTGTTATGCAATAGGTGCATTGAAAACTAAAGTGATGAACAAAAGAGCTGCAATTATGTGCAACCCCTTGAGAAAAGAATAATAGGCTCTGAAGCTCACCACTAAAGGAGCATAAGTCTCCACCTAGTCCAAGAATGCTTAATTGACCAATGTAAACAAAATCTACTCCTAACACATAAGCTCTTCTCCATGATAGTCAAAAATGCACAAAGTCATGACACACTCACTCATCACTTTCTCACTCAATTCCACAATCAACCAAACCAAAAAAAGCTAACATGCAAGAACAAAAATTTTTAATTCATGCGTTCTAGCCCAACAAAAATGATTATATATATGAAGTACCAAACTTGGAAGTGCAAGAGTAAATAAAAGGGATGATCATTAGGTCTTGGGACTAAATCCCAAACTTGATTTCTTTCAAATTGGTTAAGCTCTTCTTACATAGCTAAAATCCAACTTTCATCATTTTTGGCTTCTTCAAAACATTTAGGCCCAATTTGAGAAAGAATAGCTAGATTAAGACAAGAGAAAAGTTAGTACAAAAGAAGAAATAAAAATAAAAGGAAATAAAATAAGAGAATAAAATCAAACTAAAAATAAATAAGAAAATAAGAAAAAGAAAAATCTAATCTACTATGTACAAATGAAATGAAGAAGAAGGTTATCCAACACCCTCTCTGTCCCATGCATCCATAAATGGTTTAAGAAATAAAATGTTCGCTTCAGCCCTATGAAATACCAAAGGTGGACACTTCTCGAGTATAAAACATGCCTCAGGAAAGAAGGCCTTGTGAGGTTCATAAAATCTTAAATATGGCCATGATGCATGCATGGATATAGACATGGCGGGTTCAATTAATCTCTCAATACCTAAGAATTATACGGATGCAGAAATGGTAGGCTCTAATGATATCTCGACCCCAAAAAGTCTATGCAAGCTTACCTCGTGTCTACTACCTCCCCGCAATAATGGTCAATCGCATGGTAGTCACTCACAATCCCCATACTAAGAGTCTTAGGTGGGGCTAAGTCAAGAGGTGAGAGGTGTGCATCACTCTCAACCTCGGGTGTATAGTGAAGTGAACTAAGGTCAATCAACTCAACGATGTGCTCCTCGAGCCATGTGACATTCAAATGCCCAATTGGAATCAAAAGACTCCCAATGGGGTCTAAGGTAGTTAGGGTAGGTTGAGCATCAGGCTCAATAGTAAAAAAGGACTATAAGTCTCCTGGACTCTCTATAGATGATACAAAAGTCTCTTAAACAGGAAGGTCAACAAAGAAATGACAAAGAGGCTCATTCCAAACATCATCCCCAACATGATTGGGTTGATGATCCCACTCAATGCCTCTAGGCTCAAATACAAATGTGGTTCAATAGGACAAAAATCCTGAGGCTCCTAAGGTTGGCCGTCAGTAAGTGGAACAATGTAGGAACAATAAGGTTAGTGTTGTGTGTGACGAAACCATGCTCCAGACATGGGATGAGGGAAAGAAAGTGCTTAACTCTAGATATAGATTAGGAGTAATCATTTTTATACTATTAGAGACTAACTTTAAAAACTAAAATAAAAGTTAGCGCCTCCTGCATAACTTAAGAAGAGAGTTTCGCTTCAGTTGATAAAAGACAATTAGCACCTTATGCTTAATTGGAAGAAGAACCCAAATTCAAAGAGTAAGAGACAATTACCACTTAACGCATAACTGGAGAATGAAGCCTTGCTCTATTTGATAAAGAACAGTTGGCGCCTAGCATATAATTGGTGGAAAGGAACGTTGCTCTAGGGGAAAGTATAGTTAGCGCTTAGCACATAACTAGGAAATGGTTGACTAGAGAAAGGAGCCTTACGCCAAATAAGAAGGATAGTTAGCACCTTACACGTAATTAGAAAATGGAACCTTGCTCCAAATAAGAGATGGTTAATGCCTTGTGTTTAACTAAGAAAAGGTTTTCTAGTTCTAAGGTAGCACCTCACGTTATGGTGACCGGACTCAAGCCTTTTACCTAGCTACATATGTATCCTGTTAAGGAATTAGGTCTACGTAGTCTAAGACTAAAATGAAAGTTAGCACCTCATGCATAACTTAGGAAGAGAGCTTCGCTTTGGATGAAAAGACAGTTAGCACTTTGTGCTAAACTGGGAAATGGAGCCCAGCCCCAGATGAGAGAGAATAGTTAATGCCTAGTGCAAAACCAGAGGAAAAGAGACTTGCTCCACTGGGAAAGGATAGATAGCACTTAGCACATAACTAGGAAACAGTTAACTAAAGGAAGAAGCCTCACTCCAAACAAGAACGAATGTTAGCATGTAGCGTATAACTAGAAAAGAGAGCCTTACTTTAGAGAAGAGAGCATTAATGCCTTACATTTAACCAGGGAAAGGATCCTAGTTTTAAGGTAGCACCTCATACTATAATGACTAGACTCAAGCCTTCTGCTTAAGCTGCCTCTGTACGCTGTGAAGGGATCAGGTCTATGTAGCTCTATTTAGAAAAATAGTTAATGCCTAGCACATAACTTTGGAAAGGAGCTTCGCTCCAGACTAAAGAGAAATAGTTAGCGCTTAGCTCATAACTGGAGGAGGGAGCCTCACTCCAATGAGGAGCTCAAAGTCCCAGGGTGTGCCTTACTCATGTAAATGAGTATTATCATTTAGGAAACAAACTCAACATAAATCAAGAGCTCAGTTCCTAATGATAATGATCAAGTCTATGTGAAAAGCCTAGGATCCTAATATTACGTGAGTGGTGCAGTTTCTATGTTCTAGTATGTAATGGACATATTAAATGTAATGACAACTTATATTCTAACATGGATGACAGTTCAAGGATGCATGTCAGATATGTCTAAAGGAATCATGACTTAGAAATCATCAGCTTAGCCAATCCTAATTCATTCTCAATCTATAAAGCCTTGCTCACTCAAGTGAATGCTCTGGATTGATAAGTATTTGATTTCCAAATTTGTGTTAGCCCTACTAGGTATATGTTCGTATGTTTGAATGTGTTCTAGCATGTCAAGGCATGTGTCGATGTGTCAAAACATGGCGTATGGCATGTCAAAGCATGTGCTAACATGGTAAATGATGTCCTAGTATGTTATATCATGATGTGGGATGGTGATTGAGCATGGTAGCATGGAATAACATGATAATATAACATGCTGGCATGGTCAAGGCATGATATAGCATCGCATAGCATGGCAATATGGTATGTTAGCATGATATATGATGACAATGACATGGTACAGAATGGTAGAGATGACATAGCATGGTGGGAATGATGTTTAGTATGACTTAGTATGGTAATTTGATGTTATGACCTGGCATGAAATGGTGAACATGGTATTATAAATAGTATAGTATAACAGAATGATGTTATGGCATGGTATGACATGTTAGTATGAAGTGGGCATGTCATATGCATAATGTTTGAAATTTTGTAAAATTTGTCTCAAGTAAATTCAGTCAATATGATGTTTTAGGTCCAGTCCAAACTTGAGTTATCTTAATCATACAAATAAATTGAATTGAACAATCAAAAAAAAATTTTCTAGAGAGAGAAAATTTTACCGATGAAAGCTTTTTCTAGAGAGAGAAACTTTGGACTTGAGAGCTCTAACCGCCAAGTGTGGGATGAATGAAATGAGGAAGGGAAGGCTTCCTTATACAGGCCTTTTGGCCAAACAAAACTTTTGCCCAATCAAAAAAATTGACAAACATTGCCCATTTTGTTGGGCGAGCAAGTTTGCTCGATGAAATGGGCGAACAAGCTTGCTTGATAAAATAGGCGACAATCTTTACCAATGCCTTCTAGCAACCCTTTCTACTTAAGAGGATAGGAGAACATGCCTGCACAGCACCACGAATGGCTATAATTGCATAACAAGCTGGGTGAAGCTTCTTGCAAGTCAAAATAGGAAAAAAAAAAGCTTTCCAAATGGCTATTTGGCAAAGTGTTTCTTGGCCAGGCCAAAATAGGACAAGTTTGAGCCATTCTAAGACCTTTAGCCCGGTTTTCAAGAGCTTTCAGAACCTTCCAGGCACTTTTTGGAGAGAATTAAACCAATTAGGCCAAAATTTGATTCAATTTGGATTCTCTAGGACTAAGTTATATCTATTTGAAAATTGTTACTCCGAAATGGGTAGAAACGGAGAAGGGATCAGCCAAATCTTTTGCCAAACCCCTAGAGGCACCACCAGGATGACTACCCTACCTGTTTGGGTATGAGGAGTCCAAAAATGCCATCCGAAAGACTTTGGGGCACCTTTATGAATTTATAAAAATTTGACAAATTTTGTAAAGAAAGCTATAGAGGGACCTTTTAAGGTTTGACTTAACTTGACTTAGCTATGCCATTAACTTAACGAATGATCCTTCAACATTTTTGTGCAATTTGAGGATAATTCTAACTTTGACCGGAAGCTTAAATTGTGTCTAGAGTGCCATTAGTTTTTTTCTCGTCAGTAGGAGCTATTCTGAGTTGGCAAAGCTCGGATAACCTCTGGAACGACACTTTGGCTATTCTGATCTATGTTCTATGTTTTTTGGAATGTCTTAGGATATTGCGTATCTTATTGCCTATTTTTGGCTTGATCTGGGTATTCTGGTTGATACTGGCCTTTAGGTGCGTCGGTTGAGGTCGTTCTTGATTTCTAGACTAAATTGACCCTTGATTCTGGATTTTGCTTCTTCTATTAATGTTGGGATCTTCAGTTTGGTGTCTTGGACATACCTGTGCAGTCTGGTGACCTTCTACCTTGATCGAGGTCATTAGCTTGGTTTCTCCCTATCTCTAGGGGTATAACCAGTATTTTGCTAATTGTTTGCTTTTGTTGAATTCTGGCACTTGACATGTCCTATAATTAAGGAAAGTTAATTGGTAGAGCACCATTCAATTAAAAGTATTAAATATCGTAATTATTAAATGAGGGGGAAAAATTGGAATGTCAACAAAATGCTTGTGCAATGTTGGACTTGACAGCAGTTCGTGATATCTTCCTCAGAACAGGTTATAAAAATGAAGAGGGTGCAGAAAATGAGGTAAGCAAATATTTTACTCCACAATTTGTTTAATCGATTAACTGTAATCTATAAATTGAGGGGAATTGCAGGTAATAATATCATTAGCATGGCCTTTTGTGCTTCCTTTAATAATCTCTTTATTTATCTCTCTTGTCTTCCCCCCCCCAAAGAAAATAAAAGAAAAGAAAAAATCATAAAAACTTAATTAATTTGAGCACTTAGTAAAATTTGGTGTCATACTGAAATATTGCCAAAAACAAATATAAAGAAAATCTGTGGAATTAGTGATCTCTTGTAAAGATACGTATATCGTTATACACGCCACCTAATTAGTAGTTTTGAATTCAAAGTTGGAAGCCCATATAAATGACTAATACAACTAGTTTTATTTGACTTGTTCATTATTACTCTCGAAGCATTGCAAATTGTGTGACGTGGGAGGGATTATTGGATTCCATGTTTCATATTCATTTTTATACCATTTAATTTATACCTATCTTACACTCATCTTTTTCTTTTTTTTTTTTTAGGTTCTTCTTTGCAGAATTCTGAGGTGTGTTTCATTTTTACTATTGTGATTTTATTAATTGATTTTTATTTTTTAATTTGAGTTAATCAATTGCATCACCTATCTTATACCTTTAAACATTTGTTCATTTGAGTTCTTATTTATAGGTTACTTTAGGTTTGGGTAATGGAAAGCAATTTTTTGAGGTAGTAGATTGAAAGTGTTTTGAACTTATTTATTTGCACAACAAAATTGTATTTTATCAAATTTTTCTACAAAAAAGTTTTTGGAGTTACTAGCTACTTTTTTTAGTGGGTAAAGTCTACAATTAAATGTTCTACATTTATAGTTACTAGCTGTTATTTTTAGGAGCAAAGGCCGTTTTTTGCTTGAAACCTCATATATATGATTTACCCTTCAACCTAGTATCTACACAATAAGCTCCTACAGTTATTTATTTTTTATTACTTATTATTGTGGTATCTAAGCTGATATTTTTCTTTGATTTTACTATCATTAATTATGCTGTTGATCTTAGGGTAGTGGAGTGATAAATTTTTACCTAAGCCGAAGTTTAAAAATGATAGGGAGAAACCTGGCAATAACTAGGAAAGGATAGTTAGCACTTAGCGCATAACTAGGAAACATTTAACTAAAGGAAAAGCCTCACTCCAAACAAGAACGAAAGTTAGCATCTAGCGTATAACTAGAAAAGGGAGCCTTACTCTAGAGAAGAGAGCGTTAATGCCTTACATTTAACCAGGGAAAGGATCCTAGTTTTAAGGTAGCACCTCATACGATAATGACCAGACTCAAGCTTCTGCTTAAGCTGCTGTACGCTGTGAAGGGATCAGGTCTACGTAGCTCTATTTAGAAAAATAGTTAACGCCTAGCGCATAACTGTGGAAAGGAGCTTCGCTCCAGACTAGAGAGAAACAATTAGCGCTTAGCCCATAACTGGAGGAAGGAGCCTCACTCCAATGAGGAGCTCAAAGTCCCAGGGTGTGCCTTGCTCATGTAAATGAGTATTATCATTTAGGAAACAAACTCAACATAAATCAAGAGCTCAGTTCCTAATGATGATGATTAAGTCCATGTGAAAAGCCTAGGATCCTAATATTACGTGAGTGGCGCAGTTTCTATGTTCTAGTATGTCATGGACATATTAAATGTAATGACAACTTATATTCTAACATGGATGACAGTT
The DNA here is from genome assembly GCA_019916065.1 of Vitellaria paradoxa. NCBI lineage: Eukaryota > Viridiplantae > Streptophyta > Magnoliopsida > Ericales > Sapotaceae > Vitellaria > Vitellaria paradoxa. The sequence continues at coordinate 30,019,620 of CM034238.1, forward strand.
CAAGGATGCATGTCAGATACGTCTAAAGGAATCATGACTTAGAAATCATCAGCTTAGCCAATCCTAAGTCATTCTCAGTCTCTAAAGCCTTGCTCACTCAAGTGAATGCTCTGGATTGATAAGTATTTGATTTCCAAATTTGTGTTAGCCCTACTAGGTATATGTTTGTATGTTTGAATGTGTTCTAGCATGTCAAGGCATGTATCAATGTGTCAAAACATGGCTATGGCATGTCAAAGCATGTGCTAACATGGTAAATGATGTCCTAGTATGTTATATCATGATGTGGGATGGTGATTGAGCATGGTAGCATGGAATAACATGATAATATAACATGTTGGCATGGTCAAGGCATGATATAATATCGCATAGCATGGCAATATGGTATGTTAGCATGATATATGATGACAATAACATGGTATAGAACGGTAGAGATGACATAACATGGTGGGAATGATGTTTAGCATGACTTAGTATGGTAATTTGATGTTACGACATGGCATGAAATGGTGAACATGGTATTATGACATAGTATAGTATGATAGAGTAATGTTATGGCATGGTATGACATGTTAGAATGAAGTAGGCATGTCATATGCATATGTTTGAAATTTTGTAAAATTTGTCTCAGGTAAATCTAGTCAATATCATGTGTCAGGTCCAGTCCAAACTTGTGTTATCTTAATCATACAAATAAATTGAATTGAACAATCAAATAAAAATTTTCTAGAGAAAGAAACTTTGGACTTGAGAGTTCTAAGCGCCAAGTATGGGATGAATGAAATAAGGAAGGGGAGGCCTTCTTATATAGACCTTTTGGTCAAAAAACATTTTGTCCATTCAAAAAAGCGATGAACATTTCCCATTTTGTTGGGCGAACAAGTTTACCTGATGAAATGGGCGACAATCTTTACCAAGGCCATCTAGCAGCCCTTTCTACTTAATAGGACGGAAGAACATGTCTGCACAGCACCATAAGCAACTATGATTGCATAACAAGTTGGGTGAAGCTTCTTGCAAGTCAAAATAAGCAAAAAAAAAAAAAAAAAAAGTTTGCCAAATGGCTATTTGGCAAAGTGTTTCGTGGCCAGGCCAAAATAGGACAAGTTCGAGCCATTCTAAGACCTTTGGCCCAATTTTCAAGAGCTTTCGAAACCTCCCAGGCACTTTTTGGAGAGAATTAAACCAATTAGGCCAAAATTTGATTCAATTTGGATTCTCTAGGACTAAGTTATATCTATTTGAAAATTGTTACTCCGAAATGGGTAGAAACGCAGAAGGGATCAGCCAAATCTTTTGTCAAACCCCTAGAGGCACCACCAGGATGACTACCTACCTATTTGGGTATGAGGAGTCCAAAAATGCCATCCACAAGACTTTGGGGCACCTTTATGAATTTATAAAAATTTGACAAATTTTGCAAAGGAAACTACAAAGGGACCTTTTAAGGTTTGACTTAACTAGACTTAGCTATGCCATTAACTCAAGGAATGATCCTTCAACATTTTTGTGCAATTTAAGGAAAATTCTAACTTTGGCTGGATGCTTAAATTGTGTCTAGAGTGCCATTAGTTTTTTTCTCGTCAGTAGGAGCTATTCTGAGTTAGCGAAGCTCAGATAACCTCTGGACTGGCATTTTACCTGTTCTGAGCTATGTTCTATGTTTTTTGGAATGTCTTAGGATATTGAGTATCTTCTTGCCTATTTTTGGCTTGATCTGGGCATTTGGTTGATACTGGCCTTTAAGTGGGTCGATAGAGGCCGTTCTTGATTTCTAGACTAAATTGACCCTTGATTCTAGATTTTATCTCTTCTATTGATGTTAGGATCTTCAATTTGGTGTCTTGAACATACTGTGCAGTCTGGTGACCTTCTGCCTTGATCAAGGTCATTAGCTTGGTTTCTCCCTAACTCTAGGGGTATAACCGGTATTTTGCTAATTGTTTGCTTTTTGTTGAATTCTGGCACTTGACATATCCTATAATTAAGGAAAATTAATCATAGAGCAGCATTCAATTAAAAGTATTAAATAGTAATTATTAAATGAGGTGGCAAAATTGGAGTGTCAACAAAATGCTCGTGCAAGGATGGACTAACAATAGTTCATGATACCTTCCTCAGAACAGGTTATAAAAATGAAGAGGGTGCAGAAAATGAGGTAAGCAAATATATTTTACTCCACAATTTGTTTAATCGATTAACTGTAATCTATAAATGAGGGGAATTACAGGTAATAATATCATTAGCATGGCCTTTTGTGCTTCCTCTTAATAATCTCTTTATTTATCTCTCTTGTCTTCCCCCCCCAAAGAAAATAAAAGAAAAGAAAAAATAAAAAACTTAATTAATTTGAGCACTTAGTAAAATTTGGTGTCATACTGAAATATTGCAAAAAACAAATATAAAGAAAATCTGTGGAATTTGTGATCTCCTGTAAAGATATGTATATCTTTATACATGCCACCTAATTAGTGGTTTTGAATTCAGAGTTGGAAGCCCATATAAATGATGGATACAACTAGTTTTATTTGACTTGTTCATTGTTACCCAAGCATTGCAAATTGTGTGACGTGGGAAGGATTGCTGGATTTCATGCTTCATACATTCATTTTTATACCATTTAATTTATACCCATCTTACACTCATCTTTTCTTTTTTTTTTTTTTTGTTTTGTTTTTTTTTTTTTTGGTTTTTCTTTGTAGAATTTTAAAGTGGGTTTCATTTTTATTATTGTGATTTTATTAATTGTTTTATTTTTTAATTTGAGTTAATCAATTGCATCGCCTATCTTATACCTTTAAACATTTGTTCATTTGAGTTCTTATTATAGGTTACTTTAGTTTTGGGTGATTGAAAGCAGTTTTTTGAGGTAGTAGATTGAAAGTGTTTTGAACTTATTTATTTGCACAACAAAATTGTATTTTATTAAATTTTTCTACAAAAGAGTTTTTGGAGTTATTAGCTATTTTTTTAGTGGGTAAAGTCTACAATTAAATGTTCTACATTTATAGTTACTAGCTGTTATTTTTAGGAGCAAAGGCCGTTTTTTGCTTGAAAACCTCATATATATATGATTTAGCCCTTCAACCTAGTATCTACACAATTAAGCTCCTACAGTTATTTATTTATTTTATTACTTATTATTGTGGTATCTAAGCTGATATTTTTCTTTGATTTTACTATCATTCCTAATTATGCTGTTGATCTCAAGATAGTGGAGTGATAAATTTTTACCTAAGCCGAAGTTTAAAAATGATACGAAGAAACCTGGCAATAACACTTGTTGTGCATATAAGGTTGAGCCTTTTCTAATTTTTCACGATGATCAGTCCATTCCTTCTGAAAGTAACTACATAATGAGGGCTCAATTTTTGTTGAATAATGTTCTCGATTTCCCTTCCTTAGGTTTCAGTGATTCTTCAGGGACTTTCAGTGAATGAAGAACCACCAAATCTTGTAGAGACTTCTCACCCAATTGCTTTCCTCCCCGGAGATCAACCCGGAGGCTACTCTTGAAATTTAGAAAATGTAATTACACATTAAACTTCTATTTCGTGTGCATTTAATGTTTTTACACGTTAAACTTCATATAGCTATGTTCTCTTTGCACTTGTAGGAAAAGAAGGCATTACTAATCATTTGTAGGAAAGATATTGTGATCTCTACACGTGCTCGATAGAATATTTTCTACTAGAGTAGCATTGCCCATTAATTGTCCTTTCTTTATTTTAATTTATTTGGGAACTTGCTACAAGTCCTACATAATTTTAGATTTTGCATTACCATTACTTAGGAAATAATAGATTCGTAAGCTACCTGTTATTTGTTTACCATTACTTAGGAAATAATAAATTCGTAAGCTGACTATTATTTGTTCATTTTTCAAATTTATTATTTTTCTGAACAAAAATTTATTGTTATCCTTTTGAGGACATTTTTATTTTAAATGTGGTAATAGCATTCCGTTTAAAATTTATTGAATTATTTATAAAATTCTATCTCAATTTATAAGAATAAGCACGTGCACTTAGTACGTGCCTTGGCCACATAACACATTGAATAAGGTAAGGGAGGAGATGTTATTTATGTTATATAAATATTATGGATTTATCTTGTGATGCTAAGTGAAATGGGAAATTAGGGAAATAAAAAGTTAAGAATTTAAATTGATTAAAGATGAAAAATTTTTAAGTCGTCGCTTTACACAAATAAATGAACAATGTATGATATAATTGATAAATCTACAATCTCACCAAGTAGAATTAGGAAATATATAGATAAAAAAAAATTCAAAATTTCTTAATTAAGCATAAACTGATATAATATATACTTAAGCTTAGGTAATTTTAATTGTTGCCTATGTGAATTACTAAGAATAAGTAAATTGTGAAGGCAAGGGCATGGGTCTCAAATTTTAAGAAATTACTTTAATTTTATTAGATTTTGTCATTATATTTTATATTATTGGACGTTAGCCCAAAATTTTGGCATTTCTATTACAAATAAATTGTGCATATATTACACATAATAATTTAGGAATGGATATAATTATATATCATAGCACAGGTTGATTTTGCAGTGTTTTGTGTGCCAAGGAATCCTCTCTCCAACGTTTTTGGGCCTTAGATTTCAAAACTAACGGTAAGAGCAAATTGTACAATGAACTTGCTAGAGCCTTCCATTATTCAGGTATCAACATTGACATCTTAAACTTGTTTCCTAATTAAATAAATTCTTGTTGATGGTTATGAACCAGGTTTTTTTAATTTAATATATATATATATATAGGTATATCGATGTGCTAATAAAGAAACGACCAAAATGACAAGAAATAGAATAAGATAAGACCTGTTATGAATGAGCTCTAAACCCCCTAATTGTCTCTCCTCTCAAAGTCAAATGCCGCATCAATAGAAAATTTGATCATCAACTTTACACAATTGAAAATTTTTACGAGGGTATGGATTAAGCAGGAATACGTAGTTATTAGGTATTTTTTTATTAATAGGGATGAAATTAGTTCACAGTCGATTGATGATAAGAATGAGGAGATATTCTTTTTGACAAAATTTTTTTTTTAAATATAATTAATTATGGTACTGTAACATAAACATTATGAGATTAAGTTCAAAAATACGCAAAATAATTTTAACTTGGACATGTTAGGTAATTTTTAAGTCTGTTAGGAAAGAATAATTCTTTTCAATATCAATTGAATTTTATCGCCTATAAAAAAATTTTTTTTTCAACGTTAAGTATAAGATACTAAGATTTGGAAAAGTAACATGAAATCAGATTTCAAAAGATCAAATTCATTTTCACTTAACTCGATTTGGAACTCCAAAAAACATTAAAAATTTTAATAAAATTTTAATTTTTTACCCATTATATGAATTCAAAGACTGTAACATTTTATTAATTTATACTAATTTTTTCGCTACGTCAAACGCACAAATATCTTCTATCTAAAAAAATAATAACAACAATAATAATAAAATTACACGTAATAGTCAAGTTGCATAATGAAAAGCTAAGTGTGAATACTTGTCTCTCACTTTTGTTAGGCCCATCCTCCCTCCCTAATGTGGTCCCACACAACCGCTTTATGTGTCTTCCTTTACAATTCATCTCCTCTTCAGTCCCTCCTTCCTCTTCTCTCTCTCTCTTTCTCAAACGGAATAAAAGAAGGGTTGTAGAAGCCACACCCCTCTTTTGCTCTTGATTTTTTTTTAACTGTTAATTGATAAAATAATTGAGAGTATACAATTAAAAAAAAACTAAGGGCTTATTTGGAGTGATAAAAAAAAAAAAAAAATAAGATAAAACATAATTTTAGGTAAACTTTGACGTTTGATTTTTTTTTCAAACCGTATTTTTTAGAGATGAACCATAGTAAATTATTAGAATAGTTTTTCAAAATCCACTGTAATGAATTCAAAAAATCTTTGCACACCTAGGGTGAGTTTGGAGTAAGATAAAGTGAGATAAATGAGATTGAGAGTTCATAACGTGTGCAGTGAAAGAAAAAAGTTGATGTGATATAAAGTTAACAGAGATTTATAGAGATTTTTGGAGTTTGTTTGCAAACCAAACTCACCCCTAATAGTTCTTCTTGGCTTTTCTAAATCCGTTCTAACGGATTCAAAAAATCTCTGCCCACCTAATAGTTCTTTCTCTCTCTCAATCGCGAGATGAATAAAGGCAATCCATTAGAACAGTTTTTTCAAATCCGTTCTAACGGTTTTTTCAATTTTTTCAAATCAATTCTAACAGATTCAAAGATAAACAGTAGTAATCCATTAGAACGATTTTTAACGAATTCAAAAAATCTCTACACGCCTAATAGTTCTTCTTTTTCTCCAAATCACATTTTTTGGAAATGAATAGTGGTAATCTATTAGAATAATTTTCAAAATTCATTCTAACAGATTCAAAAAATTTCATGGACCCAAGTCACACTGATACTCGTTCGAAAGTTTTCAATTCAAGAAATATGATTGTCAAAAAATTTCGCACTCGATTAATCTCCTTCTGAGTTTTCTTTTTTTTAGCAAAATATTAAACTTTTTTGAAATTAGTAAAGGTGGGAATGTATAAAAGTGTGATAGAGAATTTTAGTGATTTATAGAAATTGTTAGAGTTTTATTGTGATGATAATGAAAACTCAATATGACATGACAGGGGAAAGTGATAAAAAGTGATAAAATCTAATAAAAGTTGTGAATTCATATAGTAAGATAAAAAGTGAATAATTTTTAGATTTTTTAATATTTTTTAACAATTTTAACAGAGCCGGCATTCGATAGGGTAAAAACGCAATGACATTGCATTCACTCTAGATATCAAGATAAATACAGATTGCGTACACTCTGGATATCAAGATAAAAACACAGTCTGCTTCTTCCCAAAGGATGGATAGTTGGATAAAAATACAATCTGATGTCAATGGAAGGGAGTTATTTCTTCTATTCTCTGTTTCTGTATTTTCGAGAAGATCAAGTTTGTGGAGAAAGATAACTGTTAATATTTTTGTTTTCTTCATTAATCAAATGAAGAAAATTATTTTTAGTATATTAAGAAAATTATTAAAAATATAAATTCTTGGATTATCTACAAATAAAATTAAAATTAATATAATAATTTTAAAAGTATATACCAATAAAATTAAGAAGATAATTTTAAATAATAGATAAAATTATATACAAATAAAACTATAAAGATGGAGAAATGTGAAAAATCTTTATCTTTTATATATAGATAAATGTGTTTTTATCTAGTGCTATTTTAGTTTTATTTTCGAGAAAATCAGGTTTGTGCAGAATTTTAAAGATAAAATACTAGATAAAGATAAAATAAATCAATATTAACATAATAATTTTAAAAGTATATATTTTTAAACAATAAAAAAATAATATATAGAGAAAATTATAAAAAATTTATACAAACAAGTGTAAAAAATATTTATTTATCTAGTATTTTATGCTGTTTAATTTATCTAGTGTTTATATGTTCTAAAAGATCAAGTTTACCAAGAAAGACAACGATAAAATACTGAAGTGTTTTTGCCCCATCTGGATGTGCAATCCCATATTGCAGCACGTTTTCATTTAACTTTTTTCCAACGGTACATGCCCAATTATTTCATTAATTAACAGTAAAAAAAATGAAATGAAAAGAAAAGTCTCTTTTTGCCATCTCTTCTCTTTTTTTCATTATCAATCATATTTCTCAAGTTCATGAATACAACTAGCAAATATTTCTCAAGTTAATATTCTTAAGTTCATGCTCAGTCAGTTCTAGAGGCAGCTTCTGTGTTGACAGAGTTATCATTGTTGTTCATGAAAGGGGTCATTTTCTGGCAGCTTATCTTCACGGCATACAGGTGAGTAAATTTGCCATTGGGCTTGGTCCAATTTTAGCTAAATCCAATTCGAACAATGTAGATCTAGTAGATTATTCAATTAGAGCATTTCCCCTTGGTGGTTCTGTGGGATTTCCGGATGATGATCCAGATAGAAATATTCGAGTACGATGAAAATTTACTTTAGAATTAATAGACCAATCTTTGATAGGGTTCTTGTTGTTTCAGCTGGTGTCATTGCCAATGTAGGTAGTTTTTGCTTTTGTGCTAATCTTTGTGCGAGTATTGTCAGTTGGGTTGCCTGTGCAAGAGGCTTTTCCTTGGGGTGCTTGTGCCCCGGGGAGGTTAGATCCTTTAATTTCAGCTGCTTCACGAGACGGCTGGGTTGCTCCCTGGTGATGTAATTCTTGCTGTTAGTGGGATTCAATTACCAGAAACAGTACGCCTAATCCAGTTTCTGAGGTTGGTAATGGTCATTAAGAAAAATCCCAAAAGAAATGTGTTGCTCAAGATTGCAAAGAGGAGACCGGGGTTTTGAAATTGGAGTTACCCCAGATGGTACAGGTCGAATTGGAGTTCAGTTATTACCAAATATTAAGGTTTCAATGGCTCGACCAAAGAATATCGTCACAGAAGCTTTGATTTACTTTGGCATTGATCCTTGTAGAGCCAAGGCAGCCAGAGGAGGAAGAAAGCTCCCTGTAGAAATTAATGGAGCAACGAATTATGTCATCGGGAATCATGCTTGTCGTAATTCTTGGGCTATTAATTCCTTATCATCAGGGATACTCTTAACCTTGATTTCATCAAAGATATGTTGTGATTGATTGGCAGGGTCTGCACAGTTCAAAAAAATAAACAACTTTCAACATATTGGTACCAAAATTAGGCATGCTTGCTGGTAGCCTGGTAATGCTTCATGGAAGTGGTAACAATTGAGTCCCCCATGTTTCTTGATGCGATCCCCTGGTTGTTCTTCGATGTTATGCCGCTAGTAGTTTTCGGCTTGTGCTTATTCTCAATCTTTTTCATCGAACATTAATCTTCCTCCTTGTCCTATTAACTGATCATTACGATAATACTGGTGACACTCGCATTATTTTGGCCCCAAAGTACATGTAAGGTCCTCCATGTAGCTATAGTTCTTGTGAACGTATACAGTATGACATTCCTTTACAATCCTTCATTATTAAGCAAACTTAGATACTATGGTTCAATTAAGTCCTCTACGGTGGTGGCTATGTTCTGTTGTAACTTTCAAAAGCTGTGAAAAAGTAAGAACAATCGCTAAGACTGTCAAAATAATATCTGACAGCCCCCTCTATTCTTGCCTGATGTTCTGAGTATTTTTCAAATTGTCATTTTATTACTTTTCTTAATTTTTGTTCATTACCTCGATTGATGCTTCTTTGACCTTTGGACATTTTCAGACCCATTTCTTTTGACTGATATAATTCCCAAATATAATAGATCATAATGGGCATCATCCAGTAATCTTTTGTTGCAGATCCAAAATTCCATGTAACTATTCTAGAGCAAGATGGGTAACTCTTTCAGCAATATGTTTTTGTGGGTTATCAAGATCAACTCAACTCAACAAATCCCTAATCCCAAACTAAGTGGGGTTATTTATATGAATCATTTTCCTCTATTTATTCATATTAAGATTATGTTTTATGTTCGTTCTACAATTTTAGTATATGCAATACTAGGTCTATGTTTTATCTTTTTTACACTTTTCACTTGGATTCAATCACTTCTCTTCATTGATGCATCGCGACGTCTGCGTTGAACATGACCATACTATCTTAGACAACCTTTATGCAACTTCTTTTCTATTCATGTCACCTCAATTTTATTTCAGATATATTATCTTTTATTTTATTTTTGTATCTCCACATCCATTATGGGATACTCACTTCCATTTTACTCATATTATAAGAATGTTTTTTTTTTTGGTATGTCCTATTATAAGAATGTTTCTTCTTAACAAACTAACATAGCATATCATAAAATATAGTTGGCCTTATAATTGTCCTATAAAATATTTTCCTTTAGCTTGATTGGTATTATTCTGTGTTCACTTAAAGTATCCAAGATATTTCTCCATTTTAATCAACCAACTCAAATCTTATGAATGATATCCTCTTCAATCCCTCCATATACAAGGACAATTGATCCAATGTATTGAAATTGAGTTCAAGAATATGAACTTAAAATGATTGATCCTCCATACTTAGGCATGTCCTGGTTTCTGTTTTATTGTGCATCATTCTTACTGCTTCTTGATATCTGTAAGCAAAATCTATTATTTTCTTTTTTCACCCTTTCTAATTTTGAAGGGGGTGTTCTGGTGACTAAACAGGTCACTTATTAGAAGAATCATATGCACGAGCGGATCTACCCTGAAGCAAGGGGGGCAAGTGACACTTTTAACATATCACAGACTCATTTTAGACTTTTTTTGTGTAGATTTTGTATTTGGATGATTCGAGAGATTGCAACAACATTTTAGTATATAGATTCATAGAAAAATGTTGTGTTTTGTTAGTTGTCATTGATGATTTTTCTATTGACTTTTAATTTATGAAATACATGATTTTTAATTTTAATTAACTTTATATTAAATTATTTCTATTATATTTAAATAGTGTGTTAAAATTTAAAACATATAAAAATATTCATTTCTACCAAGTCCTACATTGTCAAGTTTTGCATTTTTTTAAATTCGTTAAATCTACTAGTGTTTCGAGTGAAGTTGGAGTAAGGATTTGTTGAATTCCTTGACTCATGAGTTGGTGTGGTTGCCCTCCCTGATATATATTGTAAGTATATTTTAAGATTTTCTCAAAAAAAAAAAAATTGTTGGTGCATGGTTTATTAATGTAGATATAAGGGGATACTAGGCAAACTTGTGTGGGAAAACTAAGAAGAAACTTGTTACCTAATCCAATTTCCTTTTGAAAGGTAAAAAAACTATATTAACAAAACAAAATGTACAAGAATTTAAGGGGTATTGATTATGCTTTATTACACTTGAAAAACATAATCATAAATCTTGATTTCTATGCTAATACCGATAATTTGTGTTTTAATATGTCTAATTTAATTTAATTATGTTTATTTATGTTAGTTTGTTCATTTATGTAAGTTTTAGTAGAAAATACACTAAAATAGTTTGTTAGAATCGGAGAGATACATAATTTTAACATGGAAGGAGTTCCAAAAATTAAAAGTGGTCTTCAACAATGTTGTAGCGGACATCTCAAACTTCTCAAAAAGTTATTATAGGTCAAATTGAGTTTGTTAGGGGCTTGAAACATTGCTTAAAAGTTAAGGCTAGAAAGCTAGACAAATCCAAATCGCGGTAGAATTTAGGGCATATCTTAAGTTTTTAGGATCCAATTAAGGTGATTCAAAAAGTCCAAAACCAATTACACATTCTAAGTTACAATTTTTAAGAAGAGCTCAAGTCCAAAAGAGGTCTACATTTGCCCCGAAAATCAGCTTGCAAAGTTGCACAATTTAGAATTTTTTGGATGGTTCAACATGACACCGTGTTAGTTTTTTGGCCATAACATTTTACTCACAATTCCGATTGATGCGATTCTTTTTGGGTTTGAAAGAAAACCTGAAGGGCTACAATTTTGTGTTGGAGCTAAAATTTGAGTACACTATCTTCTAGCGTCCGAATGCCATTTTAGCGACTAGATGTTGTGCACCTGAGCCTTCAGATTCTGAGGTTTTTCTCAGTTTTCTATAAATACCAATGATGTATTAGACTTTGATATCACCATTCATATATTTTAGATTTTCTTCAATTTTCCTTTAGTTTAGAGAGTGTTTTATTTAGTTTTTCATTCAAATTTGATTGAAATTTGATTTATAGCAATTTTCAATACAAATTGTAGCATTTTCATGTATGGAATTTGCTTTCTTTACCTTCTCTTTTATTTTTTGTTTTGCTTATTTCTTTAATATATTAGCATAGATCCGTACTTAATTCAACCCATCAATGATGAACAGATCCTTGTTTGATTGTCAGATGTAAATGGATCCAAGCATGCAACATAAAACTTGTATGCTAGGATTCTTGTTTTCCTATATCTATTTTCTAATATTTTCAAAACCATAGAAAACGTATATAGTTGATTATACTTCATTGAAATCACTCATACAAGGATCCAATCACATTTGATTGTTAGATGTGAATGGATCCAAGCATGCAACGTAAAACTTGTATCTTAGGGTTTTTGTTTTCCTATATCTTTTTTCTAATATTTTCAAAACCATTGAAAATGTATGTAGTTAATTATATTTCCTTGACTATATTTCTTCGTAGCAGAGCTTAACCTTTCCAAGAAAGCCCTTGTTAAACACTGGCGAAGTACTGGACAAAGATAGTCTACTTTGTGGGGAAGTTACGGGAGCATCATCAATGGGGATGCGTAGTCATGATTCCCCTTCAACAGTGATCTCGAGAGCAGGCATAGGCTCTAGTCATCCTTGGCACGTTGAAAAAATTTGACAATAAGTTAGTGAACAAGTCTATGAAAGGAAAACTATGAGTATTCTAACAACTTCAAAGGAATGTTGTGGGTATTCTAAGGACACGAGGGGATTTTCGTGGTTACTTTCCAAAAGATCGAGAAATGCTCATCTCTTTTCAAACAAAGTGTATAAGGCTATGTCCTTCCATTTACAGCCAAAGCATCCCTTTAAAAATGTAAACATGCCTAACACGTTACGTGATATGACATTTCAGACTTCTTCGGTGGCATTAGATGTTGTGACACATTGCTAGAGCTGGCATCATGTGCAAGTGGTGTGTACAAGCTCTCTAATTGGCTTAATCGAGTACATGTGTAGGGGAAATTAACGTGGGGTATTTGTGTCACCTTAACCATGCTCTAGCCATCTACCACTAGCCTCTCAATGACAACTCCTCACAAAGGCATCCCAGAGTTTTCAAAACAAGGCCAAACACGATTCTTAGGGGCATTCCAAACCCTTATCGCAGGAGATTTTTGTAGTACCCCCTCCCTCTAGTCATAACGAGCTCACACGGGAGCTTCCAACAAGTACCTCCCATAATAACACTTGGCCCTTGTGAAGAGCATGCCATCATCCCAAGTTAGGATCAAAGCTAAGGGGCTCCTTAAAGGCACCACTTGCCCATAAGGGCCTCCAAAGGCCTCGTCACACAGTTATTGAGAGGACAATCGAGGACAACCAGCTTGGTAGCTAAGGTTAAGGGATCTATCAAGACTCCTTCAACTAGCCTAGAAAGAGGCATTACTGACAAACCAACCAAAACATGCTCATTTGCAAGTACAGTCACAATCCACTTACTATCCAACCATGTGGGGATGCCACCACTACTTAGCAAATACCTCGCTAATAAGCCACACAAAGTTGGTCAATTATCTTGGGGACCACTTCCCTAAACGCATAAAGGCCAACCCCAACAACCTTCTTGGCCTAACCTTAGACCTATATAAACCCCTTCATATACCTTGGATTAATCAAAACCCTTCACTATAGTTAAATCTATACTCTGGTGCTCTATCTCTCTCTCATTCACTCCAAACTACCAACATTGAATAAAACTTAGAAGAGCAAGGATGATGAGACAATTCAAAGTTAATATCGCCATTTTTTTTTCTTTTTGATTCATTATGTAGGTTTAAAATACAGCATTACAGTCTCCAACTTTGTGATTTTCAAAAGTGTTTTACTTTGATATGATGTATAATAGAAATATTACTTTGTATACTCAAAGCTAGAACTCGTTGAGGCCCTCACCATCACTTTCTCATTAAAAATATACAAATTCCATAAAACTGGGTGAGATGAATATTTAGGTTCAAAACCAGGTATAAAAATGATGCATATAGCAAGACAAAAGATAAAACAGAAAATTGAAAGACATAATCAGTAACTACTAAGAAATACAAAGGAATCTTTGCTTTTTTTCCCCCATTAAGTTTCGCAAATATTGAAAATTTGCATTTACAGCTAAAAAGAGTTCTGATTCTTTTGAGTTCCCAAAACTATTCCAGGAGAATAAAAATGCAAATGATGATAATTTGCTCCATTTTCCGTCAATTTGCAACTTCTTTTTCTAATTTGATCAAATGTTATTTGCTCAGGCACCATGTGGTACATGTGATTAGCATGTGAATTAAAAAAATCTTCAGCAAAATTTTGACCAGAATTTGAAAAGACTTACTAATCCAAAAATTGCTCCAGATGCACCAACAGCAGGTGATTGCAGAGCCAATAGCTCAGCACTGAACCTGGTTTTCCTCAAAACTCTCAATCAGAATAATAGAGGTTGCGAGTTGTTTCTTCTTTAAATATAGATATATAAACTATTGCATTGTCCTACTGGAGTGGGATTAGGAGCTTTTACTTGCAACATAAAGGTGATATAAACTGGCAACATATCTTCTAGGACCAGTAATACTCTCCACACTAGGACCAATAGAGTTCAAGAATAACAATTAACCTGAAAAGTGGAAATTTTTTTTTTTTTTTAAAAACCACCAAACTACAAAGAAACCAGAACATGATATATACAAGCATCTTCAAAAGAGACCATGAGGTGGCCATATTTGCATGCAAAACAGAAGATGTGGCTAGCCTCCACAATTGTCCTTTGTTAATAAGACCATTAATCTGCACAATTGTCACAAAAAATAAAAAAAAATAAAATAAAAAATAAGTAGAGATGAGCCCACAAGTGAGTTTTTTGAAATGTAAGCCCATAAATCAACCCCACCCCGTGTTCTGAGTGGTATTCTAACCTTCGCACCCCATATAAGTAGCTTTCCCTTGTGTTGCAACTTGTGCAATATAGACCCTGTACAAAATATAAGATGATAAAAAGCCTGTCACAATTAGAAAAATAAGAAACCTGGCAAGCAGGAAATAAACCCAAAAAAAGGAGAAAAAAAGGTAAAAACGTGCTTAGGAGGATACAAAATGCAAAAGCTATGACGTCTTTGTCTAATAAGGTGCTACTCACAAGACATTAATCATAAGGAGGATGTTGGTCCATTCCCTGCCACTAAATGAAGCCCTTCTGGATTTATCCAAGTCTGACCTCCCTATATCTCTAGAGTTGTTTCCACTTCCTTCTCTGCTAAAAAAACCACATGCAAGATGAGCGTGTGGCCAAAACAACATCTTCTGACCAATGAAGAAAATTAATCCCTGCAAATCTAGTGGAGCTTTCACGCCATACATCCTTTAAAGATGGCATGTGACCAAGACAAGCTATATTCTGTCAACAAGCAAAAACTATAACGAATGCCACTAATGCCAAAATTAATCAGGAAAGAAGAAAGTTTTCAGTTTATTTAAGATTTTTGCAAATAATATTAATGAACATTAGACAAATATCTCTTGTCTACTTTTGCAATCCCTTAATCAATTCTTGTCGCCCTTGAATAATTTGTGTATCGTGGAGAGGTAACGATAATTTCAACAGTAGGGTAAACATGACTTAGAGGTATTTCTTTCAATCCGTAAGTATGCATTTCGTATCTCCAGTTGCAAGTGTGGTATTTCATTTACATAAGTTTCCATTTTCTTTTTCTTTTCCTGCTGCATAAGGATTAAGCATGATTTGCAGATGGGGTTTGACATAGCACAGAAGCCCACACAGAAATTCTAAAAGAACTCAAGAGATGCCACAACACTATTGGAACACGACGATACATAAACATAAAATTTTGATGCAATTGAACTACTATCAACTAGGAAGAATATATTCCATGTGTATGAATGCTGGAAAAGTAACGTGACATAATAAAATCCCAATAATTATGTTAGAAATATGTATGCAAATTAAAACCCTCGAGTAAAATCTTATCTCTAAAGATAGGTCAGACTCAGAAAGTACTCATGCTGACTACAAAAATCCCAACTAGCCTTTTTATAAAGATTATGCCTAAACAAGCAGTCTCCATATTTGATTCCAATATTAATTAAGAACTTTATATGCATTTTCTAATTCTTCAGATCATAGGTAGTGTGTATTTCTGTTTACTAAATCCAAATTTCATCCGCCATACAGAATGGCAATGCTATGAAACTAACTGAATTTGATCCAATTCATGAACGATCAAATAATTCAACACATTTAATCGAAATCAAAATGAAAAAGAGAGAAAGACCTTGACAGAGGACTCAGAAGGAAGCGCAGGTGAAGACGGTGGCCGATGAAGCGATGGCGGAGGGAAGTGGCCGAGGCGGAGGGAGGTGACGGTGGTGATGAGGTGCGCCGGTGTGGGACCCACTCTGGATATTGGAACGAGGAACTTTGATGGCTGCGGCTGAGGCACTGCTGAACCCACCATAGCTCTGTCCTCAAACCAAGTAGAGAGAGATAAGAGAACTTTGGGCCAGCCAAGGTCCAAAGTGTCCCTCCAGCATCTGAGCGTCAGATAAGTGTTTATAAATTAGCGTCGAACAAAGTGAGGGGTGGGGTAGTCTTTTGTCCGTCAGGCCCACAAAAACTCAGGCCCCGCCCTATATTTATGGAAAATTGTATTTAAGTCTTACTTTGTAATCTTTTAAGGCTATTAGTCATACAAAAAAAAAAGTATTGCTTTTAAGTCACATTAATGTAGAAAGTTTTATATCTAAGTCACATTTCTAGTGGGTCCCACGAGTTTGTTTTAAATATAATTTATAATATAACTTAAATGCCCTTTTTTCTATAATTAACTGAGAG
Organism: Vitellaria paradoxa; assembly: GCA_019916065.1. Classification (NCBI taxonomy): domain Eukaryota; kingdom Viridiplantae; phylum Streptophyta; class Magnoliopsida; order Ericales; family Sapotaceae; genus Vitellaria; species Vitellaria paradoxa. The sequence goes on from CM034238.1 coordinate 30,036,224, forward strand.
GAAGTTGCTAGAAATTATGGTAACCAGGATCACATTTTCTGTTTTTGTTTCATTCCTTAGAAATCGCGTGAAGATATATGGTATATTTTTTATTTGAACAAACATATAGTGAGAAAGTCTGTTAAAGGAGTATATACGAAGGAATACATACGGATTACGTGAGTTTGTGCTGTGAGATTAACGTCAATCGAAGAAATACATACAGATCTGGATTACGCATTTAGGTGAGTTTGTGCTGTGAATGATTCCGGTTAGTAATGTCTTCGAATTTGATGCTGCTATGTAAGTTTGGTATGGAGACTTTTGTAGTCAATTTGAATTGTGAAATCTCATTCTCAGATTTTGCGTTGAAGGTGTGTGAGAATTGGTCATGTTTGGATGTGGGAAATGTGTTATTTAGTTACTCAATCCATGAACATCCTTCATGTTTTCTGAGAAACGATGTTGATTTTAAAAATATGATAATGTTAGCTCGCATGATTGGTTTGTGTTATATATTGATTGATGTTTTTACAGCGGTATGAACACAGTACCGGTCCAAAACAGTACAAGTACTATTTCCAGCAATTCCAGTACTGTTTCTAACAGTATGCCAATTGGTGATGTTGGTACCGGTCTGGATCCGTATGATGATTCATGTGATGTTGATGTGTATCGTAGTTCAATTTCAAGCCATAAGGATAAACCATTGTTGTGTTCTAATTGGTCGTCATTAATATGAGAGTGGGACAGGAATTCATAGGAGGTGTTGATGAGTTTTGAGATGCAATTTGTCGATACGCTACAGAGGTTGGCTTTGAATTTTTGTAAGAGAGGAATAACAAAAATAGAGGCGAAGTTGTTTGTGCAAAAAAGTTCGCTGAAGGGTATTCGTGGTCAATTGTTACATCATTATCAAAAGTTAATGGTAATTTTTATATAAGGAAATTCAACAATGTTTATAGTTGTGGTCCAAAAATTATTAGGGATAGGTCTAAGAGGATAAGCAGGAAATTTTTTGGTAAGTTGATTGTTGATCAGGTAGCATTAAAACCTTCAATGTCGCCGGTTGATGTTATTATATTTTTTTAAAAACAACTATGGCATGGAAATTAGCTATGATAAGGCTTGGAGTGCTTTAGAGAAAGCTAAAGACATGATTTATGGCAAATATGATGATTCGTTTAATCACTTAAGTTATTATATCAAGGCTGCAATGGATCTTAACCCAGGTAGTCATATTGCGTTGGATGTGGATGACGGTACAAACCGGTTTAGACGGTTGTTTGTATCATTTGGGGCTAGTATATGTGGATTTGCAGGCCTATCATTTTTATTGATGGTACTTTCTTGAAGTCACGTTTCAAGGGCATTCTGATGGCAACTACTGGCAAGGATACGAATAATGGTATGTTAATGTTCATAATTTTTTTGTTCACTTTTAGCAAGGAGTACCACATACAAAGAATGGTACTGTTTTAATTCGGTACTATTTTTTATGCGGTACTGTTTTATTATGTGGTACTGTTTCTAGTAAGATGTAGTATCATATAAACACAGTACCAAACGTATCTAGTATTCAAAGACCACAAGTACACCATATAAAGAATGGTATTGTTTTAATTCGGTACTATTTTTATGCAGTACTGTTTTTATGTTCATCTGTAGGGTTGTTTCCATTGGCATTTGCTGTTGTTGATTTAGAGAATTTCGATAATTGGTCTTGGTTCCTTGGTCATTTGCATGAGATATTGAACCCTTCTGAAGATTTTACATTTATTTCCGATAGAAATCTTGGATTGATGGAATTTTTGCCAATTAAGTTTCCTATATGTCATCACTTTTTCTGTCTACTACATTTGAAGAACAATTTAAGAGATAAATTTAGTTGTGGTAACAGATCTAACAGATCCCGTGAACACATTGTGAACTTATTTTGTCAGTGTGCTTATACTCCCACAGTTGCAGCATTTAAGGAGAAGTTAGATGTTTTGAAGAGGGAAGGGGGTGCAATTGTTGATAACTTTTTGAGTAGATTACCTGTGCAAAATTGGACTAATGCGTATTCTTCTAGTCAAAGGTATGGTGAGATGTCTTCAAATGCCATTTAATCTTTTAACTAATGGATTCTTGATGCAAGAAATATGCCAATGGCACATTTGGTCAACAAGATAAGGGTTAAATTAATGGAATGGTTTGCCATAAGAAAGCTCGATGCTGCAAAGTGGAATGGTGTGCTATGTCCAAGAATGGAAGAGAAGTTTAATTCACTTGTTGATGCTGGTAGAACATGAAGCGTCAACATGTGTTCAGATAGTATTTATGAAGTATTTTCTAATCCTTCAGGAATTGTTGATTTGGTGAATTGTACATGTTCCTGTTATGGTTGGCAAATTTCTGGTTTTCCATGCTCTCATGCATTTGCTGTTATTGGGAGGATTAACAGACCTTTGAGTGAGTTTGTTAATGAGTACTTTCATGTTGATAATTACAGATTGGCATATGAAAGTGTGATCGTTCCAATACCAATAAATATAATTCAAGAGTTTACAGACTGTAATGGTTGTTCAATATTACCTCCATTAACACGGAGACCAGCTGGAAAGCCAAAGAAGCGTAGGATTAGGTCAACTGGTGAGCTTGTACGAAGAATTCGTTGTGGTCGTTGTGGTCACATGGGCTCTCATAATAAGAAGACTTGCAAAGAGCTGTTGAGTTGATGTGTTTTTTTTTTTCCAAAATTATGTTGTGAAGAAGTCTGTTATTGTTTGTTTGTTATGATATTGTTTTTGAATTAATAATGAGTATGTTTCAATCCATTTTTGTGATAGTAATTTTTTCTGCAATATTCGTTTCAATGTTGGTATTGAGAATGACAGCGGTATAGAACAGTACCGGTACTGTTTCTATTAATACTGGTACTGTTCCTTATAGTATATCAATTTTAGATTTGCAGACAGTACCGTTGTTATTCTTATGTTTAAAGGAAATAAAAATTTGTTGGTGACAATAGTTGTAAGTGTTTTCGCAAGTAAACTGCATTTTCAAAACGTTGGTATTGAGATTAAATACTTCATACAAATAGTACCGGTATAAAACAATACCGGTACTGTTAATATTAATACCGGTACTGTTTCTAATAGCGTATCAATCGGCACTATTTGTAGCACTATCAACATCACAAGAATCAACATCCCAAGAATTATCATACAAATCCGCAAAAACCATGACTATTTATGTTAGCACAAACAATACCATTCAATGAACATTGACTATTTGTATTAGCACAAACAGTACCATTTAATTTACAGCAAAAAATGTTAATATACAAGTATGTTGTTAAAAAGAAGCAAAGTGTGCACTGATACTGTGTTAATTACAATCACGTTTGTACATCACTAATGGACAGAAATTGTGATAGCATCTTTGCTCTGTAAGCTTTTACAGCTTCTTCTGAAAGTATCGATTCAAGTGGCTCGTCATTTGATAAGCATTGCATTATGTAGCACACCATTGGCCCACAATCAACACTGCACATAAGATGTTATAGGTTGTAAGAATTTAGTTAAAGGTGTTCAACAATTTGCATGAATACAAGAGGATGTGGCTTACATTGTAGAACCTTGTTGCGGGCAATTTGTTGCAGAAACCATTGGGTATTTGAATTTCATGCTGGTATGTTCATTGTTTTTGTTATTAGATCATGGTGTCAATGCCAGTGGGTTAGTAGCCCACAATATTGTGTGTGTTTTGGCTCCTCGTGGCCCTGGACTGTGATCCTAAACGATGACGTCGGTTTATCGTTTCCATTGGGTGTTGGCCCATAAAAGACGATATTGCGGATGCACCCAACCCCCAAGGATTTGTGGTTATGGCTATGTGATTGATGAATGAAATGATGGTACTATGGATGTGATTTCATGATTGAATGATGAACAAATGTAATATGGATGTGGATATGTGATTGAATGTTGAAATTGTGATAATGTGGTAGTGAATGTGATTAGATGTAATGTTGGGAGATTCAATAATGAGGAATAATTGGAATTGAATGCTACCTTATGATGTTAATGAATAAAGATAAATATTGTGAATATGGTTATGCAGTCGGCTATGCTTAAACATCAATCTGAAATTGAAATCTTAAACTTTGACATTGTTATAAGAGTATATGTTTCCACCTATTTTGGCTATTGATTACGTTAATGAAATGTTGTGGCTCTAGAAAATATTCAAGTGACTAGATTGCATACCATATATGTTTGTTTGAGACATTGTGGGTACAAGTGGACCTGTGCTCACATCCCTACAGATTTTGATGCAGGTATAAGCCATAACAATCAGGTGGGCTAATGGGGTTGGATTAGGAGGTTATGCATGAGCCCTACCAAGCTTAGCAAAGCTCTTGGTCATGTAGTTTGAATTTTGTTTTTTTTTTTTTAGAATTGTAATATTGTACATTGGAGACTTATTCGATTTGGTTGTATGAGCCCTAAGGCCCGAGTTATGTATTAATGAGAGAATTGTTGGAAGTTTGTGACTTGATTATAGCCAAGGTTAAATTTATTTTATCTTAACTATGTCTCGGGCTCACTGGTTTACGTTGCGTTGCTCTTATGATGGGTTGGTTATGTTAATGCATGTTGTGTGTGTTTATCACTCACCCCTCGAGTCACGAGATTTGGGGCATGATAGAATCTCTACGAATGAAGAGTGTCTTACCAACATTACCTCTCATGAAACCAGAGTCTATCAAAAAAGTGGTGAGTCTTTCATACCAAGCTTTAGGAGCTTGTTTCAGACCATAGAGAGCCTTTTTCAGTTTAAAAACATGATTTGGAAAGTGAGGATCAACAAAACCCTTAGGCTGCTCTACATAAACTTCTTCATTTAAAAACCATTTAAAAAAGCACTTTTCACATCCATTTGAAATAGTTTAAACTTTAAATAACATGCCATGGCAAACAAGATTCATATAGATTCTAATCTAGCCACAGGAGTAAAGGTTTCATCAAAGTCAATACCCTCAACTTGGGTAGATCCTTATGCAACTAGCCTAACCTTGTTTCTAATGATTGTTCCAAATTCATTAGTTTTATTTTTGAAAATCCATTTTGTGCCTATAACATTTACATGTGAGGGACAAGATACAAGAGTCCATACACCATTTCTTACAAATTGTCCTAACTCTACTTGCATGGCATTCAACCAAAAATCATCACAAGTGTTTCATTCACATTCTTAGGTTCTATAGAAGAGACATAGCAAAGATGTGATACCTCATTTTGAAGTTGTCTCCTTGTCTTAACGTTGTCCTTAACATCTCCAAGCACTTGTGATGATGGATGATAAAGCTTTAGTCTTGAAGATGGTTCCCGTTCCGCATTTTTCTCTTTATCCCCTTTTGATACATCACTCACATCTATTGGAGCTTCTAACTGTTCAACTGGAGTCGTTAGGGGTATCACCTCGTCAAGGTCATCCTACTGAGCAGAAGAGTAAGAGTTAGTATCGTCTATTATTACATTAATTGATTCCATAATAGTGTTAGTTTTTAAATTAAAAACTCTAAAAACACAACTATTACTGGAATAGCCTAGGAAGATTCCTTCATCGCTTTGGGAGTCAAACTTACCATGCTGTTCTCTACCCTTAAGGATAAAGCACTTACTCCCAAAAACTCAGAAATACTTCACACTAGGCCTCTTACCGTTCCATAGTTCATAGGGAGTCTGTTTTGTTCCAGGTTTAAAGTACACCCTATTAACTATGTAGCAAGCAGTGTTAATTGCTTCTGCCCAAAACTTCCTTGGCAGTGATCTTCCATGAAGTAGCACTCAAGCCATCTCCTAAAGTACTCTGTTCTTTCTTTCAACAACACCATTTTGTCGTGGAGTTTTTGGTGCTAAGAACTCATGCTTTATTCCATTTGATTCACAAAAATCACTGTATGATGAGTTCTCAAACTCCCTCCCATGATTTGTCCTGATTCTTGTGATGCATCCAATTCTTCTTTGCTTTTCCTATTGTAATCTCAAACACAAGTTTCTAAAAGAATCAAAAGTATCAGATTTTTTAGCAAGAAAATCAACCCATGTAAAATGAGTGTAATCATCAACAGCAATAAAAATGTATTTCTTTCCGTCTAGACTTTCAGTGTGCGTGGGTCCCATTAAATCTATGTGAACAAAGTTAAGAGGCTCCTTGGTTTTCAAACTTTGACCCTTTTTACGTGTAGTTTTAATCTGTTTACCCATTTGACAAGGCCCACACACACTTTTGTGGTCTTTCCCCAATTTAGGTAAACCTCTAACCAACTCGGACTCAGACAATTGATTAAGCACCTTAAAATTGATGTGCCTAAGTCTTTGGTGCCAGAGGTCTAATTCAATCAAACTTATAGAATTGCACACTAGACCTTTAGAATTTGATACACCATAATAGTTATCAGTAGTGCGAGTGCCAGTTAAAATAGCATTTCCATGAGAACCAACAATTTTGCAATCAATTTTTGAAAAATGAACAAGAAGTTTGGCATCACACAACTGACTTATGCTAATCAAATTAGCCTGTAAACCTTCAACATATAGTACATCCTTCAAACATTCCAACCCTGGGGTTTTTATGTTTCCCTTGCCCAAAACACTGGATGTACTACCATTACCAAAATTTACCACACCACCCTCAAAATTTTGAAAATCAGAAAACAAACTTTTATTTCCACTTATATGTCGAGAGCAACCACTATCAAGATACCACATATTTGAGTTTAAAGCTTTTAAGGCTGTGTGAACTAAGAAACAATTTAAATCAAATTTTCGTACCCAAGCAGTTCTGGTTTTCAAGGTTTTTCTCACAGCCTTGTTTTTTGAAAATTGGTTCTTAATAGATTGTTTTTGAAATTTAGGACCAGTTTTCTAAAAATGAGGTGTTTTTGAATAAAGGAGTTTTTAGCTGTCCTATTCAAATGAGATTTAAAATCTGAAGAGGGATCAAAGTTGTTTAATACCTTAAACTTGTTGAAAAATTAGAAAGTGTAATTTTTGGTGATTAAGATTTGTAGGTCTTCTTTGATTTACATAAGTTATGGGTAATCCATAAAGCTTATGACAATTAGGCCTAATGTGTCTGGGAATACCACAGTGGTGACAAATAGGGACAAATTTTCTTTGATGAGTGAAAGGCGTACCATGGAATTTCTTAAACTTTTGTGTAGGTAGTTTACCTTTTAACTGCTTAAGTGGTTGAGCAAGTGACTACCCATGTTTGATTGTAGCAACCTTTGAAGGCTGGATCTTGATTACTTTGATCTTTTGGCTGCTTGTAGATGCATTCTTTGTGGTCTACTTCTCTCCCCTGTATCCAAGTCCACTTTTATCTTTTGGACTTCTTTCAATTGCCAGTATATCATCAAGCTTGGAGGAAGCGGAATTCATCTTGGACTACAAGGATTGCATCTTCTCATGTGCCTCTTTCACATCTTTTTCTCTTTGCTCCAACTTGTTCTTCAGTGTAACTATCAACTCTTCTTGAAAACTCTTGTTTGCTTCAATTTCATCAAACTTTGTTTATAATTCCTCCAGGGTAACCTTCAAACTGTCTCTTTATCTCTTTAACATCTTGTTCTTCACTATTAACTTCTTGTTTTGCTTGTGGAACCTTCGACAATCTTAATACAGCTGTTCATAGGCATCATGAAGGTCCACTTCTTCATTATCATCCTCATGTTCTGATTCTGCTTCTGAGGAATCTTCCTTTAAATTCTTGGAACCAGATGAGTCTTTAGAACTCACAGATCCCGTGCTCCTAGCCATGAAAGTTGTGAAATTTTTAGGGTAATCTTCTGAAGATGATGAAGTGCTTGATTCATCTGTATCATCCAGGGTAGCATTCAGAACTTTCTTCTTGTTCTTCATGTTCCCGTAGTCTTAAGCTAGATGTCCGTACCCTTGGCATTTATAGCACTTCACCCCTTTAAACTTATTCTCCTTTTTCTTATTCTCTGAAGGCTTCTCTCCCTTTGATTTTTCATTCTTCTTGGCTTTTTCAGGTTTCTCTCATTTCTTCTTGAAAACCTTTCTAATCTTCTTCGTATAAAGTGCCACTTCTTCCATAGAAGGAATCGAACCATCATTAGAAGAAGAGTCATCTTCCTTAACCGATTTTAGGGCAACACCCTTCATTTTTTTTGGTTTTATCAAATTGGCCTCTTACGTCTGTAGATAGGCAACCAAGTTTTCAACTCTCATGGAATCCACATCCCTAGCTTCCTCAATAGCTATGACCTTAGCTTGAAAAAACAAAGGAAGAGATCGGAGAATCCTACTTACAACCTTGCGATTTGGGATAGGTTCTCCAAGATTGAAGCTTATGTTGACAATGTCGCTAAGCTTCGCATAAAAACTATCAAAACATTCGTATTCAGACATCTTTAGATTCTCAAATTCTGAGGTTATCTTCTTAAGCTTGGACTTTTTGACAGTTGAGTTTCCCTCATAAGTTAACTCCAAAATCTTCCAGGCTTTTTTTGCAATCTCGCAACTTGAGATTCTTCAGAATTCATTGGCAAAGATGGCACAGAAAATAGAACTTAGGGCTTTGTAGTTCCATTCAGCCTTTTCTTATTCAGCCTTGGTCCACACATCCATAGGCTTTTCAACCGTCACGTTGTCAACAAAATGGGATGGCTTCACCCAATAGTTCTCAATAGCTAGCCAAACACTGACGTTCAAAGAGATTAGATGAGCTCTCATTTGAACCTTCCAGCACGCATAGTTGGTGCCATCAAACCATGGGGATCTCGTGCTCGAACTACCTTCTCTAGGAGGATCCATCAGCAAATAATCAGATCACATTTTGTTCTAAAAAACGCACATGCTCTGATACCAATTGAAAATACATGCTATGCTAAAAACAATCCTAAACAACCAATCCACAAACAAACAATGATAGAAGGCGAGATAAACAAAATAAGATAACCCACAAAGGAAAACCTCAAACAAAAACTTTTACTAAAAACAAATCCTTGGTTACGAACTCAACCACTCAATAGATCGAATCCTCGACCTTATTCTCCGTTGACGTTTGATCGACTCCTCATTTCACCAACTCCTTTAGTAAAAGCGCTTTGACTTCTCGAAGGAACAACACCGAATCCTCAGCAACCTCTCGTGCTGAATCCTCAGCTCTTCAAAGATTCAAAGTCCTTTGAATCACACAAATGGAAGAATGCTTGGCTAAGTACTTAAGAGAACCTTCTAACTTTACTTGCTCACAAACATAATGTAGTTCTCTTTCACTATGAAACCTTGAAGTTGTCCAATATATATAACCACAGAACCGGGCCAACTCAGGTTCAAAGAAATAGAAGAAAGTGCTGGAAACAGTGCCTCGCAGGAAGGGTGCACCCGCGGCCTTCCCGCAATCTTCCTGCGCTCTTTCCGCGAATCAGAGTGGTCTTCCTGCATGGTCAAAGTACATAAAACAGCTCTTAGCTTTTTCCCGCACCAAACCGCGGCCTTCCTGTGAGCTTCCTGTGTAATTCAATCCGAGTATGTGTTTTACTTCTTCAAGACTTCCAGCCACCATGGAAAATGTTTCACTGAGGCCTTTGAGAATTCTATTCGACTTAGGACTTTAGTATCTTAGCCTACACTAAGTCTAAAGTGCAACAAATCCTATTTGATCATGGATTGCCAATTTACAACATTTGGACTTAACACCAAGTTTGTGCATTCTCAGCTAAGAATTCAAAGTATTCATAAGCTTCTTCGGGTGTTTTATCATAAAACTGCCCATTGCACATTGTTTTCATAAATTGTTTTAGTTGTGGTGTGAATGAACCATAGAAGATACTAGCAAGATGCCAAACTTCAAATCTATGGTGTGGACAAGAGTATAGGAGAGTTTTAAATCTCTCCTAACTTTGATAGAAGGTCTTACCATGTTGTGGAGCAAAATTTAGAATTTGATGTTGTATAGCATCAGTTCTATTGGGAGAAAAGAATTTCTTTAAGAATTTGGCTTGATTTCATCCCAAGTGTGAATGGAATTAGATGGTAGGAATTCAAACCATTAAGCAGCCTTATCTTTTAGAGAGAATGGGAAAAGCTTAAGGAATACTAAGTCTATTAGACATCCCTGATCTTTAATGGTGACACAAATGTTCCTAAATGAAGTTAAGTGACTGTATGGATTTTTAGAATCCATACCATGGAAAGTTGGTAACAATTGTCTTATACTAGGTTTGAAATTAAAGGTCCGCTGGTTTTCTGGCCAAACTATACAAGACTCAGGGGTGTGCCTATCTTGCTGCAAGATATCCCTCATGAAATGTCTAGTAGCAACAGCTTGATCTTCAGCCATCTTTAAAGGTGGAATAGGAAGTCTAGGGTTTTGAATTTCCTCTAAAGGGTTTTCAGTTTCTAAAGAAGGAGCTAAGGGTTCAGGACGCCTTAATCTAACGTCTTCCCCACGAATCCAACTACTCATGAGCTAGAAAAATTGCTCTGTAAAGGGTACTGTGGTCCAAACCAGAAGCCTAGTGTCCAGACCATAGAGTACTACTCAAAGACTGAGATAAGGGTTTAGATGGGAAAATTTTAGAATCTTCTAATTTTAAGAATTTTTTTTTATATATATGAAATAACAAATTAACTTAAAGATGAAAATAACCTAAAAACTAAAATTTGGCTCCCCAGCAACAACACCAAAAAACTTGACAACGTCTAAAAAGTGCGCCTGAACTAACCCCCAAGTGCAAGGGTGTACGATGTAATGGAAATTTTAGGTTTAAATTCAAAGAAAAGTTTAAGGTTTGATGAACACTAAATTCTAGGGTTTTCAAAACTTTAAAATTAAAATTAAAGAACATACTAATAATTAATTAAAGGAATTTAGAAAATAAATTTTTTTCATTTTTAGCAAAAACAAAATTTCCACTAAGAAAATTCAATGAAAGCATAAATTGCATGAAACAAACAAATCAAAATTTTCAAACTGATAGCATTTGAAAAGTGCTATTACAAACTCCACTTTTGCATAGCTATTAATATTAATACATTTAAGTAGTTTATTTTTAAGATTTATCACTATTTTATTACTTATAGTATTAAGTTTCTTAATTGTAGGAAAAAGGGTAAAATAAGCGAGATTATCAGCAATGGAAGTGGCTGCCAAGGAGAAAAAGATGGTCTAAAGTTCAAGATGGTTGAAGTGGTGTGCAACTGAAATTTCAGCTTGATACCCTATCAGTATTTTGACCATATCTTCTCACTCACAATTCCGATTGACCTGATTCTTTTTGGGTTGGGAAGAAGACTCAAAGGGCTACAACTTTCATGTTTTATCCGGAGCCTAAATCCATCATTTTCGAGGTCAAAATTGCATTGGAAACTGAAGATGGAAAGCTGTCAGAAGCAAGACACAGATTGAAAAGAAAGTACATGTGGTCTAGACCACCACGGATGATCCGGACCATAGAATGATTATTTGCGCAGATGGACTTTATTTTTAGGGTTTCTCATTCCCGCTATAAAGATGTATCTTTGACGGCCGAAAAAAAGGGACTTTTCACCTACGCTTTTCTTTGTAGTTTTAGGATAGTTTTTCATTGAAATAGAGTAGTTTTGAGAGTTTTTCATTGTTCGTGTAATGCTTTTACAGATTTAGGAAGCCTTCGTAGTTTTCATTACAGCCGTAGTCGTTCAATACTTCGTTTCAGAGTTGATTTCAGAGTACGTTTACTTTCATTCTTCATTTTAATAATATTGTTTCTTCATCTTACTCTTTAGACTCTTTAAATATGTGTTCGATCATTGATTTTATTTCGTTTAAAGTTATGTTAGCGTAAAACCCTAGTTCTTGATTCAACGAATCAAGCAAGGGTAGGTTACTTTGATCTATGGGATGTGCGTAGACCCTTCACATGGTTTGCAAAAACTCATGCGTAGGGGTTTACAATGTTTAAACCTAGTTCAGTATCTTTCAAAAACTTTCGAAAACGAAAGCATTTGATTGTATTCTCTGTAATCACTGGTAAAGGTTTTCGATTAAAATTTTCTTAATAATTTTGAAGAACTGAAAATTCAGATTTTGAATCCTAATTTGAATTGGTTTATTTCAGAAACATTCGAAAACGAAAATCTTTGACTATATTCTCTGTAATCACTGGTAAAGGTTTTCGATTAAAATTTTCTTAATAATTTTGGATAAACTAGAAAAATTGGATTTGAATCCGAATTCAAATAGGATTGTTTGAGAACCCTTCGAAAACAGAAGTTTTTGACTATATTCTCTATAATCACTGATAAAAACTTTTGATTAAAACTTTCTCAATAATTTTCAAAAAATCCTAATTTAGGTTTCAACGCAAGTATTACAACACATCCCATAGTGAAGACGTAAGCTACCCGGAATTGATAGTTGGATCAAGGACTTCTTAAATTTATTTCTTATTAATCGAATTGCCTTCAGTTGATTTAATTGAAGTGTTTACATCCCAGTTTTTAGATTAGATTATTTTGAAGCGCATTTAAATTAGGAAAAATTCATTTAACTAATATTTAATCCCTTGAAATCAAAAATCAAAAGTTAAATTGCTGAAATTTTGTTAATAGGTTGTTAAGTTGTTTTAATTTGAATTTTAAATTTGCAAAACCTTAGGATTTTGTAATACCCCGAATTTTGATGTTAATATAATTTGATGGTTTTAACATGTTTTGGGCATGTTAGTATGTTAATTAAGTAAGTTTAGTCATTAAAGATAACTTGGGGGTGTGAATTTTGGAGGAATTGGGCAAAATAGCTCAAAAATCAACATTTTGACTCGGGGGCATGTAGAGGGGCGCCCAAGGTAGAGGAGGCGTGCCCATGGATCTAGGACAGGTGCCCATGGTCTATGAGGGGCGCTCCACTTGTACAGAAAATCAGCAGAAGGGTGTTCTCTAGTTGGAAGGCCGAGACATAACTCTATTGACACCTATGACAAGCTAGGGGTGAGGGGAGACCTGAGGATTACTATTTGGGGATTAAAAATATTGTTATATATATATTAGATTGATTTGATGCAAGAGAGAGAGAGAGAGAAGTGGCTTGAAAGAGAGAGAACGGGTGAGAAGAGCAAAGGAGAAGAAAAAGACCACCAGTAGAGGTTTTCAAAGGTAGGTTTCCAAATCTTTATAGAATTCAAATTCCTTTTACAAGATTGAAATTAGAACCCTAAGAAACCTTCCTATGTTATTCATTTTTAGTTTTGATCAAGGAGGGAGGAGATTGACCTCATCAAAGTTTGAGGGTTTGGAAGCTCAAGACACCTCCATTTTGATCTATCTTTTTACCACTCAAGGTAGGGATTTCTAGTCTCATTTTAGCATATATGAGATGTATTTGAGCTAGTAAACACTTCTATGAAATTTATTTAAGATTTGGAAACCTTGGAAGTGGAGTTTGTGTGGATGAATGGTTGTGTGTATATATATGTATAGGTTGGCGCAATTTTGATTAAACATTAAAAAGTGAATTGAAATGTGATTTGAGACTTAAGAATGAGAATTCAAGGATTAAGTATTGGTTAGAATTGAATTTATTTTTACAATATTGTTGTGTATAAAGGTGCATAGTCTAAATTGGTGATGTCAATGAATGATTTTGATTCTAGAGTATAGGTGGTAACTAGATACATCATAAAATGCTTGCATGTGTGGAATACATATCATATATGTTTGTTTGAGACTTGTGGGCACAAACGGACCCGTGCTCACATCCCTACAGACTTTGATGCAGGTACAAGCAAAACAATCAAGTGGGTTGATGTGTTGGGACTAGGAGGTTATGCATGAGCCCTACCAAGCTTATCAAAGCTTTTGGTCATCTAGTTTAAATTTCTTTTGGGAATTGTAACGTTGTACATTTATGAACTCTTTCAATTTGGTTGTAATGGCCATAAGGCCTAAGTTATGTAATTTGGGAATGGTGTATGTGGTTGGTGACATGGAAATAGTCAGGGTTAAACTTATGTTATTCTATCTTATGTCTTAGGCTCACTAGCTTATGTTGCGTTGCTTTGATTATGGGATTGGTTATATTAGTGCATGTTATGTGTGTTTATCACTCACCCCTCGGGTCACGAGATCTAGGGCGTGACAGAATTAGTTTTAATTAATCTTCAAACTTAGTTCACATTCAAATTTAGGATTTCTATTATAACCTAGAAACTAAATAACGTAAGCTCCCTGTAAATTCGACTTCGGACTCACCGAGTTAAAACTACACCGCACACCCTTACACTTGGAGGTTAATTTAGACGCACTTTCTAATAGCGGTCAAGTTTTTGGCGCCACTGCCGGGGAACCAAAATTTAGTTTTTAGGATATTTCTAAGTTTTCTTTTTTTTTTAGTTTTCTTTAGCGAAATTTAAAAAAAAAATTTATTAAAATTTAAAATTTGGACTTAAATTTTTTTTATTAGAGACTTGTTATTTGCATGCTATTAAGATCGGGTAGAATAGTCGTAACTGAATCTGAATTAGGAGATCCTTTACACTTTCCCGAATCTTTTACACTAACCTCACTTTCCACTATTTCACTTGCCACATCTTCCTTTCACTCAATGGCTGAGTTAAGAGGTAATGGGGAAGGTAGTGAGCATGGGAATAACGATCCACGTGAAATTCTAGGTTTTGTTCTTATGAAAGATCATCTTAATCCTGTCAGACAAACCACCCCATCATGCATAGTCTTGCCCTTAAATAGGGGGAACTTCAACCTCAGGCCAGGAATCATCCAACTTCTTCCTACTTTCTATGGTTTAGATTTTGGAAATCCCTACAACCATCTCAGGGAGTTTGAGGAAGTGAGCAACACATGTATAGATCATAATATCAGTGAGAACGTAGTGCGTCTTCAACTCTTCCCATTTTCCTTAAAAGATAAGGCCAAGTTTTGGCTTAATTCCCTTCGTCCACGCTCTATTGGAATGTGACGTGAAATGCAGACTGAGTTTCTGAAGAAATATTTCCCAACTCAGAAAACTCAGTATTATAGGTGACAGATTACCACTTTCTCTTGCAAACCTAATGAGAATTTCTGTCGAGCCTGGGAAAGGTTTAAGGACCTCTTGATGGCTTGTCCTCACCATGGTTATGAATTATGGAGGTAAGTGAGCATCTTCCATGAATCCCTAACTCCCAGTCTTAAGCAATTAGTTTCTATCATGTGCAATGGTACTCTGTTTGATAAGACTGTGGAAGATGCCATAGAATTCTTTGATATGGTGGCCGAGGACTCTAATGATTAGGAAATAGGACCACCTTTGTCTTTAGAGCATAGGAATCCTATATCTAGCGGTCAATTGATGTTAAGTGAGAGGGATGACTTAAGTGCTAGGATATCTGTATTATAACATAAGTTAGATTCCCTTGAACTTAAGAACAAAGAGAAGTTGGGGGAAGCACAAGTGGTGTGTTGGGCATGCGACCAAGTAGGACATGATCCTAATTCATGTCCAGAGCTTCCTTTACTTAAGGAAGTAGCTTATGGTAATGCGTATGTTAATAACACACAGAACCGACCATTCCAAAATAGAGGGCAGGTAACACTTCCTACCCACAAGGTGGGTATGTTAAGTATCCAGGGGGAAATCAACATCTCGATGCTTACCCTCAGGGATGGAAAAGCCCTCCTGGTTTTGGGTGAAAAATTGATAACCAAAGCCAATCATTCCAACCTTCTTTTGTACCACCATCCCTTGCTCCCTATATTCCTCCAAACAAAAGCTCCACAGAAGAGACACTTCAACAATTCATGAATAGTCAAAATACACGTTGGATTCAAAATGATAGAAATATGGATGAAATCAAGATCCAATTGCGAAATATGGATGAAATCAAGAACCAATTGACTCTTTTGACGCAAACACTAGTCACACAACCAAAGGGTCAATTTCCAGCTCAACCTCATCCAAATCCAGTAGTCCAAGCTAAACAGGTTGAAGGATCTTCTCGTACTCAAGTGAATGTAGAACAAGTCCAAAACATCACAACACTTAGGAGAGGAAAATTGTAGACAAAACTATTCCTCCTTGGAAGGATGAAGTGAGTGAAGAGTTAAAACCTAAATGTGTGGTGGATGATAGTGAGAAGGCAGGGAAAGAACCAATCGTAGTTGAGGAGCCCCCAACTGAAGAGTAAGAGAAAACAGAAAAGGAAGAGGAAAAGGAAGAAGAACCCATGCAATACCTAGGGAATATGTTCCCAAAGCACCCTTTCCTCAAAGATTTTTGAAAGCTAGGAAGGAAGCCCAAGTAGCTGAATTGCTAGAGGTGTTCAAACAAGTGAAAATTAATATACCTCTCCTTGATGCAATTAAGCAATTCCCTTCTTATGCCAAATTCCTCAAAGAATTATGCACTGTAAAAAGGGGCTTAAATGTTAAAGAAAAAGCATTCCTCACTGAGCAAGCAAGTGCCATAGTCCAATGTCGTACTCCCCCTAAATATAAAGACCCAGGATGTCCTACGATATCTTGTTATATAGGGAAGTATTATATTAGTAGAGCATTGCTTGACTTAGGAGCGAGCTTGAATTTGCTCCCTTACTCAGTGTACGAGCAATTGGGCTTAGTTGAGTTAAAGCCTACCCATGTGACTTTGCAACTTGTAGATAGATCAATTAAAGTCCTACGAGGTATAATCAAAGATGTACTGATGCAAGTGGAAAATTTTTATTTTCCAGTGGATTTCATAATCCTAAATACTCAACCACTTACCAGTTTGTCTCTACCTGATCAGACACCAGTAATTCTAGGACGACCATTCTTAGCAATATCGAATGCTTTAATTAACTGCAGGAATGGATCCATGAAAATGACTTTTGGTAACATTGAATTTGAAACAAATATCTTTCATGTTACCAAACAACCAAAAGAGGTGCCTGATATACAAGAAGTGGATTTAGTAGAATCCATAGTTCAGGATTACGTAGATTGTGAATTTATCAAGGATCCTTTAGAGAAAGCTATTCACTTTAGTGAGGAGAATTTGAATTCCACAATATCAAACCAAGAGGTAGTTTGCATTGATTTTTTAGGTGTTGAGGGGATACTAGAAAACGCTCAGTCTCATTTCATGTTCACATATGCAAATAATCTTGGGCCATATTTGTGGTTCAAAGATCACTACAAGGTCATAAATTCTCCAGCATTCTCCACACTAGGAGCATACTCATTCTTGGCACCTCCTAGACTCGAGAAGAATATTTTTCCTAAAGCTATTTGGTAAGGCTTGGGAAAGATTAGCAGTGGGATAGTTTATTTTTGCATTAACCATTGAATATTAGTAAATTAGATTTTATTTATTTATTTTTGTTTTCTTTCTGCCTAGGTTAATTTTAATTTTCTTTTATTTTACTTTTATTTATTTATTCTAACATTTTCTCTCGTAGAAGTTTTATTTTCTTTTAGTACAATTTAATTCAAAGGAATAAAGTGCTCAAGTTCTTTTATTTTCTTCAAATAAGGAAGCTCTTGAGGTAATATCCTTCCTTTCCCTTTTATGTAGTTTTGCATTTTCAATTGGTACTTCACATATATAATTGTTGTTGTTGGGAGTGCTGTAGAATCTAAGTTGTGGGAATGTATTGGGTGATGCCTTAAGTAGCTTGTATAATGGGTGTATGCTTGGTTTAATTTGTGCTTTGTTCTTATTTGTATCATTTGTGGTTATTGTTTCATGCTCATCATCATGCTCACTATTGCACACTACAGACCCACATATGCATCATGGTTCTCACATTGAGGACAATGTGAATTTTAAGTTGAGGGGTAGGGTTCGTATGATGACCTTTATGCCAAAATTGAAAATTTTAAAATTTTTGAGCATCCTTAATCTTGAATACATGAACTTAGCACATTTGTACCTACATGTTAGCCCTTTTTGGTTTGGTTGATTGTGGAATTGAGTGAGAGAGTGATGAGTGAGTTTTGTTCAAGCTTTAATAGGAAACTTAGTTCAAGTTCATTGTATAATGACCTTGTGCACTTTTGACTATCATAGAGAAGAGTTTATATGCTTAGGTATTGATTTTGTTTAACATTGGTTAATTGAGCATTCTTGGACTAGGTGGAGACTTATACCCCTTAATGGTGAGCTTTTGAGCCTATTATTCTTTCCTTGAGGGGTTGCACATAATCATAGCTCTTTTGTTCTTCACTTTGGTTTTCAATGCACAAATTGCATCACACACACTTGTATGAGTTTCACTTGGTATATTATGAGTTGTTGCAAGCTTTGAACATGATGCTAGGCCTTCTTTGCTATTTTGAGCCTCTTTATCCTTTCCTTGATATGAAATTATCCTAGGAACCAACTTAAAGCTTTTTAATAAAGTGTGTGATAAATATATATATTTTTCTTTGGTTCTCACCTCATATATTGTCCCTTAACCTTGTTCACACACTTTTAAGCCTTACCCTCACATGTTTTGGGTTGTAAAAGTGCCTTTATGTCAATGATGTAAATGGGGGCTAGAAATGGAAAATTTTGAGGGCATATTGGGAGAAAATATTAGGTGGATAATTCAGCTTATGTTTATTTCATTATTTCAAAAAAAAAAATGAAAAAAAAGAGAAAAAAAGGGAAAAAGAAAAAAAAATTATCATTCCTTTTGCTTATGAAATTATGGGACTTGTACATTATTTGCAATTATCCCAAGGGTAGTATTTAGTGTGAATAAGCTTCTTGTTGGGGTTGGAAAGGAAATGGGTAGTTTGGGACTTGTGTGCACTTGAGCATTTTTATCCTAAGACATGTGCTTTGATTTCCATATCTTTCATTGTTAACCATTACCCTTGGCCAAGTTACAACCAAAACAAAGACCTAGTGGATTCTAAGCAAGCAACTCTTGTATTGTGCATGTAGTGGTCTTTGATTGAGCACATAAAATGCACACTTACTATGATAATGTGAATGGTTTTAGGTGTTTTATTTACATAAATCTCTTATTTTCTAAGGAAAGAAGCTAATTTATGTGCTTTTGGACTTTTGTAGGTTTTGGTGCTTCACTTGGTGAAGGAGGATGAAAAGAAAGGTCAAAGGAGCAAGGAAACAAAGTTGGTTAATATGGACCAGGAGCATGGGCGCCCCACCTCAAGCATAAGCGCCCCACCAGAAGCATAGGCGCCCCACCTTATAGCAGATGGGCGCCCACAGAGAGCCAATTTTGGGAGAAGAGCAGGTTCTCAGAGGCCTTTCATCGAACAGTTGGAGAGCAGCCAACATGGGCGCCCCACCTAGACCCATGGACGCCCCTGTCTTACCTTGGGCGCCCCACTCTTCATCAGATGGGCGCCCACAGAGGGGGGTCCTGCCTGCTGATTTTGGCCAGTTCTTTGAGGACTTCATCAAACACCACAAGCATGGGCGCCCCACCTCAAGCATGGGCGCCCATGGGGACTCTTCCAGCACAAGTCCAGCAGAAAATTTAGAGTGTAATTTTACCATTTTACCCCTAAATTTTGTAATAATATAAAAGGGTAGAATTTTGATAATGGGGGGTTCAAAAACCCTAGGAAAAGTTTAGAATTTCTGTTCTAAGAATTTTATGTAAAATTTACTTTCGAATTGCACTGAGGATTTGGCTTCGTTGCTTTCGCTTTGGAATATTCAAGTCCGATTTTGTTTTCGCATACAATTCACGTGTAAGTTTTAAGTTGTTAGTTCATTTTTAATAAGAATTTCATGTTCTCCGTGTTTTGTCGTTAAAGTTCGCTTCGTAGTGTTCGTAGACGGATTTTGTATTGATTTGCTTTTAAATTTGTTCTAAACCTTTTCGATTCATTTCATTTTTGTGTTTTGTTGCACATTGAAGATGTTTTTCTTTTCGAATCAATTTTCTTACCCTTTCGTTATGCTAGGCTAGGGTTTTTCTTGGTTTTAACCTAGGAGTGTATTGAATTGAAGGAGTGGAATTTGGATAGTTCAAAAAATGTAAGGCACAGAATTCTAGATTAATTTTCGAAATCGAATTGCCTGTGATATAGTTGAACTTCGATTACGCTCGTGTGAATCGAAGTCAATTCCATGTCCCGGTGGTTTCGAACTTGATTTCAAAAACCTAGAATTGTGAGTTCTTTATGAAAAGGGTTTTTTTTAACGCCAAATCTACCGACCTAATATTACAGGTGTAAGAATTAGGTTGAGTTAACTACATATCCAAATTCAGCCTTCAAGGACACTACCGGACTAGGTTAAAACCAGGTATTTTCATTAATCCGAGTGTTTAAGTAATTCACGTATTGGTTAAGTGTTTGAATTGATTACTCCTTTAGTGTGTCATTTTTAGTTTAAGTGTATTTCTTTTAAATTTTCAAATTGTTTTTCCTAACTATTTTCCAATCAAATTTTCAATTACTTATTTGAAAACCCTAAAAAGATTTTCATCTTTTCTCTTTAAAACTTTTGCGAGTGCTTTCAAAATCAAGTTTTTCAACATTTAGGCACCCCCTTGTTCCCTGTGGAGATGACCTAGGATCACCTAGAATAGACACAACCGACCTCTTACACTTGAGAGAACCCGAGAAAATTTTGAGATCGGTCAGTCTTATGTAGGTTATGTGGTGTGATCTCTTACATATGCATTGGAACATAGTTATGAGTTGTCCACTTTGAATTTCATTTCAGTTCACTCACTTATTTTTGAGGTTATGTGCAACTAGGATAGCATTATATGCTAATAGGTATGTGTGAACCCTTAATGAGTGAATTCCTTTCTATGAGTGGTACCCTGTGAACATTTGAAGTCAAAACCTAGTTCCATTTATGCTCTTGCAACCTTGTTGAATGAATGACACAAATTTGCACGCACACTCCTTCTACTTTGATAGTCCATGCATTTATGTCTAGCACTTGGAAATTACACATGATATTTGGGTTTTGTGATTTGTTAGGCTTGAGCTTGATTCATGTTTGATCTTGATCACTTTTTGACACATTGAGACCATGCCATAGATGTTTGTGGGTAGCATCACTGCAAACCCTCACGAGACCTTACTCGTCCACTAGGGGGAACTTAGGGGTTTAAAGGGCTTGCTACATGTAGTTAAGTGTAGCCGTGTTTCCAACAAAAAGAGAAATAGGATAGTAGTTGAATTTCATTTTAATAAAGGACATTGCTAGGGGCTAGCAATGCTCAAGTTGGGGGGTGTGATTGCACTTGAAAAGTGCTATTACAAACTCCACTTTTGCATAGCTATTAATACATTTAAGTAGTTTATTTTTAAGATTTATCACTATTTTATTACTTATAGTATTTATTTTCTTAATTGTAGGAAAAAGGGCAAAATAAGTGAGACTATCAGTGATGGAAGTGACCGCTGAGGAGAAAAAGATGGTCTAAAGTTCAAGATGGTTGAAGTGGTGTGTAGCTGAAATTTTAGCTTGACACCCTATCAGTATTTTAACCATATCTTTTCACTCACAATTCCGATTGACCTGATTCTTTTTGGGTTGGAAAAAAGACTAAAAGGGCTACAACTTTTGTGTTTTATCCGAAGCCTGAATCCATCATCTTTGAGGTCAAAATCACGTTGGAAGCTGAAGACAGAAAGTTGTCAGAAGTAAGACAGATTGAAGAGAAAGTACACTGGGGTCCGACCCCCCACGGATGATCTGGACCACAGAAGGATTATTTGCATGGATGGACTTTATTTTTAGGGTTTCTCATTCCTACTATAAAGTTGTATCTTTGACAGCAGAAAAAGGGGACTTTTCACCTACGCTTTTCTCTGTAGTTTTAGGATAGTTTTTCGTTGAAATAGAGTAGTTTTGAGAGTTTTTCATTTTTCGTGTAATGCTTTTACGAATTTACGAAGCCTTCGTAGTTTTCATTACAGACGTGGTTGTTCAATACTTCGTTTCAGAGTTGATTTCAGAGTACGTTTACTTTCGTTCTTCATTTTAATAATATTGTTTCTTCATCTTACTCTTTAGATTTTTTAAATATGTGTTCGATCATTGATTTTATTTCGTTTAAAGTTATGTTAGCGTAAAACCCTAGTTCTTGATTCAACGAATCAAGCAGGGGTAGGTTACTCTGATCTATGGGATGTGCATAGACCCTTCACATGGTTTGCAAAAACTCACGCAAGGCCTGTTCTATGTAATAGCATAACTAGCCCTACATGAACATTCATTAGTCCAGAAGAATTGTTCTCATCAATGGGACAATTATCCACAGCTTGACTGGAGTCAAAACAGGTGTTTTTTTGTTCTTACCTTTCGAACATGGTTTCCGTGAGGATGTCCTTTATAGGTTCTACTTCTCTTTAGATTCCTATAAGGCTTTGTCCTTGCTCGATCGTAAGTTCCAGGGATCTCTATTTCCTTACAAAAAGAAAAATCTTTTGCAAGTCTGTTTGATTCATTCTGTCTACACAAGTCTTGAAGATAAGTATAGGCAAAGTGAATTCTAGGAGCAATTCCAATGGTTGGTCTCTTTGAAACTTGCTTATTCCAAGCTTCCTGTATTTTGGAATTGAAAGGTGACGGCAATTTTCTAAAGAACTTATCTCCTAGTTCTGCTAGAGAAAAAGCCTGTCCTGTTCTTGATGCTAATCCTAGATAGGTAGTAGCATATCTGGGAAAGTTAACCATGTTATCTATAGTTAACCTTTCTAAGTCTACAATGTTTAAACCTAGTTCAGTATCTTTCAAAAATTTTCGAAAACGAAAACCTTTGACTGTATTCTCTGTAATCACTGGTAAAGGTTTTCGATTAAAATTTTCTTAATAATTTTGAAGAACTGAAAATTCAGATTTTGAATCCTAATTTGAATTAGTTTATTTCAGAAACATTCGAAAACGAAAATCTTTGACTATATTCTCTGTAATCACTGGTAAAGGTTTTCGATTAAAATTTTCTTAATAATTTTGGATAAACTAGAAAAATTGGATTTGAATCGAATTCAAATAGGATTGTTTGAGAACCCTTCGAAAACAGAAGTTTTTGACTATATTCTCTGTAATCACTGGTAAAGGTTTTCGATTAAAATTTTCTTAATAATTTTGAAGAACTGAAAATTCAGATTTTAAATCCTAATTTGAATTGGTTTATTTCAGAAACATTCGAAAACGAAAATCTTTGACTATATTCTCTGTAATCACTAGTAAAGGTTTTCGATTAAAATTTTCTTAATAATTTTGGATAAACTAGAAAAATTGGATTTGAATCCGAATTCAAATAGGATTGTTTGAGAACCCTTCGAAAACAGAAGTTTTTGACTATATTCTTTGTAATCACTGGTAAAAACTTTTGATTAAAACTTTCTCAATAATTTTCAAACAAATCCTAATTTAGGTTTTAACGCAAGTATTACAACACATCCCATAGTGAAGACGTAAGCTACCCGGAATTGATAGTTGGATCAAGGACTTCTTAAATTTATTTCTTATTAATCAAATTGCCTTCAGTTGATTTAATTGAAGTGTTTACATCGCAGTTTTTAGATTAGATTATTTTGAAGCGCATTTAAATTGGGAAAAATTCATTTAACTAATATTTAATTCCTTGAAATCAAAAATCAAAAGTTTTTTTTAAAAAAAAAAATTAAGTTTTTTTTTTTCCTCAAAAATCAAAAGTTAAATTGCTAAAATTTTGTTAATAGGTTGTTAAGTTGTTTTAATTTGAATTTTAAATTTGCAAAACCTTAGAAATTAGTTTTAATTAATCTTCAAACTTAGTTCACATTGAAATTTAGGATTTCCATTATAACCTAGAAACTAAATAACGTAGGCTCCCTGTGAATTCGACCTCGGACTCACCGAGTTAAAACTACACCGCACACCTTTGCACTTGGCGGTTAATTTAGACGCACTTTCTAATAGCGATCACAAACCAATCAATTAACTAGCTCAAGAATTAATTCAACTAACAATCATAATATTGAAATGATACTTGATTTAACTTTCAATTTCGGGTGGTTAATTATGTCACGCCCCGAATCTCGTGACCCGAGGGATGAGTGATAAACACACACAACATGCATTAACATAACCAAGCCATCATCAGAGCAATGCAACATAAACCAGTGAGCCCGAGACATAGTTACGATAACATAAATTTAACCTTGGCTATAATCAAGTCACAAACTTCGAACAATCCTCTCATTAATACATAACTGAGGCCTTAGGGCCCATATAACCAAATCGAACAAGTCCTCAATATACAATATTACAATTCCAAAAGAAATTCAAACTAGATGACCAGGAGCTTTGCTAAGCTTGGTAGGGCTCATGTATAACCTCCTAATCCAACCCCATTAACCCACCTGATTGTCATGGCTTGTACCTGCATCGAAATCTGTAGGGATTTGAGCACGGGTCCACTTATGCCCACATTGTATCCAACAAACATATATGGTATGTATTCCAAATGTGCACACTATTCATGGTGCATCTAGTTATCTCAATATGTTCTAGTGCCACAACAATTTATCAACATAACTACATAACCGACATGGAATATATATATATATGTATATATATTTACACAACAATACCATAAGAAGAATTAAGTTTCCAATTTATATTTAATCTTCAAAATTCCATACATATGTTCATATCACATTTTAATTATCTCTTTGATGTCTAAGCATAGCCGACCGCATAACCATAGTTACAATATTTTATCTTTATTTAATAACATCACAAGGTAGCATTCAATTCCAATTATTCCTCATTATTGAATCTCCCAACATTACATCTAATCACATTCACTACCACATTATCACAAATTCAACATTCAATCACATATCCACATCTATATTTCATTTGTTCATCATTCAATCATGAAATCACATCCACAGTACCATCATTTTATTAATCAATCACATAGCCATAACCACACAATCTTCAGGGGTTGGGTGCATACACATCATCGTCTTTTATGGGCCAATACCCAACAGAAACAATAAACCGACGTCGTCGTTTAGGATCGTCGTCCAAGGCCACGAGGAGCCAAAACACACACAATGTTGTCAGCTACTAACCCACTGGCATTGACACCAAACCCTGCGCAGGTTCTGGGTCTTTCAACCTGAGGGTACTCTCACGACCCTTCCTATTTTCGCACACAACCAATCATTCATCACATTCAATACTCATCCAATCACAATTCACATTCATCACCAAAAACTTTCCAACACATATAACCACATTCCATTTCATCATATAGCACAACTCATTTCATCTCTTCATTTTATTTATTCCGAGCCTTATTTAATTTCCATCATTTGTTAACAAAAGTTGACTTTTCGGTTCATCCCAAGATTCATCACATATTAACATTGATCAATCTTATTAAACATTTAACATTTATCAACATGTATCATTCAACACACATGTCAATGTTACTGTTCATTCCATATCTCATTACATATAGCATTGATCAAACCATATTAAGCCCTTCGCATTTACCAAAAATTATAAACATGTCTCTTTGTTAAGTTACCTTTCACTTAATCAATCACAAGTTCATATACCTCAACATTTAGTTTACATCAAGACATATTTACAATTCAACTCGATTAAGACCCTTATCTCAAAATAAGCTTCCAATTCATTTCATTCAAGATAACATTCATTCACCCTTACAAGTTAAATTCCATAGGTTTAAGATAATCAACCCTTAATCACTTTTTAAAGCTCATTCCCCTTTTTAAATCAATGAAATTAATCAAGTAAAAGTTTCATGTGAAAACAAGTTACCAACTTTCCATATGCCCAAAGTAGAAGGTTAAACTAAACAATGTTAGAAAAGTGACCTAGGCTCAGTGGGAGCCCAAGCTGACACTCAGCCATGCGCCCAAGGGGCTTGGGCGCCCGACTATGTCCCCCTCATGCGCCCATAGCCTGGGCCAAGTTTCGGGTTTCATGCCCTGTTTTCTGGTTTCGTGGTTTTTCACCATTGGGTCCTCAAATTGACCATGTTAATGTAAAAGTACCTAAAGTTTCATGTTTCCAACATCAACACAAAGTTCTTAGGCTCCAAACAAAACCATAAATTTGAGTTTTCATCAACTACAAGTCAAGTTATGGATCAAAACACCACTTTCACTCTCTCAACCGATACATATATATATACATGTATATAACTCCCATTTTCTTCTATACATGAAACCAACACTGAAAGAGGGTTTTCTAATGGTAATCTACTCCTTGTTACACAACACATATGTAAGAATGAGGCATTAAATCCCTACCTCAAGTGGTAAGAGGATAGATCAACATGAAGGTGTCTTGAGCTTCCAAACCCTCAAACTTTGATGGACTCAATCTCTTCTCTCCTTGGTCAAAACTACAAATAAATTACATAGGAAGGTTTCTTAGGGTTCTAATCACCATCTTGTAAAAGGAATTAGGTTTCCATGAAGGGTGGAAGAACCTACCTTGAAATCTCTACCCGGTGGTCTTGTTCTTCCTCTTTGCTTCTCACCCGATTTCCCCTCTTCCAAGCAACTTCTCTCTCTCTCTCTCTTGCTTCAAATCAACCATATATATATAACAATATTTTAAAGTCCCTCAATAGTAATTCTCAGGTCTCCCCTCACCCCTAGCTAGGTATAGGTGTCAATAGGGTAAGGCTCGGCTAGAAAATGCAAAAAAACACTTATCTGTCAAAACCACTGTGCCTTAGGCACCCAAGCTCTTCTCAGGTGGGCGCCCAAGACCTTGGGCACACAAGCTCTTTTCAGCTGGGCGCCCAAGGTTCCCCCCCATTTTCCAGCACTTGGCTAAAATGTCACTTTTGACTGCATACCCCCATTTCCTCCAAAGTTCTCTACTCTAAACACCATTAATGATCCATACCACTAAATCAACATATCTTAACTTCCAAAACACATCAAAAACCATATACTTACATTAATACAAAGTCTGGGGTATTACAAATTACTTCACAATGGGATGTATTAAACACTACAATCTAAAGTTCACGTAAAAGGAACAATAGATTGGAACAATGTCTTCGTTTAGGGTTTTTAATTTCCCAATACTCAGTTTTATATTCTCGTTTAGGAGTATAAAACTAGAAAAAATATTCTGTGAAAACATTTGGGTTCAAATCCAATTTTTAGTTTGTTCAAAAATATTAAACAAGTTTTAATTAAAAATCTTTACTAGTGATTACAGAAAATATAGTCAAAGATTTTTGTTTTCGAAATCTTTTGAAACAAATGAAATCAGATTTGAAAGTTGTAGATCTCTACGAACGAATTTTTGCAAACCATGCAAAGCATCTATGCACATCCCATTGTTCGTAATAACCTACCCTTCCTTGATTTGTTGAATCAAGAAACTAGAGTTCACACTAAGATGCTTTTAAAAGAAACGAAATTGAATACAATGCACATAAATCACGAATCTAAAGGATAAAATGAAGAGATAATATTGTTAAAGTGAAAAGTGAAATAAAATGTACTCTGAAAATTGAATCCAAAACATAATAATGGATGATAACAGCTGTAACAAATCCTATAGAAACTCCACAAAGCTTTAAAAATATTCCTCAAACATTGAAAATCTCTCTAAAGGCTCTCTAAAACTCTCAAGAAATCTGAAAAAAGTAAAGTAAGGCTGATGTCTTGCGGCCATACATCATGATATATATATCCTAACATAAAACCCTAAAAAGAGCTGAAAGAATTTTACGCGGCCACACACTGTGGTCTAGACCACTGATGAGGTGTCCGAACCATAGAACCTATTCTTCTCAGGTTTTGCTTCCTCCTTCATGTTGCGTCTTTGACCTGGTCTAGACCATCTGAGGGGGTGTTCGAACCACAGCATCCTTTTCATCCTCTAGGCCACTTTTATCACTGCTAATTTCGATTATTTCACCCTTTTCCCTGTAATTAAGAAAATAAACACCGTAAGTAAAAAAATAATAGCAAAACTCCAAAATTAATTACCTAAATGCATGAATAAATGTCAAAATGTAGAGTTTGTAATTACACTTTTCAAGTGTAATCAATACTCTTAATCCATATTATATTTTTAGACATGTGCATATGATGATTGTTTCTTTGATTACACAGAGTGAGATTCTATATATAAGTCAATAAACTCAATGGACTAGGCAATGACATTGTATATATGATGAATATTAATAGTTGAAGGATGCATGTCCTAATATATTGGATTGATGATATCCCCCTTAGGAAGCTTATAAGTTTTGATTGTATCAAATCTTATAAGTGGATTTTTGAATCTGATACATCAAATAAGTTAAGCAGCAAGGTCTCAAGGAAAATAAGAAGCCAATTAAATTAAATTGTTTATAATTAAATTTAATTGGTGGATATCTGCAATTACAATTATTTAGTGGAATGAATTATGATTTACATAATTAAATCTTAATCTGGGTGGGATTAAGAGATTTAATTACACAGGAAGCCTTTTCATATTTGCCTATCAGTCTCTACCATAGTTGTATAGCTGCTCTCTTTGTTGGTAGCTAGGGCTATGTTTTCTTGGGTGAGGATTTATTCAGGTCTTACAGAGCAAAACCCTAGAGCTTACAGGGGATCCCACAATTTGGTGAGAGAAGGATAGTATTTTTAGAATACGGTAGAAGGTTGAAGGTTGAGATCGAGCAGTTGACTTGAATTCTTTAGAAACTTAGAATACTATTTTATCGAGGTCAAACCAAAGAGATCCCAAAGGTATGTTCTTATTATCATAGATTAGATTGGTAAAAAGTTTTTTGTATTATTGATATACACTACAGCCGTGATCTTGTGGCTTTTTGTGTTTCCCAACATATAGTTGGGGGCCCGTCATATAATACTGGTAACTATGGAGAATCGTGTTATACCCACACTAGCTACCCTCGTTATATATGAGCCTTGGCTTAAAGGTCACTTGCCAACAAATTAATTATCCAAGCACTCATGAGGGAATCATGTTACACCTCTCGCAATGCATATTGCCAGGGAACTATGTTACACCCCCACACAATGCTAGTAACTATGGGAAACCATGTTATACCCCCACCAGCCATCCTTATTGTTCATGGGGATTAACCCAAAAATCATGTATTAACCAGTTTGCATAGGTTTAGGGACTTCAACTTATAGGTATCGCATATCTAGATCTTATTTTACACTATCACTCAACACAGAATCAATCCCCCCCCACACACACCCACACATACCCACCATAACCTTAATCACACACAGAGAGCACAACCAGGCACAACTCACATGCATCATCACATTTTCATATTTTTATGTTCAATTTTGCATTATCAATAAAATAAGTGATCTTATCCATGTGATTGTGTATGTTTTCTATTTTATTATCAGGGCTATATAGTCATTCATAGGGGAGTTATCTATTAGAAATTCCATTTGTTACTGTTAAATGTGAATATTGATCAACTTATAGGATTTTACAGGGTTACGTGACCAAATTAAAAGGAAATGAAGCAAACATGAGCTAAAATAGGAAAAGAGGTGAAGATGGATCTAAGGGGCGCCCCTCATCATCCACAGGTGCCCCACATAAGCCATAGGCACCCCACCCTAAATCAGGTAGGCGCCTGTTGAGAGGTGTTTTTGAAGGAAAAGCTTAAGTCTCAGAGGACTTTTGTCGAACAGCTAGTGGAGTCTACCCACGGGTGCCCCTCATCAACCACAGGTGCCCCTCATTGGTCACAGGCGCCCTACCCTAAATTAGGTGGGCATCCACTAGGGGGAAATTGGCTGCTCTTTGAGGATTTTTATCAAACAGTTGGGAGGTGTCCTCTAGGGACGCCCCACACCTACCTTGGGTTCCCATGACGATTCTTCCAGCAAACTTTTAGGATCAAGTTCGAATTACAAATTTACTATTATACCCTTGAGTTATGCACTATTATAAATAAGATAATTCTTGATGTATTGCTCTCTTGGGAAAACCTACATAGTCGTTTTATATTTGTTTCTGAGAGTTGGGGAGCTACAATACGTTTAAGTATTAGGATTAGTTAGATTTTCATATGGTAATTTTGCTCTTCTATCTCCTAGTGTTTACATATAAGTGCTTTACTTTTCAATACTTTCAATTCAAAGTACTTCATTTTTGTCTTTTGTCTTTCGCTTTTACTTTATTGTACTTCGTTTCCGTTTTTCATCTTTCGTTTTTACTTCGTACTAGTTCATTTTACATTAAAGGATGTGTGCAAGTTTATTTTCCTCTTCGTAGTTTAATTATGTTAGGCTAGGATTTGTTCTTGGCTTCAAGCCATTGAAGGTGGTGTGGTAGTTTGGTGAACTCAAACGTAAAAGGTTTTATTTCAATAAAATATATTTTTGATTTCTAATTGGAATTTCGTAGTAAGCTAGGGTTCTTTCGAAATCAACTCACCTATGTTATAACCATAACTTGGTTACAAGTATTCACTTGTGCACACCAAGTGTTTGGTTTAATGCCCTGAAGAGTTAGAAGTATATTTTCCAAAACCCAAATTAGGTTTTCTTGCAAAATCGAATCACCCATGTTATAACCAAAGCTTGGTTACAATTGGCCACTCGTGCACACCAAGTGGTTGGTTCAATGGCCCGGTAATTTGGAACCTATTTTCATAAAACCATAACTTGAGGTCTTCTTAAGAAATCGGTTCATCCATGTTACAATCGAAGCCTAGTTATGAGTTAACGCTCATACATACTAGGTGTTCAATTCAATGTCCCAATGAATCCGAAACTAATTTCAAAAGCCTCCGCTTACTTTGAGTTCCATAAATTAGGTTTTAATGAAATATCTTCCGACCTAGCAACGCATGTGCAATTGCTAGGTTGAGTTATTAATGCGTTTAAGTAAACCATCACTATCCCATTGCCAGATTTGGTTTGAAGCCAAAATGGTCTTCGTTATTTTATTTGTAATGTTTTTATCTTAATTTAGAATCACAATTTGTCATGCCCCAGATCTCGTGACCCGAGGGGTGAGTGATAAACACACACAATATGCATAAACATAACCAATCCCATGATTAGAGCAACGCAACATAAGCTAGTGAGCCCAAGATATAAGATAGAATAATATAAGCTAACTTGACTATTGCCATAACATAAATTCCATACACCATTCCCAAATTACATAACTTAGGCCTTAAGGCCATTACAATCATTTCGAAAGGGTTTAGACGAGTACAATATTGCAAACCCAAAAGAAATTCAAGTTAAAAGACCAAGAGCTTTGTTAAGCTTGGTAGGGCTCATGCATAACCTCCTAGTCCCAACACATTAACCCACTTGATTGTTATTGCTTGTACCTGTATCAAAGTCTGTAGGAATGTGAGCACGGGTCCACTTGTGCCCACAAGTCTCAAACAAACATATATGATATGTATTCCACACATGCAAGCATTTTATGATGTTTCTAGTTACCACCTATACTCTAGAATCAAAATCATTCATCGACATCACCAATTTAGACTATGCACCTTTATACGCAACAATATTGTAAAAAGAAATTCAATTCCAACCAATACTTAAGCCTTGGATTCTCATTCTTAAGTCTCAAATCACATTTCAATTCACTTTTTTATGTTTAATCAAAATTGACCACATAACTATATTTATAACATCTATTGACATTCAACAATACCACAATGTAACATTCAATTCCAAATAATCTTCATTATTAAATTTCTCAACATTACATCTAATCACATTCCCTACCACAATGTTACAAATTCAACATTTAATCATGTATTCACATTCACATCATCACTTTCCATCAATCCATCACACAATCATAGTCACACAAATCATCAGGGGTTGGGTGTTACACAACACCGTCTTTTATGGGTCCAGACCCAATGGAAACAGCAAACCAAACACCATCGTTTAGGATCACAATCCAAGGTCACGAGTAACCCATACATTCACAATGTTGTGGGCTACTAACCCACTGGCATTAACACCAAACCCTATGCAGGTTCCAGGACTCTCAACCCGAGGGTAATCTCAAACCCTTCCTGTTTACCACACCCCACCACGGCCCCCGTCACATAAACAATCATTCATCATATCACATCTCATTATTCACAAGTCCACATTCAACATCATATACTTTTCCACAACACAAATCCATATTCCGGTTCATTCCAGGATTCATTACATAACAACATTTAGTAAGCATCATTAAACATTTAACATCTTTCATTGTTGTGAACATGAGTTCCCTTTTGCCAAATCACAATTCATTAAAGCAATCACAAGTTCATACACTTTAACATTTAGTTTACATTAAGGCATATTCACAATTCTATTTGATTAAGACCCTTATCTCAAAGTAGGCTTCCAATTCATTTCATTCATAATAGCAAGCGTTCCCCTTTACAAGCTTAATCCCATAGGTTTAAGATAATCAACCCTTAATCACTTTTAAGAGCTCATTTCCATTTTAAAATCCATACAATTAATCAAATAAAAGTCTCACATACAAACATATTCCTAACCCCTTCATAATCCTAAGGTAGGAAGTCAAGTTAAGAAAAATCAGGAAAGGTGTTCTGGTCTCTGTGGGCGCCCCTCCAAAAGTTCATGGGCGCCCCTGAGGGGTCATGGGCGCCCCTCAAGGGCCATGGGCGCCCCTCTGTTGTGCAGAAAGTCACTTTGCTCCGGTTCAAGCTTTAAGCCATGTTTTTAGGTTCCAAACTTTACCTAATCCAATATCTAACCTAATACCTTTTTTTCTTGAGTTATCTAGGACCTAGAAGACTCCAAAAATTCCATCAAAACAATTTTTAATCCACGCATTTCTTCAATACAAATATCTTGCTCCAACCTATACATATATATACACACAACAATTCATCCACACAAACTCCACTTCCAAGGTTTCCAAATCTTAAATAAATTTCATAGAAGTATTTACTAGCTCAAATACATCTCATATATGTTAAAATGAGACTAGAAATCCCTACCTTGAGTGGTAAAAAGATAGATCAACAAAGGGGTGTCTTGAGCTTCCAAACCCTCAAACTTTGATGGCTCCAATCTTCTCCCTCCTTAATCAAAACTAAAAATGAATAACATAGGAAGGTTTCTTAGGGTTCTAATTTCAATCTTGTAAAAGGAATTTGAATTCCATGAAGGTTTGGAAGACCTACCTTTGAAAACCCAACCGGTGGTCTTCTTCTTCTCCTTTGCTCTTCTCTTGCTTTCAACCGAACCCTCTCTCTTCCTAGCCACTTCTCTCTCTCTCTCTTGCATCAAATCAATCTAAAAAATATATATAATAATATTTTTAATCCCCAAATAGTAATCCTCAGGTCTCCCCTCACCCCTAGCTTGTTATAGGTGTCAATAGGGTTAAGTCTCGGCCTTCCAACCAGAGAACACCCTTCTACTAATTTTCTGTACAAGTGGGGTGCCCCTCATAGATCATGGGTACCCGTCTTAGACCCATGGGCACCCCTCTGCATGCCCCCGAGTCAAAATGTTAACTTTAGAGCTATTTTGCCAATTCTTTCAAAATTTACACCCCCAAGTCATCTTTAATGACTAAACTTACTTAATTAACATACTAACATGCCCAAAACATGTTAAAACCATCAAATTATATTAACATGAAAGTTCGGGGTATTACACAATTCCTTCACTTCACCATTCTCAACCCAATCCATCATCAACCTTCCCCAAAAATCCAATCATAGTATAGATTAGATTAGAATCACCTACTAACTAAAGAGAACAAGTCTAGGAGCTTTTAACACAACCCTCCCTGTGGAGATGATCTCGGTTCTCACCGAGTAAGACTACGACCACCCTCTTGCACTTGAGAGGTAGAACCCAAACACATTTTAGGATCGGTCACCATGCCATACCATTCATTATCCATCTTGCTTAGATAAGTTAACTTGTTTATCTGCACATCAATCATTTACCAATGCAACAAGTTATTAATCTTTTTTCCTTATAGTTGTATAACGATGACTAATCTCATCCAGTATTAATTCCATCATTCTCTATCCTCCCTCAAATTCATTTTTCTTATCTACATAGAAATTTTGTTCTTATTCGTGTAATGAATAAGTTTTATCTTTAAAAATCTAATAGGTCAAATACTATAAGAAAATATCAAATTTTATGTGCACAGCTAAACATTTTTACATATACTAAAAAAAAATAAGTAAACCAATTAATCCTCTATTGAATATGCAAACCAATTAATACAACATGTTAGATTTTAAATGTTTAGCAATTATTACTATCTTTTATCTCAACATATCATGAAATATCATTTTCATTCCATATAGGCCATTTCATAACCTTATATCCTGTTTCATATGTTATAGATGAGCTACAACACATCTTAAAGGATAAATCTTTTATTTCATTTGATCACTGTCGAGATCAACATTTGAAAACAACACCTTTTGAAATCATTGTAGAAAGCCTGTGTCAATATCTTTTGGAAACATTTGAAAAATAGTTGAGGACAATGAATATGGTTCTCTATCATTATACTCGAGGTAATACCTCATGCACACAGAGAGGCTCTCAACAAGTCATGAGTAATAGTCCAATGTTTGGTGTCCTTGACATATGAGATATAGTCGTGCACACAGAAAAACATGGGTTGTGTGTATGAGAGGGGTTGTGTACATGTGAGACAAGGTCTCGTTCGTAAAGCAACCATCCAATCTAGGTTGTGTGCATAGAAAGCCAAAATTTAGGTCGTGCACATGACAAACTTCTCACACTAGCAAGCTGTCATTGTCAATTTTTGGCTTCCACAATTTAAAACTTGTTTTGACCTCCATAATTTAAAACTTGTTTTCTTTGATTTAACTCCAAAACCTTCCATTTTCATATTTATTTTAAGTCTCTAATAGTGTAGGAATGCAACCACATAATCAATTTATTAAAACATCAAGTATCCAATAAGAATTTAACATTATTGTTCATCATCTTCCTCCTCAAACTCATGTATATACATGTATATATTATATCAACTTTCACTCTATGCATAAAACTAATTAAATAACACGACCATGATTGTTGTAAGCATGAATATATCATGTAAACGACATAAAAGCAATAAAATCCCTACCACGAGTTGCTCAAGGAAGTAGAACATGGCTCCAAGAAGTTTGGAAATGCTTGAAAACAACTATGATTGACACAAGCTCCTCAACAAGAAACCAACACTTACTTCACACTCTACATTCAACCTCAGTTGTATACTAGAAATGAGAGAAAGACTTAATTGGTTGAATAACTCAATGTCACCTATTCACTCTTAGCTCTATAATTTTCTACTCTCACCCAAATGCTCATCCCTCACGTATAAATACACATAGAATGCTCTAGGATGAAGGAGGTAGGCGAAGTGACATAGCTGGTGAAGCTAGATACCTAGGCTACCTAGGTTGGATAGGGAAATTAAATGGAGAAGAGACCTTAGCTAAAATTCAAAAGAAGAGAAATACAACTTGTAGGTGATAGTTGTCACTGTCTATGTCCACAGGAAGCGAAGGGGAGTGTGCACGAGGAAATCTAAAACTCTATACCAAGCCTAACTTCAACATAAACAAATTCAAAACTCTGAACTAAGCAACTGAGTTAACTTATGTGTCAGGTCTCTACATCATCATATCATCACATTAAACTATAATCAAATGCATAAAACAAGATAAACGGTGATATGGGTCAGTAATAATAGAGGGTCAGAATATTTTTCAATAAATACTTTTTAAAAAGCAACTTAAAATATTTACTATATTTTTATATAAATCCAGACTAGAATAATAAGGATCTCAATGAGATATAGCCAAAACTAGGATTTACAAAATATATTCCAAATGACAATACTTATAAATCTAATTTTAATCTTATGATTATTAGTTTGATAGAAATGTCAGGGATCTCAATTATATTTAATTAATTCTAAGACTTCCTCTAATAGTTAAAATATAAATTTTCAAAATATTGTTCTGAAAAGTTAATTTGAAATATGAAACTTAAAAAATATTGTAAGACTTATATAGTGACAGATCCATCTATCTACTTAGGTTTAAACTAAGTGAACCCTGGCATATTGAAAACATAAACTAAAATTGAAATCATTACTCTAATTAATTTAAATCAATAAAAATAAATCCTAGCATTACTTGGACATGAATTGATATTAAGCATTCATAGAAGTAAAAATCATTTGAACATAAATAAGGCTTAGACACTGACCATTAGTACAACTAAAAGCATAAGCTTAAAACAGTAAACAACACTTAAGGTGTGTCATAGACATGAGCTCTAGAAAATCTCCTCTCATACTCTAAAACTGACACCGATTGCTAATCATACTCGTTATTCAATACTACTTCACTTTATCAGATTCTATCCCCTTATAACGTTTTTAAATATTCTTACTCAACACTACAAGTTATTAAACCTTTTATAATTTGATCAAATCAAATTATTTAACCACCACTTTAAATATCAAACCATTATCTAATTTATAATTTTATCAACGTATAGAATAATGTCAATCTTATATAAGAGTTCACTTTTATTATAAGATATTAAATAATACAATTTCTATTCATCAAGATTAGTCAAATCTTGCAATCTTAAGTTTCACATAAAAACAAGTGTATGAATTTAATTATTTACATAAATGCCACCAAGTAGCAATCTCGTTATATACACAAACTATAAATATATTAGAACCAACATCATTCTTTTACCATTTTAGCTGTACCATTTATACCATTATACTTTTCACCTAAACTCAAAGTCATGTCTCTATATCACTAAACAATGAATTTAAAACTTTTCACATATTACATCTATGAAATACTTTTAAAACATAACTCATTATATCAACACATCAAAGCAAGCAAATCAAATCTTTATAACCATATGTATTTGTCATGATTTTTAACCTTGCTATTTTTTGTCTCACAAATCAAGAAATATTATTTTCATTCCATATAAGTCATCTCATTTTATCATGTCTTATACTATTCACTATGTGTGGTTAACCCATTTCAAATTATAACTTTATCAATTCATAATCATTTTCATTCATCATTACCACAGTCATTGTGCTACATAGATCATCAAAGGTCATATAGCTACTAATCTCAAAGTATTTTTCATAGATCTACCAAATTAGAATATTTTTGTTCTTTGAAAACTAGTTTTGAAATCAAACTTAATAGTCTTATAAAAACTCATTTACCTTTCTAAATAATTTAAAAAAATCTCATGATGTCCCTAGTCATGCACCCAAGTGGAAACGTCCATGTGCCTGGGGGAGCCAAAACCCAGGTTGTGCACATGGACCCCTTATCTTTGCACCTGCGAAGCTTGAGTACAACCCCTGCACATACTAGACTCTATTTTAATAAATTCCAAATTTCAAAACTCAATTTCTTAACTTAAAAACTAATTTGTTTACATATAGTACCAAACTCCATTCACATATAAACATAACCTTGTAATTAACTTAGCAATCTAACAAGTATCGAGCACAAACCAATGTTATTGTTCATCATTCTCCTCACCAAGTTATAAATCCACATACGTATTACATCGCTTCTAGAATATGCATCAAATCAGTTAAAACAAAAAAAATAACATTATTAAATACATATATAATTAATAAATACGCATCTAAATCCCTAGCTTAGTTGCTCAAAGAGAGAGAAAACATTTCATGGGAGAGATCTATAACACTCAAAAAAATCAAAAACCTTGAAATGTTAAATCTACATTTCAATACCAAAACATGGTTCACAACACACTTAAAACCAACTCAATTGAACACTGGAAATTGAATTCAAGAGTTTTTGTGAATAACTAAAACTTATCAAACTAAACTTTTTTGGTTTTGCCGATACAACCCAAAACTAACATATGCATATACACACACAAATATATAGACATAATTTGGTTCAGAGGGAGTAAAAAGAATGAAATGACAATGGTCAGTGATCCTAGGAGCTACATGCTTGTTGTTTGTTCTCTTAAAATTGACATAACTCACCCCAAGTATAAGATTGGTGTTATGATAGCATAATAAATGTCAGTGAATATTGCGTTGTGCCCACAGAGAGCTATTGTTTAGAATGAACTAGTGATTCAAAATCTTTAAGAAATTTGAAAGAAAATTAAATCCTCACAAAGAATTGTTGGTGTGATTTTCAACTGGTTTAAGAATGGTTGAAAATGCGAGTTACTAAAACAATTTATGGAAGATCTTGGATCAAGTTAAATTAGGTAGCCCTATCCATGGATCTTCATGATTTAACCAAAAATGAATCATAAGATATAGCATTAAGATCAAAATGAGAACAATACTTGATTCAATTTAGAATTAAAAAGATATTTCAACTCTATTGAAGTGTTGATTGAAACACTTGAAGTGCATAATTTATATAGAGTACACGAAAACTCTTAATTAGCAATCTCTATACAAAACTAAACAATTGTGCATAAGGATTCTAACAAGCAATTCACATACAATCTAATATGAACTGTACAATTCTAATGTTAAATCAAAAACATCAAGTGATTTCTAAAGAATCTAAATCAAATCAAGATTATTCATCAAGTTTAAGAAATAAATCATGAAAGCTAAATTACCTTGAAGATCCACTTCAATTACTACCATCGTTAACTTGATTCCAAGAGAAAAACAACTCACTCATATTAAAATGGAAATCCAAAACTATATATTGATATAAAATCAATGTGGAAATGTAGATTTACAAAGGGAAATTGAAGAGAAAACTTGTAAGAAAAATTTTCTAGACTAGTAAACAAGATCTAAATTCTCTCTTTATTCCTCTATCTTTATATCCTCTATTTTTCTCTATATTTCAGTTGCAATCTTGCAGTTATTTGTATCAAACTCTCAGTAGAATTACAAAATTACCCTTAAAGAATTTAGCTCTGGAATCTTTAAACTGTCCAAACCCCTATTTGTATGAAGGTCATTGTCTAGACAAGGGTCCGGAGTGTAGTCTTTATTTTAACTTCTCTGATCCTAAGTAATTTGCACCATATTTTGTTGGTCAAATGTTTGTGTGCACAGTGTGTCTTTCGAAGGGCTATTTTAAAGGTATAAAGACACTAATCTTTTTAACATCCACTTGTGAAATCTTGCTCTTTGTTGATCAATCATGGCTGTGAACGGAGCACCATCTGGACAAAGGCTCGAACGATGGTACCATCTAGATAAGGTTTGAACGATCTTCTCCCCTTCTGCTGTTTTAGCCTCCTTTTTGCCTTTTAATCATTCTTTATGTATCCAAATCCTTGCATGAACATAAAATGAGAGAAAAACAATATTTAGGGATAATTAAATCATTTTAGTCTCATATTACAGATGATTAATCACTCTTAGTATGTTTAATTTGTCATTTTATATGATTAGTCACACCCCCAACTTGGATCCTGCTAGCCCCTAGAAAAAATATCTCACCATGATTCATTCAAATTCAAATGTTCAAAGTTCAACTATCACTACTCAAATTACAAAATACTTAGATCTCATCACAAAGAGTCAATTTTAACACTTATGAAATAATAACACCTATGTATAAGATCTTAAGAAATCATACACCTTCAAATCCATGAGAAACCAAATTCTCCATCAACTTCCAGTCCTACACATTCATTCATTAAGTTCACTTCTCTTTCAACTTGTAATAGTAATCCCTTCAACAAGGAATAACTCGTGCAAGGAATAACTCGTGCATGTGAGGATTTCATAGAATAGTCGAGCAACTCATTTTAAGAATATTACTTTGAACCTTACTACACAAAGAATCCACTAGGGCTTTATTTAGGTTGTAATGAGGCCGAGGGTCTTATGAGATACCAAGAAAAGGATGGGTCAATCAAAATGTATCTTATAAAAATCTCAACATTACCTGGTCTTCCTAATCTTTTCTTTTTATTACTTTCTCACATTTCCATTTCTTATCCAAAATTATATAACTATGAAGAGTGGTATAACTTCTCAAATTTCTAAACAATCTCATGCACATTTTTTTTATTTGGCTTTTCTCAATTTTTTTAATCGAACTATTGGAAACAACCAAATTTAGATGAGATTCCAATTTGATCAAAGATATTGTTACTCTTCCCCTTTATACATCCCTCTTAATTTATTTCTAATACGATTCTCTTTGTCCAACACCAACTCAAAAGAGTATTTCCAAGATACTTGGGTTGGTTAATTCATAAATTATGGGCTTAGGAACATTTAATTGGGTTAACTAAGAAATTTTTAATATTCATCAAAGGTCAATCTGGTTCCTAGGGATAATATGATGAAAAATGGACATTAAGGCTCAAAAATATCCAAGGAAGACCTAGTTTCATTTTCTAGGTTCCATTTAGTTCACATAAAGTTCAATAAAAATTCATTACTCAACTTTAAGTTGTATTCCCCCACCATGAGTTCAAATCAAAATTAATAAAGATATTAAATAAAAATAATAGAAAGCATCTCAGCAAGAATAAATATATGTCACTCATCAAGAATGTGAATGGCTCAATACTCATATGGTGCAAGTGAATAGTATGCCTTATTGCACAATTCTATATTTATTGAGCATGCTAATTATGCAATCTTGCTTGTTATTGGCAAGGTGTTAGCTTGATTATCTTATTTCCATGCATTCTTGTTATTTGTGTGTTTCAGGTGATATAATTAGGTGTTTTAGCCCTAAATAACACTAAGAGTGCATGTGAGGAGGAGTTAAAGCAAGCTGGAGTAAGGAAGTGCAAGAATAGGCTTTGGTGTCTTTTGGGGCATTTCACTGAAAACTTGGCACACATGGAGAAAACAGCTTAAAGACAAAAAGGCCGACATGTCCAATAACTTTCAAGACTTCTTGAATGTCCCAAGAGCCATCCCAAGGAATAGGATCAGTTACCATGGCTACTAAAGAGAAGGAAATGGTCTAAAGTTCAAGATGGTTGAAGTGGTGTGCAGTTTAAGTTCCAACTTAACACCCTATCGATTTTTTAACTATAACTTTTTGTTCACAACTATAATTGACATGATTCTTTTTGGGTTGGAAAGAAGACTTAAAGGGCTATAACTTTTGTGTTTTAACCAAAGACTTTATCCATCATCTTGAAGGTCAAAATTGCATTGGAAAGTGAGGATAGAAAGCTGTTAGAAGCCCCATTAGCTGAAGCAAAAACAGTGGGGAACCATAACTTCCACCTCGGACACCCCCCAAGAGCTGCAATTCTCTAGATGCTCCAAGAGTTCAATCGAGAGCCCCACTTTGGACCTCGGGTGCCCCTCTGCGTGACGAAGTTGAATCCGTGATTTTTTGTTATTTTTAATAAGTTACTATTTTATCCTTAACGTTTTGTGGCCTATAAATACAGGTTTTTATTCAGACTTAGGAAAGTTCTAAAGTTATTTTCTTGAGAGTTTTCTTTGAGTTTTAGAGATTTACACTACACTTTTACACATTCAATTTGTTTGATGTTTCGTAAGAAGATTTCACTCTTTAT
The DNA here is from genome assembly GCA_019916065.1 of Vitellaria paradoxa. NCBI lineage: Eukaryota > Viridiplantae > Streptophyta > Magnoliopsida > Ericales > Sapotaceae > Vitellaria > Vitellaria paradoxa. The sequence continues at coordinate 30,077,734 of CM034238.1, forward strand.
TTACATGTAAGTGACTTGTTCGTCAATATTTTCAATTAAAGTTTTCCGTTTCAAGTTTTCTTCTTTCATTTATATATCATATTTGTTTCATAACCCTTGAACTTAGTTCATTTTGCTTTCTTTTCATTTTAAAAAGTACAAATGGATGTTTATTATTCTTCACATAATTTCGTTTACAATTTAAATATGCTAGGCTAGGGTTTGTTCTTGGCTTCAAGCCATTGAAGGTGGTGTGGTAGTTTGGTGAACTCAAACATAAAAGAACATTTTTAAATGAAATGTCTTTTGATTTCTAATTGGAATCTTATAGTAAACTAAGGTTCTTTCAAAATCAACTCACCCGTGTTATAACTAGAACTTGGTTACAAGTTTTCACTTGTGCACACCACACCAAGTGTTTGGTTCAATGTCCCAGTGAGTTAGAAATATATTTTTCAAAAGCCAAATTAGGTTTTCTTACGAAAACAAATCACCCATGTTATAATCATAGCTTGGTTAAGATTGGCCACTCGTGCATACCAAGTGTTTGATTCAATGGGCCGGTGATTTGGAACTTATTTTCTTAAAACCATAACATGAGACTTTCTTAAGAAATCAATTCACTCGTGCTATAATCGAAGCATAGTTACGAGTTGATGCTTTTACACACTAGGTGCTCAATCCAATGTCCCAGTGAGTCTAAAACTAATTTCAAAAGCCTCTGCTTACGTTGAGTTCCATAAAATAGGTTTTAATGAAATATCTTCCGACCTACCAGTGCATGTGCATTTGTTAGGTTGAGTTACAAATGCATTTGAGTAAACCACTACCCACTACCAGATTTGGTTTGAAGCCAAGATTATTTTAGTTATTTTATTTTCAGTATTTTCATTATAGTTTAATATCACAATTCCTTCACTCCAGCCCAACCATACTCAAACATCTAATAAATCTAAAATTAGTTTAAATTAACTTAAGTTCACCTGTTAACTAAGAGAACAAGTCTAGAGCTTTTAACAAAACCATTCCTGTGGAGATGACCTCGGTTCTCACCGAGTAAAACTACAACCACCTTCTTGCACTCGAGAGGTAGAACCTGAACACATTTCAGGGTCGGTCTAGTTTTTGGCGCCGTTGCTGGGGACGGCAACTAAGCGTTAGACCTAGAAGTTAAAAAGGAGTTCACTTGAGAAATTGGGTGAATTCTTTTTTTTCTCTATCTTTTTATTAGTAGTTTTCTTTCTTTTACATTGTAATATATCCATTTGCATTTCACATAGTCTAGCTTACGTGCTAATTAACTTAGGTTGCATTTTAGTGTAGATTTTCTCTTTTCTCATTTTGTTTTCATTTCTATATTTTGATCTTGGACATGGATGTTGGTGATTTTGTACATGGCCCTTTTGATACCCAAGATTATATAAAGTATCTAGGTGGCTTTTTTGGAAATGATTTTTGCATTAGATACCTATAGTATGCTTCCCAAATTTTTTAAGCACGAGGAGGAAGACCCGTGTCTTCATCTCGATAGGTTTGAGGTAGTATGTGGCTTATGTGATGATGTTAGAAAGAATGAGAGAGCTAGGTTCATGTTTTTCCTTTTGTCTTTACAAAGTGTGGCTGGTGACTGGTGTTATAATTTTGGACCACTTGGGAATAATGTTGTCAAGCTTTTACTGATAAATTCCTCCCCGTTCATCAAACTTTCACCTATGGCTTTCAAATTAGAGATTTTTATCAAAAGAGGGGCGAAGTATTTTATAAATGTTGGGAGAGATTTAACATACTTTTGGACACTTTCCCAAGTCACGGATTAGAGTTAGGGGACATTGTAGCCATATTATATAATGCTCTATCCGGTGAGTTACACTAGGTGTTTGATATAGCCTTAGGTAGGAAATTTCTTAACCTCACCCCGGGTGAGGCATGGTCATTCTTTGAACTTTTCTATGAACACACCAGGCCACGAGGAAGACTTGAGCCTAGTTTTGAATCTCATGCACTTGAAAACCACACTGAACCTTCTCCATATGCTCCTACTTCACTTTATCTTCATGATCCATCCTTTAGAATTAGCGTGTGCGCGGAGACCAACTATTCAAATTTTGCCTGTCCCAACCTTGTTCCACTCACTAGGGGCCAATCTGAGGAACCCCAAGATTATTGACCTTGTGAGCCTAATGATGCACAATTTATATTTGACAAGGAACACATTCCTCCACCACCACCTCAATACTAATAGCCCAATCCTGTTGCATTTCAACCTACACAAAAGAGGCCTGTTGAGGACATTCTTCATCAATTCATGCAACAATAATTGAGCATCAATAACAACGTGAATCGGGCTTTAGATGTAATCAAAGGGCAAATTTCTAGGTTGACACAAGTAATGAGCACCATTCCAAGTAGTAGACTCTCTGCACAAACACTCCCAAACCTAAAACGTCAAGTGAACATGACTGAGTCGTCGACCTTAGGCATTACCATAGGCACTAAGTGGGACAATTGCCCTAATTGCATTGGGGATAATGTTTGGAATGAGCATCTTTCTTATTTCCCTTTGGACTCTCCCATTCAGGATATTTCTCTACCACTTTTGAGACTCAGGGAGACATGCAATCCTTTCCTACTACCAAGATTGATGCTCAACCTACCCCGACCACCTTGGACCTTTTTAAGAGTGCTTTAACTCTAACTGAGCATTTGGATGTCACATGGCCTAAGGTGCACATCATTGAGTCAGTTAACCCTAGCTCACTTCACTACACACTCGAGGTTGAGAATAGTACACACCTCTCATGTCACGCCCCGAATCTCATGACCCGAGGGGTGAGTGATAAACACACATAACATGCATTAACATAACCAACCCATGATCAGAGTAACGCAACGTAAACTAGTGAGCCTGAGACGTAAGATAGGATAACATAAGTTTAACCTTGACTATTACTAGGTCACATACTCCATACACCATTAATACATAACTTAGGCCTTAAGGCCATTACAACCAAATCGAATAAGTCTAGAAATGTACAACACTTCAATTTCAATTTAAAACTTGCACTAAGAGACCAAAATCCTTGCTAAGTTTTAGGAGGGCTTATGTAATGCACTTCTAGTCCAACCCCATTAGCCCACCTGATTGTTGTGGCCTGTTCCTGCATCAAAATCTGTAGGGACGTGAGCATGGGTCCACTTGTGCCCATGATGTCTCAAACCAACATATAAGATATGCAATCTAATCATGCAATATAGTTCGGGTAAGGTTAGCCACTTCAACATTTTCTAGAGTCATAACATTACATTAACATATCCAATAGCCAAAATAAGTGGAAACATATATCCATTCAAAAAAGTCAAAGTTTAAGATTTTGATTTCGGTTAATGTTTATGTTTTTCAATTCAAACTTCAATTCCATTAACATTTCAACACCATTTTATCATTTGAGTATTATTCAATCAAATAACCACATTCACATCATCATCCATTCATCATTACATTGCACAACCATAACCACACAAGTCATCAGGGGATGGGTGCATACACGTTATCGTCTTTTGTGGGCTAATACCCAACGGAAATAATAAACCGATGTCATCATTTAGGATCGCCGTCCAGGGCCACGGGGAGCCAAAACACACACAATGTTGTGGGCTACTAACCCACGGGCATTGACACCAAACCCTGCACAGGTTCTGGGACTCTCAACCCGAGGGTACTCTCTAAACCCTTCCTATTTTCGCACCCCACCACGGCCCATGGCACACAAACACCCATTTATCACATGCCATCTCATCTTTCATAGGTTCACATTCATCATCATATGCTATTCAACACACATGTCAATGTTACGGTTTACTTCATAGCTCATTACATATCACATTGATCAAATCATATTAAGCATCCCACATTTACCAACATTAAGAACATGGGTCCCTTTGTCAAGTCACATTTCATTTAATCAATCACAACTTCATAAACTTCAACATTTAGTTTACATCAAGGCATATTCGCAATTCAATTCAATTAAGACCTTTACCTCAAAGTAATCTTCCAATTCATGCAATTCAAGGTGACATTCACTTACCCTTACAAGTTAAATCCCATTAGCTTAAGATAACCGATCCTTAATCACTTTTTAAAGCATATTTCCCTTTCTAAATCCATGCAATAAATCAATTAAAAGTTTCACGTAAAAACAAGTTACCAACTCTTTCATAAGTCTAAGGTAGGAGGTCAAACTAAGCAAAGTTAGGAAAATTGACCTAGGCTCAGTGGGTGCCCAAGCCGACACTCAGCCGTGTACCCAAGGGGCTTGGGCACCCACACCTTGTGCATCTAAGGGCTTGGGCACCCGATTGTGTCCCCCTCATGCACCCACAGCTTGGTCCAAGTTTCGGGTTTCATACTCTGTTTTCAGGTTTCATGGTTTTTTACCCTTAGGACCTCAAATTGACCAAGTTAAAGTAAAAATACCTAAAGTTTCATGTTTCTAACATCAACACAAGGTTCTTAGGCACCAAACAAAATTATCAATTTGAGTTTTCATCAACCAAAAGTCAAGTTATGGATCAAGACACCATTTTCTCTCTATTAACCTATACATACATATATGTGTATATAACTACCATACTTATATATGTGTATATAACTACCAATATCTTTCATACATGTAACCAACACTTGAAGAGGGTTTTCTAATGGTAATCTACTCCTTGTTACACATCACATATGTAAGAATGAGGCATTAAATCCCTACCTCAAGTTGTAAGAAGATGGATCAACAAGAAGGTGTTTTGTGGTTCCAAGCTCTCAAGCTTTGATGGACTCAATCCTCTCTCTCATTAATCCAAACTACAAATAATTCACATAAAAAGGTTCCTTGAGGTTTCAATTTCACTTTTGCAAGAAGAATTTGATTTTCATATAGGTTAGAAAGTCCTACGTCCAATTTTCTTCACCCGGTTCCTTGTTCTTCTTCTTCTTGTTTTTCCTTTTTGCTTCACCCGGTTTCCTCCTCTCCCAACACTATTGATTGCATGCAATCATTGTCACTTTTAACCTTATTTTTCATTCTTCTTACGAATATTTTTACCAAAAAAAGCTCACTTTTATTGTATTTTGATCATTTAGTTCTTCTTTGTGTGTTTTATAGGTTATTGGAGAAACATAGCTCGAGGAAAGCAAGTTAGGAGTTCAAAAGTGCAACTCAGGTCAGAACCAACCACCTTGGAAGCCCACCTGCAACTACCTTGGGTGCCCACAGAGAGCTGGTCTTCAGAAGAGTGCTGGGAGCAAGGCTTGGACGCACATGGCTTGGGTGCACAGGACCTTGGGTGCCCAGTTGTGTTTTACCTTGGGCGCCCACAGAGGAGGATTTCAAGGGGTGAAGCTTGTGCGCACATGGCTTGGGTGCAAGGCACCTTGGGCGCCCAATGAGTATTACCTTGGGCACCCACAGAGGGGTGATTTCCAGCAACTTGTCTTAGGACTTTTGTCGAACACAAAGGAGAAACAGAGCTTGGGCGCATGGCCAAAGACCTTGGGCACCCATGATGACTTGTCCAGCACACTTTTTAGCTAAACTTCGAATTGAGAATTTACAATTTTACCCTTGAGTTATGTATCAATATAAATAGGGAAATTTTTGTTGTATGAGGGTTAGAAACCCTACATAAACTTTAGGTTTTGTTCTCTGAGAGTTTTGTTAGGAGTTTTACATTACACTTTGTACTGAGGATTGGAATTTTGATTTCGCTTCGGATTGTTCAAGCTTTCTTTCATCTTTGTATTAAGATTAATTTGTAAGTTCTACTTGTTACTTCATTTTAATTAAAGTTTTCCTATTCTCTATAGCTTTGTCTGTTATTCTTGCTTCGTAGTACTTCGTAGTCTTCGTTTGTGATTGAATTATTTTCGAACCCACTTTAAACCTTTTCAATCTATTTCATTTTTAGGTTTTGTTGCATGCTAAAGATGTTTTTCTTTTCGAACTGCTTTGTTCAAGTTTTAGCTATGCTAGGCTAGGGCTTTTCTTGGTTTTAACCTAAGATCGTAATGAAATCAAAGGTCTTGGACTCGGATAATGCAAAGTGAAATGGATTTATTTTCTTTTAAATGACAACGTATGAATTGTAATTCTAGGTTAAATTTCGAAAATGAAAACCTGTGATACAATTGATCTCTGTTTACACTAGCATGAATTGGAGATCAATTCCATGTCCCAGTGATTTCGAACACGACTTCAAAACCCTAGAATCACAATTTATTTATGAAATAAGGTTTTCTAATGTTGAATCTTCCGGCCTAATTTCTTGAGTTAATTACATATTCGAGTTCAAGCCTTCGAGGACATTACAGGACTAGGTTAAAGCCAAGTATTTTCATTCACCTAATTGTTTAAGCACAATTCACATCATTTGTTAATTTTTCAAATTGGTTCTATTCTTAGTGTTTTCATTTTGTTAGTTTAACTTGTGTTTTTAAATGTTCAAATCATCTTTTCAATTACTTTCAAATCATTTGGTCAATTACCTATTCGAAAACTCCAAAAAGATTTTCATCTTTTCTTTTTAAAACTTTTGCAAGCATTTTCAAAATCAAGTTTTCCAACACTCAAGCACCCCCTTGCTCCCTGTGGAAGATGACCTAGGACTCACCTAGACTAAACTCAACCAACCTTTTATACTTGAGAGTGAGCTACTACCAAATTAGAGAGCGGTCAACTATCTCTCTGTCTCTCTCTTGCATCATATATACAAATATAAATATATAATAAATATTTTAATCCCCCAAATAGTGAATTTTAGATCCTTTCATCACCCCTAGCTAGATATAGGTTCTTAGGGGAGAGGGGTCAGCTAAAAAATATAGAGCAACCCATGCCTGTCAAGTCCACTTTTCCTTGGGCACCCAAGCCCTTCTCAGGTGGGCGCCCATGACTTGTGTGCCCAAGACCTTAGGCACCTATGCCTTGTGCACCCACGGTGCCCTTTTTCTTGCACTTGGCTAAAATGCTAACTATAAGGTTTGGCCTTTTTTTTTCAAAGTTCTCAACTCTAAAGTACCATTAATGATCCATTCCACTAAATTAACATAATATCCCTTCCAAAATGCATCCAAAACCATATACTTGTGTTAATACAAAAATTTGGGGTATAACATCTCACCTCATGACTTAGCCCCATTCGAGAGTCTTACTATGGGGATTGTGAGTGACTATGATGAGACCAACCATCATTGGGGAGAGGTAGTAGACACGAAGAAAGCTTACATTGACTTTTTGGTTGTTGAGAGATTATTAAGGTCCACCATTTTCACATCTGTAGATTTCTTGGGTATCGAGAGATTAATTGAGCCCACCATGTCCTCACTCGCACTTATACTTTGGCCACATTCAAGGTTTCATGAACCTCACTTGGCCTTTCATCCCTCGGTGGGTTTTACACTCGAGGGGCATCCATCTTCAGTGCTTCGTGGGCCCAAAGAGAACATTTTATTCCTTAAACCATTTGTGGATGCATTGGATAGAGAGAGTGTTAGATAACTATTTTTATCTTCACTTCATTTGTACATAGTAGATTAGATTTTTCATTTTCCTATTTTCATAGTTATTTTTAGTTTGATTTTATTCCCTTATTTTCTTTTATTTTATTTTCATTTCTTCTTTTGTACTAACTCTTTCTCTTGTCTTATTTTCATTTTATTTTTCTTTTATTTTCTCTCTAACTTTTTCTCTCATATAGTTTCTTTGTTTTCACAAATAAGAAAGCTTTTGAGGTAATATCCTTCCTTTCCCTTCTATTTTGTCTTGCACTTCCAAGTTTGGTACTTTATATATATAATTGCTGTTGTTGGGAGCATTGTAAAATCTAGGTTGGGGATGTTTTGGGTGATACCTTAAGGGGCTTGAATAATGGATGCATGCTTAGTTTAATTTGTGCTATGTTCTTATTTGTGCCTTTTGTGACTATTGTTTCATGCTCATCATCATGCTCACTTTGCACATTTCAGACCCACTTATGCATCATGGTTCTCTCATTGAGGACAATGTTTAGTTTAGGTTGGGGGTAGAGTTCGCGTGATGACTTTCATGCTAAAAATTGCAAAATTTTAAAAGTTTTGAGTATTTTAAGCTTGAATACCTGAATTTAGCACATTTATACCTAAAAGTCAGCCCTTTTGGCTTGGTTGATTATGGAATTGAGTGAGAGAGTGACAAGTGAGTCTTGTTCAATCTTTAATAGGAAACTTAGTTCAAGTTGAGTGTGTTCTAACTATGTGCATTTTTGTAACTATCATGGAGAAAAGCTTATATGCTTAGGAGTGGATTGTGTTTAACATTGGTTAATTGAACATTTTTTGACTAGGTGGAGACTTATACCCCTTAATGGTGAGCTTTTATGTCACGCCCTAGATCTCGGACTAGAGAGGTAAGTGATAAACACACTTAACATGCACTAACATAACCAACCTATGATCAGAGCAATACAAAACCTCTAAGTGAGCCCAAAACATAAGATCAGATAACATAGATTTAACCTTGGCTGTAGTCAAGTCACAAACTTCCAACATTCCTCCCATTAATATATAACTTAGGCCTTAGGGCCCTTACAACCAAATTAAATAATTCCTCAATGTACAATATTACAATTTCAAATAAAACAAAACTAAGTAACCAAAAGTTTTGCTAAATCTAGAAGGGCTCATGCATAAGCACTCCTAATTCAACCCCATCAGCCCACCTGATTGATATGACCTGTTCCTACATCAAAATCTGTAAGGAGGTAAGCACAGGTTCACTTGTGCCCACGATGCCTCAAACAAACATATATGGTATGTAATCAACACATGCATGCCCATGTACATATATGAAAAGATACACCACATCTTTCTATGTGCCATAACAATTTATTAATATCAATTAGTTTTCAACTTATGTAATTATTTATCATCATTCAATAACATCATAGTGTTGTATTCAATTCCAATTATTCTTCATTATTAAATTTTCCAAGTTTATATTCAATCACGTTCCACATCACATTATCATATATTCAACATATATCACATTATCACATACTCAACATATATCACAGTATCACATATTCAACATTCAATCACATAACTATATCCACATTAGCACTTATTTATCATTCTATCACATCTCCACATCCACATTTTCACTTATTCATCATTCAATCACATTGCCATAACCACACAAGTCATCAAGGGTTGGGTGCATGCACGTTATCGTATTTTATGGGCCAATACCTAACCGAAACGATAAACCAACGTCGTCGTTTAGGATCGCTGTCCAGGGCCACGACGAGCCAAAACACACACAATGTTGTGGCCTACTAACCCACTGGCATTGACACCAAACCCTGCGCAAGTTTTGGGTCTTTCAACCTGAGGGTAATCTCACGACCCTTCCTATGTTCGCACCCTACCACGACCTCTAGCACACAACCAATCATTTATCACATCCAATATTCTTTAATCACAATTCACATTCATTACCATAACCTTTCTAACACACATAACCACATTCCATTTCGTTATGTAACACAACTCATTTCATCTCTTCATTTCATTTAACCCAAGCCTCATTAAAATTTCCATCACTTATTAACAAAAGTTCATATTTCTATTTATCCAATCATATATTCATATTCATCATCACATATTTTCCCATAACACATATCCACGTTTCGGTCCATCCCAAAATTCACCACATAACAACATTAATCAAACATCGTTAAACATTCAATATTTCTTCAACATTATGAACATGAGTCCTTTCGTCAAGCCACATTTTATTTAATCAATCACAAGTTTATATATCTCAACATTTAGTTTACATCAACACATATTCACAATTCTATTCAATTAAGACTCTTACCTCAAAGTAATCTTCCAATTCATGCAATTCAAGGTGACATTCACTTACCCTTACAAGTTAAGTCCCATTAGTTTAAGATAACCAATCCTTAATCACTTTTTAAAGCACATTTCCCTTTCTAAATCCATGCAATTAATCAAGTAAAAGTTTCATGTAAAAACATGTTACCAACTCTTTCATATGCCCAAAGTAGGAGGCCAAACTAAACAAAGTTAGAAAAATGACCTAGGCTCGATGGGCACCCAAGCTGACACTCTGCCATGTGCCCAAGGGGCTTGGGCACCCATATCTTGTGTGCTCAAGGGGCTTGGGCGGGCTGGCCTAAGCACCCAAGGGGCTTGGGCACCCAACTGTGTCTCCTTCATGCGCCCACAGCTTGGTCTAAGTTACGGGTTCCATACCCTGTTTTCTAGTTTCATGGTTTTTCACCCTTTGGACCTCAAATTGACCAAGTTAAAGTAAAAATACCTAAAGTTTCATGTTTCTAACATCAACACAAGGTTCTTTAGCACCAAACAAAATTATCAATTTGAGTTTTCATCAACCAAAAGTCAAGTTATGGATCAAAACACCATTTTCACTCTCTCAATCTATACACACATATATATGTGTATATAACTACCAATATCCTCCATACATGTAACCAACACTTGAAGAGGGTTTTCTAACGGTAATCTACTCCTTGTTACACACCTCCATTATGCCCTTTGGCATTTTGATCGAATGGTTAGCCAATTGCAGTGTGACTCAGTGGGTTTCAGCTCACCTAAGCCTAATTGTTAATTGATGGTGTGCGGCAGTAGGTTAACACTAGCATCCAATTATGCATGAAATGGTTGGACACCTTGGTCTTTATACTTAGGTGGGGTATCACGTTGAATTATGGCACTCACTTGTTCAGTTAAGAAAGCTTTCTCCTTGACATTAAGCTTTCTCTTGACAGTGCACATATCTTTGAGGAATTCAGCATAAGGAGGATTTTGCTTAATAGCTTCAAGAAGTGGAATGTTGATTCTCACTTGTTTAAAAATCTCATAAATTTCAGAGTTCAACATCTCACTCTTGCCCTTTACCAATCTTTGGGGAAAAGGTGGTCATGGCCTATGCTCAATGGTTTAGTCTATTTGTCTACCCAAGGACCTCTCATTAGTTCCTTCCTCATTTTCCTCCTCTTTTCCTTCATTTTCATTGTCAATCTCAAGATTCTATTTACCGTGGTCGCTATTCCTTCCCTCTTTCTCTCTTTCCTTTTCTATTATCTTCCATTCCTTCTTCTTTTCAATCTTTCCACTACCCCTTGACCCAAACTTATCACTAGGTGTACCAATTCTAGAATCTACAGCTTTCTGAATGATTTTCCCACTTCTTAAAGTGGTAATTGCTTGCACTTGCTCATGTGAAGTGGGATCTAAGGTTGATGCTTCACATATATTTGCTTGGCCCTTTGGGTTAGGGAGTGTCCGTGCAGGGAGTTCACCACTCGGAATGGTGCTAATGACTTGGGTCAACCTAGAGATTTTCCCTCTAATGTCATCTAGAGCACGATTCACATTGTTATTAATGCTCAATCGTTATTGCATGAAGTGATAGAGTATCCTCAATAGGCTTCTTTTGTGTGGGTTGGAATGCAATAGGATTAGGCTACTGGTATTAGGGGGTAGTAAAGGAGGCAATTGAAATGATTGACCTCGATTGTCATTCCTCCATAAGAATCTAGGTGAGTTCTTCTACCCTGGGGGATACGCATTAGAAGGTTGGTTTTCCCCTTGGTAAGTGACATTCCCACCTTATGGGTAAGAGGAGTTTCCTTGGCCCCTATTCTGAAATGGGTAGTTTTGGGAGTTGTTGATATAGGCTTGACCATAAGCAATCTCTCTAAGCAAGGGAAGTTCGGGGGATAAATTCACATCATGCACCACCTCATCACATGCAGCACAAATCACCTTCACCTCGACCACTTTCTCCTTATTTTGAAGTTCAAGAGAGTTTAACTTATGTTGTAATACTGTTAACCTAGCTCGCAAATCATCGCTCTCATTTAATTCTAATTGGCCACTAGGTGTGGGACACATATGCTCTGAAGAAGAAGGCGGCTTAATTTCCTAATCATTAGAGTCTTTGGCCACCATGTCAAAGAAGTCTATAACCTCCTCTGCAGTCTTATCAAATAAAGTACCATTGCACATAGTAGATACAAGTTGTTTAAGACTGGGGGTTAAAGACTCATGAAAGATACTCACCAATCTCCATGGCTCAAAACCATGATGAGGACAAGCCATTAAGAGGTCCTTGAACCTCTCCCAAGCTCGACAGAAGTTCTCATTAGACTTATAAGAAAATGTGGTGATCTGTCACCTATAGTGCTGAGTCTTTTAGGTTGGAAAGTATTTCTTTAAGAACTCAATTTGCATTTCTCACCAAGTTCCAATAGAACGAGGATGAAGAGAATTGAGCAAGAATTTGGCCTTGTCCTTAAGGGAAAATGGGAAGAGTTGGAGGCGCGCTACATCCTCATTGGTATTTTGATCAACGCATATGTTACTCGCTTCCTCAAATTCTCTCAAGTGATTGTATGGATTCTCAAAATCAAGGCCATAGAATATAGGAAGAAGTTGAATGATCCCTGGTCTTAGTGTGAAGTTTCCTCTATTCAAAGGCAAGATTATACATGATGGTGTGATTGCCTAACAAGGTTGAGGTGATCTCTAATCCTCCTAAGACCCGGGGGTCCTTTTTCCCCATTAACACTTCTATCTTCTTCTAGAATAGCCATTGAGTTAGGTGATTGTGGACTAGTGAGTGAAGCTGAGGGAAATGAGTCTATGGGTTTGAGAATGTAAGATGGGTCTTCTAGCTCAGGTTCAACTACAAACACCCTACCCAACCTTAATTACATATAATTTAATTTTTTTTAATTTTTATTTTTTTCAAATTTTCTATTTTTTAATTAATTTTTTAAACAAAATTAAATTCTCTAACAAGTCCTAAAAATAATAAAAAAGAAAACAAAATAAAGATGAAAACAAAAATTAAAAAAAAGATGGAGCAATGTCACCTAGAAGTCCAAATGCAATTGCGTTCAAGATGGATGGCAAGCACGTTACACCACAAGCTCTCTGAATTCGTCACACCAACTGTTACTCCCCGACAATGGTGCTAAAAGCTAGACCACACTCAATGTATGTGTTTATTCTCCCAAGTGTAAGTGGTGGTTGTATTTTTACACTAGGTGAGCCCTAGGTCATCTCCTCAGGGAGAAAGTGTGTGCAACTAGAAGTGGAAACTCATTTTGAAAGCACTTGCTAAGAAAAATGGAAAGGAAAAGAGAAAAAATCTTTTGAGTTTTTTTTTAAGGTTTTAAAATATAAATTGAAAATTCAAATGGAACCCAATTTAAACCCTTAACACGTATGAAAATATGAAATTCACTTCAAAAAAATACTTTTGACTAAAAACACTTGGTTTCAATCTATTCCTGTAGTAACATCAAGATGTTGATTTAGATATCTTTTACTTAACCTTACATCAACACGTGATGTAAGGATGGAAGATTTACCTTGAAAGCCTGTTTAAATAAAAAAATAGAAACTTAGGGTTTTGAAATTAAGTTTGAGATTATCGGGACATTGAACTGGAAACTTGGTGTGCACAAGTATCAACTTGTAACCAAGGTCTAGTTATAACATGGGTGAATCGATTCTGATAGACAAACCTAACTTCTAAATATATTTTTTTTAGATCTTTTGAAAATCATATTTCATTGAAGAACATACAACCCAAATCAACGATCTTTTAGCCACTACATTCCTAGATTGAAACCAAGTATGAAATCCTAGCCTAGCATGTTGAAACCAAAAACTTGAAACATAAAATAATCACATGAACTTTTCATTGAATCAAGGCAAAAAATAAAGAAAAACAGAGAAAGATTGAAAAGAAAAGACTTTTAAGAAGAAGCAAATCGAAGAAATGGAATTGAATTAAACGGAGGATAGTCACTTACACAACTTGTAAACCCTAGGAAAGAGAACTCCAAAAAATGAACCAAACATATGTCTTTTCACACCAACCCTAACCCTAAAAAAGTCTTGTAAGTCCGAATAAAAGCTTGTATTTATAGGCTACAAAATGTTGAGGGTGTATGAGTAACTTAATAATTATAACAAAAAAATCACAATTTCAGCTTCATCACGTAGTGGGGCGCCCAAGGTCTAAGGTGGGGTGCCCGAGGTCCAAGGTGGGTGCCCGACTGAAGTCTTGGAGCATCTAGAGAATTGCAACTCTCCAGGGGTGCTTGAGGCCCAAAATGGGCGTCCAACTAAACTCTAAAGGATTACAACTCTCTAGGGGTGCTCGAGGTGGAAGTTGGGGTGCCCCACTGTGCTTGCTTCAGCTAATGAGGCTTCTTTCATCCTTTGTTCTTGGCTCTTTGATCTTTTCTTCTTCTCCAATGTTGAAAGCATCCTTAACTCCATCAATTGTTGATCAAACACCTACAAAACCCAAACAAAACATACATTAGAGCAAAAGTCCAATAACTTGTGAGGAATAAGCAATCAAAGTGTTCCTACATGGGTGGAAAACCATAAAGATATAATAATTTATCTGAACAATTAGCTTAGGAACATATTCCGTAGTTGGTGCCACTAGTTCAGTTTTATCTTTCACCTTTTCTACTTCATCCTCATTTTTCAATTCATTTTCTTTTTCATTCATCACTAATGGTTCGTTGGGTTTTACTATCTTGTCATCATCTTCATCCATCCACTGATTTCTGGCTTCAACTTCCTTTGAAGGAATAGTCTTATCTATAATCTTCCCACTCCTAAGTGTAGTAATAGCTTACACCTATTCATGGCTCACAGGTGTTGAGGAAGAGGCTTCAACTTGATTACCTTAAGCACTAGGGTTTGGTCATGGTTGAGTAGAGAATTGACCTTTCACGTGTGAGTTCAAACTTTGAGTGAGAAGGGTCAACTGACTCCTAATATCATCTAGTGCCTTATTATTTTGTGTCCACATTGTAGATTGGACATTTAGAAATTGCTGAAGCAGATCTTCAACAAGCCTTATTGGAGAAGGGACATAGTTATGCTATGGTGGTCCAATATTCTAGTGTGGTCAAGGATATTGGAATAGGGCTTGAGGGATTGGAGGTAGATGTACAGGAGGGTATGGCTAAGCTACCGGTGGTCCATTATTCCTCCAATTTAAATTAGAATTGCCCCTCCAATTCTGGTTGCAGTTATCAAAGTATGGGTTCCCTCTCGATTCTGATCCTTAAAATTGTTGACAAAATGGATTAGCTGCATAAACTGGGAGTTCAATAGTTTGTTTGAGAATAGCATCTCTGAATGCTGGCATCATGGGACAATCATCGGTTTTGTGAGGTTGGCTATCACATGCTACACAATAGATAGTTGCAACTGGTTGGAGCTTCTTTCTTGATTTTCAACTTTTCAATTTCTCAAGGTAAAGTAGCTAACCTAGCTTTCAAATCACTAGTTGTAGAAAGATGATGTACTCCCCTAATATTTTTAGTTACCATCCTAGTTGAATGATTTCTAGAAACTTCCTATGTTCGAGCATTCTCTACTAAGAAATCAAAGTATGCATACGCTTCTTCTGCTATTTTATCATACAACCCCCTTTACACATCATTTCTATAAACTGTTTGAGTTTTGGTGTCAAAGAGTTATAGAACTGACTTGTTATTTGCCAAAACTCTAAACCACGATGGAGGCAAGAATAAAAAAAGGGCTTTATATCTCTTCCAGCATTGATAGAAAGTTTCATCAAGTAGTGGTGAAAATTTGAGATCTAATGCTGAATAGCATCGATTCTATGAGATGGGAGGAATTTCTTCAAAACTTTTTACTCCATTTCATCCCATGTGCATATGGAGTTTGGCCATAAAAATTCAAACCATCTAGACGCCTTACCATGTACTGAGAATGAGAAAAGTTTCAACAAAGCAAGATCTAGAGGACAGCTTGGATCTTTAACAATAGTGTAAATATTTCGAAGTCATTTTAAATGGTCATATGGATTTTCTAAACCTAACCCATGAAATGATGGTAAAAGTTGAATCACTTTAGGTTTGAAATGAAAAGATCTTTGATTTTCAGGCCAAACAATGCAAGACTCGAGTGTTTGTCTCTGCTGTTGCACCTGATCTCTCAATCTTAAAGGTGCTATTTGAACCTACCATTGTTGGCTCCTAGAATTACTCCATTTTCTCCATTAGCTCCATCCTCCATTTCTAGTGTGATAGACGATGAAATAGTTGAAGAAAGGTCTACTATTAGCTCGAAAAGTGAAAAAAGAGGGTTCACAAACTCAGAATGCCTAAGTCTACCTAATTTTCCCTATTCCCAAGCACTCATAAACTAAACAAATGAGTTCTTTGGATGCTAGTGTTTGGATGGCGTCCAAATGCTAGAAGGAAGAATTTTTTCTTTTTTTCTTTTTTTCGAAAAACAAAAGAGGAATAACCTAGAGTTGCCCTATAGAATCAAAACTAAATTTCCCTAGCAATGGCACCAAAAACTTGATCACCTCGTAAATGTACAATTAAACTGAGCCCCCAAATATAAGGGTGTGTGGTGTAGGTTTTACCTAGTGAGACCAGGATTGTATTCACAGGGAAACTAGATTTAAACCTAGAATTGTTAAGTTATTCTAATCTACTGTTCTTCTTAAAAGCAATAACAGTAAAATCAAGTTTGGGTTTTGATGGGAATTTAAAGAGCAATAATAAAATTACCCTAAAAACAAGTATTCAAAATAATTCTAACCTACGTATTAAAATTGCAAAATTCAGAATATTTAAACTAAAGCATGATAATAAACACTAAAGTTTTAAATGAATGATAAACAACTTGATCCAACATACAAATCCACCTTATTCTCATGCTAGATTTGATAAAAAGATGTCATCATTAAAATGTTTACTCTAGATTTCTTTTCAATGATTTCAAAGTACAAAGAAAGTTATAATCAAGCAAACGTCATTAGTGATTTCATTGAAATATGGTCGAGGCAAAGCATTTTCAAAAGATTAAAAGAAGTTTTAATTACGTGAACGTTAGTAGTGTTTTCTGTGAAATATGGTCAAGGTTGGTTGTTTTCAAAAGTTTTGAAAAACAAAAGAATAAGAGAATCTAGAAACCCTAGATCTGATCTTTATGCTTTTAAAATGTTGAGAAAGTTCTAATCATACATGGGTAACAGGGATTTTAAGGAAATATGATCAGCCACGTTAGTTTTCGAAGGTGTTAAAAGATATAAAGTCAATCTAGGAGAACAAGGACCACAGCATACAAGTTTCACGTTGCATACGTGGATTCAATCACATCTATCATTCAAATAAGGATCCTCCTATAATTGATGGGTTGAATCAAGTATAAACTTACGCTAGCCTACAAAAAAGAAAAGTAAAGTAGAAAATAAAAGAGAAAATGAAGAAAGCAAACTCCATTAAAATGAACTCAATAATATAGTATTGAAGAATAGCTACATAGTTGTGACTTTTATCCAAACTTCATTACAAACTCATAGAAAACTCTCTCAAATCTAAGGAAAACTCTTAGAAAACTAACCCTAGAAAAGGTGAAAATGGCCCCCTAAAGTCTTATACTGTATATATATATATATAGAACAGTTGGACAAAACCCTAAAGTAGGAGTCTCGGGAGCACCGTATCCAAAAGCTAGGCTAGCGTTCGAACGCCAGAAGGCAATAAGGTTTCTTTTGTTCTAGCTTTTTGGAGTCTTGGAGTACTGAGGGCTAGCATCCAAATGCAAAGTCTGGTTTACTGTTTTCATCTTCCTTCTGCTCCTCACCTGGTTTTTCGATCTGCTTTATGATTATTCTTGATATTTTCCTTACCTTTCATTCTTTTTATGCAATCAAAGAAAAAGTTTCTATGAGTAATGCAAAACCATATCAAATCACATAAAATACTAAGAAATACTACTTAAAAAAAGAAGAATTGGAGCTAATGATTACACTTTCAAATGCAATCACACGTCTGGCTGAGCTACTGGCAAATGAGAGGACGTCTGAGGTGAGAAGAGATAAGAAATTCTTCTTTATCATCGAACATGACGATCACGAATACACACTCACGTGGGGCATGGACATTCCATGCCAGTGCATCACACGAGTAGAGACATCCTCCTTGGCTAGATGCCGTGACCAAGACCTGCTCCAAAACCTCCGTGCAGAGATGGACGCGTGAAAGGTATCGCTTCAGGCTGAGATGATGGCGGAGATAAAGAGGTGCTTTTCTCAGAGCCAAAGCCATCCTTCCCCTCCTTTTAGAAATATTAATTTTCATATTTATAGCTAATTAAAATTATATAAATTTATTTATTTATGTTTTGTTATCACATTCTCATGTGCTTATTGTTTCATTGTAGGACTCAGATGATGGCAACTGGTCCTTCTGGACTGGATTAGGGTGATTCTAACCGACATATTTTGTGTTTCTATATTTTGTTTCTTGTAATTTGTAAATTAATTGTTTGTTTTTTCTTTTGTTTACGTTTGTATATAACAAATTTTGTAACTAAATTCCGTACTGTTTTTGTATATGTAAATTAACATTTTCATTTTATTTTATTTAAAAAAAATCTATTACATATGCAATTTAAATTATAGCCAAAAAAATTAATTTAGAAATAAACATTTAAAAATAAATAATATAAATAATAAATGAATTAAAAAATTAATAAAAAATAATTAAATTAATTAAAAACATAATAAATTTTTTTAAAAAAATTAAATAGCTTATTACGATTGCCATGTGTTGTCACTAATGAAAAATGATATTAAATGTATAAAAAATAAAAAAAATTAATAAAAAATTAATTACCT
Source organism: Vitellaria paradoxa (assembly GCA_019916065.1). Classification (NCBI taxonomy): domain Eukaryota; kingdom Viridiplantae; phylum Streptophyta; class Magnoliopsida; order Ericales; family Sapotaceae; genus Vitellaria; species Vitellaria paradoxa. The sequence goes on from CM034238.1 coordinate 30,096,498, forward strand.
TTTGTGACCATTAGTTGCGATCACTAATATGGACTAAGCGATCACTAATTTGTTCCCGACACATGGTGGAGACTAGCGCCAAATTCATGAGAAAGCATTAGCGACTACTTATTTCATATTGGTAGTCACAAAAGGTCTCTACTAAACTCACTTGGGTTGCTAATAATTTTTAGTGATTGTACAATTGTGACCCATGTCCAGTAGTTGCCAAATTGTCACTAAAACTTATTAGAGCGGTTTCTAAAACCCTAACTTCTAGTAGTGCCACTCCGATGATATGTTCGACCAGCTGGGACGGTGTTGCTGATGTGGTCGGACAACTATCTGGTCGGCAAAGGCACTTTGGACTTCTTGTTTTCTCGAGCAAGTCCTAGAATAATGCTACTGGTGAGGCATTGTTTAGCTAAATGCTCCTCTAATGGTCAAGTTAGATAGTTTATAAAAATGAGGAAGGGTTAAAAATGATTTTGGCAAAGTTTTAGTATGGTGAATAGTGCATGCCATCCTTATTCGATCTTCATGTATTTAGAGGTTCCTAGGCATGTGTGGTCCTTCCTTTAAGGACGATCCTACTCGAGTATCATGGGTAGTAGAGCAGCCAAAATCAAGGTTATAACATATCATAGAGCAAATTGGGGCAGCACTATAATGCGTAATGGGAGTAGGATACTACCTGTCTCTTTATTAGGCGTGGTAGGGACAGATGGTAGCTTAGATAGCTGCCAAGTGCCCCCTTCTAGATGTGAGCAATGTGTCTGAGCACCCCATGTAATCGCCATGATTGTTCAGTTTTCAGAAACTCAAGGTCTCTCATTTCTTTCTATTTATGCTTTGGTGCTTTGTTTTTCTTTATTTCTTTTTTTATTAGTTCTTATATTCTATTAAAAATTTATAAACATATTATGTTTGATTCGTTTGACTCTCGAGTTTGGTTCATTTCTCTATCAGTTGAGACTTGGCAATACATGAGTTAATATTAATAAAAAAAAAGTCTAAATCTCTAATCCAATTTGTAGTTTATAGAATCCAAACCTAGCACGGGATTAGTAGATGAGTGAAAATAGAATTGTCAACTATTGATGGTTAAAAATTTAGGGATTACTTAGATTATTCTGATTCATAGTGGATTATTCTGATTTGTAATGGATTATCAATTTGAAATAGTGTAGAATTTGCTTAAAAATGTAAGGCAGAGTGTGTTTATATTTTATACTTTTTTGATGAAAACTTATTCATGGCTTTCACATCCTTTTGTGCAAATACTAAATTTGATTTCACAAGTTATTTATTTGTCTATTTGTTTAATTAAAAAAATAAGTTGGAAAAAAACTAAATAAACTGCATATAACTGGATTGGTTTTGTTGTCTTTGGCAAGCTTTGGTGGTTACAGAAGTACTTTAGGTAGTATTTTATGCAAAGTAATTTTTGAATTTTGAGTTCTTAGCTAGCTAGAGTTTTGTCTTGCTAGATTTCCGTAGTCGATAGAATTTGTTTTCAGTAGTGTGGCAACAATTTGTGATGACGTGTCTTATATTTAGATTCATAATTGGGACTGATACTTAGATGACATCTAATGGCTATGAAATAACTGATATAACAGGAGGGTTGTACATGTTTGTGATTGCACTTGAAAAGTGCTATTACAAACTCCACTTTTGTATTACTTTTAATACATTTAAGTAGTTTATTTTAAAGATTTATTATTATTTTGTTATTTACAGTGTTTAATTTCTTAATTGTAGGGAAAAAGGTGAAAGACTTGAAGATGATAGTGACTTTAGTGACCTAGATGATGAGGGGAATGATGTGGTTCCAACCCTTCCTAGAATGGGCCAGACTACCCCAAGGAACCAGCAGCAAACGAGGAGTAGAACATGAGAAAGAGAGTTTCTGTGGTTCGGACCCTCTGCCAAACGGTCTGGACCACAATGCACTAAAGGCCAGTTTTTTAACTTCGGGTTTTAGGGTTTCCTGCAATTTTTCTATATAAGGCTATATATGGCTGACCCTAGAGATAGAATATACATTCTTTTACATACCTTAGAGAGTTTAGAGAGGTTTTCTTTTGTTTGTGGATGTTTTTACGTATTTTCGAAGCCGTTGTTATGTTCATTTCAGTCGTGATTGTTTAGATTTCCTTTTCGCAGCTTCTTTTAGAGTACGTTATATTTCGTTCTTTCGATTAATAATATGATTTGTGTTCTTTATTCAATGGATCAATTTAATACATGTTCAATGATTGTTTTTGTTTTACTTAATATCATGTTAGCGTAAAAACCCTAGTTCTTGATTCAACGAATCCAGGAAGAGTGGTTTACTATTAATTATTGGATGTGCGTAGATCTTTCGTAGGGTTTGTAAAAACCATACGAAAAAATCTACCACTTTCGAATCTATTTTAATTTGTTTCAAAAGCTTTCAAAAATAAGAATCTTTGACTATATCCACTGTAATCACTGGTAGAGGTTTTCGATTAAAACCGTTAAATATTTTTTAGCAAATTAAGAATAGATTTCGAATCCAAATCTGATTGGGACTGTTTGAAAAACCTTCGAAAACAAAAGTTTTTGACTAAATTCTCTGTAATCACTGGTAAAAGCTTTTGATTTAAACTTTCTAAATAATTTTTGAACAACCCTAATTCAGATTTGAACCCAAGTGTTTTCTCAGAAAATCTTTCCGGTTTTATTATCCTAAACAAGATTTTAAAACTGAGTATTGAGGATTTTGTGAACTTTAACGAAGACATCCTTCCGATCCATAAATCCTTTTCACGTGAGCTATAGATTGTAGTTATAATGCATCCTATAGTGAACTAGTAAACTACTCGGAATTGCAAGTTAGATCAAGAACTTATTAAATATTATCGTTGTCAATTGAATCTCTTTCATTTGAGTTAATTGAATTGTTTACATTGGCGTTTTAGGTTAGATTATTTTCGTGCAATTAGAAATTAGAGAAAATCGATTTAGTTATTATTTAATCCTTTCAAATTTCAAATCAAAATTTTATTTGTTGAATTTCTGTTATTAGATTATTAACTTATTTTTATTTTGAATTCTTACACTTGCAAAACCTTAGAAATTAGTTTTAATTAACCTTCAAACTTAGTTTACATTCAAATTTAGGATTCCCATTATACCCTAGAAACTAAATAACATAGGCTTCCTGTGAATTCAACCTCAGACTCACCGAGTTAAAACTACACCACACACCCTTGCACTTGGGGGTTAGTTTAGATGCACTATTTAGAAGCGGTCAAGTTTTTGGCGCCGTTACCGGGGAGCCAAAATTTAGTTTTTAGGTTATTTTTATTTTTTTTAAGTTAATTTCTTTTTCATAGTTAATTTCTGCTTCCAAAAAATAAAAAAAATCAAAATTCAAAATTTTCAAACCTTTTCAATCCAAATTAGCATTCCATGGTCCCGACCGTCAGCCCTCTGGTCCGAACCACAGTGAATCTTTCTAGTTATTTTTCTGAGCTTATGAACAGTTGGATTCGAGGGGAAGACGGTAGATTATGACGCCTTGAACCTTTTGCTTTTCCATTAGAATTTGAACCTCCTTTAGAGGAAATTCAAAACCCTAGACTTCCTACTCCACCTTTAGAAATGGCTAAAGAACAAGCTGGTGCTGCTAGGCGTTCCATGAGAGATATCTTGCAGCAAGATAAGCATACTCCTGAGTCTTGCATAGTATGACCAGAAAATCAAAGAGCTTTCAACTTTAAACTCGGGATGATTCAACTGTTGCCTACTTTCCATGGTATGGATTCTGAAAATCCATACGATCATTTAACTCGATTTGGGAACATTTATGTCACTATCAAAGACCAGGGATGTCCCATAGAATTAGTGTTTCTTAAGCTTTTCCCATTTTCTCTTCAAGATAAGGCTGCAAGATGGTTTGAATTTCTATCATCTAATTCCATTCGCACATGGGATGACATGCAAGCCAAATTTCTCAGGAAATTCTTTCCTCCTAACAGAACTGATGCTATACAGCATCAAATACTGAACTTTGCTCCACAAGATAGTGAAACTTTCTATCAAAGTTAGGAGAGGTTTAAAACTCTCCTGCATTCTTGCCCACACCATGGATTTGAAGTTTGGCATCTGACTAGTATCTTTTATGTTTCACTAACGCCACAACTAAAACAATTTATGGAAATAATGTGCAATGGGCAGTTTTGTGACAAAACACTTGAAGAAGCTTTTGAGTATTTTGAATTTTTGGCTGAAAATGCACAAACTTAGGATATCACTGGATCCCAAAGTACTCAAATAACAAGTGTTACTTGATTACACTTGAAAAGTGCAATTACAAACTCTACATTTTGATACAGTTTGATGCATTTAAGTAGTTAATCTTGAAGTTTTATCATTATTTTATTACTTATAGCTTTTATTTTCTTAATTACAGGGAAAATGACAAAATAATTGAGATTAGCAGTGATGAAAGTGGCTGCTGCGGAGAAAAAAAATGGTCTGAAGTTCAAGATGATTGAAGTGGTGTGAGCGGAAGTTCCAGCTTGACACCCTGTCAATATTTTGACCATATCTTTTCACTCACAATTCGGATTGACCTGATTTTTTTTTTTGTTGGAAAGATGACTCAAAGGGCTACAAATTTCATGTTTTAGCCAAAGCCTGAATCCATCATCTTCAAGGTCAAAATCGCATTGGAAGTCAAGGACAGAAAGCTATCAAAAGAAAAAACACAAAAAGTGAAACTTACGCACTATTGTCTGGACACCCCATTTAGGTGTCCGGACAACTGGGACACGCGAGATGATTATTTTATTTCATTTTTAGGGTTTTTCAGCATTGTATATAAACACCTCATTAGCAGCCATTGATTACACTTAAAAGGTGTAATTACAAACTCCCTATTCTTACATTTATTATTGCATTTGGATAAGTAAAGTTGAAGTTTTAGTGTTATCTTGTCATTTACGCTTCCATCTTTCTAATTGCAGGGAAAATGGCGAAGAGATTGAAGTTTATAGCCATGGAAACAGCCTAGAGGATAAAGAAAAAGTCATGCTTCAAACCTTGCCTTGGATGAGCAAAACTAGCCTAAAGACCCTTCATGAAGAAGGAAAAGAAGCAACACAAAAGACATTTGGTGGTCGGGACCCCCCATCCAGATGGTCGGGACCACAGTAAGTTAAAAATGAGAAAAGACCATTCTGTGGTCCCAACCCCCTCTCTAGGCGGTCGGGACCATCGTGTATCCAAAAACCCAGTTTTGAAGCATGCCTTTTAGGGTTTACTTGCAAATATATAAAGGACCTAATGCACGGCCGCAAAGGAAAAACTCTTTTTACATTATTTTTGAGATACTTGGAGAGATTAGATTAGTTTTAGATTAATTTGGAGGGTGTTTTTACGTGATTGAAGATTGTTAATGGAGACGTTTGGAGCACTTTTCTTCCTTATTACTGTGATTTTGAATGGTTTTCTTTCCAAACGATTTCAGCTGTAAGTTCTATTTCGTTATGTTCTTTAATAACATGTTTTGTTTATTTCAAAGAATAGATCGATTGTTTGAGTGCTTGTTTATTGTTTTCATTTTGTTTAAAATGGTTATAGCATAAACCCTAGTTCATGATTCAACGGATCAAGAAAGGGTAGTTCACGAAAACACCTTGGGATGTTCGTAATCCCTTCGCATAGGTTGTGAAACTTCGTTCGAAGGGATCTACTCGATTTAAACTTATTTTAACTTGTTTCGAAGACATTCGAAACCAAAAATTCTTAACCATATTCATTTGAAATCACTGGTATGAGTTTTTGAATATAAACGTTTAAACACTTTCAAACAAGATTAAAAATAAGATTTGAATTCACATCTAGTTTTGTTTAATTGAAAAACTTTCGAAAACAAAGGTCTTTAACCATATTCGTTTGAAATCACTAGTACTAACCTTTGATTTAAACATTCTTAATACTTTTTGAATTAAACCCTAATCTAGAGTTGAATCTAAACATCCCAAGGCAAAGTAGTGAACTACCCAAACTTGAAGTTGAATCAAGAACCTCATTGCTATTAAGTTTGCAATCTAATTTAATTTGGTTATAATTAATTCATTTTGAAGTTTAGAATAGTATTCTTAAATTTAGATGAACTTCTAAAAGTTTTAAATAATTCATTTAAAACCTTGAATTCTTAAATTTAGCCAGTTTATTTGTTTCAAATTGAGCTTTAACTTTGCCAAACCTTAGGATTTAGTTAAACTGAATTCCATAGCTTGCTTAAAACTAAATTTTGACCTTCCTTAATAACCTAGAAATTGAATTACATAGGCTCCCTGTGATTCGACCTCAAACTCACCGAGTTAAAACTATGACTGCCCTCTTGCACTTGAGAGCTAGAACCCAAACACTTTTTAGGGTCGGTCAGCCGTCTAGGGTATCTTTTCGCTAAGCATTCTTGAGACTTTTCTAGGGTTTTAGTTATTTTCTTTTAATTAGTTTGGAGATGTTTTTCAAGTTTTGCACAGCATTGTTCAGAGTTTTCTCAACTTCGGTGATTGTTTGGCATTCGTTTCGTTCTTTGAAGTACGGTACATTATTTGTTTAACTTAATAAAACTTTTCCATAATTTATTAGCATTTGATCTTTGTGTTTATTGTTCTTGATTCATTATTGATGCGTATGGATTTTAATATGAAACTAGCATAAAACCCTAGTTCTTGATTCAACGAATCACGGAAGGATAAGTTACTATGATCTATGGGATGTGCATAAACCCTTCGCATGGTTTGCGAAAACTCATGCATAGGAGTCTACAACTTTCAAATCTATTTTCGTTTGTTTCAAAAACTTTTGAAAACAAAAACCTTTGACTATATTCTCTGTAATCACTAGTAAAAGTTTTCGATTAAAATTTGTTCAATATTTTTGGACGAACTAAAAATAGGATTTGAACTCGAATCTGATTTCGTTTGTTGAAAAGCTTTCGAAAACAAAAGTCTTTGACTAAATTCTCTATAATCACTGGTAAAGATTTTTGATTAAAACTTTCTTAATATTTTTTAGCAAACCCTAAATTGGATTTGAACCCAAGTATTTTTCTAGAAAATCTTTCTAGTTTTATCATCCTAAACGAGATTTTAAAACCGAGTATTGGGAACTTTATGAACCTTAACGAAAACATCCTTCCAATCCATAGATCCTTTCACGTGAGCTATAGATTGTAGTTACAACACATCCTATAGTGAAGTAGTAAACTACCCAGAATTGAAAGTTGAATCAAGAATCATTTTAGTTATCTTGAATGCATAATTTTATTGCTTTCATTATTTTAGTTTCGTTTAATTTTGTATCTTGCTTTTCTATTAGTTAGAATAGAAGTAATTTAATTTCTTGAATTTTAGTTTAGTTTAATTTTTGAAATTTATTTTTATTTGGTTGTTGGTTACTTAATCAATTCTTTTTAAACCCAAAACCTATTTTTTTTCTTATCCTGTCTTTTAAAACGAAACAGTAGGTAAAAGAATTTAGAAAACCCTAGTGTTCAATCTCATAGTTCCTTGTGAATTCGACCTCGGACTTACTGAGTTAAAACTACACCGCATACCCTTGCACTTGGGGGTCACTATTTAGAAGCTGTCATTACTCCTTCTAGAGGTATGCACCAATTAAGTGAAGCTGATGAACTTAGGGCAAAATTAGCAACACTCACTAGAGAAATAGAAACATTGAAAATCAAAAAGGTCTCACAACCTATAAGAGAACTAGTGGCAAACGTCTATTGCGTAGTGTGTGATAGTTAAACTCATAGAATAGATGATTGCCCTATATGCCTTTTTGTAGAGAGGTTGTGCAAGGTCAACCAACTAGCGAACTCTCAGTCCATGCTATAAATCAAAGCCGCCAATCATATAGAGGACAAGCTTTAGGAGGAAATCCTTATTCTAAAACTTATAATCCAGTAGTGAGCAACCATCCAAATTTTAGTTGGAGAAATGAGGGAGCTCACATTCCACAACCATATCATGCACCTCAACCTCTAGTTCCTCAAGTCCCAATGCCTAATCCGAGATTGTCTCAGAATGTGGGACCAACACATGCTCCCTACATTCCTTCAAACAAGAGATCCACAAAAGAAACACTTCAACAATTCATGAATAATCAACATTCACTTTGGGCCCAAAATAATAGAAATTCGGATGACATTAAGAGCCAATTGACTCTTTCAACTCAAACATTAGCTACACAACCAAAGGGTCAATTTCTAGCTCAACCTCATCCAAACCCAGTATTCTAAGCTAAACAGGTTGAAGGATCTTCTAATGTTTCTGGGAATGTAGAGCAAGTTCAAAATATCACAACACTTATGAGTGGAAGAATTGTAGATAAAACCATCCCTCCTAGGAAGGATGAAATGAGTGAAGAGTTGAAACCTAAGTGTGTGGTAAGTGAGAGTAAGAGAGAGGGAAAAGAACCAATCATAGTTGAGGAGTCTATCACTGAAGATAAAATGGAAAAGGAAGAGAAAAATGAGGAGGAACCCATGATAGTGCCCAAGGAATATGTTCCCAAAGCACCTTTTCCTCAAAGATTTCTGAAAGCTAGGAAAGAAGCCCAAGCAGCCGAATTGCTAGAGGTATTCAAACAAATGAAAATTAATTTACCTCTTCTTGACGCAATTAAGCAAATCCCTTCTTATACTAAATTTCTTAACGAATTGTGTACCGTAAAAAGGGGGTTAAATGTGTAAGAGAATGCGTTCTTAACTGAGCAAGCAAGTGCCATAGTACAATGTCGTACACCCCCTAAATATAAAGACCCTGGAAGCCCTACTATATCTTGTTATATAAGGAGATATTATATTAGTAGAGCACTGCTTGACTTAGGAGCAAGTGTGAATTTGCTCCCATATTCAGTATACGAACAATTGGGCTTAGGTGAAATAAAACCTACCTGTGTGACTTTACAACTTGCAGATAGATCAATTAAAGTCCCACGAGGTATAGTTGAAGATGTCCTGGTGCAAGTGGAAGATTTTTATTTCCCAGTAGATTTCATAATCCTAGACACTCAACCACTTACTAGTTTATCTACGCCTAATCAGACATTGGTGATTTTAGGATGACCATTCCTAGCAACATCGAATGCTTTAATTAACTGTAGGAATGGATCCATGAAAATGTCATTTGGTAGCATTGAGTTTGAAACAAATATTTTTCATGTTACCAAACAACAAAGAGAAATGCCTGATGTACAAGAGGTAGACATAGTAGAGGCTCTAGTCCAAGATTACGTAGATCGTGAATTTGTGGAGGATCCTTCAGAGAAAGCTATTCGCTTTAGTGAGAAGAATTTGAATTCCATGATATCAAACCAAGAGCTAGGAGTAGTAGTTAATTGGTTGGAATTGTGCCCAATCATGTCAATAGGCAAGTGGACACCAACCTTTGAAAATCTGGGACCTCTTTTAAATAAAGCAGAGTCCTCAGAAGTAAAAGCTCCTAAACCTGATAGAAAACCTTTACCCTATAATCTGAAATATACTTTTCCAGGTGAGGGGGAGACATATCCTATAGTCATTTCTTATGAACTAACTGTCCATCAAGAACAAACATTAGTTGGACTTTTGAAAAGTCATAAGAAAGCTCTAGGATGGTCAGTGGCTCACCTGACTTCTATAAGTCCTCTCCTTTGCACACATCGTATATATCTAGAAGAGGATGCCAAACTAGTTCATCAGATGCAACGACGACTCAATCCGAATATGAAAGAAGTAGTTAGAGCTAGGGTATTAAAACTACTAGATGTAGGGATAATTTATCCTATCTCTGATTCTAAGTGGGTGAGTCCTACACAGGTAGTCCCTAAGAAATCAGGGATTACAGTAATTCGGAATGAGAATAATGAGTTAGTACCAACTCGAATTCAAATTGGTTGGCGAGTGTGCATCGATTATAGAAAGCTCAATGCAATCACATGCAAAGATCACTTTCCTCTTCCATTTTTAGACCAAATTCTAGAAAGAGTAGCTGGCCATGCTTATTATTGCTTTTTAGATGGGTACTCAGGGTATAATCAAATAGAGATAACATTAGAGGACCAAGCCAAAACCACTTTTACCTGTCCTTTTGGTACCTTTGCGTACAAAAGAATGCCCTTTGGCCTGTGTAATGCCCCTGCTACCTTTCAACACTGTATGATGAGTATCTTTAGTGAAATGGTAGAAGAAATAGTCGAGGTATTCATAGATGATTTCTCTGTTTATGGAGATTCGTTTAAGTAGTGTCTTAAAAACCTTGAGTTAGTTTTGATACGATGTGAGGAAAAGAACTTAGTGTTAAATTGGGAAACGTGCCATTTCATGGTCACCCAAGGAATTGTATTAGGATACATAGTATCTAAAGAAGGCATTCAAGTAGATCAAGCTAAAGTAGAGCTAATTCAAAAGCTTCCCATTCCTCAAATTGTGAGGGATATTAGATCATTTTTAGGGCACGCTGGATTTTATAGAGATTCATTCAATCTTTCAATGAAATTTCCAAACCCTTATGTCAATTGCTGATACAAGACACCCCATTCGAATGGACTCCCTAGTGCCAAAAATCCTTCGATACACTTAAGGTTTGTTTAACTTCAACCCCTATTCTTCAACCTTCTGATTGGTCACTTCCCTTTAAACTTATGTGTGATGCAAGTAATCATGCTATTGGGGCTGTGTTAGGACAAAGAAGAGATAAAAAGGTGCATGTCATTCACTATGCTAGTAAGACCTTAAATGATGCACAGAAAAATTATACAACGACTGAAAAAGAATTACTAGCAGTTGTCTTCACCCTTGAGAAATTTTAATCTTATCTCATTGGTTCAACAGTAATTGTTTTTACTAATCTTTCAGCACTTAAATACCTGTTGACCAAGCAAAAGGCCAAACCATGATTAATCCGATGGATATTACTTCTGCAAGAGTTTGACCTTGAAATAAGAGATAAGAAAGGTGTTGAGAATGTTGTAGTGGATCATCTATCATGTTTGCCGGTAGGAGTTTATTCCCATGATGATACTCAAATCAATGATAGCTTCCCAGATGAACAATTGTTTTACATAGAAGCAACAGCCTCTAACCCCCATTGGTATGCTGATATTGCTAACTATCTAGTGATAGGATGAATTCTGAAAGAATAGAACTATAAGGATAGGAAGAAGTTTCTTAGAAATGTACGAGTTTTCTTTTGGGATGATCTGTATTTATTTAAATATTGCCCTAATCAAGTGATACGCCACTGCATCCCCGAATGGGAAGTTCTAAGTATAATTGAATTTTGTCACTTGCAAGCATATGGTGGCCATTTTTCCACAAACAAAATAGCCGTTAAAATTCTCCAAAGTGGATTCTATTGGCCTACGCTATTTAAAGATGTACATCATTTTTGCACCACATGCGATAGATGCCAATGCTTGGGTAGTTTGACATGTAGGAACATGATGCCTCTATCTCCCGTTCTTGTTTTAGAAATTTTTGATTGTTGGGAAATAGATTTCATGGGTCCTTTTCCAATTTCATTTGGTTATGAATTCATTCTAGTTGGGGTTGATTATGTCTCCAAATGGGTAGAGGCAATTGCCACGAGAACTAATGATCATAAAATCATGCTCAAATTCCTCCATGAAAACATATTCTCACGATTTGGGGTACCTCGAGCAATTATTAGTGATGGAGGTAAACATTTCTGCAACCGGCCAGTAGGAAACCTACTGCACAGATATGGGGTAGTGCATAAAGTAGGTACTGCATATCACCCCCAAACAAGTGGCCAAGTAGAGCTTGCAAATAGGAAAATTAACCAAATTTTAGAAAAGACTGTTAATCCAAACCACAAGGATTGGTCACTGAGGCTGATCGATTCCCTATGGGCATATTGCACTACGTATAAAACTACTTTGGGAATGTCACCTTACAGGTTAGTTTATGGTAAGCCATGCCATTTGCCTGTAGAATTAGAACATAAAGCTTATTGGGCAATTAAGCAATTCAATATGAACATTGATGAAGCTAGGCTATACCGTAAACTGCAGATTACAGAAATGGAGGAATTACGGAATGATGCATACGAGAATGCATTAATTTTAAAGGAGAAGATAAAGAAAGTGCATAACCAACATATTGCACAACGTTCATTTCATGAAAGTCAAAAGGTACTACTTTATTGCTTACGACTTCACCTATTTTTGAGTAAATTGCAATCTAAGTGGTCGAGGGCATTCATTGTGATGCATGTATCAGACCATGGAGCCATTGAAATAGAAAACCCGAAGAATAGGAATCGATTTAAAGTTAACGAGCATAGGCTTAAACCCTATTTGGATAATCTTATTGGTTTAGTTGAATCATGGGATCTCCTCGATCCCTCACCTTATGAGTAATCCGGGACTAGCTAATTATTGTAATTGTACTATATCTAGGCTTAGGATAGTTTTTAATTTTTCCATGTTTTAGGATTTAAGACCCTAGTTTAGATCTTTCTTCAAATTTGGAAAAACAAAGCAAAACAAAGTTGCGTTTCCTATTCTGTGGTCCCCACCATCTGGCAAACAGTTGGGACCACAGTAAGTTGATGAGCAGGAAATTAGGCTGAGACCATTTTGTGGTCCCCATCGTCTACGGATGGTCCGAACCCTGTAATTCCTTAAAGTCTGAATTCGGCCACTTCAACTTCAAAATTCTCTCTCATAATTTCCTCTCCTCTCGATTTCTTCTTCTACCTTCGTGCTCTCCTTCACAGATTGGCTTCCCCGAGCTCTAATTGGATTCAATTTCATCTCTATCATCCTATCCACTCGGCTACAAGGTAAGTTCCTCTCGATTCTAGCACTAGGTTGCTATCATTTTATCTCTCTTTAACTTTGAGCTTAATAGCTCAAAAGTTCCCACTTTCTTGAGAAATTACATCTAGTTTTGAATTTTAAATAATGTGTAAAACACTATTGCTTCTTTGGGTTGATTTTTTTCAATCCCAACATGTTTTGGAACATGGGTCATACATTAGGTCTGCAACTTGCTTATTCTTCAAATTGTGCGAAAAATTCTTTGTTTCAATAGTTGTTTTGTTTAAAAAGGACCCCATTTTGGTGGATATTGTATGGCCACCTAAATGATCAAGAGGACCCTTGCATGGTGGATGTGTATCATCTTATACTTATCGCACTTGACACATTCACCATGGTTTAAATTTTCATCATTGTCAATAGAATTGGGCCACTGAATTTGTGTGGACATAGGATGCTCTGTTGATTTCAATATCTATTCTTAATGTTTTGTAGCTTCCATGGCCCCATGGGTTAAGCACAGTGCGAATAGGAAAATTGGGTCACATTCTTTTGATAGACCGAGATTTTGGAAGGATGAAACTGAACGTAATTATGATGATATTTGGGTTGACAAACCGGTAGTCATTGAAAGATATTGGCAAATTGAACACTTTAGGAGGGAAGACTTCATGTTAGAACAAAATTTTGAAGGGCGACAATGGCTTCACATCGCCAAATTCTGTGCCTACTGTGTCATTGACTTGGTTAGGGAATTCTTCACCAATTTCAAAGAAGGATCGATCATTAGGAGACGGGGTAGAGAGCGTCTTATAAGTTGGGTCTGAGGGGTTGAAGTTATTCTTACACCAGACGATTTTGCTCAAGTGTTTCAATTACCCCAAGTGCAGAATCCTAAATTCACTTATCTGGCTTAGGGTACCCCACCTTTTCTTACCTTTGTGTCAGAAATATTATCAGAAGGCCAAGAGTTGGTTGGGGAATATAGGAAGCCAGCTTCAGTACTTAAAGATAAATATTGGGCACTCCATATGTTCTCATGTACCAACTTGTTGCCCCAAAATAGAAATGCAGATTGTACTCCTATTAGAGCTCATTTGATTTACGCTATTGGGATGGGGATGACAATCGACTTACCTTCCTATCTTTGGCACCAAGTGGTCTACGCTTGTGAGCATTCAGGATCTTTGGCAGCTTTACCCTTTGGAGGAGCCCTAATTGAGATCTTTAGGCGAAAGGGGGCCCAAATTACAGATGACATGCCCATTGCCTTGGGATTGCAGCCCTTTAACATTACATCTTACACTAAATCCCGCAGAGCACTAGCTAAGAAAAAGCGAAAAGTTGAAGAACTAAAGGAGGGTGGGCCATCTCAAGTTTTGGAGGAATCAGACAACGATCAAGAGGTCACTAATGCGGAGTTGGTTAAACAGATTAGAGTACTTGCTGAGTGCATTAGTCACATGGAGTAGAACTAAGAAGACAATCATCAACTTCTCCTGCGCATTCACCAGTCCTAGCAAACTCAAGGACATCTTCTGCAGAGTATCTTGGACCATATCAGGGACTCCTTTCCACCTCCTCCTCCTTAGTGATGGGATATTAGTACTTCTCTTTGCTTTTGAGAGTTTAGGACTATGTATTCATTGTATTATCTGTTATTCCTAAAACTCTGTAATCTTTAATATTTATTTTTGGTATTCAGACTATTTGTAACCTTTAATGATTACTATTTATTTTTGTTTATTTTTCTTTTAATGTAACTCTATTTTCTTTGTTTATGGTTATTACCTTATGTTTGGTTAAACTGTTAATTCTACTCTTAAAATTGTGTTCTATATTTCTTTTGTAAGCACAGGCTTGTCATGACTAGTCCTAATACTGATATTGATAATCAAGGGATAAACTCTAACATGTTAATTGGAAGAAAACATAAGTGGGAGGACATACCTTACATATACACTGAGGAAAGTGATTCTGAATATTTTGAGGATGACTTGGCAGCATGGCCCAATGAGTGTTTTATTGAGAGTAATTCTCTGCCATTACCACTAATATTCCATCCACTTGTTCTTTTAACACCCGACCAACTACTTAAGGGGCAAGGGTGGGATGAGGTTGACTTACAAATCCTTTTAGATATGGAATGGACTGAAATTACTATCCCCGCTGAGTGGCCTGATGCACCCACCTATGACATAGACATTAACACTAAAACCAAATCTGAAATGAGTAATTATTCTGACTATCAAGACATGCCACCTTTGGAAACTTTTGCGTCTGAGGGTGCTGACAATAAAACTGAAGAAAATATTAACAATTTTAACGAGTCGGACTAGGAGGACTTTGGTATATCATTGCAATCAATTTTTGAATTTTGATGTGCTTTAGCATCATTTGAGGCCAACTTAAGGTAATTCTCAACCCTACTAATTATTTTACTTTTCCTTCTGCTTACATTAGTATTAGTTTTTCCCTTTTGCATTTATATTATGAGTCACTTTCACTGAAGTTGGGGGGTATATTAGATGCCACTTTCAGCGACTTGCATAATGGGTGCATGTATGGTTTATTTTGTGCTTTATTCTTTTATACTTTTGGAGTTATTGTTTCATGCTTATCATCATGCTTACTATTGCACACTACAGACCCACATATGCATCATGGTTCTCATATTGAGGACAATGTGAATTGTAAGTTAGGGGGTAGGGTTCACATGACGATCTTTTGTGCCAAAATTGCAAAATTTTAAAAAAATTTTGAGCATCCTTAGGCCTAAATACATGAATTTAGCACATTTGTACCTACATGTTAGTCTTTTTTGGTTCGGTTGATTGTGGAATTGAACGAGAAAGTGATAAGTAAGTTTTGTTCAAGCTTTAATAGGAAACTTAGTTTAAGTTGATTGTATAATGACCTTGTGCATATTTGACTATCATAGAGAAGAGTTTATGTGCTTAGGAGTGGATTTTGTGTAACATGGGTTAATTGAGCATTCTTGAACTAGGTGGAGACTTATACACTTTAATGGTGAGCTTTTGAGCCTATTTTTTTCTTGAGGGGTGGCACATAATCACAACTCTCTTGTTCTTCACTTTGGTTTTCAATGCACCAATTGCATCACACACACTTCCATGAGTTTTCACTTGGCACATTATGAGTTGTTGCAAGCTTTGAACATGATGCTAGGCCTTCTTTGCTATTTTGGGCCTTCATATCCTTTCTTGGTTATGAATTACCCTAGGAACCAAGTTGAAGCCTTTTAATAAAGTGCGTGATATATTTATATATATTTTTTTCTTGGTTCCCATCTCATATATTATCCCTTAGCCTTATTCACACACTTTAAGCCTTACCCTCACATGTCTTGGGTTGTGAAAGTACCATAATGTCAATGATGTGAATGGGGGTTGGGAATGGAAATTTTTTAGAACATATTGAGAGGAAATATTGGGTGGAGAATTCAACTGATATATTTCACTATTTCAAAAAAAATAGTAAAAGAAAAAGGAAAGAAAAGAAAAAAGAAAAAAAAATAGAGAAAGAAAAAAAAAGTTTGTCATTCCTTTTTGCTTGTGTAATTTTGGGAC
This sequence comes from Vitellaria paradoxa, assembly GCA_019916065.1. Classification (NCBI taxonomy): domain Eukaryota; kingdom Viridiplantae; phylum Streptophyta; class Magnoliopsida; order Ericales; family Sapotaceae; genus Vitellaria; species Vitellaria paradoxa. The sequence continues at coordinate 30,112,889 of CM034238.1, forward strand.
TTGGACATTGTATTATAATTATTGAGAATGTCCCATGAGTAGTTTGTAAGTTTGTGAATAAGCTTCTTGTTGGGATCCTTGTTGGGGTTTGGGAAGGAAATGGGTAGTTCGGGACTTGTGCGCACTTGAGCATCTTTATCCCAAGACATGTGCTTTGATTTCCATATCCTCCATTGTTAACCATTACCCTTCGCTAAGTTACAACCAAAACAAAGACCTAGTGGATTCTAAGCAAGCAACTCTTATATTGTGCATGTAGTGGTCTTATGTAGGTTGTGTGGTGTGATTTCTTACACTTGCATTGGAACATGGTTATGAGATGTCCACTTTGAATTTCATTTCAGTTCACTTACTTATTTTCGGGGTTATATGTAACTAGGATAGCATCATATGCTAATAAGTATGTGTGAACCCTTGATGAGTGAATGCCGCCTTTCTATGTGTGGTACCCTGTGAGCATTTGAAGTCAAAACCTAGTTCCGTTTATGCTCTTGCAACCTTATTGAATGAATGAAACAATTTTGCACATGTGCTTTTTCTACTTTGATAGTCCATGCATTTATGCTTAGCACTTGGGAATTACACATGATATTTGGGTTTTGTGACTTGTTGGGCTTGAGCTTGATTCATTTTTTATCTTTATCACTCTTTGACACTTTGAGACCATGCCATAGATGTTTGTGGGTAGCATCATTGCAAACCCTCACGAGACCTTACTCGTCCACTAGGGGGAACCTAGGGGTTTAAACGGCTTGCTGCACGTAGCTAAGTGTAGCTGTGTTTCCAACGAAAAGAGAAATAGGATAGTAGTTGCATTTCACTTTAATAAAGGGCATTGCTAAGGACTAGCAACACTCAAGTTAGGGGGTGTGATTGCACTTGAAAAGTGGTATTACAAACTCCACTTTTGTATAACTTTTAATACATTTAAGTAGTTTATTTTAAAGATTTATCATTATTTTGTTATTTACAGTGTTTAATTTCTTAATTGCAGGGAAAATGGTGAAATACTTGAAGATGATAGTGACTTCAGTGACCTAGAAGATGAGGGGAATGATGTGGTTCCAACCCCTCCTAGAATGGGCCGGACTACCCCATGGAACCAGCAGCAAATGAGGAGCAGAACATGAGAAAGAGAGTTTCTATGGTCCGGACCCCCTGGCAGACGATTCGGACCACAATGCACTAAAGGCCCGCGTTTGTAACTTTGGGTTTTAGGGTTTCCTGCAATTTTTCTATATAATGGCTATACATGGCCGACCCTAGATATAGAATATACATTCTTTTACACACCTTAGAGAGTTTGGAGAGGTTTTCTTTTGTTTGTGGATGTTTTTACGTATTTTCGAAGCCGTTGTTACGTTTGTTTTAGCCGTGATTGTTCAGATTTCCTTTTCGCAGCTTCTTTCAGAGTATGTTATATTTCGTTCTTTCGATTAATAATATGATTTGTGTTCTTTATTCAGTGGATCAATTTAATACATGTTCAATGATTGTTTTTATTTTACTTAATATCATGCTAGGGTAAAAACCTTAGTTCTTGATTTGACGAATCAAGGAATGGTGGTTTACTATTAATTATGGGATGTGCGTAGATCTTTCGTAGGGTTTGTAAAAACCATGCAAAGAAGTCTACCACTTTCAAATCTATTTTAATTTGTTTCAAAAGCTTTTTGGAAAGCTTTTGAAAACGAGAATTTTTGACTATATTCTCCGTAATCACTAGTAAAGGTTTTCAATTAAATTGTTTAATATTTTTTAGCAAATTAAGAATAGATTTCGAATCCAAATCTAATTGGGATTGTTTGAAAAACCTTCAAAAACAAAAGTTTTTTACTAAATTCTCTGTAATTACTGGTAAAAGCTTTTGATTTAAACCTTCTAAATAATTTTTGAACAACCCTAATTCGAATTTGAACCCAAGTGTTTTCTCAGAAAATCTTTTTGGTTTTATTATCCTAAACAAGATTTTAAAACTGAGTATTTGGGATTTTGTGAACTTTAACGAAGACATCCTTTCGATCTATAGATCCTTTTCACGTGAGCTATAGATTGTAGTTATAACGTATCCCATAGTGAACTAGTAAACTACCCGGAATTGCAAGTTAGATCAAGAACTTATTAAATATTATCGTTGTCAATTAAATCTCTTTCGTTTAAGTTAATTGAATTGTTTACATTGACGTTTTAGGTTAGATTATTTTCGTGCAATTAGAAATTAGAGAAAATCGATTTAGTTATTATTTAATCCTTTCAAATTTAAAATCAAAATTTTAATTGCTGAATTTCTGTTATTAGATTATTAACTTATTTTTATTTTGAATTCTTTCACTTGCAAAACCTTAAAAATTAGTTTTAATTAACCTTCAAACTTAGTTTACATTCAAATTTAGGATTCCCATTATACCTTAAAAACTAAATAACATAGGCTCCCTGTGAATTCAATCTCGAATTCATAGAGTTAAAATTACACCGCACACCCTTACACTTGGGGGTTAGTTTAGACACACTATTTAAAAGTGGTCAGTTTGCTAGTGGTTGGTTAGACTTAGAGGAGTGTAATAGATCAATTAATTGCTAGTTTTTGCATAGTTTACCATTGCAGTTCCATTATTGTTACTGTTTGTTTGTTGTCGTGTTTTCTGTGATGCTGAAGTTATTAGTGGGAATGCTGAATTTTTTTTTTTTTTTGGGACCTACTTAATGTTGTGTGAATATTTGTAGTATGTTAGCTAATGCAAATGAACTTGCTGAGGTGGCCTTGGAGTTCGACAAAGAGTTAAAGCTTCCCTTCCTGCAATAGAATGCTATTAGTCTCTTTCTGTAATTAGAAAGTTAGTTGCAAGATTAGCTTGGATTGAATGCACAAATATCCCGCATCAATTGCTTCAGTTGTTGCTTTAGCTAACTATGGAATGTGATTTGAAGGTGTTGTAAAGTTGACTTGATTATTTTAGAATTTTTTATTTGGTTAGATCTTAACCTATATGTTGATAGATGCACTTATATGAAGGTTGCTTTTACTAATTATAGGATGAATCGTATAGGGCTTTAATGGTCTAGGGCTTGAGTTTAGTGTATACCCGGGAAATGCCCCAGGATTTTGTAATTATTTTTTTAATACATATTATTTCTTACCATTTAAAAAAAAAAAGAAAAAAAAAAAAAAACAAGTCTCACACCATGCATAATATTCATCAGTTATAGATGTTATCATAAAAAAATAATATTGCTTTTCTAGTTTGTATTTAGATTAAGGTTTTGTCATAAGAATATAAAGAAATTTAAAATTTACAAAAATTAATACATCAATGAATTAATTTTTTTATTTTAGTTATTGTATTAATTTTTTATTTTACTATATTTTTAATCCATTCAAATAAAAACATATATTTAAAATTTTATATTTTCATTTTTCTATTTTTTATTTTATTTTTCCTTTCCCTTTTTATTTTGCTTCATCAAATTATTACTGCAAATATAAAGAAAACAGGAATCAGGATGACTCGAACCCGAAAATGTTAGTATGGATGAGGGTGCGATTTTTCATTTGACCAAGCTACTTGCAATTAAAAAAAAAAAAAAAGTTCTTCTAATTGAGCTATGCAACATGCATGTGAAAAATTAAAAATAAAATTATTCAAATTAAATACAACCACATTTACAATAACAAATCACAAGACTATGGCATGGCATATTCATATTAATTTCCTTTGCTCATAATCCATTTTGTCCCAGTTAACTAGGTGCACAATTATTAAAGTAACATTCACCCTTGAGCACTACAATCAACTAATGAGACATGATTAGTGTTACAAATTGATGATTATCAAAGATCAAAAACCTAAAAAAAAGAAAAATTTATGCAGTTGGACTTTCTTCTTCACATCTTATTTATATTCACTTGTCTTATTTCTTTAAATTATTTTTGACTAATTTTTGCCTTGCAATAAAAATTTGATGTTGATTGAAGAGATGTTCTATAGTGATGTTCTCATATTTACAAAAGTAAAAGAGATTTTAGATATTTAGTAATAGAGCTTTATTTGAAATCTTGTAAATTGACTTGATAAGGTATCGAATTGAAAGCAAGAGATTTTGTTATTTTACACACAATGCACCTTTTTTTAAAGGGAAAGGTTTGCCTATGCTGTCCTATTGTTAGCATAGATGTTATTCCACACCTGTTGTTGGCATTGATGCAATTTGGAATTGGTTGTTCCTTAAAAGATAATAAGCATCAAGTGTAAAGTTAAAAAATTGTAGCAAAACTCATTTGAGATTGCTTGGCATCTCCTACAAAAGTAACAAACTAACAGAAATCTGGCCAAATATGTTTTTTCCTTAGAGCAAAAGATTTGTTTCATTACTATCTTGCCGATACAAAAATACAATATTTATTTTTATAGGTCAAAATCCCAATTTATAAATTTAAATAATTATCGTCAAATTACATCAATTTGTTGTGAATGGAACTCGTATAACTATTAATGTGATCCTACATACCTGTTTGAGAGAATTTGAAGTTGAACTAAATTATCCATCAAACAGACAATTTGAAAAGAAAATCAAAAACAACGGGCATTGTCCACTTTCTGAGGCAGCTTCTCAGACTACAACATTGCAAACTTTAAAACCTCTTGATAGAAATAACTAATGCCATTCCCATTCAAGAACTCTTCAAGCACTTTCTTGGCTCTACGAGGGTCGGAGCTTTCGCATTCAATCTGGTAACAAAGTGCGATTCGTCGAGTCCCAATTTTAGCCCATTCCAATCATGCACTGTTCTCACATTCCTAAACCCACCCAAACACACCAACCCTTTATCTCCAAACCCAAATTCCTCTTTCACTCTCTTTACAATCTGCGACTAATCAACTGGCAATAGCCACCATGGCTCGACGATACTGGCACGGTTGATGGAGGGATCGATGGGCTCTTCATCCTCCTCGACACGGCTGATTCCGACGGAGATTAGAGGCTTGGCTTTGAGTAAGATGACATGGTGGGATTCAACGCTATCGTAGAAGTGGAGACGGAGGACGGTGAGGCTCAAGGAGAGCTTCACATTGGCATCGTCGAAGAATACATTTTCTCGGATTAGTGCTTTGGTGCGGACGGGAGAGAGGAGTTCAGAGAGTCTCCGGTGAGAGGTGTTGTCCGGTAGGCGGAGCTATGTTGCTTGAGAGTTCTAAAGCATCCAAGATATGGGGAGTTCTCTCTGTGGTTGTTGTCGCAGCGAATGAGCCCCCGGAAGACCGTGAGTAGTGCTGGTTGTAGTTATGATAGACTACTATATTTTGCAAATGTTTGGGGTTTGAAGGATGATTGTATGACGTCGTTTATCTGCGAATCGGAGCGACTTCAGGCCCCAGGTTTGAAAATGGTCTACCCCGGTTAAGAAAAAAAATATTACCTAAACCTTCATTGGATTTGTGTATATAATTTATTTAATATGTGTAACTTTCAATTTAAATGTGTGTAACTTTTTACTAAGTTTGTGCAAAAGAGAGCAAAGCTTGTTTGGACCTGCAGCGTGAATTCCAAAGGATTTGTTAGGGTTTTTGTTTGAACAACTGAAGGCCTAGAAGTTAGCGCTATGAATCCGAAGTGGTCCTTCATAGTTCATGAATTGCACGTTGGGCTTTGTTCCAGTCCCTCCAAGGCCTTGGAAGGCCCGCTAGCAAATTTTAAATATCTGCATGCCTTTATTTCTTCTTTTCTTCGTTATTCTTTTTTCCTTTTGTTTTTTTAAATCTTGATCTTATTCTTATTCTTATGTTCATTTTATTTATTTTATTTATTTTTTTAGCCCCTATATAGCCATTCAAACTTGGTTTTGGTTCATTTTTCTTTTTCCAAAGGGTAATTAGTATTCTTAATTTTTAAGTAATTATACTTTTTTTTTTATAGGTAAGTAATTATTCTTATTGTCTTTCAATATTTAAAAATTAAAGTTACTTCCCTTATTTTGAAATATTGCTAACATTAACCCTTTTTCGTTAAATTAATCATTAAAACTTAAAAAGAAATGTCAAAACAACAAAATTTTGAATACTTTTCTATTTTATCCCTCCATCTCTCACATCTTTGTCAGTTTTCCTTGTAAAAATTTTTAAAAATCTTTTATTTTTATTTATTTTTATTATCTATGTTCAGTGATTTTTGTAAATAATTAAAACTTCCAAAGATATGAGAGAGAAATAAGTAAAAGAGGAAAAACACATAAAATTTTGATTATTTTAACATTTTGTATTAAGTTTTATGATTAATTTGACAGAAGCGAGTTAATGTTAATAACATTTCAAAATAAGATATATAAATATAATTTTTAAATGTTGAGAAATAATAGATGTAATTGGAGATATGTGTAATTTACTTTTTTCTAACTTAGGTGGCAAAATTTCGACTCCTAGTCAAGCATGCATGTGTGGCCAAAAATATTGTCCTCCCATCATGGAATGTCAACCTTACAAGGGCAGCGAAACAAAATAGTCACAACCACCTTTTAGTTTATGTATCGTGTTGTCTCTGCAGATCATTGATCATTTACCCGATGGGAGAACAGAAAACGCGTCGTGAATTAATCCACAACCAGTGAGGATGCTTCTGGGTGATATAAATCAGTGCAGTTACTCTATCAACGTATCAGCCTTTTATAGATTGAAACTCATTCTTTGGCCAAGTAATATTATAGCAACTTAGTCACAATTTAATTACACGTCAAAAGTTACATAGGTGATTCAGACTGTACCAAAAATATTACAAATTCAGGTAAGTAAGTATGTAAAAGTTATGTATCAACCTATATTACTCTATCCAACGTATCAATCTTTTTTAAATTAAAACTCGATCTTTGACAAAGCAATATCTTAGCAATTCAATCACACTTAATTACATGTCAAAAGCTACAAAGGTGATTCAAACCATATCAAAAATATTATAAATTCAAATGGGTAAGCATGTAAAATTTATATATCAGCCTAAAAAGAGATGCTATATGCAATTGATCGATCTTTTAAATTAAAATTCGATCCATGACAAAATATAGTAGGAAAACACACCAAATGCTATAATTGAAGTACAAAACTATAACTTCTAAAACAAAAAGGTGAATCAATATCTCATTTATTTACTGAAATATCATTATTATATCATTTTATAATAGTATTTTTAATTTAAAATTTAAAAGATTGATATGTTGGGTAGAGTAACCATTCTAATAATAAGTTCGTTTCTTGTAAAATATAAACTTTTTTAACAGTGAATAAGTCTTATTTTTTGAGTTTGTGCTTAAATTAGGTGGGTCAGTTGGCTATATCAAACTAATTGGGGGTTTTAAAAAAAAGGAAAAAAATTATATCTAAAAAATTTTCATATGTTCTTAAAATAATTCATATACTAATATTTTAGACTTGAAAAGTTCCTAAAATTTTTGAATTTGAGAATTTTCTTATAAAAATGAACGACATGATTAAAAGTTACTAAAAAATAAAAATAAAAAAATTGATGAAAAATCATATAAAACAAACAGAAAAAGAAGTCAAAATTAAATAAAGTAGTCATTTGTTTATTACTAAACTAAACTTAATCAACTTAGTCAAAATAAAACATTTACACCATTTTCTAAATACGAGTTATTCATACAAAAGGTGAGAAATTTGGAATAATGGTTGGAGACAAATGAAAATAAGTGATTTGGAGGAGATCACTTGAAAAATATTTAGTGCCCATTTTAGTCAACTCTCCACCATCTTTTCTCGTAGGTGAAATTGAAATATTTTAAAATATTTCAAAATTTTTAGTATATATAAAATATTTAAAAATTTTTATTTATAGATATTTATTCTAACCATTTGAGACATAAAATTACATATTAAAATAAATATATTATAAATACGTATTGTTTCTTTGAATTATGATAAATTTCAATATTATTTAAAATTAAGATAAATATTAAAATTAAAAAGAGAATAAATTTAAAATAATTAAATATATATCTATATATATATTAAATTTGAAGCTTTTCTATTGAATGAGGACCATTGGTGGATATCATATTATTATGCTCACCATCCAGTTCTTAGTAGTATAACCAAGTAGAAATTTTGGTGGCACTTACATGATAACGTCTTAATTTTGTACAAACGAAAATGAGAGGGTAGCATAAGAATTTTTTGGTTTCCCAAACTTTGCAAGTAATTAGAGGTGGTTACACTATATATAGACTCGAAAAGAGCGAGGTTTTTGACTGTCCAAAGAAAAGTTTGCAAAACCTTGAGAAAGTTATCACTAATCAACATCCACTGTTTGGATTAACTCCCAGTCTTTTTGTCTCCCAACATCAGCCCAAGCAGACCTTGCCCCTCGCTTGGACCAAACCTTGTCCTCACCACCTTCATAGCCAATATCCCTAATTTAATCCACCATTTGAGACATAAAAATAAAAGAAAAAGAAAAAAGCTTTGTCCCCACCACCTTCTCAGCTATATAATATCCCTAATTTAATCTACCATTTAAGAAATAAATTAAAAAAGAAAAAAAGTAAAGTTGGCTGCAGGGGCCAACATACAGCTAATGGAGCATCTCATGCCTGGTCAGAAATATTGACACCCCTCTTGCTTTTCTCCAGAGGTTTCGATCACGTCTCCTTGCTTTTTCTTTTTCAATTCTTTTTAACATTCTATTTTATTTTTGCTTTTAGTGTTCCACCCACACCCCCCCTCCCACAACAAAAGCTTCTTTATTCTCTAGCTTCCGTAATACAAGAAGATTGAAAGCTCTCCGGTTCTCAAGACACTTCAATTCCTTTTCCTCCCTAAATGCACATCATCAACTTCACATTTCATTAAACTAGAAGAAGAAGAAAATGGATGGATTTGATTATGAGGAACTCGAAGCAGCCACTGAGAGCTTCTCTCCCTCTCGGCTCATCGGCAAAGGAAGCCATGGATGCGTTTACAGAGGGATCCTCAAAGATGGGAAGCTCATCGCGATAAAGAAGCCGTCGCTAGGCCTTCAAAAGCTCGGAGACAAGTCAAAGCTCGAAAACGAAGTAAGAATACTATCATCTCTACCCCGAAAAAGCCCAAATCTCATCAACCTACTAGGAACAAGCCATGACTGTGCGCAAAACAAGGTCCTTGTTATGGAATATATGCCAAATGGGAATCTCCATGACTTGCTTCATGTGGGTTCAATTTCAACTTCAAGTTCAACCCCACTAACATGGACTAAAAGAGTCCAAATGGCTATCCAAGTGGCTGGGGCAGTGCAGTTCCTCCATGACTCCAAGCCTTTGATTATTCATAGAGATATCAAATCTGCTAACATTTTGTTTGACTCGGATTGGAATGCCAAGTTGGCCGATTTTGGGCTTGCTGTGAGACAGGATGAGGATGCCGAGGTGGGTCGGTTTGTCGACTCACTGAGCCGACCCGCTGGCACTATAGGGTACTTGGACCCTTATTACACCACCCCATGCAAGCTGAGTACTAAAAATGATGTGTTTAGCTTTGGGGTTGTGTTGCTTGAGATCATTAGTTGTACTAAGGCAATTGATGTTTCCAGGGTTCCAGCTTCTGTAGTGGAATGGGCTTTACCTCTTATTGAAGGGCAAAAAATGGAGCAAATTTGTGACAAAAAGGCTGGATTAATGCCTTTGTACATCCGGGGCACGGTACAAAAAATGTTACAAATTGCAGCAAGTTGCGTCTCCCCAGAAGAGGATCGCAGGCCATCAATGGGAGAAATAGTGATGGAGATTGAAAATTGTTTTGTCGAGCGCGATAGACTTCCTATTTGGATGAATGTCTTGTATAGGGTTTTGAAAAGACAACGAAATTTGATAAAAAAACGAAAGAATAGTATCACAGCTGCCGCCACCACCACCATCATATGTGCAGCCCACGAAGGAAATGCTGGTGAAGAGTTTTTACAAAGAAAGATGTTGTTAAGGGAAGTGCTGGCTGATGTTACACTGAAATGAATCAAGTGTGGTTTTTCCATACATGACTGAGTCATTCACCTCACAACCCGGCCGAGTGATGAAATCGGTCTGGTCAATGAACATATACACGTCGGTCTCCACCTTGGGAAAAAAAAAAAAGAAAAAAAAATCTAGCTGATCTGCAGGGCATGCACTACTCCAAAACACAAGATATATTCCCCCAAAAGTTGGTGGGAGTAGGCAAGCTTTTGTTCAATGGCCTGTCATTTCATTCTGATGGGTTACAAGTCCTTTTATAACCCTTTAATTTAAGGGGGCCTTTGTGGGGAGTGCAATTCACCTCTCATGTGCTTATTTTTTTGGGTTAGTTTACAGTTCATGCTTTTGTACACTTAAAAACTCAAGTTTTTTAGGGGATGTATACAGTTCATGCATTTGTACACTTAAAAACTCAACTTTTAGGGGATGTATCATGAATTTTGTTTCATGTAATTATATTAGGGGTATCAACGAATCATAGTTACCCTGGTGATTTCATAGAGTAATTTAGAGTTAAATATATAAATTTCTTAAAGTATTTATGTGTTAGATTGTATGTCCATTACAAATCATATTATTTGTAATTGATAAATGATTGATAATTTTTTTTTCTTCTTAGATACGTCTTTACTATTATAGCAATTATCGGGATGCAATAATAACCAATGATCAGAATTTCTTGGATTGATTTATCAAGGTTAAAGATGTATATAAAATTGATTTGATAGTTTAGAAACTCAATGTTTCTATATGAATATCAGTTTATCGGGATTCGTCTTTATGAAAATTAAAAGGGTAGGCTTCGTCATAATTTTCCTGACTAAGAATTCAACTATTATCATTTAGTAGTGTTGATGGTGATTTCAAGGATTATTCTATTCGTTCAGGGCTAATATACAATTAGAAGAATCTTTGTTAGCATGGAAAAAGGAAAATCATAGATATCCTTTCCTTACACGCAAAAGAGTGTGGTGTGTATATAAATACCACTAGAGGGGTCGACTAGCTTAATGCTTTTCCACTCTTTGAAAACTCGGCTAGAGAGAGAAAGAGAAGTTAGAATGTTTGTCAAGTCCCACTACTCATCCTTTCCATACTAGTGTGATCAAGGAATAAGACTTTTTTAGATTTTTGGAGCTTATTTGACGATCAAAAACAAATCTACTCTCATTGTTCAAAGTGTGTAACCAAGCATTCCTAAGGTGATTACTAATTCCTTATTTTTAGAATCAATGAAAGAACATGAGTTTAAGATCATGATTTTAAAAATAGTTTGAAATTGTTTTTCCACTTCGATTTTTATTCTATAACCTTCAATTTTGGACCACACCAAATTAAGGAGAGAGCAAATTCCTATAAATTTTATTATTTCTTTGCCAAACTAAAAAAGTACAATCATAGGTCATGGTTTAAAAAATCAAATAACTATATTAAACCCATTCACAAAATCACTTAGAAATTATTTAGTTAACTAGATTAGATTATTAATGACCTAACTTAAGAATCAAGTCTCATATTTTATTAATAGCTTAACTCAAAAATCAAGTCCCATATTTTACTAATAACCCAAAATAAAATGGTTGGGTTGGCTATATTTGAAAAAATATATATCTATAAATATACCTACACTACTTATATATATTTTCAAAATTTTGGGAGGTCAGACCCCTTATTGTCATAGTTTAGGTCCATCCCTATTAGAAATGGGAGCTAGATGGTAAAGATTAGTTATCATCTGGCTCAGGCTAGGGAAATCACTAGCACTAATAAAACTTTAGGAACATATCCCCTCATCCAGGCTTACGGAGGATAGTATGCGACTTTCCTTCTCCTCTAAAGGTGAGACATTTCGTATAAAAGATTGTCAGAAACTACATACGAACTAAGAAAAACCTTTGGAGAATAAAATGCTCTCATGACTCACCTAATCCTATTTGCCAGTAGGAACTTGAATATTTAATGAGATATGGATGGAATACAAATTAAAAGTTTGAGAGCGGCTTACTCTACAAACCATATCAACTTTTGCCCCTCTCTCCCTTTGGTTAGATGTCTATAGGAGCAGTTCATGGGATCTTATGAAAGGAAACAAGCCCAAAAAAAGGTGCCCTTGTTACAAATGTGTCCTAGGCAATTTGGAAACCTAGAAAGGATTTTGTATCTAATTTTTATTTTTGCTTGAGATTTTTAAAAATTCCTTCTAGCCAAACTAAATGACATCTAGCAAATGTAGCATCTATATATTCAGCTTCACTTGTAGAAAGAGCAACTATTGTTCATTTCTTTTAACTTCATGAAATAGCTCCACTTCCAAGTTGAAAACCTAGTGCAAAAGGCTTCTTACAAAATCACTATTTGTGAACCCAGTAAGATTAACTAGAAATTTAATGGAATTTCCTTTTTTTGTTTTTTGTTTTTTTGTTTTTTTTTTTTTTTTTTTTTTTTTTTTGTGGTAAACTGGTGAGCTCCGATGTGCCATTCCTTTCAAATTGCCATAATTTTGTCCTTCATTGCTTGTTTTCATTTTTCTTCGTTTGTTGCTTCTTCATGAGAAATTGGATTTTCACCTATAAAGAAAGTAAAGAAAATGGCTTCTACTTCTACCAACTCTGTAGTATCATAAATCTCCTAAAAGGTCTTTATCTTAGTTCTTTCAGGGCTACTATTAGAAGACTCTCTCCCGTTGAGGAATTGGACGATGGAGCATCAATTGGATTCAAGGATAGAACATCTTTAATATGAATGTTGCTACAACCTTCCAAATCCTCCACAAGTAATGGTGCCTTATCTGTAATTTTTTATTTTAGCATCAACGAAAAATATGACTTTTTATCAAATTTTACATCCCTGTTAATAATAATATCCTTTATTTTTTGTATTATGTAGCTTGTAGACTTTTGACCTTTTACTCTATCCCATAGAAATACATTTTTCAGCCTTATTATCAAGTTTTGTTCTCATTACATCTAGCACATGAGCCAAGGCTACACTTCCGAAAATCTTTAGGTGCTAAGCATTTAGATTTCTTTCATATCAAGTTTCATGAGGAGTGCAATTCTTTAAAAGTTTTGTTAATGACCTATTGATCAAATATATTGCACAAAAAATAGCTTTTGTCCAAAATTAGTGTGACAACCTTTTTCTTTTCAACATACATTGAACCATATCTATGATTGTATGATTTTTTCTTTCACAAACACCATTTTGTTGTGGTGTATAGTGGACTATCAATTCATTCCTTATGCCTTTAACTTTACAGAAATGGAAAAAAGTCTTTTAAAAGATATGTTGACCCTCGATTTGGTCTCAAAGTCTTTAACTAGCAACTAGAAAAACTTTCGACTTCTATTTTAAAATCATTAAAGCTTTGGAAACTATCAAGTTTTTGATGAAGGAAATAAGTTCACACTTTTCTTGTATAATCATCAATAAAAGAGATGAAATATCTATTACTTCTAAATGGTGATACTATCTTAGGCCCACACAAGTCTGAATGAATAAGCTCAAGTGATTACCTTGCACCTCAAGAAGATTTTGAAGGGAATGAGACACAGTCTAGCTTTCCTAATTGGCACACTCTACAACTCTCATCCATTTTATTAAGCTGAGGTATATCTTCCACCATTCTCTTTGCCATCAAGAATTTTAACTATCAAAATTCAAGTGACCACACCTGTCATGCCATAACTTGGAAACTTCTTCATTAAAACTAACAAAACAATTAAAATTTTCTAGTTGGAGTTGAAGCAAAAACAAATTATTCTTGATCGAACTAATTACATTTGAAAAGTGCAATTACAAACCATAAATTAGAGCATAAATCCTACATCTATTTAATTAATTTTGAAGTTTTTAGTTATTTTTTTACTATTTATAGTGTTTTGTTTTCAAAATGTAGAAAAAATAAAAATTATCAAAATTAGCAGTGGTGAGGATAATGAAGAAGTTATTGCTGTTTAGACACTTCGACGTTTAGTCCGAACAGTAGCTGACCGACCTTAAAATGTGTTCGGGTTCTACCTCTCAAGTGCAAGAGAGTGTTCGTAATCTTACTTGGTGAGAACCAATGTCATCTCCACAGGGAGGGCTTTGTTAAAAGCTCCAGACTTGTTCTCTTAGTTGGTAGATGAACCTAAGTTAATCTAAACTAACTTTGGATTTATAAGATGATTGAGGATAGTTTGGATGAGAATGATGGAGTGAATGAATTGTGATATTAAATTAAAATGCAAATATTGAAAATAAAATAACTAAAATAATCTTAGCTTCGAACCAAATCCAATAGTGGGTAGTGGTTTACTTAAATGCATTTGTAACTCAACCTAACAAACGCACATGCATTGCTAGGTCGGAAGATAGTTCATTAAAACCTTATTTATGGAACTCAAGGTAAGTGGAGGCTTTTGAAATTAGTTTCGAACTCACCGGGACGTTGAATCGAACACCTAATGTGCATAAGCATCAACTCGTTACTAGGCTTTGATTGTAACACAGGTGAATCAATTTCTTAAGAAAACCTCATGTTGTGGTTTTAAGAAAATAAGTTCCAAATCACTAGGTCATTGAATCAAACACTTGATATGCACGAGTGGCCAATCGTAACCAAGCTATAATTATAATGCGGGTGATTTGATTTCGTTAAAAAACCTAATTTGAATTTTGGAAAATATGTTTCTAACTCACCGGGACATTAAACCAAATACTTGGTGTGCACAAGAGAAAACTTGTTACTAAGTTATGGTTGTAACACGGGTGAGTTGATTTCAAAAGAACCTTAATTTACTATGGGATTCCAATTAGAGATTGGAAAGATATTTCATTGAAAAATATTCTTTTACATTTGAGTTCACCAAACTACCACACCACATTCAATGGCATGAAGCCAAGAACAAACCCTAGCCTAACATGCTTGAACTGCGAAGAGGAAAATATATTTGCTAACCATCCATTAATGTGAAATGAAAAGCAAAAACAAAAGAAGATATTAAAGACTAAAGAAACAAAAAGAAATATGAAATAAATCTAAACTTAAAGCATGGAATTGAAATAATTAAATACAAAGTAACTTACATGCGTAAACTATAAGAGAAAGAAAAGCGAACACCTTACGAAACTTCAACTAAACCTAATGCTTGAATCCAAATCTTTTACTCAAACGTAATGAAAACTCCTTAAAACTCAAAGAAAAACTATCAAAAAAATAACCCTCAAAACTCCCTTGAATGGCTGTATAAGTTTCACATATATAGTGGAGATGAAAGACCCTAAAAACATAATGCATCCACGCAAATCAACCCTCTGTGGTCTAGACCACCCGTGAGGTTGTCCAGACCACATTGTCCTTCATTTTCACTTCATGTTTTGCTTCTAACAGCTTTCTGTCCTCAACTTCCAATGCAATTTTGACTTTGAAAATGATGGATTTAGGCTTTGGTTAAAACACAAAAGTTGTAGCCTTTTGAGTCTTCTTTCCAACCCAAAAAGAATTAGGTCAATTGGGGTTGTGAGCAAAAGTTATGGTTAAAAAACTGACAAGGTGTTAATTAAGCTAGAACTTCAACTGCCCACCACTTCAACCATCCTAAACCTCGGACCATTTCTTTCTCCTCGACAGCCATGGTAACTGATCTTATTCCTTGGGATGGCTCTTGGAATGTTGAAGAAGTCTTGAAAGTCATTGGACATATCGGCATTTTTGTCTTCAAGCTGCTTTCTCCACGCGTGCCAAGTGTTCGGTGAAATGCCCCGAAAGACACTAAAGCCTATTCTTACACTTCCTTACTCTGGCTTGCTTTGGCTCCTCCTCACATGCACTCTTAGTGTTATTTCGGGCTAAAACACCAAATTATATCACCTAAAATACATAAACAACAAGAATGTATGGAAATGAGATAATTAAGCTAACATCTCACCAATAACAAGCAGAATTGCGTAATTAGTTTGCTCAATAGGTATAAAATTGTGCAATAATGCATACTAATCACACCCCCCAACCTAGACATTGCTAGTCTCTAGCAATGCATGCAACTAGACCATGGGGTACAAAAAATTAATAAGTGTAAGGACACCCACAACATGTAAGCTCTTATTCAAATCAAACAAAACAAAATAAAAACAAAGGTAATGTCCATTTTCGTAGGAGACACACGGCCACACTCAAAGCGTGAAACAAGCCCTTTAAACCCCTAGTTCCCCTAGTAGACGAGTAAGGTCTCGTGAGGGTTTCTAGTGATGTTGCCCACAAGCATCTATGGTATGGTCTTAAGATGCCAAAAAGTGATTAAGATCAAAAATGAATCAAGCTCAAGCCTAACAAGTCATGAAACCCAAATATCATATGTAATTCCCAAGTGCTAAGCATAAATGCATGGACTATCAAAGTAGGGAGAGCATCTGTACAAAATTGTCTCATTCATCCAACAAGGTCGCAAGAGCATAAACGAAACTAGCTTCTAATTTTAAATACTCATAGGTATCACATATAAAAAGAAATTTACTCATCGAGGGTTCACACATACCTATTAGCATATAATGCTATCCTAATTGCACATAACCTCACAAATAAGTGAGTGAACTGAATTGAAGTTCAAAGTGGACAGCACATAACAATATTTTAATGCATGTGCAAAAGATCACACCACAACTTACACAAGACCACTACATGCATAATACAAAAGTTGCTTACTTAGAATCCACTAGGTCTTTGTTTCGGTTATAACTTGGTCGAGGATAATGGTTAACAATGGAAGATATGGAAATCAAAGCACATGCCTTGGGATAAAGATGATCGAGTGCATGTAAGTCCTAAACTACCCATTTCCTTTCCAACTGCAACAAAGATCCCAACAAGAAGCATATTCACACTAAATACTACCCTTAGGACAATTGCAAATATTGTAAACAATGTACAAGTCACATAATTTCATAAACAAAGGAATGAATTTTTTTTTCTTTTCTCTTTTCTTTTTCCTTTCTCTTTTGCTTTTGAAATAATGAAATATACATTAGCTAAATTCTTTACCCAATATTTTCTCTCAGTATGCTCTCAAAAGTTTCCATTCCCAACCCTCCGTTCACATCACTAACATTGAGGCACTTTCACAACTCAAGACATGTGAGAGTAAAGCTTAAAGTGTGTGAATAAGGTTAAGGGATAATATATGAGATGGGATCCAAGAAAATATATATATATCACACACTTTATTAAAAGGTTTCAAGTTGGTTCCTAGGGTAATTATAACCAAGAAATGACAAGAAGGCTCAAAATAGCAAAGCAGGTCTAGCATCATTTTCAAAGCTTGCAACAACTCATAATGTGCCAAATGAAACTTATGTAAGTGTGTGTGATGTAATTGGTGCATTGAAAACCAAAGTGAAGAATAAAAGAGCTGTGATTATGTGCAACCCCTCAAGAAAAAGATAATAGGCTTAAAAGCTCACTATTAAGGAATATAAGTCTCTACCTAGTCCAAGAATGCTCAATTAACCAATATTACACAAAATCCACTCCTAAGCACATAAGCTCTTCTCCATGATAGTCACAAAAATGCACAAGATCATGACACACTCAACTTGAACTAAGTTTCCTATTAAGCTTGAACAAGACTCACTTATCACTCTCTCACTCAACTTTATAATCAACTAAACCAAAAAAGGCCGACATGCAGGTACAAATGTGCTAAAATTATGTGTTAAAGCTCAAAAATTCTCAAAAATTTTAAAATTTTACAATTTTTACCCCAAAAGGTCATCATGCAAACTCTACCCCAACCTAAACTAAACATTGTCCTTAATGTGAGAACCATAATGCATATGTGGATCCATAGTGTGCAAAGTGAGCATGATGATCAGTGTGAAATAATAGCCGCAAAAGACACAAATAAGAACATAGCACAAATTAAACTATGCATGCACCCATTATTCAAGCCCCTTAAGGCATCACCTTAAAAAACCCCCAAACTAGATTCTAAAACACTCCCAACAATAGCAATTATATATATGAAGTACCAAACCTGGAAGTGCAAGACAAAATGAAAGGGAAATGAAGGATATTACCTCAAGAGCTTCTTTATTTGACGCAAACAAAAGAAACTATATAAGAGAAAATGTTAGAAAGAAAATAAGAGAAAAATAAAATCAAAACAAGACAAGAGAAAGAGTTAGTACAAAAGAACAAATAAAAATAAAATAAAAGAAAATAAGAGAAGAAAATCAAACTAAAAAGAACTATGAAAATAAGAAAATAAAAAAAATAAAAAACTATTCTACTATGTACAAATAAATGAAGACAAAAATAGTTATCCAACACCCTTTCTATCCCATGCGTCCACAAATGGTTTAAGAAATAAAATTTTTTCTTTAAGCCTATGAAGCACCGAAGATGGATGCTCTTCGGGTGTAAAACACACCAAGGAATGAAAGGCCAAGTAAGGTTCTTGGAACCTAGGATATGACCAAAGTGTGGGTGTGGACATGGTAGGCTCAATTAATCTCTCAACACCCAAGAAATGGTGGGCTTTAATGATCTCTCAACACCTAGAAAGTTAATGCAAGCTTTCCTATGTCTACTAACTCTCCTCAGTGGTGGTGGGTCTCATGGTAGTCACTCACAAGTCCTGTTGTAAGACTCTTGGATGGGGCTAAATCAAGAGGAGAGAGGTGTGCACCACTCTCAACCTCAGGTGTATAGTGAAGTGAACTAGGGCTAACCAACTCAATGATGTGTTTCTTGGGCCATGTGACATTCAAATGCTCAATTTCAGTCAAAGGACTCTCAATGAAGTCCAGAGTGATCAGGGTAGGTTGAGCGTCAAACTTGGTAGTAGCAAAGGATTGCATATCTCCCTGACTCTCAGCAAATAGTAGAGAAATATCCTGCATGGGAGAGTCCAAAGGGAAATGAGGAAGATGCTCATTCCGAACGTTATCCCTAATGTAGTTAGGGCAATTGTTCCACTCAGTGCCTATGGTAGTGCCTGAGGTTGATGACTCAGTCATGTTCTTTTGAACTTTCGGGTTTGGGAGTGTTAGTTGATTGTATGCAATCATTGACATTTTTGGCTTCATTTCTCACTCTTCTTATGAACATTTTATCAAGTAAAATATATTTTTATCTTATTTTGATTACTTCTATTGTCGTTGCGTGTTTTGTAGGGGAATGGAGGAACATAGCTTAAAAAAGCCAAGTTAGGGGTTGAAAATTGCAAATCGGAACTAAGCAGTCTACCTTGGGCGCACAAGGCTTGGGTGCTCGACTGTGCTACGGCTTGGGCGCCCACCGAGGCTTGTTTTGGGTTGGACTCTCTTAGGACATTGATCAAACACTTGGCAGAGACGCACCTTAGGCACACGAGACCTGGGGCACCCACCTATGTTGGACCTTAAACGCCCACAGAGAGCAAAATTCCAGCATCTGTTTAGGACTTTCATCGAACACCTGGGGTGTGCAGAGGCTTGGGCACCCACGACTTTCCTCCAGCAGACTTTTAACATTATTTCAAATTGTAATTTTACATTTATACCCCTAAGTTGTGTACTCCTATAAATAGGCTAAATTCTTATGTATGAGGAGACTCTGAACCTAGATTAGCCGTATTTAATTTCAATTTTTGATTGTCGGAAGAATTCACATTCTTTTTGCCTAGGGTTTGCTTTGAGAGTGTTAAGTTCATCGTTTTCTTATTTTTATCTTTTGTTTTCACTTTGCAATACTTTATCTTCATTCTTTTGTTATTGGTTTAGGATTCAAACTTGCTTTAGAATATTTTGAAGCACTTCGTTTTAACTTTTTCTTACACAATGAAGAGCTTTTCACTTTCGCATAGCCTTAGTTACACTTCTACAATGCTAAGCTAAATCTTTTCTTGGTTTTAACCCAGGAATGTAATGAAATCAAAGGAGATGAATTCAAATATTATGAACTAAACGTAGTTTATCATCTTTTGATTAAACATGTAAGAATCGTAGCTTTAGGTTAACTTTCAAAACCTAATCACCTGTGATAAAGTTGAACTTTGGTTACAATCTTGTGAACCAAAAGTCAATTCCATGTCCCGGTGATTTTGAAACTGATTTCAAAACCTGAATCACAGTTCATTTATAAAAAGGTTTTCTAACGTTAAATCTTCCGACCTAATACTATAGGTGTAGATATTAGGTTGAGTTAACCACATATTCGAATTCATCCCTTTGATAACATTATAGGAATAGGTTGAAACCAGGTGTTTCTTTTAAAAGTAGTTCGTTTAAGTTTAAAAAAAGTTGTTTTCCTTAGTATTTTAGGTTTTCACTTTGTTTGTGTTTCCAAGTCATCGTCACAATTCCAAGTTGAAAACTCCCAAAAAAAAAAAAATTCTTCTTTTCTTCCTTACAAATTTTGCAAGTATTTTCAAAAATAAGATTTTTCCAAACCTAGTCACACCATTACTCCCTTTGGAGATGACCTAGAACTCACCTAGACTAAACTTCACCCGACCTCTTGCAATTGAGAGCGAGCCTCTTCTAATTTTGAGAGTGATCAAGTTTTTGGCACTGTTGCCGGGGAGCAACGATGTGTGTGTGATGATATATTAGATGAGTGGATCTGTGAAAGAGATGAACGGGTTCTCCTGCCTAATGATTTGATATAGTTAAATGAAGGAATTAATCGAATTGAGTTAGAAAGTAGTACCAATAAGAATGGTGGTGGTGATGGTGGTGGTGATGACGATAATGAAGATGGTGACGATGGTAGTGGTGATCGCAATAGAGGTCGTGGTGGTGGTGGTATAAGTGGAGGTAGTAGTTATCATGATACTCAGCAAACTACTGGTATGTCATGGGCACAAGGGAATGAAAATTATTATGCCACACAGGATACCGATCACGAATGCCCATCGATAATAGAGGAGCAACGTAGATATTTGCAAAGAATTACTGAATTTGATAGTGACAGTGATTTTTCTGACCAATGTTATCGTGGCTATAGTCAGTAGTATTCAAATATTAGTGATCAACTATATAGTTTGAACTTAGGCCATGGTCATTTTTAGCATGGGGCCTATAGGCCCTATGGGGAGGATATGGTTATGGATATAATCAGTGTAGTGGTTCATTAAGCATTAAGTGGTCTACTAGCACTAATACTAGTGGTTATTATGATCAAGGTTATAAGAAACACCACGATGGACCCAGTAGTGGTAGTTTTTCTGGTTATGATTAGTGATGGCATAACGAGTGATCTTCTAGTAGTAACAGTAGTGGATACCGAGGTTTTGGCTATTATTAACATGATGTCAACCCTATTGATCATCCCAAGTCAAGTTATAGTTCATCTAGCCATTCAGCTCAACTAATAGAGTGCCGCAATGCTTAATTTGAAGTTCTACATCTTTATGCTTTGAGATATCCTCCATCATATCTGTATGAAACGAGCGATGATGATGATTTTCAACCCTATCGTCACTGATATTCTCATTGGTTGAAAAACAGTAAGTATTTAAAACACCATAATCATCTCATATTTATTTACAATGTACATAATACAAATCAAATAAATGTTTATATGCTAAATACTTTATGTTTCTAATTCCAGGTTTGGAATGCGTCAAAGGCAAAATACTCAATGATGTTATGTTGCAATTTGTTTTTTTTTTTTTTTAATGTGAATTTGGATTGACTTGTATGTGTATGTGGAGTATATTGACCTTTTATTGTTTATCAATAATGGAGAACGTCACAAAATTAGTTCGTTCGCCATGGTATAAGTAGTTTATCTAAGGTTTAATAAAATAGATACTATATATCTGGTTATATAATATATTAATTTCATTATTTAGAATTTTTCATTATTTTTTAAAATATTTTTAATTTAAAAAAAGGCTAAAAGTCGTATATCGGCTGATATTGCGCCGCAACGCAGTGATTGCATCAAAATTTATCAGGCCAATACAGCGACCGCGACTGCAACTTTGAACCATGGTCGGATGCCCACTGTAAAGGAAGAAACTTGGTGGAGGTATTTGAATTAAAGGATGAGATGCTGGAGAAGGGCAAACAGATGAGCCAAATTGGTTATGAAGCTCTAATACCACTTATTAGAAATGAGTGATAAATCAATGAGTGAGTAAGGAAGGGAGTTTTTATACTAAAACTTTTCTTGTCCAACTCACTTGATGCCAACTGATTACATGAAAATTTTTTATAGAGAGAACAAAGCATGATCGTGCATCAACCTATTAATGTCAATTATATATGTTAACCATCGTCATATTTGAGTATCATCAGCTCTAGTATCGGAAACATGGGCCCTTAAGAGTGGCTTGTTCCATGGTCGCTACTCGGAACCTCTTTGAACGTTCTTTTGAGAGTGACTCATGGACAATTATATAGCTCTTAACAGGAGGAAGAGATTATGAATGTCCATGGTAAATCAATTCTATCCTTATGGACATTCGAGCATGGAAAAGAGATTTTTACTAGCCGGCATCAGCCTTTAACAAACGAGAGAGCTGACTTATTAGCGACAAGAGCCAGCCAAAAGAGGTCGTATTAATTGGAAACGAGCTGGTTTCTATACCTGTTGAGCTAAAGAGAGTATTTGAGGAGGCTTCCCGAAGAGGGGCTCTTAGTGTCCATACCTAGAAGTTTCTTTACTCTCTTTTTTCTTTGTTTGTGTATGCATTAATGTGATCCAAAGGAAAAAAAAAATATCAGAGCTTAACCTTTTTAATAGATATGCTAAATTTGAATCTCTTTTCAAATTTGTTTATTAAACATGCTTAATTTGAGCCTAAGGAAATTCAACATGTTAAGCTGTTGAACCTAATTATATAATTATGAATTATATATATAATATAAATATGTGTATATAAATAAATACTACTATAAATAGATTTTATATATTATATGTAATTTATTGTTTAAGAATATTTACTTAGGGTTTTTAATTCTTTACTCATTTAGTCATAATCCTTTCTTTCCAAAGAATGCAAGATTTTTCTAGAAGGAAAGTTATTAAATATTTTATTTATTTAAAAATTTAGTTGGCATTCAACATTTGTTTTGACTTTTTAGGAGTCATTTTATTTTTGGTAGATATGTATGACATTTTGGACTTTTAAATATGATAAATTCCCAATCAATTATCAAGTATTTTTGGAAGTTAAAATTTGACTTGTTATAATTATTAGTTATTTAATAATAGAAGTTATTATTTTATAATAATAATTTAACAATATTCTTTTTAATTTTCAAAAAATTTAATACAAATAAACTTTTGAAAACCAATGTGAAACTTTAACATTTTTATCGAGCCAAGCACGGGTTCAAATTTCATAGGTCCTACCAAGTGGTTGGCACAAGCCAATAAATAAGTAACGAGTTGAGGTTTAACCCGATGAAATCCAATTCTGCTTATTTACACTTTAATGATGAGTTTATATATTTATATATGCATATATGATAACTCATACTGTGTTATCAATATCCTCTTCTTTTATTTACATTTTTTACATTTCATTAATTGGGATGTATTATTGAAGTAAATGAATATAAAATAAGTACAAGAACGTGAACAAAAGTTGAGAATATGTGGAAGATCAACAAAGTAGGTTTGCAATTACTAACTCCACTGGTGGCATGCCATCTTTACGTTAAATTATCCATACAAGAAAGAATACATGCAATTGCAGATTGCCTAAGCAATAGGATCAATAAAGTGGCAAATGGACAAAGGACTAAAGCACAATGGCTGCTTTAATTTAGTATAATAAATTTGTTCATGGATTGGTTAACAAATCAAATATTATATTAATAAATAATAGTGTATGAAATACTTAATCAATAGTGGTTTGACAAAATCAAATATTATATAAAATTAATTAGGCCAACATAATTTTTCTTATACGAGGTTGTAACAGAATTAGCCAATTGGAGCGAAAAGCCCCTTTTTTTTTTCTTCTTCTTTGAAAAAAAAAAATTATATATAAGATCATATCACTATTTCATTAATGTCATTTTTGTGTCAAGCTATTAGCCCATATATATTTGATACAACGGTAAAATACATTCTGCATCTTGAGTTTTAATCGAAATTTCACTTCAAAGTTTGAATTTTGTTTTGTAACAACTAAAAGTGTAATTTTTTTTTTTTTTTTTGGAAATAATAATTAAGAGCTTGAATGATCGTTTTACCGATAAAAGTTCGGGGCAAAATGTTCATTGATGTTTTTAGCTGTTACAAAAAAAGGAGAGCCTTAATTGTTCCCAAAACAAAATAAAAATTAGGTCTTGAATAAGATCATGGATAAAGTTCAAGGGTGCAATCGCAATTTGCTCTTACTATAGAAAGCTTCTATATATATGCCTCACCAGTCATGAAGAAAAAAAAAATACTTCTTCAAGTTCGAAAAAAAAAATGTAAATTCGGTTAGGGTCTTATTTATGTAAGATGTGAGGTCCATATATTTTTGATATTTTGAAGCGATCTCAACGAGCAAATGGTCATGATGAGTTCTCAAAAGGGTGGTGTTACTGTTTTGCATTTATGAAGGATGTTTTGACAGATGTTACACGATCAAATGACTTTGTCAAATAGTCTCAAGTAACATTATTAGCACATCTTTTAAAAATTCATATTTCTATTTAGGTTAGTATATCTAATTTGTTTAATTTAAGTCTCTTTAAAACAATTTATAATTTTGAGATAACAATTTATAATTTTGAGATGACACTTAATTAATATAACAATCTAAAAAAGTTCTTTAATGATTTTTAGTTGAGTCTTCCTATAATTAGTGGAAAACTTATTCAATTATTAATTTTAAAATTAAAAAAATTAGTTGAGTTAGAAATATGTCGACTCAATACTTGAGCATTGCAAAAAATAATAAAATAAAAAATAAAATCTAAAAGCGCTAACAGGTCAATGGACAGTTTCGCCCCTGATCAGCATTCAAGAAATTTGAAGTTGAAGCAGCACAGGGCATGAACTCCGGACGCGGGGGCAGCAGTAGCCCAAAACGCAAGCGTTTCAATAAAAACGGCAGCGTTTTGATAAATCTAAAAAAATAAAAAAAATAAAAAAAAACCAACGAAATGAAAAAAAAAATAAAATTAAGACCGTAGAGCGCAAAAAAAAAGAAAAAAGAAAAAATAGAGAGTATGTTCGGTAATTTAAAATACAAATCTGTTTTTGTACTTTATATTTTGAAAATCCTAGAACATAAAAAACAGAAAATAAATTTAATTTAATATTTTTTATTTTTCGTATTTTGAGACTTTTCCTATTTTACATTAAAAACGGTTAAAATGACTTTTTGTCTTTTTTTCGTTTTATGTGTAAATTCATTTTCTATTTTTTAAAACAGATTTTGAAAACACAAGTAACCAAATGTGTTTTAAGCTGTTTTTTCTTTTTCTTTTTTTTTTTTTACTCTACCATCCTAGAATTTTTTTTTTTTTTTTTTTTTTGCGCTTTACACAATTTCTGTTTGGTTACTTGTGTTTTTAAGATCTGTTTTAGAAAATAAAAAATAAATATACACATAAAATAAAAAATAACAAAAAGTAATGTTTTAATATTTTTAACGTAAAATAAGAAAAATCTCAAAATACGAAAAGTATAAAATATTAAACTAAATATGTTTTTTATTTGTCATGTTTTGAGATTTTCAAAACATAAAACATAAAATAAAAAATTAACTTTTTACCGAATTTGTGACTTTTTATAAAAACAATTAGTATTTTTAATTATCAAACGCACTCTCTATTATTTATTTATTTATTTATTTATTTTACGTTTGGCTAACTTTTTTTGTTTTTTTAAATTTGTCAAAACACTGCTATTTTCTATGAAACACCCACGTTTTGGGCAACTGCTGCGGCAGCAGTGCCCCCCCGCGCGGATGAACTCCAACGCAAGATTCCCAAAAAAGTTGGTGCCCCGGTGGAAATGTGGTCAGAAAGTTTTGTTTGATGCCCTGTCATTTCTTGATGATGCTTACAGGTCTCCCTTTCAAATCCTTTATTTTAAAAGCCTTTGAGGTGGTGGTGCCCCTAGATTGACCTCATATGCACTCATATTCATTTTTATATATAAATATATAGATTAAATTACACTCACCTACTCTCAATAATTAAGTAATTATATTTACATTTGTTAATATTTAAAAAATATACTTATCTCTTTTATTTTAAAATATTATTAAAATTGACACCTTTCTATTAAATTAACTACTAAAATTTAAAAGAAAATATTAAAATAATCAAAAGTTTAGGTGTTCTATCTATTTTATTAATCCTCTCCATTTCACATTTTTATTGGTTTTTTTTTTTTACAAAAAATTTAAAATAAAAGTAAAAAGGTAAAAATAATAATTTGAAGATTTTTAGAAAAAAATTGACAAATATGTAAGATAAGAAACGGTAAAATAGGAAAAGTAATTAAAATTTTGATTAATTTGACATTTTTATTAGGTTTTAACATTTAATTTAATAGAAAATGATCAATATTAATAATACTTTAAAACAAAAAATAAATATAATTTTTAATGTTAAAAATTATAATTCAAATATTAAAGGGAAGTATATAATTTATCGTCTTATATATGTACTAAAGGTGGAATGTGGAATAGAAGCTAAAGAAGATTTGAAAAATCAAAAAACTAGCTAGCATTTTCACGTTCCTCTAAAACAAACCATTTAAGAAGTATTAGACAACTAGAATTTTTTTACTACAAGATTACACATCAAAATGATATGATTATTTTGTGAGTCAATTATTTCAAATGAAATAGCTCAGTAAAATATTTTTTTATTACAAAAATATTATTGTTATATTATTTTGATATAATTTTTTAGAAAAAATTTCTGATAGAAAAATATTTCTCTTTAATATTAGAGTAATATTATGTTACTAGAAAAATTTTTGGCAGAAAATTACAATTTAGAAGATTTATCACTTTACCGATAAAAGACTTTTATTATATAAGTATTATTACTATATCATTTTAATAGTATCTCTTAATAAAAATTTGATAAAGAAATGATTTTCTTAAAATATAATCTCCTATTTCAAAAGCAGGAGGATCAAAAAAGTGGCAAGGGGACAAGAAACTAGACCCAATAGTCCATCGGTTTTAAAGATTAATAAACCTGTCAGTGGTTAATTTGATTAATAAAGATAATGTTAATAATGAATGCATGGGACCCACTCACTGGCTTGCGAATAATGGCTTGTGACAAATTATTGATACTTTAATGTTTCATACCCACAAAAAGTTCGATAATTGGCTGTAACTTTTATTCTCTTTTCTATTTTTTTTTCCTTTTTTAATCATTTTTCAAGGATCCATATCGCTTCTCTGGCAATCTGGTTTTTGAATGACTAGCATTATTGATATAAAGCAGGAAGATTCCAAGCACCAATTGTCATGAAACCGGCTAAGTTTAAGAAAGAAAAGTTTTTTTATTTTTCTACTCTTCTCAAATAGAGTTTTAGACTATTATGATCCAAAACAGAAAATAAGAGTACAGATTCTGATGATCTAGATTTAGGTGAGTTACTAAACAAAGTTTAAATTATAGGCTCTCTTTAGATAATTGAAAATTTTAAATTAATTTTAGATTAAATTGTATTAAAATATAAAAAAGATGAGTAATTAATGTATATAAATAAAAATTATAATTATTATTAAATCACTCAAGAACTACAATAAAAATTCCAATTTAAAGAGTAAAATTATATTTGTGTAATGAAAATTCAATAAAATTAAATTGTTCAAAAGTGATATTAATTACCTTTTTTATAGTTAATTAAGTCAGGAATTTAGGCCACAGTTTACTTAGCTCTCGGGCAAGGTTTCAAGGGGATTGCAGTGAAAAAATTCACTGTAGAGGTTGCTGTGGAAAAATATACAGTTGAGGTTTCTTCATATTTTAATGACATGTAATCTTTGACATTTTGTATTAATTGCGCTCTAATCTAATTTTTTAAACTTTTATTTTTATTTTGAAGATAAATTTAATTAAAATAAATTAGAACAATTGAATTACGTGCAAAGAAATCTCAACTGTTCATTTTCACTGTAACCCCTACAATGAAATTTTTTATTACAGCACCTTTGAATCCCTCAGATAATGGGTTCGCATCCCAACCAATTGGCCCATACATGCTGTGTAATTATGCCAAATTATATTGTGATCATCAATGAAATTATTAATAGATAGAAATAAGATAATAATCAAGCATTAAATTGTCTTTGACTATTTCTGTAATTGAGGGGTTAACTATACTGACACTTTTTGACTATATCTTATTTTCAATTTATCTCCTTCATTTATTAACTCTAACACTTTAATCCCTTATTTGTCTAAAAATGTTCCGTTTGAAAACCGTTAAAAATGTGCATTAACTTTTTATTTATTTATTTATTACTTCTTAATTATTTCAATATATTTCTAATGTGATTATTACTCATATATTCAAATTTAAAATTTATTTGCTTGAGTTACGCTAGATAAATCATTTGATTTTCTGTTATATATTAAATAAATTGAATTTTTTTTCTTATTTCATAAAAAAAAAAAAAAAACTTGATCCAAAAACAAAATTAAATTATATATATGTTTCACTTTTGTTTTTAGTATAAGAAAACAAGGTGAGCAAAATCGAATGAAAATTAAAAAAATAAATTAAACCTAATAATTTTTGGTTTTTAATTTTACAATATTTTCATTTGATTTAGTTCTTTCTTAATTTAAATTTAGCTCAAAATTTTAAACCAAAATTTGAGAATAATTATTTATTTATTTATTATTAAAATTAGATATATTTAATAAATATAGAATATAGAAATAAAAATATTTATTATTAAGATCACAATTGATTTGGTTGGATTCCTTGCCAAAATTAAGTTTGGGTTGATTTTATTTGATGGGATAAGAAAATTTTTTATTTATTTAATTTATGACAAAAAATCGAATAATTTATTTGACATAACCCATGCAAATCTCTAGTCTCAAGTCATAAGTTTCAAATTTGAAATATTTGTGAGTAATAATTACATTAGAGAGATAATTAAAAAATAATAAGTAAATAAAAAGTAACAAATAAATAAAAAGTTAACTGATTATTTTAATAATTTCCAAATGAAACTTTTAAATAGGTAAGGAGGTTTAGGTTGATAAATGAATGTAGTAAATTGAAAATTAAATATAATTAAAGGAATATCAATGTAAAAAAAAAAAAAGGAATATCAATGTAATTAACCCTTTTATATGGATATGTTAATATTTATGCGTGAGTGATAATAATATAGCATAGCAAAAATTGTTAATGTCAAAACTAGTTAATATTTTTTTGATTATTGATAAAATTATCTTCATTTATTATTCTACAAAACCTAAGTTGTCTTTCCAATGAATATCTCTCTGATTATTTATTCTTCTTTATCTCTTTTTTTCTCTTTAAAAAAATCTATTATACTCTCTTTCTCTCTTTCCGAAATGTATCTCTTTTTAAAATATAATTAAATAAGAAGCATCTCATTTTAAACATAAAAGTTACTAATATTCTACTAAATTAAAAAAAAAAGGTCACCTTTCAAAAAAACAAAATGAAAAAATGTCTACTTGTTCTTAATGTTTTACCTAATAGGTTTCTTATTGACATGAGCTTTTTTTTTTCCGATTAATGAAATTTTAATGCAACTGCATAATAAGGAGATATTAATATTTTTTAAATAGAGAGAAAAAAGATAGAGGATTAACGAATAAAGATTACAGAAGTTAATTCAAAGAGAGAATCTATGCGCTTTTTTGAAAAAAGAAGAGATAATGATGAAGAAGTGAAGATTAGAAAAATTAATTCTTAATAGAGAATCCTAGCGCCTTTAAAAGAAAAAAGAAAGAGATATATATAAATAAATGAGGGTGAGGTAAATTAATTTGAGAGCTAGAATGTGCAAAGAGGATAATTTTGAATAATATGAATTCTGCCATTAACAATTCTACTTTGACATTATCCCCACCCTTTATGTACTGCACTCTTTTATTGGTAAAGTGAAGTTACAAAAGTATTATTTTTTTGCTAGCTATTGTTATTTATAACTTGAAATAACATAATAGTACTTTGGAAAGAAAATATTGCAAATTAGTTTGAAAAAAATATCCTTTGGCCTAATTTTTAAAGACTAAATAAATTGTGTCTTCATTTATATTTTTGCGAGTCATATAAAAATAAATTTTATTTTTTCAATTTCTAACTTAATTAAATAAAAAATTAATCTATTTCATTTCTTTACAAACTTTTTTCATTTTAAATTATATCATCACGTTCAAGTCATTTGGTAGGGTTCTATATAAACATTTTATTTCTCATAATTAAGTTACATATTTAAATATAATTTAATAAAATAAAATGTAAGAAAAAAATATTTTTAAAGTGTAAAATTTAAATTCTATTTTCATTTATATTTTTAACATTCATATAAATTTTAATTTTATTTTATAACGTAATCAAACAAGAAAATAGCTTATTTTAGTTATTTTTTTTTATAAATTTTTGTCATTTCTGCATTCGTGGCAATCCCTCGGTAAACGAAGCAATCACCTAGGGCACCACAAAGATAGAAGGCCCCCTTTTTTAAAATTTTTATTAATAATAAAAAAATTAAATAATATTTAAACTAATAAAATTTTATTAATGTATTAATAATTATTTTTCAATTTTATTTAAAATTTTGTTTTGACTTTTAAATATCCTAGAATTCAATAAAGACTTTTTAACTTTTTATCACTCAATCACGTTTGGTTTGGTAAAAATTTTGAAAATCACTAAAAGTTACAAATTACAAACCCATAAATTATCTCATTTTATTTCACTTTATCCAATTTTTACCACTTCAAACTCACCCTAAATGTTTTATTATTATCTTATTAATAATTTTATTTTTATTTTTTATGCATTACACCAAGAATTTTTAACTTCCAACAGCTCTATCTTTGTAATTATTTTATTAAATGTATTATTATTATCTTATTAATTTCATGTTATACCTATTTTTATATGTATTTAATTAATTCTTTCCATCATTCATTTTACATAGGGTTTATTTCACTCATTTATGGTTTTACATTTGTGCACTTAGATCTCACAGTTTCAATAATATACACCTAGACCCCTACCATCCAACTTTGTCAACCTCCATGAAATTAAATGACTTTTGGGTAATTTCCTTTATCCTTGTCCTCTTCACTTTATTGCTAAAATTTTTTATACACTATTAATGCACTCCAATTTATTATTATTAATTCAATGTCTCTAGAACGTGAAAGGTCTCTTGTTAACTCATTTATACTTTTTGCCATGTTCACAATTTATTAATGTGATCTTACTTTCTACATTTAAAAAAAAATGAAGTGTAATAAAAGAATAAAAAAAAACTCTCAAGAGAGAGAGGAATAAAAGTAGATTTAATTTATCAATAGCCCAAAAAAAATTAAAAATCATAAGGTCAAATTTGCTCCCTTGTCTAAATAATAATGATAAATAGATAAAGATTTTATACATAGATAAAATTACAAAACTTACAGCATGCAGGTTACAAATTGATAGGCTTTAGGTATATTATTTTATATTTATAAAAAAAGATAAACATTTGTTAAAATAAAAAATTCATTGTACAAAGAAAAAAATTAACTTTTTTTATCTTATGCAAATTTTCCTATTTAATTCTTTTTTTTTTTGCAATTGATAAATGTAAATAATATACCTGAAACTATCAAAAGTCAAAATAAATAAATAAATAACTTTTCTATGTCGTCAAATAAGATAAGAGCCAACAAATTACAAATATGATATTAATAATAATAAATTAGAGTATAGCAAGAGTGTGATGATGCTTAGCCTAAAGAAATAAAGAACAAGAGTTATATAACCCCATATATAGTAAGGGTATAATGGTCAATTTTGTAATGTAGAGTTTCTGAACCATTAAATTTGAATGAAATATTTAACTGGAGGAGGTGTAAATGAGTGTTATACAAGCCATAAGAGGTCTAGATGCACATTAATGAAACCTGTGAGGTCTAGGCGTACAAAGGCAAAATCTCAAGAGATGTGAGTGAAATAAATCCTTTTACACACACATCATCATATATCAACGTTCAGTCACTCTTGATAGTCTAAATCCAAATTCAATTCTTATCTTATATGTCATATTTAAACTTTTCAACTTATCCATTCTACCTATTATTATCTCCAATCCTTATCTCCATTCCATCGTTAAGTTGAGATCATCCAAATCTAATATTTCCTTTGAGCTGAGATTTATCTAAAATGAGAAAGAAAAGAAAAAATAAATGAAGATAGTACTTGTGCAACTCTTTACATATAAGGTTTTATCATCCCATAACTTTTTTTGGGGGGGTTATTTTTAGTTTTATTTTAGGTTAGGCCCTCCTTAAAAGTTTCACCTAAGAGCCCTAAACTTCTAGACTCGGCCTTGATTATTTCTTTGTCATTTTCTTACATTTAAGATGAGAAAAATTAAAATATATAATTAAATTATAGCAATTGAAATGTTTAAATAAAACCTTCTAAATGATTGGGGTAAGAACAAAAGTTAAGATGACAAAAGTTTGTAAGGAAACATAAATAAACTAACTTAATTTTTATTTGATTAAGTTAGAAATAAAATCTAATAAAATAAATTTTATTTTTATATGATTGGGCAACTGTGAATGAAAATAAAATTTATTTTAGGTTTTAAAAATTAAGCCTAAGGTTATTTATCCAAAAGTGTAATTTTTTTCTATGTACGACACTTATATCTTTTCATGTTATACATAAAACTAGTTAGACCAAAAAAGAAATAATTTTGTAATTTCACTTAATAAAAAAATAGAATAATGTACATTAAGATGTTTGAGAACAACAAATAAGCTCACTCTATTATTTATTATAGATTTAGTAATTTAATTTCACTCCCCAAAGAATTCAACCAGTAATAACTCTTATTAATATATCTATAATTTTGATAGATATCATATAATTAGTCGTAGAGTTTGAATAGGCCTATAACAATAGAGTTTGTGTTTTATTTTATTTCAACTTTGTAACTCTATAAATAGGAGATTGATTATTTCATAGTAATACATAACTTTTTCTTAGCAATTCTTTACTTTACTATATGTGAGGTTTTTTTTAGTGGCAAATCCATACAAAATTTCAAATTAAATATGACAAATTTGAATGTTTCCTAAATTGAAGAAAGGTGAAGATTTGCATGAAGATTTTTCAAATTGGCAACCACAATATTTCAATCCAAATCCAATTAGGAGTGAAGAAGAAGACTCCACAAATTAGGAAACACACGCGTAAAATTCCAGTATGCATCGCAGGCAGCACGCAGGGAGTGCACAGCTGCGCTATTGACGTTGGGAGCTTGCTAGATGCGTGAGGGTTCGTTCATGTTAATTTTTGGCTCTAGAATAAATTCCAGTAGACCTCGCAGCTTAGCTGATGGAAGCGTGATGGTTCAAGAGAATTATTATATGGAAGATTTTATTTTTGTTTAGGAAATCTATTTATATATTTGAGTCTTAATTGGAATAGGATTTTGTCAAGTCTATTTATATGCACCCAAGCTTAATGTACAAGGGGAATTAAAAGAGAAGAATTGAAGGGGCATATTATAGAGTCTTTTGAGAGAGAGAATTTTTTCCTTGTGAGCTTATAGGTCTCTTTCTCTTATTTTTCTTTGTAATCTTTCTTTACTTTCTGTGTGAGACGGAAAGTCCACTTGTAGGTTTGTCGAGTGAATCAAGTAAGAGTCACGAAAGGATTCGTGTGAGTGAGTCGTAGAGAGTCTAAGTAGAATCTTGTAACTCGTTCATAGTGGAATTTGAAATAGAGATTTTTCTTCCTGTGACAGGGTTTCCTTGTTATTTTCTGGTGCTATTGTTTTTGCTTTATGTGTGATTACTTGGTTCGAAAAATTTTCACTTTAACATGGTATTAGAGCTTTGGTGATTTTAATTTATTTTTTTATTTTTAGCACTTGCCAGAAATAGCCTACCTCAGACCACATTTGGGTATCTAATCTGCAATCAGATTGTTCCTGTAAGTGATGTTGAAGGTTTGTTAAATTACTCAGGATTAACACTTTGAATGATTACACCCAAAGTGCTTATTAATGTTGATTGATCTTATAACAAAATATAAATTTTGAATATTTCCATCAGCTGAAACATTTTTCGATTACCTCTTTATCTGTTTAGATTTGATTTTTCATCGAATTACTCATATTCTTGTTAGTGCAACCTCATTTTTCTGCCCATGTATCATTCGAAGATTTCTGAACCCATAACCATCACCTTTAAAGGTTTCAACTACTCTTGGTCTCAAGCTATGTCCAATTTTTTTTAATGGTTGAAAATTTTGGTGATACATTACAGGAGATATTATTAAACCAAAAAAGAATACTAATAAGGAAGATGAAGATGAAGATTTTGCTGATCGACTTAAGGATTGGAAAAGTAAGAATCATCAAGTTATCACTTGGTTTTGTAATATTTCCTCCCCATCTATTGCCCTACAATTTGTTCATTTTGAAACTGCTAAGGAAATTTGGGATTTTCTTTGAAAGCGGTACACCACTAAAAATCTTGCTCACCAGTTTCAACTACTAATCTTTCTCTATCACATGAGATAGGAACCTAGCTAATCCATTTATCTTTCCTTATCTCAGGTCCATACAATTTGAGATCAGTTAACCACTTTAGAACCTGTTTTGGACTTACTTTGCTAATGTTACCAAATTTGCATCTTATCGCAAACAAATAGTACTTGATAATGTTCCTAAGGTCTTTCATAGATAAGTTTAAGCCTGTTTAAGCATTGTTACTACACTGCAGTCCTCTTTTTATCTTGAACCAAGCTATTTCAGAACTTCTGTTCGAGGAGACTCGATTGGGGATCCCAGCGTATTGCAAACTTTGTAATAGCTCTTCCTAGTCTTATAAATGTTGTCCTACTCGTGTCTGTCCCAAGTGTCATAAGACTGATCCTAGCCATTACCCCTTAGACTGCCCTCAACAATTTGCCTTCTCCCATACGTCTCCTTCAAAGACAAATCAAACTATAGTTATGACCAATACTATCTCTTCTAAAGTGTCTTATGCTACTTTTTCATTAAGTGATATTGATGCCATTGTTATATAGGTGATGTCTTCTTCTTATCCTACTCCAACTACTACTATGTTCGTGTAATACCCCAGACTTTGTATTAACATAAGTATAAGGTTTTTGATGTATTTTGGAAGTAAGGTATGTTAATTTAATGGTATGGATCATTAATGGTGCTTTATAGTTGAGAACTTTGAAAGAGATAAGCCAAATACCTTATAATTGGCATTTTAGCCAAATGTAGGAAAAAATGGGGCACCTTGGGCGCACAAAGCATGGGTGCCCAAGGTCTTGGGCTCCCACCTGAGAAGGGCTTGGGCACCTAAGGTGTAGTGGAATTGACAGGTATGGGTTCCTCTGCATTTTTCAGCCGAGTCTCACCCTATTCATGCCTATACTTAGCCAGGGGTGATTGGAAATCTGAAGTTTACTATTTGGGGGATTAAAATATTGGTTTATATATATATATATGGGTGAGATGATGCAAGAGAGAGAGAGAGAGGGGTTGTTTGGAGAAGAAGAAATCGGGTGGAGAAGCAAAAAGGAAGAACAAGAAGAAGAACAAGGAACCGAGTGGAGAAAATTGAAGGTAGGTCTTTCTAACCTTCATGGAAATCAAATTCCTCTTGCAAAAGTGAAATTGAAACCTCAAGGAACCTTCTTATGTAATTTATTTATAGTTTGGATCAAGGAGAGAGAGGATTGAGTCCATCAAAGCTTGGGAGCTTGGAAGCACAAGACATCTTCTTGTTGATCCATCTTCTTACATCTTGAGGTAGGGATTTAATGCCTCATTCTTACATATGTGATGTGTAACAAGGAGTAGATTACCGTTAGAAAACCCTCCTTAAGTGTTGGTTACATGTATGGAAGATATTGGTTGCTATATACACATATATATGTATGTATAGGTTGAGAGAGTGAAAATGGTGTTTTGATCCATAACTTGACTTATGGTTGATGAAAACTCAAATTGATAATTTTGTTTGGTGCCTAAGAACCTTGTGTTGATGTTAAAAACATGAAACTTTAGGTATTTTTACTTTAACTTGGTCAATTTGAGGTCTTAAGGGTGAAAAAACCTTGAAACCAGAAAACAGAGTATGAAACTTGAAACTTGGCCTAAGTTGTGGGCAAGGGGACACAGTTGAGCGCCCAAGCCCTTGGGTGCCCAAGACATGGGCGCCCAGCCCTTGGGTGCACAAGGTGTGGGCACCCAAGCCCCTTAGGCGCACGGCTGAGTATCAGCTTGGGCGTCCACCGAGCCTAGGTCACTTTTCTGACATTGTTTAGTTTGACCTTCTACCTTGGGCATATGAAAGAGTTGGTAACA
The DNA here is from genome assembly GCA_019916065.1 of Vitellaria paradoxa. Classification (NCBI taxonomy): domain Eukaryota; kingdom Viridiplantae; phylum Streptophyta; class Magnoliopsida; order Ericales; family Sapotaceae; genus Vitellaria; species Vitellaria paradoxa. The sequence continues at coordinate 30,149,378 of CM034238.1, forward strand.
TGTTTTTACATGAAACTTTTACTTGATTAATTGAATGGATTTTAAAAGGGAAATGTCCTTTAAAAATTGATTAAGGATTGGTTATCTTAACCTAATGGGATTTAACTTGTAAGGGTAAGTGAATGCCACCTTGAATTGCATGAATCGGAAGATTACTTTGAGATAAGAGTCTTAATTGAATAGAATTGTGAATATGTCTTAATGTAAACTAAATGTTGAAGTTTATGAACTTGTGATTGATTTAGTGAAATGTGATTTGACAAAGGGACTCATACTTAAAATGTTGGTAAATGTGGAATACTTAACAAAATTTGATCAATGTAATATGTAATAAGCCATGGGATGAACCGTAACATTGGCACGTGCGTTGGATAGTATATGATGATGAATATAAACCTATGAATGATGAGATGTTATATGATGAATGATTGTTTGTGTGCCGGGGGCCGTGGTGGGATGCGGTAAATAGGAAGGGTTTTGAGGTTACCCTTGGGTTGAGGGTCCCAGAACATGCGCAGGGTTTGGCGTCAATGCCAGTGGATTAGTAGCCCACAACATTATGAGTGTATAGGTTACCCGTGACCTTGGATTGTGATCCTAAACGATGGTGTTCGGTTTACCATTTCCATTGGGTCTGGACCCATAAAAGATGGCATTGTGTATGCACCTAACCCCCAATGATTTGTGTGACTATGGTTGTGTAATGGATTGATGGAAAGTGATAATGTGGATGTGGATATGTGATTGAATGTTGAATTTGTGATAAGGTAGTATGGAATGTGACTAGATTTAATGTTGAGAAATTCAATAAGGAAGAATAATTGGAATTGAATGCTACACTATGATGTTATTGAATGACGGTAAATATTGTAAATATGGTTATGTGTCGATTATGATTAAACATCAAAGAGATAATTGAAGTGTGATTTGAACCAATAAATGAAATTTCAAAGATTAAGTATTTAATTGGAATTGAATTCTTCTTATGATATGGTTGTGTGAAAATGTATATATATATTCTAAATTGGTTATATAGTTATGTTGATAAACTGCTGTGGCTTTAGAACATATTGAGATAACTAGATACACCATGAATAGCATACATGTTTAGAATACATTTCATATATGTTTGTTTGAGACATCGTGGGCACAAGTGGACCCGTGCTCACGTCCCTACAGAATTTGATGTAGGTACAAGCCATAACAACTAGGTGGGCTAATGGGGTTGGACTAGAAAGGCGTGCTTAAGCCCTACCAAGCTTAGCAAAGCTCTGGATCATTTAGTTTAAATTTCTTTTGGAATTGTAACATTGTACACTACTAGGCTTATTCGATTTGGTTGTAATGGCCTTAAGGCCTAAGTTATGTATTAATGGAAATGGTGTATGGAGTATGTGACTTGGTAATAGTCAAGGTTAAATTTATGTTATCTTATCTTATGTCTTGGGCTCACTAGTTGATGTTGTGTTGCTCTAATCATGGGTTGGTTATATTAGTGCATGTTATGTGTGTTTATCACTCACCCCTCTGATCATGAGATCCGGGACATGATAGTCTGCCACCTTAAGCATATCATTTTAGCTGTTCGATTCCGCACGTTGTAATCACATGTCTTCAGACTCTTTTCAATTTTTTTTTCTTGTACATTTACACCTAACCGTCTTGTTATTAATATTGCTAATGGTACCTCCATGAATGTTAGTCATGTAGGATCTATCACTATCATAAATCTTTTCCTTTCTCACATGTATCATATACCTTCTCTTACATTAGATTTTATCTCTGTTGGTCAATTTTGTGACCATAGGCTCACTATTATTTTCTCTTCTATTGGTTGTGTTGTGTAGGATCCATAAATGGGGTAGACTATTGGGATATGGTGTAAATAAGGATGCTTATTCGAGCTCGTTTACCTTCAGATGCCACCTTCACCATCACCCATTTTAGTTCAATCTGCAACCTCAACCAGTGACTCCTCTTTACTACATCTTTGGCACTCCCATTTGGGTCATGTTCCTTTAGGTCGTTTATGTTTATTAATTTCTAGCAGTCATTTAAGGTCTATTAAGTCAGAAAAGCTTGATTATTTGTCTTGTCACCTTGGAAAACAACTATCTTTGCCTTTTAATAATAGTAATCCTGTTACTTTAGCACCTTTTGATCTTATTCATTCTGATGTATAGAGACCTTCCCCCAGTGTTATAATGAGTGGTTCAAAATATTTTGTAATATTTGTGAATGATTTTTCTCATTATACTTGGATATATTTGTTACGTAATCATTCACAATTACCTCAAATTTAATCTAACTTTGCAAAAATGATTCAAACGTAATTCTCTTGACCAATTAGAATTTTTTGATCAGAGAATGCTATAGAATATAAAGAGTCTAGCTTCCTTCAATTCCTAGACAAACAAGGCACTACTCCTTAGCCTTCTTGTCTTAACAACTTTCAACAAAATGGTTGAGCTGAACATGAGCATCATTACATCCTTGACACTATTCGTACCCTCCTTATATTTTCATCTTATGCCGAACAGTTCTAGGGTGAAGTTGCTCTCACTGCTATCTATACTATTAATTGTGTCCCCTCTCCTCTCTTTTCTAATATCTCTCCCTATGAAAAGCTTCATGGTCATTCCCCAACCAATACTAATCTTTAAGTCTTTGGGTGTGCTTGTTCTATGTTATTACAACCTCATGAATAGTATAAACTTGAACCTCGTTTAAGTGTCTCCATATCTCTTCTCATGTTATTTTTTGGGAACATAAAATGTTTTCACCCAAGTCTTCTTTCTAACTTCCTTCTTCTTCTTCCACTAATTTTTTCACTGACACCTTTATGGCATTATTCCCTGATGCTAATGATGATGTTACTTTGAATTGCAAACTTGTTCGTCCTTTATGTTTTTGCAAGCATATTCACTTGTGGTGTTATGTAAACTTGTTTGCCTATCCTATTTAGCAAAAAGGGTTGTAAAGTAGGCTTAGTAAAGATGTCTGCTTTCCTTTATCATTTCAAAGTTGTTCGCTCGTTGGGTTATGCAAAGTTGTTTGCCATTTCAAGGCATTGCAAACTTTTTGTTTCACTCAAAAATCCTATAAATAGGGGTCTCCCTTCTCATTTTCACCTTCCCCATCCACCTCATTCTCTTCTCCTTCCCTAAGCTGGCCACTAAGAGGTGTTCTCAAGGTCTTTGGAAGAATTTGAGGCTTTTTCTCTCTTGAGTTTCACATTAGGTATAATTTTCTCTCCGAATAATTTTTATTATCTTTCAATTCAATTTGTTTGAATAATTTTTTTTTTTTTTTTGTAAGTAAGCGTTGCATTTAGACTATAGGAGAAAAAATGTACAAAGTCTTGATAGCATACCCTCGTAAATACAAAAGAATACTGTACAAAAGAGGGGATCCCCTAATGTTTGCATATTAGAGAGCTTACATCAGCAGACTTGAACTTAAGAACTTGGAAGGCTTTGGTGTGGATTTCATGTTTTATCCTTTCCAGTGCTCCTCTTAGTGAAATTGACATTCCCTTGAATACTCTTACATTTCTCTTAATCCAAAGATTGTAGATCATGGAGGACCAAGCTAATTTGTTGATGGTGCTCATGAAGCATTTCCAGTTGCACTTCATAACAATCCATTCAATTTCATGACTCCAGTTTCACTTAGATCTTGATACCAAGCATAATCTATTCACTTTAAGCCATACTTCTTGTGAATAGAGGCAATCAAAGAATAGATAGTTAACTTTTCATCATCTTGCTTGTAGATTCACAGCTTGCAACATCAATTAAACCCCATCAAGATAATTTGTATTTAGTATTGAGCTTCTCCTTTATAGCCATCCAAAGAACAAAACTATGCCTCGAAATGCATTACGGATACCATACTAGCTCATGCCATATTACTTTGGGGTGCTGAGTTTTGATTGCATTTGAAGTCGAGGTTGAAAAGTAGATTTTGGTTTTAGAAGGCAGCCATACAAAGGTATTGGAACCAACATTGGCTAAAGGCTACTAAATCCAGTGAATGACTTTTTGTAGCTCCCAAGTTGTCGGGAAAGACCATGCCCAATTGCTATATCTAAGGACAGAGGAGACTTTTGAGTTAAGCGGGAGGCCTACATCATATGCTATTCCTGATCCATACTTAGGGATGAGAGGTCCAAGTGAATACCAATTATCATACCATATATGTTTTAGGGTTATTTTTTGAACGTTTTTCTTTTAGCTTTTAGAGAGTTTTCAATACATATGATATGAAGATTCAGATTCAAGACTTGAATACATAATAGTTGTTTTAACAGAAGTGCAAAATTTCTTTTCAATAGAGTTTGTTTCTTCTTTTTTCTCTTTTAATTTCTGTGTTGCTTATCTCCTTAACATGCTAGTGTAGGTTCATTCTTGATTCAACCCACTAATGATGGGTGGATCCTTATTTGAGTATTGGATGTGATCAGATCCAAGCATACAACATAAAACTTGTATGTTAGGGTTCTTATTTTTCTGGATCTACTTTTTAATATTGTCAAAACTTTCAGAAACTTGTGTAGTTGATTATATTTTTTTGAAATCACTGATAATTACACAAGATAATAACTTTCTCAATATTTTGAAAATAGAAGAGGTTGATATAGATTTATTTTCTAGTTTTCCTCTTCTTTTAGTTTTCAAAACATTCGAAAATTTGTAACCTCAATTATATTTCATTGAAATCCCTAATGACCGTTACTTGATTAAAACGTTCTTTATATTTTGAAATGAAAGAAAAGAAATCTAGACCAGAGAATATTTTCAAGATGAAATCTTTCTAGATTTATTTATCCTAAATAAAACTATACTTTGGAACCATTGCTTTCATGATGAAATCTTTTTAGTTTACTTTTCCTAAACATGAACTGTAAACTGAGATAATAATCATGTCTGACATGAGAATAAGATATTCACCCATATTTGTCAGTTAGATCAAGTCCTTACTTATATCATTTAAAACCCTTGATTTATTCTTTGTATTGTTTTAGCTTAATTTACTTTCAATCTCTTAATTGCTTTTAATTAGTTTGGAATTGTTTTAGTTGTTTCTTTTTTGGCTTACTTTAATTACTTGTATTTTAATTTATTGTTAAGTAGTTCATAGTTCAAAAAATAAAACCTTTCAAAACCAAAATCCAAGTTTATTTTCACTACTTTTAAAAAAGAAAAATAATAGTTTGGAAGAACTTAGGAACCATTGGTTATATTTGTAGTTCTCTATTAATACAATCCTAGTCTTACTAGGTAAAATTATATCGCACACCCTTACATTTGGGGGTTAATTTTAACTACACAATTAAGAGGTGGCCACTCCCGAGCCTAGCTCTATCTTACAATTCTAGATTTATCCTCTAAATAGGAGCTCCACTCCTGAGTTATTATGTGATCATATTCCTTAGTTGATATTTGAGTCTATGCTTTGCAATTAATTTTCTGAAGGATGCCTAGCTCCTTGGTTGTTGATGATTCTGCATTTTGCACCGAATGTTGATGAGAAGAGATGCTAGCCTCATGAGTTGGTATGTTCACAGTTTGTTTGTGCAATTTCATTACGATGGTGTCAAAATCATTGTTGGGTGCCTATGAAAGGTGCTGATTGTTTGGATAAATTGTTATATGACTATGGTTTTACACCAATTTATGAACACCCTGATTTCTTATTTCTTGCAAGTTATTGGACTTTTGCTCTAATGCATGTTCTTGTAGGACTTTTGCTATTTCAACTTAGTTATACCCTGAATACCCATCAAGAAAACGATAGAAGGACTTCCTTACTACTCTTTCAAGCACTTGATCAAGGAACATAAGGGGAAAATGGTCTTTTTGGGTCACGGCATTCAGATGTCTATAGTTAATACACATACACCACCTAGTTTGGGTACGTTGTTGTACTAACTCTCCTTTCTTATTTTTTACTTACCCCAACTTATGTCAAGGATGTGAGATATTTTCTTGAACATATGGGATTTTATTGTAGGTTCGTCCAATCTTTTAGCTCCATAACTCATCCCTTATGTGACTTAATTTTTAAGGATGTTCCATTTGTTTGGGCGTGTAAGTGTCAAGGTGCATTTGATCGGTTAAAGACCATGCTTACTACCATACCTATAATTCAAAGCCCAGATTGGTCTTTGCCTTTTGAGCTTATGTGTGATGTAAGTGACCATGCAGTGGGGGTAACGTTGGGGGTAAAGAAAAGAGGGCAAACCTTATATCGTTTACTAAGCTAACAAGACTCTTAATGAGGCTCAATTGAATTACACCACAACTGAGAAAGAATTGCTGGCCGTAGTATTCACCTTTGACAAGTTTAGGACTTATCTGGTAGGGTACCATGTCACAGTCTTCACAAACCATATGGCCTTGAAATATCTCCTTTCAAAAAAAGAAGCCAAACCCTGCCTCATTAGGTGGATTTTACTCCTAGAGGAATTTGGCTTGGAAATTAAAGACAAGAAGGGAGTAGAAAAAATGGTGACTAATCATTTGTCTAGGCTCTTGGTGGGTGCACAGCTAAAGAATAGAAGCACACGCAAAAGGGGGTGCACCCCTCAAACTCAGGGGGCATATGCAAAGAGGGGTGCACATCCCAAATGTAGGGGACTCATGCCCAAGTATATGCTTGGGCTTTTCTTCTACCTTCTATTTCTCTAAATTTCTCGGCTTGGTGGTCATTAAGTAGCCCCTTTCTTCAACATGTATTGCCTCCAAAAGTTCCTAATTATTGCTAATTTCCTCCTTTACCTACAATACAAATACCAAAGATAAGAAATCACAAAATACTAACAAAATGATTGAATTAGCTTGATAACATGCTCAAATAGATAATGGAATGATGCGCAAACATGTTAATGATTGCGTGCAATTACACCCCCCGACCTAGACATTGCTAGTCTCTAACAATAGAAAGAATTCAAATCCTAGGACTAAAAGGCATAAACCAAGCTTCCTTAACTTATTCTAAAACAAAAATAAGCAAAGACTCAACGAAAAAGGAGGTGTATTTTCATAGGAGACACACGACCACACTTAGCGCATGAGACAAGCCCTTTAAACCCCTAGGTTTGTCTTCATGGATGAGTAAGGTCTCGTTTAGGTAGCATTTATGGAATTGATTTTTGCCTAAAAATCTTTTCTATGCTACTTTAATTTTAATGGACTTGAACATGAGGATGCTAGGGTCCATTTAGAAAATTCTGAGTCAATTTGTTTCTATTACACGAATGGTTGCATGGATGCCATTTTTAAGTATAATTTTCTCCCGTTATCATTATGTAGAGTGGTTGATAATTGGTATTATGCTGCTATTTGCTCTATTAGTATTTGGGAAGAGTTACAAAATGATTTTATTACAAATTTTCTCCCTAATTTTCAAAACTTCACCCTATGGTTTCAATTGAAAAATTTTCTCAAAATTATGGTGAAGAAATTTATCAATGTTGGGAGAGATTTAAAAATTTATTAAACACTTACCTAGATTTTCATATTGAGTTATGGCTCATCATTCAATTTTTCTATAATAGTTTATTTTTAGAGATGCACCACACTTTTGAGGAGCTATTTGGTGATAAGTTTCTTAACTTTACTTTAGAGTCAGCAAGGGACTTTTTGGAGTCACTCTTTGAGCAAACTCAACATAGGGAAGAAATTAACTTAAAAGTTGATTCTGGTGCACATGAAACTTACACACATATTGACTCTACATTAGATGTTACACTGCTTGAGCCCACAGTATGTCCTTATGTCTGTCCAGTCACTGAAACCAAAATTACTGAATCTAGGGCCTTTTTGTTTCTTGCACAAGAAGATCCTAATTCAAAAACCTTAAACTTTTAGCGAAGTGACTATTTTAACAATGGTTGGGATATTGACGAGAGTGAGCCCTTGGACTCATTCCCACTAGATTCTAACATGCACAAGTTTTCATCTATTGAGAGTCTAAAGGACATATCAACCATCAACATCACAGAGCTTGAAGCTCATCCCTCCTTGACAATTTGGTGACCTTCGTTCATAAACAAAGTAGGCCAAGCACAACCATTTGATCACACAAGAGAACTAATTAATGCCAACCATGTCTTCCTAAGAATCCTTTAGGTTTTTACGTGGTTATAATGGGGCCATGGGGCGAGATGTGTTTCCAAATGAAGAATGGGTAATCAAAAAGTGCCTTGGAACATCTTGTCTTCTTTACAATCAACATTTTAAACTCCCACCCCTAAACTGTGCCTCTCAAAACTATGTCATCTCAGCTTTTCTCAAGAATTCTCAATTCACAAATTTCACATACTTAAATTATTTCTTTCTTAGAGGTTTAAACAAATGCAATCAGAGACATGCATTGTCTATAAGTTACCTTTAATAATAACCTTTTCCTTTTTGAGCTTCATTTACTATAATAAGCAACTTATTCACAAACTCACAAATTACTCTTTGGACATTCTCATTAATTACAATACGATGCACAAGTCCTACAATTAAATAAGCAAAAGGGAATGAGAAACTTTTTCTTTTTTTTTCCCTTTTTTTTCTTTCTTTTTGAGAATAATGTGACTTGAAACAAATAACTACCAAGTGAAAGCATATACACTCGAGGATACCTCAATGTTTGGAGGGTGTGGCTTCCCTTATTCTCCCAACAATGTACATTCTTTCCAATTAGGATTCAAAACATTCTAAGGCACACAAAGGTGGGCAATGTTAATCATTAAGACTTAGTATCACGCCCCAGATCTCGTGACCCGAGGGGTGAGTGATAAACACATATAACATGTACTAATATAACCATCCCATAATTAGAGCGATACAATAACCTTTAAGTGAGCCCAAGACATAAGGCAAGATAACATGAGTTTAACCTTGACAAATGCCAGGACACTTACCCATACATTTTTCCCCTTTAATGCAAATCTTAGGCTTTATGTCCCTTCAACCATATCTAATCAGTCTAGAAATGTATAATATTACAATTTCAAATAAAACTTGTACTAAGAGGCCAAAAACCTTACCAAATTTAGAAGGGCTCATGCAATGCACTTCTAGTCCAACCCCATTAGCCCACTTGGTTGTTATGACCCGAACCTGCATCAAAATCTATAAGGTCCTGAGCACAGGTCCACTTGTGCCCACAATGCCTCAAACAAACATATACGATACGTAATCCAAACACGCATGCTATTTATGATCTAGTTAGCTACTTCAACTATATTTAGTGCTATAACAATTCACCAACATCATAACATAACCAATTTGGAATATAATATATTATCACACAACAATATCATAGTAAGAATTCAATTCCAAATAAAACTCAACTTTTGAAATCTCACTAATTAAATTCAAATCACATTCCATTTTCACTTTATTATTTAATCACCTTTCAACCACATAACCATATCCCCATTTTCACTTTTCATCAATCTATCACATAGCCATAGTCACACAAGTCATCGGGGGTTGGGTGCATCTACAATATCGTCTTTTATGGGCCAATACCCAACGGAAACAATAAACTGAATTCCATTATTTAGGATCATAGTCTAAGGTCACGGGTAACCCATATACACACAATGTTGTGGGCTACTAACCTACTAGCATTGATACCAAACCCTATGTAGGTTCTGGATCTTTCAACCCGATGGTAATCTCAAAACCCTTCCTATTTTCCACACCCCACCACGGCCCCCCGCCACATCATCAATCACATTCTAATTCTTTCAAACATATATTCACATTCATCATCATATCAACTTTGATTAAACGTCATTAAACATTCAACATTCATGAACATTATGAATATAATTCTCTTGTTCAAATCATCGCTTAATTCATTCAATCACATACTTACATTCATCAACATTTAGTTTTCAACAACACACAATCACAATTCCACTTGATCAAGGTTCACATCCCATGGTCCCTTTTCAAATTCATTTATTTAAGGTAACATTTGTTCATCTTTACAAGTTAATTTCCATTAGCTTATGGCAATCAACTCTTAAAAACCCTTTTTATAACATATTTCCCCTTTTTTAATCCATGCAATTTAATAGACAAGGATTTATGCAAAAAAAAAAAAAATGTCACTAGACTTTTAATAATCCTAGGGTAGAAGGTCAAAATAAGCAAAATCAGGAAATGGACCTAGGCTTGATGGGCGCCCAAGCTGGCACTCAGCCGTGCACCCGAGGGCTTGTGCGCCCACACCTTGTGTGCCCAAGGAGGCCAGGTGCCCATGGAGGCCAGGTGCCCATGTCTTGTGCACCCAAGGTGCTGGGTGCCCAACTATTTCTCACCTCGTGCCCTCACACTTGGTTTGAGTTACAGGTTTCATGCTCTATTTTCTGGGTTCTTGGTTCCTCACACTTGGGACCTCAAATTAACCAAGTTAAGGTTAATATACTTAAACTTTCATGTTTCTTACATCACCACAAGTCTCTTAGGCATCAAAAGAAACCAACAATTTGAGTTTCCATCAACTTTTGGTCAAGTTATGGATCAAAATATCTTCTTCAGTCACTCAACCTATATATACATATATGTGTGTATAATTTCTATTTTCTTCCATAGATACAATCAACGCTTGAAAAAGGTTCTCTAATGGTGTTCTACTCCTTGTTACACATCACATATGTAAGAAAGAAGCATTAAATCACTACCTCAACTTGAAAAAAGATGGATCAACAAGATGGTATCCTCTGGTTCCAAGCTTCCAAACTTTGATGGGTTCAATCCTTTCACTCTTTGATTCAAACTACAAATGAATCACATAGAAGGGTTCCTTAAGGGTCTAATTACACTTTTACAAGGTTAATTTGATTTCTACTTAGGCTAGAAGAACTTACTCTCAAGGATTCCACCTGGTTCCTCTTCTTCTTCTTCTTACTTGCTCTTCTTTGCTTCCCACCCGATTCCTTCTTCTCCAAACAATATCTCTCTCTCTCTCTTGCATCATCTCACACACACATATATATATATATATATTTAGGCCAATATTTTAATCCCCAATAATAAATTTTAGACCTCCCCCACTCCCCCTAGCTAGTTATAGACTTATAGGTGTGAGGGGTTAGCTGCACAATTCAGAACTACCATACTTGTCAAGTCTGCTGTACCTTAGGCGCCCAAACCCTCATCAGGTGTGCACCCAAGGTCTTGGGCACCTATGCTCGGTGTGGCCAAGGTGTCCTCCTCCTGCACTCTTGCTAAAATGCCATCTTTTGATTGCTTAGCTCACCTCTTTCAAAGTTCTCAACTCTAGAGTACCATTAATGATCCATACCACTAGATTAACATAACATCACTTCCAAAATGTACCAAAACCATAAGTTTAGGTTAATACAAAAGTTTGAGGTTTTACACTTAGGGTCAAATTGGTGGCTTAACCAAAAGAAAATCATCCATTCTTTTTAGCTCAACATGGCTCCTAGGAATGATTTTACCAAATGAAAGTTATTATGGCTCAAAATCATCAAAGAAGGCCTAGGATCACTTCCAAAGGTTGACTTGGTAAGACCAAAAACTCAATCATGTAATCATCAATCTTATGCTCATCAAACTATGCCATGAACTCAAATGCAAGAATATGCAAGAGTTATTAAAATAATTGAAGTTCAAAGAAACCAATGACAAGTAAATGTAAAATTCTCTCTCAAAGAAATTCATTTTTGCTTCAAAAATTCACACAAGGTCAACAAGGTCTCTACATATCAGAGATCATGCATCAAGTGCCCAAGTAGAAAGTAGGTTTAAATTAGCATTATGCACAAACTGTCTTACAAACATGAACATGTAATCATGAACGAGAGCGAGTAGAAAACATGTAATCATGAACACAAAGCTTATGAGAGCGCGTAGAAAACATGTAATCATGAACAAACCCAAACAACTCTACATGTAAAAGCCAAGTGAGTCCATAAGAAAGACCCCCCAATGTAAACTCTCCAATATGCCCAAACAATAGAATAGAAAGCTAAAATGTGCATATATGAATTAAAGAGTAAAAGAAAAGAGAAGGAAGGATATTACCAAGTAGTTGTACACAATTAAGCCAAAGAAACTATACCAAATAGAAAAGTAAGAAGTAAACAAAAGAAATAAAAATAAGAAAAAGAAAGAAAGTTAGTAGGTGTAAGAAAAGAAAACAAAAGAAAATAAAGTAAAAGGAAAACAAAAGATAGCAAAAGGTTGTTGCAAATCATTAAGCAAAAGGTGGACTGATTACAAAACATAAGCATCATAAGTATTACTTCAACCAAACCCAAAATGACAACAAAACAAAGAAAAAGAAGGATGGGTCATGGAGGATATGTGTAGATTGTAGAGTTGTCAACAACATAGCGGTAAAGTATCACTATCCCATTCCTAGGTTAGATGATATGCTCGATGAGTTGCATGGGTCTTGCATTTTCACTAAAATAGATTTGAAAAGTGGTTGTCATCAAATTAAGATGAAGGAAGGTGGTGAGTAGAAAACAGCATTTAAAAATAAGTATAGGCTTTATGAGTGGTTGGTTATGCCATTTGGTCTTACAAATGCACCTAGCACATTTATGAGATTAATGAATCATATTTTGCGTGCATTCATAGGTAAATTTGTAGTTATATACTTTGATGACATTTTAGTGTAAAACAAGAGTCTTGATGAGCGTATAGATAATTTAAGAAGTGTGCTTGAAGTTTTGAGAAAAGAAAAGCTTTATGCTAACTTTAAAAAGTTTACATTTTGCATAGAAAAAGTTATTTTTCTTAGGTTTGTTGTTAGTGCAAAGGGAATAGCAGTTGATGAAGAGAAAGTAAAGGCAATCAAGGAGTAGCCTATACCTAAAAGCATCACTAAGGTAAGAAGCTTTCATAGTTCTAGCTAGTTTTTATAGGCATTTTGTTAAAGACTTTCGCACCATTGTTGCTTCACTCACTGAGATAATCAAAAAGTCTATTGGGTTTTACAAGGGTAAAGAAGAAGATCTTGCATTTAATTTAATTAAAGAAAGGTTATGCTCTGCACCTATACTAACATTACCCAGCTTTAACAAAACCTTTGAGATTGAATACGATGCCTCAGGAATAGGTATTGGAGTTATTTTGATGCAGGATAGACGACCCATTGCTTATTTCAATGAGAAGTTAGGTGAAGCTGCCCTGAACTACCTGACATATGACAAAGAGCTTTATGCATTTGTCAAAACCCTTGAGACATAGAAACACTACCTATGGCCTTGAGAGTTTGTGATCCACACTGACTATGAGTCTTTGAAACATTCCAAGAGCCAAGGTAAGTTGAACAAAAGCATGCTAGATGGATGGAGTATGTAGACATTTCCCAATATCATAAAGTATAAACAAGGTAAGAAAATGTAGTTATAGATGCATTACCCAGAAGTGTGCATTTGGAGTAGCTTGAATGGAAAGAAAAAGGCCGAATTAATTAAGTCAATCCATAAAAAGGTGCTCTTTCAAATTGAGAAAAGGAATGAGCAATATGCTTCACAATCCAACAAAGGAATGAGGCATGTGATATTTGAACTAGGTGATTAGGTTTGTGTTCACATGAGAAAAGAGAGATGTCCAACCCATCGAAGGGCTAAGTTACATCCTAAAGGAGATGTTCTATTTCAAATCCTTGAGAAGATTAATGACAATGCTCATAAAGTGGATTTACCAGGTGAGAACAATGTTAGTACTACTTTCAATGTTACTGATCCTTCTCCTTTTGATGTAGGTGATGATTCGAGGATGAATCATTTTGAGGAAAGGGGGAATGATGAGTACTAAGAAAGATCAAGTGCTAAAGATCCATTATATGTTCCAGATAGGCCAATAACCAAAGCTAGAGTAAAAAAGATTGAGGAAGCAATGCTTAGCCTTGTTCAAGCTCTGTTGGATGAAGCTTTAAATGCAACAAATAAGACAATATTCGAGATGGGCTTGAATGAGGAGGAAACAAGATTTGTGCATGTGATCCAAGACAAAGAGGGCGGCCTAGACCACAAAAACCAGTAAGGAGTTGGGCTAAGGCTACCATTCAGTCTAAGCTTGAATTAAAGAGGTGAACTGGGCTTTTAAAGAGCATTTTAATTATGTTTTGGGTTTTATTTTATGTTTAAGACATGTTGGGCATTAAAACTTACTCTAGATTTTAAGTTTTGATTTTAAAGTTATGTTTCAAATAGGATTTGGGCTTGTGTTATTGTTTTAATGTTTTTAGGTCAAACTTTGTTAATTAGAATGACCCATTGGTGTGACTTATTATTAGGATTGATTTGGGCTATTTAATTAGGGCTAGTTTTCTTTGTAAACACTTATAAATTTGGGATTGAGCCATCAATAAGAGACTTAGAGTATTATTTTGGATTAACGTGAGGCGTGTTTTGCTCTTATTCTTCAAAGAACTTCTAACCTAATTAAGAATTCGCTCTTATGGTTTCTTCTATCTTCAATCTAAGGATCTTGATTTAAGAATTCAATGGGTCCTAGTTCTACATTCTTTGATCATGATATTAGCTTTTCTGGGTTTTTATTCAATTGATTATGAGTTTGAGGCGTTTGACCAAGGGTTCATATCAAGATACTTACTGAGTATTCGATTTATCGGATCCATGAACACTCCTGGTGCATTTTTTAACCCAAATGTCATAACTAGGAACTCATAATAGCTGTATTGAGTCCTAAATACTATCTTAGGGACATCCTTTGCTCGCATCCTTAACTAGCGATAACCTGACCTCATGTCAATCTTCAAAAAGTTAACCGACCCCTTCAATTGATCAAATAGGTCATCCATCCTCGACAAAGGATACCAATTCTTGATGTTAACTCTATTCAATCTTCTATAGTTAATGCACATCCTAAGTGTACCATTTTTTTCATTGCAAATAGTACTAGTGCACCACACGGATATGTGCTAGGTTGGATAAACCCTGTGGAAGTCAGATCTTCAATTTGAGTATTCAACTCAGCTAGCTCTGCTGATGCCAACTGATAAGGTGCAATATATATAGGCTTGGTCCCCAGAGCCAAATTAATTGCAAACTCCACTTTTCTTTTTGGTGGTAACCCAAACAAGTCTTTTAGGAGCACCTCTGGAAATTCACAAACAACACTTGATAACTCAATCACACTTTGTTTCTCATCCTCTATGGTCATGCTAGCAAATAGGTTACAAAGTTCCACTCATCCTTGCCCATCAATAGAAGGCAAAGTCCAATGACTGTAGCGATCCCTTGTGAACTCAATCACATTTCCTTTAGGATTATGTAAGGACATATGACCATTAGAATAATCAATAAACGCTTAGTAGGCTACAAGCTAATATATAACGAGTATCAAATCAAAACTATCCATCTTCAGCACTATGAAGGCATAAGAAGACTGATAATTGTCAATTAAATTACCCACCTAAATAGACATCACATAGTCCTTATAAATCTTACTCAACTGAGAAAATCCACCAATTGGGGTCTTAACACACATGGATGGAGAATTATGGTAGACATAAGATTTTAGAAAGGAAGTACTTGACCGACCCTGAAATGTGTTTGGGTTCTACCTTTCAAGTGCAAGAGGGCAGTTGTAGTTTTAAACTCGGTGAGTACCGAGGTCATCTCCACAGGGAGGGCTTTGTTAAAAGCTTTAGACTTGTTCTCTTAGTTAGTAGGCGAACCTAAATTAATTTAAACTAATTTTTCAGCAACTCAAACTTTTTTTTTAGGTTCTAAATGAATTAAATATTAATTAAAGAAATTCAATTTAATTTTAAAGTGCAAACAAACCATCAACTTTAAATTTTAAAGCGAATAAATCAACTTAGAAGTTAAATTAAATAACAAGCACAATACTAAAGAGGTTCTTGATCCAACTTTCAAGTCCAGGTAGTTCACTACTTCACAATGGGATGTTTAGGTTCAAATCTGAATTAGGGGTTTGTTCAAAAAGTATTGAAAAGGTTTTAATCAAAAGTTAGTACCAGTGATTTCAAACGAATATGGTTAAAAACTTTTGCTTTTGAAGGTTTTTCAAACAAACGAAATCAGAAAAGAACTTAAAATCCTATTTTTAATTTGTCCAAGATTATTTGTGCAATTATAACCAAAAACCCATACCAGTGATTTCAGGGAATATGGTTAAGGATTTTCATTTTCGAATGTTTTCGAAACAAGTTAAAATAGGTTTAAATTGGTAGATCGTTACGCATGAGTTTCGCAACCCATGCGAAGGGTTTACAAACATCCCATAGTGTTTTCGTGAACTACCCTTCCTTGATTCGGCGAATCAAGAACTAGGGTTTTATGCTAGTATCATTCTAAGTGAAACGAAAGCAATAAAAACGCATACAATCAACAAATCCACCGACTGAAACAAACAAAACATGTTATTAAAGAATGAAACGAAATCAATTTACAATGTAACATGTTCTAAAAGAAAATAATGGAAGATCATAGCAACAATAAAAATCCCAGCTCCAAACATCTCCATAAACAATGAAAGAAAGTAGAAAACACTCTAAAACACTCTTGAAAATAATCTAAAGCTCTCAAAGTATATGTAAAATATTTAGAACTTCTCCTAAAGTATGTAAAACTAAACTAGGGCTCCCTTGGGTTGGCCATGTAGCAGAGGTTATCAAAAAGTTGCAAAGAAAACCCTAAAAGACAAAATTAAGCCGCGCGTGCATAACACACTATGGTCTGGACCGTCAGGCAGGGGGTCCGGACCACAGAAACTTTGTTCTTCAAGTTCTGCTTCTCGTTTGCTACTTCTAACAGCTTTCTATCCTCAACTTCCAATGCGATTTTGACCTTGAAGATGATGGATTTAGGCTTCAGCTAAAACATGAAATTTGTAGCTCTCTAAGTTTTCTTTCCAACCCAAAAAGAATCAGGTCAATCTGAACTGTGAGTGAAACGATATGGTCAAAATACTGATAAGGTGTCAAGCTGAAACTTCAGCTGCACACCACTTCAACCATCTTAAACTTCGGACCATTTTTTCTCTTTGGCAGCCACTTTAATCTCTACGAATCTCAATTATTTCGCCCTTTTTCTTGTAATTAAGAAAATAAACACTATAAGTAATAAAATAATGATAAAACTCCAAAGTTAACTACTTAAATGCATAAATGAGTATCAAAATGTGAAATTTGTAATTACACTTTTCAAGTTAATCACACCCCCCAACTTGAACATTGCTAGTCTCTAGCAATGCATGCAACAAAACCATGGGGTACAAAAATAAATGCAACCACACCTAAACCATGGAAGCTCTTATTCAAATCAAACAAAATAAGAACTAACTAAGGTGATGTCCATTTTCATGGGAGACACACGGCCACACTTAGCGCGTGAGGCAAGCCTTTTAAACCCCTAGGTTCCCCTTAGTGGACGAGTAAGGTCTCGTGAGGGTTTACAGTAAATCTACCCACAAAATTCTATGGCATGGTCTCAAAAGTGTCAAAAGGTGATCAAGATAAAAAATGAATCAAGCTCAAGCTCAATAAGTTACAAAAGCCAAATATCATGTGTAATTCACAAGTGCTAAGCATAAATGCATGGACTATCAAAGTAGAAAGAGCATGTGTGCAAAATTGTTTCATTCATTTAACAAGGTTGCAAGAGTATAAACAGAACTAAGTTTTGACTTCAAAAGCTCACAAAGTACCACTCATAGAATGGAATTCACTCATAGAGGGTTCACACACACCTATTAGCAGATAATGCTATCCTGGTTAACCCCACAAACAAGAGAGTGAACTTAAATAAAATTCAAAGTGGACAGCTTATGACCACGTTCCAATGCATGTGTAAGAGATCACACCACACAACCTACACAAGACCACTACATGCACAATACAAGAGTTGCTTGCTAAGAATCCACTAGGTCTTTGTTTTGGTTGTAACTTAGTCAGGGGTAATGGTTAACAATAGAAGATATGGAAATCAAAGCACGTGTCTTAGGATAAAGATGTTCAAGTGCACACAAGTCCCAAACTACCCATTTCCTTTCCAACCCTCAACAAGGATCCCAACAAGAAGTTTATTCACACTAAATACTCCCATTGGGACAATTACAAATATTACAAATAATGCACAACTCCCACAATTTCTTAAACAAAAGAAATGATAAATTTTTCTTTTTTTTTGTTTTTGAAATAATGAAAATACATCAGCTAGATTCTCCACCCAACAAGTTTTCATTCCCAACCCCCATTCACATCATTGACATTGAGGCACTTTTACAACCCAAGACATATGAAGGTAAGGCTTAAAGTGTGTGAATAAGGTTAGGGGATAATATACGAGGTGGGAACCAAGAAAAATATATATATATATCACTCACTTTATTGAAAAGGCTTCAAGTTGGTTCCTAGGGTAATTCATAACCAAGAAAGGACAAGAAGGCCCAAAATAGCAAAGAAGGCCTAGCATCATATTCAAACTTGCAACAACTCATAATGTGCCAAGTGAAACTCATGCAAGTATGTGTGATGCAATTGGTGCATTGAAAACCAAAATGAAGAACAAAAGAGCTGTGATTATGTGCAACCCCTCAAGAAAAGAAATAATAGGCTCAATCACCATTAGGGGTATAAGTCTCCACATAGTCAAAGAATGCTCAATTAACCAATGTCAAACAAAATCTACTCCTAAACATATAAGCTCTTCTCCATGATAGTCACGAAATGAACAAGGTCATTACACACTCAACTTGAATTAAGTTTCCTATTAATGCTTGAACAAGATTCACTTATCACTTTCTCACTCAATTCCATATTCAACCAAACCATAAAAGGGGTAACATGTAGGTATAAATGTGCCCAATTCATATATGTAAGCTCAAATACTCAAAAATTTTAAAATTTTGTAATTTTAAGCACGAAGTCATCATGCAAACTCTACCCCCAACCTAAACTAAACATTGTCCTCAATGTGAAAACTATGATGCATAAGTGGCTCTGTAGTGTGCAAAGTGAGCATGATGATGAGCATGAAATAGTAGCCACAAAAGGCACAAATAAGAATATAGCACAAATTAAACCAAGCATGCACCCATTATTCAAGCCCCTTGAGGCATCACCCAAAACACCCCCGAACAACAACTAGTATATATAATGGAGTACCAAAATTGAAAGTGCAAGAGTAAATAAAAAGGAGAGGAAGGGTATTACCTCAAGAGCTTCCTTATTTGAAGAAAACAAAAGAAACTATATAAGAGAAAAAGTTAGAGAGAAACTAAGAGAAAAATAATATGAAAATAAGACAAGAAAAAGTGTTAGTACAAAAGAAGAAACGAAAATAAAATAAAGAAAATAAGAGAAGAAAATCAAATGAACGAAAAAAAAAAGAAAATAAGAAAATGAAAAATCTAATCTACTATGTATAAATGAAATGAAGACAAAAATGTTATCCAACACCCTCTCTATCCCATGCATCCACAAATGGTTTAAGAAATAAAATATTCTCTTCGAGCCCACGAAGCATCGAAGATGGACGCTCTTTAGGTGTAAAACACATCGAGGAATGAAAGGCCAAGTGAGGTTCTTGAAACCTCGGATGTGGCCAAAGTGTAAGTGCAGGTGTGGACATGGTTGGCTCAATTAGTCTCTTGACACCCAAGAAATCTATGGATGTGGAAATGGTGGGTTCAATAAGTCTTTCAATGCCCAAGAAATCTATGGGTGTGGAAATGGTGGGCTCTAATGATCTCTTGACACCTAAGAAATCTACGGGTGCAGAAATGGTGGGTTTGAATGATCTCTCAACCCCCAAAAAGTCAATGTAAGCCTTCCCTGTGTCTACTACCTCTCCCCAATGATGGCCAATCTCATGGTAGTCACCCTCAATTCCTATAGTAAGACTTTTGGATGGGACTAAGTCAGAAGATGAGAGGTGTGCACCACTCTCAACCTCGGTTGTGTAGTGGAGTGAACTAAGGTCAACCGACTTAATGATATGTTCCTCGGGCCATGTGGCATTCAAATACTCAGTTGGAGTCAAAGGACTCTCAATAAGGTCTAGGGTGGTTGGGGTAGGTTGAGTATTAAGCTCGGTAGTAGGAAAGAATTGTATGTCTCCCTGACTCTCAGTAAGTGGTAAAGGAACATCCTGAATTTGAGTGTCCAAAGGAATATGAGAAAGTTGCTCATTGCAAATGTTATCCCCAGTGTAGTTAGGGCAATTGTCCCACTCAGTGCCTATAATAGTGTCTGAGGTCAACGTCTCAGTCATGTTACCACTTAGAATGGTGCTTATAGCTTGTGTCATCTTGGAAAATTGTTCTCTCAAGTCATCTAGGGCCTAGTTCTAGTCGCTATTAATGCTCAACTGCTGTTGTATGAATTGATAAAAAAAAAGTCCTCTAATTGTGCATCATTAGGTTCATAAGGCCTATAATCCTGAGGTTCCTTATGTTGGCCCTCAGTGAGTGGAACAAGGTTAGGATAGGCACAATAATCAGTCTCCATGCATGTGCTACTTCTAAAGGATGGATCATGAAGATCAAGTGAAATAGGAGTATATGGGGAAGGTTCGATTTGGCTTTTAAGTGTAAGATATTCAAAACTAGGTTCAAATCTTCCTTGTGGCCTGGAGTGTTCATAAAAAAATTCAAGGAATGACCATATCTCACTCGGGGTTAAGTCAATAAATTCCCTACCTAAGACTTCATCAAACGCCTGGTGTAAGTCACTAGGTAGAGCATTATATAAGATCGCTACAATGTCCACTAACTCTAATCCATGACTTGGGAATGTTTCCAAAAGATTGTTAAATCTCTGCCAACTTTTATAAAATACTTCACCCTTCTTTCGATAAAAATTTTTGATTTGGAGGCCATGGGTGAAGGTTTGATGAATAGGGAGGAAATGTTCAATAAAAGCTTGATTAAATTGCTCCCAAGTACAGACCCATTCACTTATGGCATAACACCAGTCACCAGCCACACTTTGCAATGATAAAGGGAAAAACATGAACTTAAGTCTCTCACTCTTTCTAGCATCATCACATAAACCACACACTACCTCAAACCTATCTAGGTGAAAACATGGGTCTTCCTCCTCATGCCCGAAGAATTGGGGTAATTGGTGATAGGTCTCTAATGTATAGTCATATCCAAATTGGTCACTTAGAAACTCTATGTAGGCTTGGGCATCAAAAGGACCATGAGTGAAGTCACCAAAACCAATATCCATGACAAGAAAGCAAAAAAATTAAAACAAAATGAAAGAAAAAAACATTACACTAAAATGCAATCTAAATTAATTAACATGCAAGCTAGATTAGATGATATGCAAATGAATATGTTACAGTGCAAAAGAAAGAAAACTACTAATAAAGAGATGGAGGAAAGGAACAATTCACCTAATTTCTCAAGTGAACTCTTCTTAACTCCTGAGTCTAGCGCTTAGTTGCCTTCCCCGGTAACGGTGCCAAAAACTTGACCGACCCTGAAATGTGTTTGGGTTCTACCTCTCAAGTGCAAGAGGGCAGTCGTAGTTTTAAACTCAGTGAGTACCGAGGTCATCTCCACAGGGAGGGCTTTGTTAAAAGCTCTAGACTTGTTCTCTTAGTTAGTAGGTGAACCTAAATTAATTTAAACTAATTTTTCAGCAACTCAAACTTTTGTTTTAGGTTCTAAATGAATTAAATATTAATTAAAGAATTTCAATTTAATTTTAAAGTGCAAACAAACCATCTACTCTAAATTTTAAAGCGAATAAATCAACTCAGAAATTAAATTAAATAAGAAGCACAATACTAAGGAGGTTTTTGATCAAACTTTCAAGTCCAGGTAGTTCACTACTTCACCATGGGATGTTTAGGTTCAAATCTGAATTAGGGGTTTATTCAAAAAGTATTGGGAAGGTTTTAATCAAAAGTTAGTACCAGTGATTTCAAACGAATATGGTTAAAAACTTTTGCTTTAGAAGGCTTTTCAAACAAACGAAATCAAAAAAGAACTCAAAATCCTATTTTTAATTTGTTCAAAATTATTTGTGCAATTATAACCGAAAACCCATACCAGTGATTTCAAGGAATATGGTTAAGGATTTTTGTTTTCAAATTTTTTCGAAACAAGTTAAAATAGGTTTAAATTGGTAGATCGTTACGCATGACTTTCGCAACCCATGTGAAGGGTTTACGAACATCCCATAGTGATTTCGTGAACTACCCTTCTTTGATTCGTCGAATCAAGAACTAGGGTTTTACACTAGTATCATTCTAAGTGAAACGAAAGCAATAAAAATGCATACAATCAACAAATCCACCGACTAAAAAGAACAAAACATGTTATTAAAGGGTGAAACGAAATCAATTTACAATGTAACGTGTTCTGAAAGAAAATAATGGAAGATCACAGCAACAATAAAAATGCCAACTCAAAACATCTCCATGAGCAATGAAAGAAAGTAGAAAACACTCTAAAAACACTCTTGAAACTAATCTAAAGCTCTCAAAGTATATGTAAAATATTCAGAAATTCTCCTAAAGTATGTAAAACTAAACTAGGGCTCCCTTGGGTCGGCCATGTAGCAGAGGTTATAAAGAAGTTGCAAAGAACACCCTAAACGATGGAATTAAGCCGCGCACGCATAACACAGTGGTATAGACCGTCTGGCAGGGGGTCTGGACCACAGAAACTTTGTTCTTCAAGTTCTGCTTCTCGTTTGCTGCTTCTAACAACTTTCTATCCTCAACTTCCTATGCGATGTTGACCTTGAAGATGATGGATTCAGGCTTCGACTAAAACATGAAAGTTGCAGCCCTTTAAGTTTACTTTCCAACCCAAAAAGAATCAGGTGAATCTGAATTGTGAGTGAAATGATATGGTCAAAATACTGACAGGGTGTCAAGCTGAAACTTCAGCTGCACACCACTTCAACCATCTTAAACTTCGGACCATTTTTTCTCCTTGGCAACCACTTTAATCTCTGTTAATCTCAATTATTTCACCCTTTTTCCTGTAATTAAGAAAATAAACACTATAGGTTATAAAATAATGATAAAACTCTAAAGTTAACTACTTAAATGCATCAATGAGTATGAAAATGTGGAATTTGTAATTTCACTTTTCAAGTGTAATTAGTACTCACTTCGGGATTGGCTCTGAATCCTATGATAGACACAAGATTTGAGAAGGGGAGCACTAACTTCAAAGTTATCTCTGAGTCTTATGGTAGACACAAGACTACAGAAGGAGAGTACTAACTCTGAGGTTGACTCTGAATCTGTTGGCAGACACAAGATTTCAGAAGGAAAGTATTAACTCTGGGGTTGGCTTTCAATGCTATAGTAAATACAAGGTTTCAGAAGGGGAATACTAACTTTGAGGTTAATTTTGAGTAATATGGCAGACATAAGACTACAAAAGGGGAGTACTAGCTATGAAGTTGACTCTGAATCCTATGGCATACACAAGATTTCATAAGGGGAGCAATAATTCTGAGGTTGAATTTGAGTCCTATGGCAAACACAAGACTACAAAATAGGAGTATTAACTATGAGGTTTGATTGGTAAAGAGCTTTACTCTATAGTCTAGAAAAGTAAGGAACCTCATTCCTAAGCTTCGCTCTATAGACTAGAAAGGTAAAGAGTTTTGTTCTATAGTCTGGAATGAAAAAGAGTTTCACCCCCAAGCTTCATTCTATGGTCTAGAATAGAAAGAAGCTTCACTTTTAAGCTTCGCTCTCTTATTTGGTCTAGTAAGGAGCTTTGCTCCCATGTTGGTAGATATAGCACTTTGCATTTTAATTTTGAAATAAGCTTCACTCATTCTGGTTTGTCCTAATAGAGGGCCTTGCTCCCAAGCCTATCTTTAATCAGGTTTGGTTTTGATAAGGAGCTCCTAAACTTAACTCTTTTTGGTTTTGATTAGGAGCCTCACTCTTACCTAAGGAAAGAGTTTTACTCCATTCAAGGAGTCTCACTCTTAAGATGCACTTTGGTGCAAGAGAGGATTCGGTGCCTCGCACTTTATCCTGGTGTGAGTTTCGCTCAAACTAGTCTAGTAAGGAGATTTGTTCGTGGGCTTTACTTTATCTAGTTAGTCTGGTAAAAAGCTTTGCTCTCTTTAATTAGGGGCTTTGCTGCTAAGGGCAAGTCAGTTCTTAGCACATGATCTTTAAGGAAAGATTCTTACTCCAACCAATGAGTCTTACTCTTATGATGTCCTCTCGTGTAGGAGAGGTTTCAGTGCTTTGCACTTTGTCCTAACACGAGCTTCACTCCCGAGCCTCATTCTAAGGCTCGTCCTAGGACTAAGTGCAAAGCACTGAATCCTCTCTTGCACGAGAGTGCTTTGCTTAGGATTCAATGCTATGCACTTAGTCTTAGCACATGATCTTTGTGGAAAGAGTCTTACTCCAACCAATGAGTTTTGCACTTATGATGCATTCTCGTGCAAGAGAGGATTTAGTGCTTTGATCTGGTAAAGAGCCTTATTCCCGAGCTTCACTCTGGTTTAGTTTGGTGAGGAGCCTTGCTCCTGAGGTTGAATTAGTGCCTTGCACATGATTTCAAAAGAAGATTTTTACTCCAATAAGGAACTAACTCTTAGGATACACTTTGTGCAAAGGAGGATTTAGTGCCTTGCACTTTATCTAGAGATGAGCTTTGCTTTAACTGGTTTGGTAAGGAGTTTCACTCCCTAATTACACTTGAAAAGTAAAAAAGTGTAATCTTTAACTTAATTTCCTATTGTTATTAACTAGAATCTTGTGTTAGTTCATGCATTTGGTAAGGAGCTTCACTCCCTAATTACACTTGAAAAGTAAAAAAGTGTAATCTTTAACTTAATTTCCTATTGTTATTAACTAGAATCTTGTGTTAGTTTATGCATTTTAATAAAGTTTCATAAATCTTATACAATTTGATTCTTTGATGTAGTAAATTAGTTAAAAAGCCAAGAAAACACCAAAACTAATAATAAGGGACTTGGACAAGCTGAACAAGGTAAAAAATGACGTAAAAGAGGAAGACACAATGCTGATGTCTTGACACTATTCAGACAGGAAGGAGCAATAGGTGGTGTTTCAATGTTCAAGGCAAAAGAAAACTCACTCGTGCCTGGCCTCAAGAAGGTATCTCGACGCCATCTTAATGCCACGGCCCTAACATTTTAGTTTTTAAGGTTTTCTTAAGTTGTCTATAAATACAAATGTTGCATCAAACCTTGGGGCTGTTCATATGTTTTAGGGTTATTTTTTTATTGTTTTTCTTTTAGTTCTTAGAGAGTTTTCAATACGTTTGATATGAAGATTCAGATTCAAGACTTCAATACACAGTAGTTTTCTTAATAGAAGTGTAGAATTTCTTTTCAATGGAGTTTGTTTCTTCTTATTTCTCTTTCAATTTCTGTGTTGCTTATTTCTTTAAACTGCTAGCATAGATTTGTTCTTGATTTAACCCATCAATGATGGGTGAATCCTTATTTGAGTATTGGATGTGATCGGATCCAAGCATGCAACATAAAACTTGCATGCAAGGATTTTTGTTGTTTTAGATCTAATTTCTAATGTTTTCAAAACTTTCAAAAACTTGTGTAATTGATTATATTTTATTGAAATCACTAATAGCTACACAAGATAATAACTTTCTCAATATTTTGAAAATAGAAGAGGTAGATATAGATCTATTTTCTAGTTTTCATCTTCTTTTGGTTTTCAAAACGTTCAAAAACTTATAACTCGATCGACTTTCAAGTTAATTTCTTTCTTATGTTGAGTGTGCTCATAGAGCGACTTAAAAAAATCCCATGCCAACTCTGGAGTAAAGTCAGGAAACTCACCATTTATCAGCCACTCCGCATAATGGTAATGGAAAAAAATTATACCTAAAAGTGTCATCTATTTCACCTTTTGTGCAATAGATACGAATTGACTCAAAATTTTCTAAATGAACTCTAGGGTCCTCATGTTCAAATCCATACAATTTAGGTAGTCTAGAAAAGGTTTCTTGGCAAAAATCAATTCCATAAATGCTGCCTAAATAACCAATGAGTGGGTGGATGGTATCTGGTGAACTAGAATTATAAGGAAAATAATCCATAGTCATATTTTTCTTTCTTTTTTAAAACAACTGAAGAATAACCTAGAGTTACCTTAATGAATCAATAGTAAGTTCCTTGGTTATAATGCCAAAAACTTGACCGCCTCACAATTATGTAGTTAAAATTAACCCCCAAATGTAAGGGTGCACGATGTAGCTTTACTTGCTGAAAGCAAGATTGTATCCTCAAAGAACTACGAATGAAACCTAGGTTTCTAAGTTCTTCTAAACTATTGTTTTCTTTTTTAAAAGCAATAAAAATAAACTCTGATTTTGGTTTTGAAAGGTTTGATTTTTTTAATTGTGAAATACTTGATAATAAATTAAAATGCAAATAATTAAACTAAGCTAGAAAAGAAGCAACTAAAACAATTCCAAACTAATTAAAGGCTTCGTATGTTAAGTGGGAGCTGTTGGCAATTTTCTACCTCTCTGCCCCTGATGTGGACCACCTTGAGCTATCTTTAGAGCACTCGGGGCACCACCTTATGGCCCTTATCAAAACTAACTCTGAAAAGTCTATGATGCTACAGGTCTGCTACTCTAGACAGACTATGCTGACTGCTGAAACCTTACTGCACTGTTACCCTAAAGGTAATTTCTACAGATATGGCTCAGCTAGCCATAAGAGAGATATGGTGGTGGTCCTGACCTATGCTCAAACCATTATTTAAGTTACTATTTGGTTCTGGCTGGTGCGCTTTTCAATGGGCAGTAACACTTTTTGTGCCCTGGCTAGTGGCAAATGTGGTACACAATCGGACCCTAAGACAGTGTCGTACTTGTTGACTAAGTAGGGGTCATACTACCCTACTGGAACCGTTGTGGTTAGGACTCTTTGGGTCCCTTCCTTTGTCTCTTCTTGCTTCCATTATTTGATTACAGCACAACACTCTTTGCGTGTTTACCTTTATTCATTGCCTTGACATCATTTAGGTCTTTCTCAATAGTCATCGCCTTGGTGGTCAAAACCTTGCAGTCATCTAGTCCCAATGGGGTAACCCTACTCCTAGTAGCCACTAACAAACCCCTCTCAAACTATTTGCATCTATGCTTCTCTGTGGATACTAGCTCTAAGGCATAGGTAGAAAGAGATGCAATTATGCGCTTGTACTCTAGCATTGTCATAGTCTCCTAAGTCAAGGTCGTGACCTCGTCTTTCTTCGCGTCCCTGAGAGCGATAGGGAGAAAGTGCTCATGAAACAACTCTTGAAATCTTTCCTAGGTCAAAGCTGTCACATCTTGTGAACCCTCTACAGAACTCTACCACAGAGTAGCATTACCAGTGAACTGAAAAGTGACAAGGGAAATTCTCCTCTGAATATCTGTAATATATAGGGCCTTGAAGATTTTCTCACATTTGTAATAACCTAGATTTCCACATTAGGACAAATTGGAGAATCTTGATGAGTTTAGTACATAGCAGGTTGTTAAATTGATTAATGAAAGGTATTAGGAAATTAAATAGATGATTTTTAACAAGTTTAGCATATAATAGTGTGTTAATTTTGATCAATGTGGGTCACTAGGAAGGTAATTACTTAAGGTTTTGGGGAAAATAAATTTAATTTCTGGACTTAGCCACTTTTTTACACATGAGAGGAGCTGAAGGGTACCCATGCCCTTTTGTGGGGTGCCCATGTCCACTAAAGGGCACCCATAAATGCATGAGGGGTGCCCATGATGTTTAGTAGAATGTTAGACAAAGTTATTTCATTCAATCACTCATTTGTCACTTTTTATCTTTTTTGAACTAGGCTATAAGGATAGGGGAAGGGCTTAGGCTCCTGCAGTATGCTTGGGCACTAAGCATAGATTTTATCAATATATGTATATAGGAGAGGAGAGAGAAAGGGTTTGGCTATTAGTGAGAAAGAGAGAGTTGAAAGCTGTGAGTGGAACCAAAAGAAGAACCAAGTGGTAAGTTACCCTAACCTTAACTGAACCCAAATTAATCTTGCAAGATTGGAATTAAGCACTCAATGAATACTTCTATATGGTTTGTTCTTTGGATTAAAGGGTAAGGAGATTGATCAACTCAAAGTTGGAAGCTCAAAATCAGGTGTTTACAACATTTGTGTTCAAAGCTTGAGGTAGGGATTTGTAACCTCCTAACAGCATATATGAGAAGTATTGAGTTAGGAAATGTCATTTTGATGATTATTTAAGAATTTGGAGACTTAAGAATGTGATTTAAGTGGTTTGATATAGGTGTATATGTGTATCTATAGGTTGGACCCAAGAATTTGATTTGAGGAAATGAGTGAATGAAATCTTATTTTGATTGCCTTCCTAGACTCTTTGGGATCCTAAACAACACTTAGAAACAAGTTTTCAAACTAAACGTTGGATTTCGTAAGGTTTGGAACCCAAAACCTTGAGATTAAGCTCAGACCAAATAGAGTAATATTTCTGTACACAGAAGAGCGCCCATGATACTTTATGGGGTGCTCATGCCTCTTGAAGGGCACCCATAAACCTTTGTGGGCACCGTGCCCTCTGATGGGCACCCATGATCCATATGGGGCACACATGAGCCACCGCTAGAATGCTAAGTTTTGCTTCTTTGTATAAAAACTTGTATATTTTAAATCCTGAACTTTATAACATTAAATGATTAACCTAGATTGATTAAATAGGTGAAAAGTATATGAATTAAAGTGTGGAAAGCAATATTTGGATAGAATGATTGGTTTTTAAGACATAATTAGTATTGCCCTAATGTTGAATTTTTCCAACAGTATTAATGAGAATTGAGTGATATTGGATTTGAAATAGTGGAGATAATGTTAATGGGAAAAAGAGATGCTAGAATGAAATAATATATTATATGATATTAGAAAAAGTTTAAATTAGTGAATTGGATGTCATGATAATACAAGTTATTCCTTGATTGAATGAGATGATAAAAGAACATGATAACGTTAATGGTAAATGCTTAAGAGATAACATGAAAAATATTGAATTAGGGAAGAGATATATGATTTACTATTCGTTGTTTTGTGAAATGATTACATTATTATTGATTGATTATGAATTCTAAAGTATGATTGGTTATTTATATTGAATGATATTAATCATTAGACCATGATAAGAATAACTTGGTTACGATGAAAATGATATAATAACTGATTTGGAATGTGAGAGTCATTATTGAAATTGATAATAAAAGTGAAGGGAATTGATGAAATGATATGTATAGATTTTGGATTAGGCCACGCCCCGGATCTTGTGACCCGAGGGTGAGTGATAAACACACTTAATATGCACTAACATAACCAACTCATAATCAGAGCAACGCAATGTGACTAGTGAGCTTGAGACATAAGATAGAATAACATAAGTTTGACTTTCACTATTGCCAGGTCACATACTCCATACACCATATCCATTAACATATAACTTAGGCCTTAAGGCCTTTACAACCAAATCGAATAAGTCTAGCAGTGTACAATATTACAATTCCAAAAGAAATTTAACTAAATTACCAAGAGCTTTGCTAAGCTTGGTAGGGCTCATGCACACCCTTCTAGTCCAACCCCATTAGCCCACCTGATTGTTATGGCGTATACCTGCATCAAATTTTGTAAGGACGTGAGCACGAGTCCACTTGTGCCCACGATGTCTCAAACAAACATATATGATATGTATTCCAAACATGCATGCTATTCATGGTGTTTCTAGTTATCTCAATATGTTCTAGAGACACAACAGTTTATCAACATAACTACATAACCAATTTAGAATATATACATTTTCACACAACAATATCATAAGAAGGATTCAATTCCAATTAATACTTAATCTTTAAAATTTCATTTATTGGTTCAAATCACATTTCATCATCACTTTATCATCTAACCATCATTTCAAACAATTAACCATGTTCACATTATCATCCATTTGCCATTTCATTACATAATCATAGTCACACAAGTTATCGGGGGTTGGGTGCATACACATTATCGTCTTTTATGGGCCAATACCCAACGGAAATGATAAACTGACGTCGTCATTTAGGATCACTGTCCAGGGCCACGAGGAGCTAAACACACACAATGTTGTGGGCTACTAACTCACTAGCATTGACACCAAACCCTGCGCAGGTTCTGAGTCTCTTAACCCGAGGGTACTCTCTTAACCTTTCCTATTTCCACACCCTACCACGGCCCCCGGCTCACAAACAATCATTCATCATGTACCATCTCATCTTTCATAGGTTATCATTCATCATTAAATACTATCCAACAACACAAGTCAACATTTCAGTTCATCCCAAGGCTCGTCACATATCAACATTAATCAAACCTTATTAAACATTCAACATTTAACAACATTATGAACATGAATCCCTAAATCAAGTCACATTTTACTTAATCAGTCACAAATTCATATACCTCAACATTTAGTTTACATCAAGACATATTCACGATTTTATTCAATTAAGACTCTTATCTCAAAGAAAATCTCCCAATTCATTTTATTCAAGGTAACATCCATTCACACTTACAAGTTAAATCCCATTAGCTTAAGATATTCAATCCTTAATCATTTTTTAAAGCAAAATTTCCTTTTTAAATCAATACAATTAATTAAGTAAATGTTTCATGTAAAAATATGTTATCAACACTTTCATAAGCCCAAGGTAGGAGGTCAAACTAAGTAAAGTCAGGAAAATGACCTAGGCTCGGTGGGCACCCAAGCTGACACTTAGCCGTGCGCCCAAAGGTCTTGGGCACCCACATCTTGTGCGCCCAAGCGCTGGGCACCCATGTCTTGGATGCCCAAGGGGTTGGGCACCCGACTGTGCCTCTCCCATGCGCCCACAGCTTGGTCTAGGTTACGGGTTTCATGCTCTGTTTTCTGGTTTCATGGTTTTTCACCCTTTAGACCACAAATTGACCAAGTTAAAGTAAAAATACCTAAAGTTTCATGTTTCTAGCATTAACACAAGGTTCTTAGGCACCAACCAAAATTGTCAATTTGAGTTTTCATCAACCATAAGTCAAGTTATGGATCAAAACACCATTTTCACTCTCTCAACCTATACATACATATATGTGTATATAACTACCAATATCTTCCATACATGTAACCAACACTTGAAGAGGGTTTTCTAATGGTAATATACGCCTTGTTACACATCACATGTGTAAGAATGAGGCATTAAATCCCTACCTCAAGATGTAAGAAGATGGATCAACAAGAAGGTGTTTTGTGCTTCCAAGCTTTCAAGCTTTGATGGACTCAATCTCCTCTCTCTTTCATCCAAACTATAAATAAGTCACATAGAAAGGTTCCTTGAGGTTTCAATTTCACTTTTGCAAGAGGAATTTGATTTTCATGAAGGCTAGATGGACTTACTCTCAAGGATTCCACCCGATTCTCTACTTCTCATTCTTTGTTCTTCCTTTGCTTCTTTACCCAGTTTCTTCTTCCCCAAACAATATATCTCTCTCTCTCTTGCATCATATATACAAATATAATATATAATCAATATTTTAATCCCCCAAACAGTGAATTTCAGGCCCCTTCCTCACCTCTAGCTAGATATAGGTTCATAGGGGAGAGAGGTCGGCTGAAAATTGTAGAGCAACCCATGCCTGTCAAGTCTACTGTACCTTGGGCGCCCATGCCTTCTCAGGTGGGTGCCCAGGCCTTGTGCGCCCAAGGTGCCCCCTTTTTCCTGCACTTGGCTAAAATGCCAACTTTTGATTGCCTAACCCATCCCTTTCAAAGTTCTTAACTCTAAAACACCATTAATGATCCATTCCACTAAATTAAAATACATAACTTCCAAAATACATCAAAAACCTTATACTTATGTTAATACAAAGTCTGGGGTATTACATTCTCCCCCCTACAAAAACTTTCGTCCTCAAAATTTAATATGTAACATAACCTTAAGGGAACAAATGTGGGTATCGTTCTCGCATCTCAAGTTCACATTCCTAAGTTGATTCTTCCACTATATGATGCTTCCATAACACTTGAACCAAAGGAATTGTTTTACCCGAAGCACTTGGTCTTGAGCATCCAAAATCTAAACTGGCTGAACTTCATACTTCACATCCGAGTCTATTTCCAACTTAGTCCAATTTAGCACATGTGTAGGGTCTGGAATGTACTTACGTAACATAGAGACATGAAAAACTTCTTTCATTCTAGACATTTGGGGCAGCAATGCCAGCCATTAAGTAACCTCGCCAACTCTTGCTAGTATTTCAAATGGGCCAATATATTTAGGAGATAACTTCCCTCGCCTACTAAATCTGTACTGTCCCTTCTGTGGTGACACCTTTAGGAATACGTGATCCCCCACCTGAAACTCCAAAGGTCTCTTCCCTTGATCCGCATAACTTTCTGATGACTACGTGCTGTCTCCAGTCTTTGTCTAATTACCTTGATCTTTTCATTAGTTTTGCAAACTAATTCTGGCCCAATCATGGTCGCTTCTCCAACTTGTGTCCAACACACCAGGGATCTGCATGGTCTTCCATACAATGCCTCAAATGGTGCCATTCCAATGCTAGCTTGATAACTGTTGTTATAAGCGAACTCCACTAGTGGCAAATGATCCTCCCAACTACCTTTAAAGTCCAACACACAAGCTCGAAGCATATCTTCTAAAATCTAAATTGTTCGTTTTGATTGTCCATCAGTTTAGGGATGATAAGCTGTACTAGAACATAACTCCGCCCCCATGGCCGCTTTGCACTCTTGCATGAACTTTGAGAGTAACTCTCATTGAGTGAATTTTCTTTGAAGAGTGAACAACTAGGTAAGATTTGAAGTCAAGACCACGGTTTATGAGCATACAGGATAGGCATGTTGATTGAATAATATGAACTCACATTCTAGAAGGATAGTCTCATCACATTACGGGAATTTATGCAAAAATTTTGAGCTTAAGTCACTTATTTCACATTAAAGCTAAAACAGGAATTATTGAAGTGATTGTTTACCATCCCTTAAGCTAGTCTAGGAATTTTGTGGGTAGATTCACTGTAAACCCTCATGAGACTTCACTCGTCCACTAGGGGAAACCTAGGGGTTTAAAAGGCTTGCTACATGTAGCTAAGTGTAGCCGTGTTTCCAACGAAAAGAGAAATAGGATAGTAGTTATACTAAATTGAATAAAACCATTGTTAGGGACTAGCAATGCCTTAGTTGGGGGGTGTGATTACACTTGAAAAGTGTAATTACAAAACCTCTATTTTAACACAAAATCATGCATTTTCTTAGTTTATTCATGCGTTTTGTTAATGTTTTTACTAATACGGTTTATTTTTCTTATTTGTAGTGAAAATGTCAAAATAGACACACTTGGGAGTGCCAAAGATGAAGAATATATGATGAAGGATAGCTCGAGGTACACTTGCAAGGAGTGGATGTCCGGATACCTTCAAGACAAGAGAGTAAAAAGCTGAAAAAATCTAAAGAAGGAACCACACTACCGTCCAGAGTCCAAAGTTCTTGTTCGAACATGGGAATAAGCCGAGCACACTGCTGTTCGGACGCAAGATTTCCTGTTCGGACAACCAAGGAAAGTGGACCCATTTCTTTTCCTCGTGTTTTAGGGTTTCTTGCATGGTTTATAAAACCCCATGAATAGCCGTCAATGTATCGCTCTCTCATTCTTCTTCCATCAATTTTTCCCACTTTTTTGAGTGCTTTTAGGATTTTAGAGCAAGTTTTCATAGAGTTTTTGAGGATGTTTTTCAAGTTGTGCACAGCATTCTTTAGCGTTGTTTTAGCTTTGGTTGTTGTTCGTTGTTCTTTATATTCTTTGAAGTACAGTACACTGTTTTGAATATTTTAATAGTTAAATTTTAGATTATTCTTTTTCTTTAATCTTATTAATCTTGAGTTCATGCTTTATTATATGGTTGTGTGTTTTGTTTTCATTATGGAACTAGCGTAAAACCCTAGTTCTTGATTCAATAAATCAAGGAATGGTAGTTTATGAAAAACGAAGGGATGTGTATAGATCCTTCGCATAGTTTGTAAAAACCTTTGCAGAGTGATCTATGATTGTAGGAATCATTTTATTTTTTTTCAAACACCTTCGAAAACGAAAACCTTTGACTACATTCTCTGTAACCACTGGTAAAGGTTTTTGGGTAAAAATTGATTTAATAATTTTGGGCAAATTAAAATTGATTTCTAAAACAAATCAGGTTTTGGTTGTTTGAAAAACCTTCGAAAATAAGAGTTTTTTATTATATTCTCTGTAATCACTGGTAAAAACTCTTGAATATAATTTTCTTAATAATTTTTGAACAAACCCTAATTCAGGTTTGAAACTAAATGTTTTCTTAGAAAATCTTTCCAGTTTTATTATCCATAATGAAACTTGATTTTAAAACTGAGTATTGGGCATTTTCTGAACTTTAATGAGAGTATTTTTCCCAACCTATAGCTCCTTTAACGTGAACTATAGATTGTAGTTTTAACACATCCCATAGTGAAGTAGTAAATTACCCGAACTTGTGAAATTGGATCAAGAACCTCTTAATCTTAAATTCTTTAATCTATCTTGAATTTGATTTTAAATTAATTGCTTGTTTTCTTGAAATCTTGATTAGGTTAGAGAACTTTCTTTAATTCTTGAATTCACATTTAAGCATTTTTTAAATTATAAAATATTTTTATTTAAGAATTTCTTTTTTTGGCAACTTTCTTTATTTAATTCTCGTTCAGGTTTAGTTAAGTTTTAAATTTACCACCTTTCGAATTTAGGTAGAGAACTCTTACAATTTCCTAGTATTTGAATTTTGAGCATTTTTGATAACTTAGAAACTAAACTTTTAGGTTCCCTGTGAATTCGACCTTGGACTCACCGAGTTAAAACTATACCACACACCCTTGCACTTAGGGGTTAATTAGACGCACATTCTACACGCGGTTAAGTTTTGCCTCTTTAAATCATGATACATTTTCGTATTCCCCGGATGCACTGCTAGCTGGGAATGGTGAAATTCTCTCAAAACTTCCTTTCTAACTGAGGAGAGTACAAAGATTCTCCCTTAATATCTGACCACTTCATCATCACCTACTGTCCAGCCCAGAATGTCCATTCGCCCCCTTATTTTAGTACAAATTTCATTAGCTTCCTCATCTAACTTCTAAGTCTCAGTTACCCTATTGACTAAGGTTGGCTAGGTGACGATAGCATTCAATACCCCTTGTTCCTTTCCTTTTTTAAGTTCCAAATTAAATTCAGTTAATATCCCTATCATTTCCCATTCTTTAACTGCTACACAAGCCATGGCACTTCTGCTCTTCCTGTTCAAAGCATCTGCAACCACATTAGCTTTGCCTGGACGATAATGCAATTCAAAGTCATAATCCTCCATGTACTTCATCCACCGCTGTTGCCTTAAATTCAAGTCTCTTTAAGTAAAGATGTACTTCAAGCTTTTGTGGTCTAAGAACACTTCAAATCTCTCACCATACAAGTAATGCCTCCAACTCTTTAAGGCAAAAATGACTGCTGCCAGCTCCAAATCATGCACTAGATAATTCTTTTCATGATTCTTCAACTGTCTTGAACCATATGCCACTAATCACCCATTTTACATAAGAATACACCCAAGTCCTTCTCGTGATGCATCACAATACACCAAGTAACCGGCTCTCCTCTCTGGGATGACTAATACTAGTGTAGTTGTCAATCTTCTTTTAATCTTTTGAAATGATCTTTCATATGCATCATTCTACTCAAATTTGATCCCCTTTCGGGTTAATCTAGTCAGCGGGGCTGCTAATCTAGAAAAATCTGAGACAAACCTTCTGTGGTATCCTGCCAACCCGAGGAAACTACGGATCTTAAATATGGACTTTGGTTGAGACCATTCCAAAATAGCTTCAATTTTGGATGGGTCCACTGCTACTCCTTCCTCCGAGACCATATGTCCCAGAAATTTAACTTTTCTAAGCCCGAACTCACATTTGTTCAGCTTGGCATATAACTGATGATCCTTTAACCTTTGTAGTATGAGCCTCAAATGTTGTTCATGTTCCTTTTCTGACTTAGAATATACCAAGACATCATCTATGAATACCACCATAAACTTATCCAAATAATCTCTGAAGACTCAATTCATTAAGTCCATAAAGACTACTAGTGCATTTGTCAAACCAAAAGGCATAACCAGAAACTCGTAATGACCATACCGAGTCCTGAATGCCATCTTTGGAATGTCTTCTTCCCTTATCTTCACTTGGTGGTACCCAAATCGTAGGTCAATCTTTGAAAACACCAATGATCCCTTCAATTGATCAAATAAGTCATCAATTCTTGGCAACGGGTATCTATTCTTGATAGTCACTTTGTTTAATTTCCTGTAATCGATGCACATTCTCAAAGTCCCATCCTTCTTAGCGGGAAACAATGTTGGTGCTCCCCAAGGTGATGTAATTGGCCGGATGAATCCTTTAGCTAGCAACTCCTCCACTTGTGTTTTCAATTCTGCTAACTCTGCCGGTGCCAACCTGTAGGGTGGAATGGAGATGGGTTTTGTGCCTGGAACCAAATCAATGCAAAACTCTACTTCCCATTCAGGTGGCAACCCAGATATCTTCTCAGGAAACACTTTAGGAAATTCATTCACAACTTTAGGCAATTCAACTCTCTGTTCCTCGTCTTCTTCTTCTATAACCATGCAAGCAAACAAATTACATAATTCATCCTTTCCCTGACTTTTCAAGAATGATGCTTCTCATATTTCACACCGATCTATAAAGAAGCGAATTTGATCTCCCTCTAGCATGGTTAAGGTTACCTTATGCTTATGACAGTCAATCATAGCTTGGTAGGACATAAGCCAATCCATCCCAAGTATGATATCAAAACCTCTCATATCCAATACAATTAAATCAAAAGTTGAGACGAACTCTCTCCCATCAAAAACATCAATTACCCTTAATTCACACCCATTACACACTTGAGTCAAGGAAGAAAATCCCGCTATTGGGGTCTCAACACGTAAAAACAATTCCAAGGGGCTAACATCTATTCCCAAAGCATGTGCAAAGGACGCAGCGATAAATGAGTGAGTTGCTCCCATGTCTAAGAGTACAATAGTGTAATACCCCGAATTTTCATGTTAATATAATTTTGATGGTTTTAACATGTTTTGGGCATGTTAGTATGTTAATTAAGTGAGTTTAGTCATTAAAGATGACTTGGGGGTGTGAATTTTGAAAGAATTGGGCAAAATAGCTCAA
Source organism: Vitellaria paradoxa (assembly GCA_019916065.1). Classification (NCBI taxonomy): domain Eukaryota; kingdom Viridiplantae; phylum Streptophyta; class Magnoliopsida; order Ericales; family Sapotaceae; genus Vitellaria; species Vitellaria paradoxa. The sequence goes on from CM034238.1 coordinate 30,186,688, forward strand.
AGTCAACATTTTGACTCAGGGGCATGCAGAGGGGCGCCCATGGGTCCAGGACGGGTGCCCATGGCCGATGAGGGGCACCCTACTTGTACAGAAAATCAGCAGAAGGGTGTTCTCTGGTTGGAAGGCTGATACTTAATCCTATTGACACCTATGACAAGCTAGGGGTAAGGAGAGACTTGAGGATTACTATTTGGGGATTAAAAATATTGTTATATATATATATATATTAGATTGATTTGATGCAAGAGAGAGAGAGAGAAGTGGATTGAAAGAGAGAGGGTTCGGTTGAGAGCAAGAGAAGAGCAAAGGAGAAGAAGAAGACCACCGGTTGGGTTTTCAAAGGTAGGTCTTCCAAACCTTCATGGAATTCAAATTCCTTTTACAAGATTGAAATTAGGACCTTAAGAAACCTTTCTATGTTATTCATTTTTAGTTTTGATCAAGGAGGGAGAAGATTGGAGCCATCAAAGTTTGAGGGTTTGGAAGCTCAAGACACCTTCATTTTGATCTATCTTTTTACAACTCAAGGTAGGGATTTCTAGTCTCATTTCGGCATATATGAGATGTATTTGATCTGGTAAACACTTCTATGAAATTTATTTAAGATTTGGAAACCTTGGAAGTGGAGTTTGTGTGATGAATGGTTGTGTGTATATATATGTATAGGTTGGAGCAAGATTTTTGTATTGAAGAAATGAATGGATTAAAATTTGTTTTGATGGAATTTTTGGAGTCTTCTAGGTCCTAGACAACCCAAGAAAATAAGGTATTAGGTTAGATATTGGATTGGGTAAAGTTTGGAACCTAAAAACATGGCTTAAAGCTTGAACCGAAGCAAAATGACCTTCTGGGCAACAGAGGGGCGCCCATAGGTTTTGGTGGGGCACCCATGGCCCTTGAGGAGCACCCATGCTCTTATGTGGGGTGCCCATGACCCCTCAGGGGCACCCATGAACTTTTGGAAGGGCACCCACAGAGACTAGAACACCTTTCCTGATTTTTCTTAACTTGACTTCCTACCTTAGGATTATGAAGGGGTTAGGAATATGTTTGTATGTGAGACTTTTATTTGATTAATTGTATGGATTTTAAAATGGAAATGAGCTCTTAAAAGTGATTAAGGGTTGATTATCTTAAACCTATGGGATTAAGCTTGTAAAGGGGGAATACTTGCTACCATGAATGAAATGAATTGGAAGCCTACTTTGAGATAAGAGTCCTAATCAAATAGAATTGTGAATATGTCTTAATGTAAACTAAATGTTAAAGTGTATGAACTTGTGATTGCTTTAATGAATTGTGATTTGGCAAAAGGGTACTCATGTTCATAACAATGAAAGATGTTAAATGTTTAATGATGCTTAATAAATGCTGTTATGTAATGAATCCTAGAATGAACCGGAATGTTGATTTGTGTTGTGGAAAGTATATGATATTGAATGTGGACTTGTGAATGATAAGATGTGATATGATGAATGATGGTTTGTGTGACGGGGGCCGTGGTGGGGTGTGGTAAGCAGGAAGAGTTTGAGATTACCCTCGGGTTGAGAGTCCCGGAACTTGCGCAGGGTTTGGTGTCAATGCCAGTGGGTTAGTAGCCCACAACATTGTGAGTGTATGGGTTACCCATGACCTTGGATTGTGATCCTAAACGATGGTGTTTGGTTTACCGTTTCCGTTGGGTCTGGACCCATAAAAGACAGTGTTGTGTATACACCCAACCCCCGATGATTTGTGTGATGGATTGATGGAAAGTGATGATGTGGATGTGAATACATGATTAAATGTTGAATTTGTAACATTGTGGTAGGGAATGTGATTAGATGTAATGTTGAGAAATTTAATAATGAAGATTATTTGGAATTGAATGTTACATTGTGATGTTGTTGAATGTCAATAGATGTTGTAAATATGGTTATGTGATCAATTTTGATTAAACATTAAAAAGTGAATCAAAATGTGATTTGAAACTTAAGAATGAGAATTCAAGGATTAAGTATTGGTTGGAATTGAATTTCTTTTTACAATATTTTTGTGTATAAAGGTACATAGTCTAAATTGGTGATGTCAATGAGTGATTTTGATTTTAGAGTATAGGTGGTAACTAGATACATCATAAAATGCTTGCATGTGTGGAATACATATCATATATGTTTATTGGAGACTTGTGGGCACAAGTGGACCCGTGCTCACATCCCTACAGACTTTGATGTAGATACAAGCAAAACAATCAAGTGGGTTGATGTGTTGGGACTAGGAGGTTATGCATGAGCCCTACCAAGCTTATCAAAGCTCTTGGTCATCTAGTTTAAATTTCTTTTGGGAATTGTAACGTTGTACATTTATGAACTCTTTCAATTTGATTGTAATGGCCATAAGGCCTAAGTTATGTAATTTGGGAATGGTGTATTGTGGTTGGTGACATGGCAATAGTCAAGGTTAAACTTATGTTATTCTATCTTATGTCTTGGGCTCACTAGCTTATGTTGTGTTGCTCTGATTATGGGATTCGTTATATTAGTGCATGTTATGTGTGTTTATTACTCACCCCTCGAGTATCCGGGGCGTGACAGGTTGGTATCAGAGCCTAGGTTCAGAATACCTACGAGACAGTGGGAGTCTAGCATTGCATGTTATATGTTGATGTGATATATCTGACATTTAGTCATTTTCATAAGATGGATTTATTAGTACCTTGTGGTAAGGATTATGGTGAAGGTGCTTAGAACTAAATGTTACTAGAACCTTGATTGTATTGTTTAGAGAAATGAGGAATTGGTAAATATCTCTGGCTAATGATAAGTAAGGTTGATAGGTGAGAAAATGGTGTAATCATTGGAGCTTTGTGAACCTGGAAGTAATGTTTGACAGACGTTTTAATGGTAGACCTAGCAATATGAAAGGTGATTTGAAGTGATACTGGGTATGATTGAAAGTAGTAAGTGCTATGGGGTTTAAAGAGTCTAGGGTTGTGATTTTGGGATTTATTGAGGCTACCTCTTACCGGTGGAAATTGTGAGATTATGGATTGAATTTGAGGTAGAAATGGCAATGGTAGAAAATTTAAAATCTTAAGATGAATGAGTTACCAACATGATAAGTGGTAAATGACCATTATAGTGAGTTGATGATAATCAGTTATTTGATGATATTGTAGTCCAAATTGTGATGAGGTAACCTTTTAGTAAATGACATTAAGTATATTGGGGAAAAACTTTGTGTTCACATGGTCGATTAGAGAATGAATAGAAAGGGAGTTTAAGTGTCATCATGTGAGTGAGGTGTTGACTTTGGATGTGATACTTGGGGATGAGTGGGAGCAAACTCCCAAGAGTTGGCTTGACTTTCATGGATTCCACATTAGATGTCGCTATCATTTTTTTGCTAAGCCATATTCTATGGCACCAATAAGGTTTTGGAGGTTTGGAAATTCAATCAAATGATTGTGAGTCTACGATTCTATAAAATATAGTATTGGACATCGGGACATTTGAGATTCTTGTTAAGAGGAATGGTAAAAAGCTTGGGTTTTAAGTGGAATTTGAAGTTGGTAAACTTGGTGGTACTTAAGGTAACATGTTGCTTATTGAGTTTTGAAGTTTTGACTGAATCATTTGGCATCAAGAATAATAAATGTTTAATTGGTTTGACAAGGTTTGGAGATAGGTGATATTTGGTCGAATAACCTTGAGGGATCAGTGTAGTAATTGAGTATAGCCAAGATTGTGTTTGATGTTTAAGTTTTGTGGATTTGGTGGGGCATCACCTTTATCTTACTCAAGTACCTCTTAGTTAATGAACTTAGTGATTCAAATGAGTTGGGGCAAAGCACAAATGTGTGGGTTAACGATAATGAGAACATTTTATGGCACAGAGTATATGTTGAATAAAATTTTATGATTACTTTTACTTGAAGAATGGATTGCTTTTAGTGTTATGGAAGGTTATGGGGAAGATTGAGTTATGCAATAAAGTCTAATGATTAGATGGCAGTATCAATTGAGGAGATTGGAAGTATATGAAGAGGAATTACCTATACCTAATTTAGTGTTAGCTATGAAATTTTTGCATTGAAGTCTTGTCGCGGTTAAGTAAACTAATAGAACCGTTTGGAATGCTTTAGAGCATAGAGATGCCGAAGGTATTTGATTATGTAAGGTAAATTGACTATGGAGTAAAGTGAAAGAGTGGAATATTGGAAAGAGGTTGATTTAAGGATCTATCACATTAATTGAGTGAGGTCGAAGATATGAGCAATGTTATAAGTCAGGGGTTGAAAAGTCCGTATATTGCTAAAGTAACTTCTAGCAAATGTTTGGGATGTCAGGACTCGATGGGATGAGGACAATGGTAATAGAGGCATGAGTTTCACAAGGATGAGTTGCTCAGAGATGATATAGGAAGGTTATACTCCCTGTTACTTATTGCACATCTTACATGTATTGCAGGATAAATCCTATGTAATTCTAAACTTTAAAATGTACTGATCATAGTTGAATCCATGTTTTATTGAACTCTTGATTGTTACTTGCACATTAAAATGTTGAAAATTTCTTTGAGTTGAAAGTTCTCTAAACTGTTATGTTGACAAACATTTGGCTTGGCCACCTGAAATTTTGATTATCGAATTGTGTTAAAGTTGTCACATTAAGAAAATTCTTTCATTCCTATGTTGTTTACTTGAAACTTGATGGCATTGCTATTTTACTGATGTTGGTAAAATGCACTATTGTAACTTTGGAATGGCTATTGTGTTGAATTTGGTTCAATGTTGGTAATATTTCTTGAATGGTTAATTCGATCCATTGTATCTCGACATGTGGCTATTATGATTTGAGTTCCTTAATTGAAAAATGCTAATGGATGAGGAAATGGACATGTATGAACTAAAAATTTGAGCCTAATTGGTTTTCTGAAAGGATGTGCTAATATATTATGATAATGTATTATGCTAATGTGTAATGGTAATGTATCATGGTAATGTGTGAATTGAAATGCAAATATGTTGTGGTGATGTGTTATGGTAATGCGTGAATTGAAAAATTGAACTTGTTTGGTTATCCATAACCTTTTTGGAGTATTAAGGCATTTGATTTTATAGATTGGTGTTAGTTGTGAAAACTTGATTGGCCAAGTGGTTTGGGTTTGAGTGTCATGGTGATATAGAGGATATGCCTTGACTATATTATGGAAAGGGGGATGCGGGATCCCAGTCGTGGGACTTTCTTTATTTGAAAACGCATGATTATGGAGATATAGCTACAAATGGGTGAACTGAGTTGAGAATAACTAAGTGTAGTGTGAGTAGATAAACTTTGGGAAGAAAGAGGTTTAGAAGTTGGTTTCAATTGAGGTCATGGTAAATGATGATGGCATTAAGAGATATGGTAAAATGAAGTACAATGGGATGTTCATGAAAGTTTTGAAAGCGTTTTAAAGGAGTTTACTAGCTAATTGCTTGAAAAGAGAGAGAGAAAATATGTGTTAAGATTTGATGCAAGGGAAGAAGTTTATTAAATTTAGGAGATTGATTTGTATGCTTATGGCACCCACTGGTGGGTTAAACTGGGTATGTTTTGAATGATAAGGTAAAATTATTAGTTATTGGATTTTGCTCGATGAGATGAATTGTTGCATGGTGGATGGAAGATAACATGGAAGTTTAGTTGTGAAGTAGAGAATAATAGAGAAAGCTGGAAATGGGATATCTTGTTGAATAATTGAAAGTATGAAGAAGGTTTAAAGGACTCATTTGTACTAAACTCATCATATTGGTTAGACTTTGAGGCAATTAATTTGGGTACATAGTAGAGGTGGAATAAACGTTCTGTTGGGATTGACTCAAGTACGATAATACTGGGAATTTCCCTTGAGTATCAGTAGAATTAAGAACTTTATCCTAGACTTACATCTATGAAGAAGATTGTGGCAAATGTGAGGGAAATTAGATCTGAGAATAGAGAGGGGTTTTGGTTGAATTAAACTTGAGAGCTTAACATATGATGTCTTATGAATGGTGACTCTATATGGTATGTCTGAATGCAGTTAAGAGAATTATTGAGGTTTCAAAGGAATGATTTAAGGGTTTAGCACTATTAATAGAAGATGAGTTGAAAAGAAAGTTCCAGGACAACATTTTATGAGCTTCTGCCACAGATTGATTAATACCTTGGTACATTTTTTTTTATGGAGATAATGAGGTGGGGTGTTTAGATTTCTATTTAGAGAAATTGTAAAATGTAAATGTTCTTCAGTTATTGATGTGTTGCCCATTCGTTGAAGTCTTGAGTGTTGGATGAGTATCTATTGAAGTTGAAACAAAGTTGATATGATACGTAAACATATGTATTTGTGAATGAACTGTCGGGAATGGCATTAAACAGTGAGTTAAGGAGTTTCTGTACTGGATTGCCTATGATTTAAGTTGAATTGCCTATAGTAATGATGTAATATATGGTCAATTAAAATGTTGACTTGCCAATTGGTTCATAAGATGTATGTATCTATGTGGGAGTATTGAGCTAAGGGAAGGTAACGGCTTTGGATAGACGTAATTAATTGAACTTAGTATGATGAGGTTAGAAATTTGAAAAAGGGTTCCAGAATGGAATAACCAGCCTACTTAGTTTTATTTGATGGTTTCCCTGCTCATGATTGGTTATGTTGTGGATTTTAGATTTATTCAAAGAGAAGTAGTTCCATTGGATTAAAAGTTTGGTGGACCAACAGAGTAGTGTGAGTCTATAAAGTAAGGGAGAACTGGAAATGGAAAATAATACTTGGAATGATAAGATGTTTGAATAGAGAAGAAGGATTACGAAGAAGTTGATTACAAAGGAGATGTTTATGGCAATTTTCAAGGTTAACTTCAACCCCAAGTTCAGTATAGTCATGATGTGACCTATTTGGTTTGTGATATAGTTTGATTGGACGGACCCCAATTTCGGTTACAAAGGGATTAAGTGCTATGGTCGTATGTTTCAATGTTGGACCCATGGGGAGAAACTTCGAAGAAAGGTAATCGGATAGAGTATTATGGGAAACCATATAGTAAGGAATGAGGGATAAGAATTTGAAAATTTGATTGCTATTACTTGAGGAGCCAATGGAATAATTCTGAGTTTAAAGATGCACAGTGAAGGTATAGCTATTAGTGTTTTTGAATTGCTATGATTAATTTGTAAGGTGATTTGAATATTGATTAATGAATGGAATATCAAGTTTCATATGTGCAAGAAGTTTCAGGATGATAAGGAGCTTGCTTAGAGGTGTCAGTTAAGACATAGAGGAAACATCTATAAGTGGTTACTCAGTAAATTGTATATGACCGTGGTATGAAATTTCGAGGACGAAATTTTTTTAAAGGGGGGGAGAATGTAATACCCCGAATTTTCATGTTAATATAATTTGATGGTTTTAACATGTTTTGGGCATGTTAGTATGTTAATTAAGTGAGTTTAGTCATTAAAGATGACTTGGGGGTGTGAATTTTGGAAGAATTGGGCAAAATAGCTCAAAAGTCAACATTTTGACTCGGGGGCATGCAGAGGGGCGCCCAAGGTAGAGGAGGGGTGCCCATGGGTCTAGGATGGGCGCCCATGGTCCATGAGGGGCACCCCACTTGTACAAACAATCAGCAGAAGGGTGTTCTCTGGTTGGAAGGCCGAGACTTAACCCTATTGACACCTATGACAAGCTAGGGGTGAGGGGAAGCCTAAGGATTACTATTTGGGGATTAAAATATTGTTATATATATATATTAGATTAATTTGATGCAAGAGAGAGAGAGAGAAGTGGATTGAAAGAGAGAGGGTTCGGTTGAGAGCAAGAGAAGAGCAAAGGAGAAGAAAAAGACCACCGGTTGGGTTTTCAAAGGTAGGTCTTCCAAACCTTCATGGAATTCAAATTCCTTTTACAAGATTGAAATTAGGACCTTAAGAAACCTTTCTATGTTATTCATTTTTAGTTTTGATCAAGGAGGGAGAAGATTGGAGCCATCAAAGTTTGAGGGTTTGGAAGCTCAAGACACCTTCATTTTGATCTATCTTTTTACCACTCAATGTAGGGATTTCTAGTCTCATTTTGGCATATATGAGATGTATTTGATCTGGTAAACAATTCTATGAAATTTATTTAAGATTTGGGAACCTTGGAAGTGGAGTTTGTGTGGATGAATGGTTGTGTGTATATATATGTATAGGTTGGAGCAAGATTTTTGTATTGAAGAAATGAATGGATTAAAATTTGTTTTGATGGACTTTTTGGAGTCTTCTAGGTCTTAGACAACCCAAGAAAATAAGGTATTAGGTTAGATATTGGATTGGGTAAAGTTTGGAACCTAAAAACATGGCTTAAAGCTTGAACCGGAGCAAAGTGACCTTCTAGGCAACAGAGGGGCGCCCATAGGTTTTGGTGGGGTGCCCATGGCCCTTGAGGGGCGCCCATGCTCTTATGTGGGGCGCCCATGACCACTCAGGGGCGCCCATGAACTCTCAGGGGCGCCCATGAACTTTTGGAGGGGCACCCACAGAGACCAGAACACCTTTCCTGATTTTTCTTAACTTGACTTCCTACCTTAGGATTATGAAGGGGTTAGGAATATGTTTGTATGTGAGACTTTTATTTGATTAATTGTATGGATTTTAAAATGGAAATGAGCTCTTAAAAGTGATTAAGGGTTGATTATCTTAAACCTATGGGATTAAGCTTGTAAAGGGGGAATACTTGCTACCATGAATGAAATGAATTGGAAGCCTACTTTGAGATAAGAGTCCTAATCAAATAGAATTGTGAATATGTCTTAATGTAAACTAAATGTTAAAGTGTATGAACTTGTGATTGCTTTAATGAATTGTGATTTGGCAAAAGGGTACTCATGTTCATAACAATGAAAGATGTTAAATGTTTAATGATGCTTAATAAATGCTGTTATGTAATGAATCCTAGAATGAACTAGAATGTTGATTTGTGTTGTGGAAAGTATATGATATTGAATGTGGACTTGTGAATGATGAAATGTGATATGATGAATGATGGTTTGTGTGACGGGGGCCATGGTGGGGTGTGATTAACAGGAAGGGTTTGAATTACCCTCGGGTTGAGAGTCTCGGAACCTGCGCAGGGTTTGGTGTCAATGCCAGTGGGTTAGTAGCCCACAACATTGTGAGTGTATGGGTTACCCATGACCTTGGATTTTGATCCTAAACGATGGTATTTGGTTTGCCGTTTCCGTTGGGTTTGGACCCATAAAAGACGGTGTTGTGTATACACCCAACCCCCGATGATTTGTGTGGCTATGATTGTGTGATGGATTGATGGAAAGTGATGATGTGGATGTGAATACATGATTAAATGTTGAATTTCTAACATTGTGGTAGGGAATGTGATTAGAAGTAATGTTGAGAAATTTAATAATGAAGATTATTAGGAATTGAATGTTACATTGTGATGTTGTTGAATGTCAATAGATCTTATAAATATGGTTATGTGATCAATTTTGATTAAACATTAAAAAGTGAATCGAAATGTGATTTGAGACTTAAGAATGAGAATTCAAGGATTAAGTATTGGTTGGAATTGAATTTCTTTTTACAATATTTTTGTGTATAAAGGTACATAGTCTAAATTGGTGATGTCAATGAATGATTTTGATTTTAGAGTATAGGTGGTAACTAGATATATCATAAAATGCTTGCATGTGTGGAATACATATCATATATGTTTATTTGAGACTTGTGGGCACAAGTGGACCCGTGCTCACATCCCTACAGACTTTGATGTAGGTACAAGCAATAACAATCAAGTGGGTTGATGTGTTGGGACTAGGAGGTTATGCATGAGCCCTACCAAGCTTATCAAAGCTCTTGGTCATCTAGTTTAAATTTCTTTTGGGAATTGTAACGTTGTACATTTTTTAGCTGTTTCAATTTGATTGTAATGGACATAAGGCCTAAGTTATGTAATTTGGGAATGGTGTATTGTGGTTGGTGACATGGCAATAGTCAAGGTTAAACTTATGTTATTTTATCTTATGTCTTGGGCTCACTAGCTTATGTTGCATTGCTCTGATTATGGGATTCATTATATTAGTGCATGTTATGTGTGTTTATCACTCACCCCTCGGGTCACGAGATCTGGGGCGTAAGAAATAGCATTTGATGAATAGACACGAAAAATACCTCTTGTCACCATAGGCTCAGCTGGCGCCTCCTGCTGTGCCACCGTAAACACCCTGTCTTGTGGCTGAACATTCTGTGGCCGACCAAATCTCTGTCCCTGTGGGTTCACCCTCGACTACTGTGATGTCCCAATTTGTATCGTTCTTTGTGGAACACTTCTCTGTTGATACTACTGTTGTAATGACTGGGTGGTTGATGGGCGGGGTCCTTGCAATAACTGTCCAGATTGTACTACCCTTCCCCTTGCATCTTGCTGAGTCTGAGGACAAACCTTTGGATATGCCCCATTTGTCCACATCCATAGCACGCCCTGTTCACTCCAACCTGATCATTTCTCATTGGTCTGTTGATTCAACCTATTTATTACTCCTGGGACACTATACTTTTGTGGCTTTCATGTCTGTAATTAAAGCATACAATTTGCCTTCGAGAAGCCCCCTAACCTCTCCATTGGTGCGGCTGCCGTACTTCCCTGGTATGATGATTAGATCTGTGGAACTGGCGAACTACCCCTGATCCTTTTTCTGCTAACTCCTTCTTGTTGAGTTCCCATGGCCTTGCCTCGCTGACTTTTATAAATGACTTTGGTTTCATTCAAATCTCTTTCCACTGTCATAGCTCGATTTATCAAGGTTTCATAATCCTCCAATCCCAACAACACCATTTTGTTTCTCAGAGTCGGTCTCAATCCCCTTTCAAATCTCCTGCACTTCAAATGAGTAGTAGAGACCAACTCAAGCACATAATTTGATAAGTCTGAGAATTTCCTTTCATACTCCAATACCATCATCATCCCCTGTATCAGTCTAGCAAATTCCTCCCTCTTAGCATCTCTTAAAGACTAAGGGAAGAAATAATCCTCGAACTTCTCCTTGAACCTTTCCCAAGTGAGACCCACTAATCCTCCTGTGTCCTTTAAACTAGACCACCAAGCTGACGCCCTTCCCACTAGTTGAAATACAGTTAACATCATATGAGTATAAGGATCAGTAATCTCCATTGCAACTAGTATCTTCTCACATTCCTCCAAGAATTGCTCCGCCACATCAGTGTCAGCCACACCATCATGTGTTGGAGGTTTCATCCTCCTAAATTTCTACAGGGCAGTTGGACCAGCTTGCATTTGTGTCTGGGGTCCAACTCGAGCCCCTCTTGCTATTGTGGCCATAGCTACCGCCAATTACTGTAATAACGTCCCAGCATCCATAGCTGCTGGCTTTGGAACCCTTAGTGCCCCCATCTGCACCTTCTCCCCTCCTGAAGCATTCTGTTGTACAATAGGCGGTGCCTCTGCCACTGCACTATGATGTGTTTCCTATTCTTGTTGAATAGGCGCATTCTCCCTTCCTCTACCCCTACCTCAACCTCGACCATTGCCTTGGCCTCGGCCTCTAACTCCCATTTCACATGGTGGCATTTTATTTAAAGTATATCAAAGTATAAAATAACAATATTAAATCAACATCTAAGATTATGGTAGAGCATAACTTCATTTCATAATAATGATACAACAATTCAATACATTCATAAAGGTTCAACATAACAACACCATCTTACTTCCATTAGTACTACCACAAAAGTTCCAACATTATAAGATCTCAAGTTACTCTACTGACTGAAGTTAAAAGAGTACATAACATAACATAAGTCCGTAGACTATCAACCATTTCGATCACCACTAAGGGAATTAGCTTTCCAAAATTTTCCCTTTACATCCTTACATCTCAAACTCTACGATACGAGTAAGAGCTACGAGTGTGCCTCCTCCTGCCACAATAAGTAAAACATTTGATACATTGCCTGGGGTACCAGTAACGTATACGTCCCCACCTACGATAGCCCCCATAGAATCCTCGTAGATGATCTTTCTCACTACTAGAGCTTCCATCTATTCCCCTAACATTAGTGCTAGCTTCCCGTGAATTTACACTCTGACTGCTTAGGTTGGGCTCTATCATTACATCTGGTGTCATGGTTGGATTTGTTGAAAGGGTAGGTACAATCACAGTCACTTTCTATACTACTATCACTGGGTAGGCAGACTGGAACTAAACAGGCATCTGATATGGCATCACACTCTGATATGGATAAGGTGTTGGATATGGAGTTGGATATGGCATCCCATAGTAAGATACCATTTGATGACCTATAGTTGCTGACACCCTACTTACCTCTTCTACATCCCATGTCACATTCTGGGGTTGAGCCTCAGTTAAACCCTCGGTTGCCACTTGGGTAAAGGTATCGTCATCAGACCATGTAATCTCTTCCTCAATTGATTAGGCTTTGGTACCACTACTCTCTCCTTTTTCTATCCCCATCTAGAATTTTAATCAAAACAAATTAGATTCTAAGATCAAATTCAATTGTGTTTCATTTAAGCATACAATATGAGATGCAAGACTTCCCATGTCCCTAGGTGTTCTGACCTAGTGCTTTGATACCAACTTGTCACGCCCCAGATCTCGTGACCCGAGGGGTGAGTGATAAACACACATAACATGCACTAACATAACCAACCTATAATCAGAGCAACGCAACGTAACTAGTGAGCCCGAGACATAAGATAGAATAACATAAGTTTGACCTTCACTATTACCAGGTCCCATACTCCATACACCATATCCATTAACACATAACTTAGGCCGTAAGGCCATTACAACCAAATTGAATAAGTCTAGTAGTGTACAATATTACAATTCCAAAAGAAATTTAACTAAATGCCCAAGAGCTTTGCTAAGTTTGGTAGGGCTCATGCACACCCTTCTAGTCCAACCCCATTAGCCCGCCTGATTGTTATGGCCTGTACCTGCATCAAATTCTGTAGGGACGTGAGCATGAGTCCATTTGTGCCCACGATGTCTCAAACAAACATATATGATATGTATTCCAAACATGCATGCTATTCATGGTGTATCTAGTTATCTCAATATGTTCTAGAGCCAAAACAGTTTATCAACATAACTACGTAACCAATTTAGAATATATACATTTTCACACAACAATATCATAAGAATGATTCAATTCCAATTAATACTTAATCTTTGAAATTTCATTTATTGGTTCAAATCACATTTCATCATCACTTTATCATCTAACCATCATTTCAAACAATTAACCATATTCGCATTATCATCCATTCACCATTTCATTACATAATCATAGCCACACAAGTCATTGAGGGTTGGGTGCATACACATTATCATCTTTTATAGGCCAATACCCAACAGAAATGATAAACTGACGTCGTCGTTTAGGATCACTGTCCAGGGCCACGAGGAGCCAAACACAATGTTGTGGGCTACTAACCCACTGGCATTGACACCAAACACTGTGCAAGTTCTGGGTCTCTCAACTCGAGGGTACTCTCTTAATCCTTCCTATTTCTACACCCCACCACGGCCCTCGGCACACAAATAATCATTCATCATGTACTATCCATCTTTCATAGGTTCGCATTCATCATTAAATACTATCCAACAACACATGTCAACATTTCGGTTCATCCTAAGGCTCGTAACATATCAACATTAATCAAACCTTATTAAACATTCAACATTTGTCAACATTATGAACATGAATCCCTAAATCAAGTCACATTTTACTTAATCAATCACAAATTCATATACCTCAACATTTAGTTTACATCAAGACATATTCACAATTTTATTCAATTAAGACTCTTATCTCAAAGAAAATCTCCCAATTGATTTTATTCAAGGTAACATCCATTCACCCTTACAGGTTAAATCCCATTAGCCTAAGATATTCAATCCTTAATCACTTTTTAAAGCACATTTCCCTTTTTAAATCAATACAATTAATCAAGTAAAAGTTTCATGTAAAAACATGTTATCAACACTTTCATAAGCCCAAGGTAGAAGGTTAAAGTAAGCAAAGTCAAGAAAATGACCTAGGCTCGGTGGGTGCCCAAGCTGACACTCAGCTGTGAACCTAAGCGGCTTGGGCGCCCACACCTTGTGCACCCAAGGGGCTTGGGCGCCCGACTGTGCGCCCGACTGTGTCTCCGCCGTGCACCCACAGCTTGGTCCAGGTTACGGGTTTCATGCTCTGTTTTCTAGTTTCATGGTTTTTCACCCTTTGGACCTCAAATTGACCAAGTTAAAGTAAAAATACCTAAAGTTTCATATTTTTAACATCAACACAAGGTTCTTAGGCACCAAACAAAATTATTAATTTGAATTTTCATCAACCATAAGTCAAGTTATGGATCAAAACACCATTTTCACTCTCTCAACCTATACATACATATATATGTGTATATAACTACCAATATCTTCCATACATGTAACCAACACTTGAAGAGGGTTTTCTAATGGTAATCTACTCCTTGTTACACATCACATATGTAAGAATGAGACATTAAATCCCTACTTCAAGATGTAAGAAGATGGATCAACAAGAAGGTGTTTTGTGCTTCAAAGCTTTCAAGCTTTGATGGACTCAATCTCCTCTCTCTTTCATCCAAACTACAAATAAGTCACATAGAAAGGTTCCTTGAGGTTTCAATTTCACTTTTGCAAGAGGAATTTAATTTTCATGAAGGCTAGATGAACTTACTCTCAAGGATTCCACCTGGTTCTTTTCTTCTCCTTCTTTATTCTTCCTTTGCTTCTTTACCTGGTTTCTTCTTCCCTAAACAATATCTCTGTCTCTCTCTTGCATCATGTATATAAATATAAATATATAATCAATATTTTAATCCCCCAAACAGTAATTTTTAGGCCCCTTCCTCACCCTTAGCTAGATATAGGTTCGTAGGGGAGAGAGGTCAGCTGAAAAATGTAGAGTAACCCATGCCTGTCAAGTCTACTGTACCTCAGGCGCCCATGCCTTGTGTGCCCAAGGTGCCCCTTTTTTCCTACACTTGGCTAAAATGCCAACTTTTGATCGCCTAACCCATCCCTTTCAAAGTTCTCAACTCTAAAACATGATTAATGATCCATTCCACTAAATTAACATACATAACTTCCAAAATAAATAAAAAACCTTATACTTATGTTAATACAAAGTCTGAGGTATTACAGATTATGATGATATGTTGTGGACATATTGTAGATGATGTCAATGGAAATGAGATAATTAGAAATGTGATTGCTATTGAGACACGGGGATAGTGGAATTACAAAATAGGAAAGGTATAGAGATTACCCTAAGATTAAAAGACCCAAAACCTACGCAGAGATTAGTGTCCATACTAGTAGATTAGTAGCCTACAACATGACATGTGATAAGGCTAATCATGGTCTCTAATGACGACATAAACTAAGGCTAATCGTGGCCTCTAATGATGACAATAATTGTGCCCACCCCCGTAAATAGAATAAGAATGGAACATAAATAAGGACGATTATGAAAAGAATGATTACATAAATGATAGTTGAATTAACAAATAAAATTAATGGTAGTGATCATGACATGTAATTATATAAGGTTTATTTTGATAATAAAAGTATGATGCTTACATGGATGAGGACTTGGATTGTATTATATGGTGCTGCATGATTCTGTTGAGTTATGTTAAATTATAAATGTTAGCATTATTTTACATTATTGCTTTATATATTAGATATACTGTTATGATGCTTCGTAAGCACAAGTAGACTAATGCTCACGTCCCTACAGATTCTATTACAGGAGTGGATCCTAAGAACTAGGTTGGCATTGGTGAGATTAAAAGTACATAAGCTAATGCAGACATTGCATTTTTCATTTATCTAAGTTAAAATATTCATTTGAGACTGTAATATTTTTTTAATTTAGAGATTTATTCGATTGGATTGTAAAGGTCATAAGGCCTATTTTGTGTATTATTATTATTATGAGATATGTTGGAGCATGATGGCCTAGCAATAGCCAAGGCTTAGTGTATATTATGTTATGCATTTATCTTATAAGGATGTCGCTCCAGGGTTGTCTTATCTCTCCGATCAGGGGTTGGTTACTTAGGGCATGATATGAACGTTATTCACTCACCTCTCAAGTCACGAGATCAGGGCGTGACAATTTGGTATCAGAGCCTAGGTTAGAATACCTAGGGACAATGGGAGTTTGGGGTCACATGTTGCATGCTTATGTGTTATACCCGATATTTAGTTATTTTTAAGGTAGACTTATTGATATTTTGTGGTATAATAGGTAGTGGAAGTGGTCAGAATTAAGAATGTTGCTAGAATAGTGACCTTTTTGGTAAGGGACTTGAAAACTTGGAAAACATCCATAGCTGATAAAGTGTCAAGTCGATGTATAAGCAAATGGTGTGATTGGTGGTGGTCTATTAGGCCTAAGCTTAAGGTTTGAAATATATTTTAATAGTAGTTTTAACATTAGGAATGATAGTTAGATGTGATTGTAAATATAATAGAAATTTTAAATTTGAAGTTCAAAAGCTTAGAGAGTCTAAGATAGTGACTCAAAGATTTGTTGAGATTGCATTTTATTGTTGAATGACGAGTAATTGTGGAATGATTTTAAAGTAGCAATAGAAATCATAAAGATTTAAATTTTGAAATGGATGGGTTACCTACTAGACAAATAATGATTGACCGTTACTATGAATTAGTGACAACTATTTTGCCAGATGACATTGTAGTTCAAATTCAAGATGAGGCAAAAGTAATGTTATATGCTCCACCAATAATATAAAGTGCAATGGGAAATCTTATGTTTAGGTGGTCAGTTTGAGGTTGAATGAGAAGAAGTTTTGAATTTGTTTTCTATGAGTCATATGTGGATTGTGGACATGTTTCCTGAGAATAAGTGGGGTTAACCTTTTTAGAGGAAAATTTGTATTTCATGGATTCTGTGGCAGGTTTCTTTTCTATTTTCTTTTGTGCTATATTCCATGGCATTTTAAGTTTGAAAGTTTAAAATTTAATCAAGTGATTTATGAGCCTATAGTTTTATCTAATATTATATTTGACATTGGGATATTGGATATTCTCATTAAGATGAATGATAAAAGGTTTGAGATTTTGAGTAAATTAGAATTTGACAAATTAAGTGGTAATTAAAGATGTGTTTTGGTTATTGAGTTTTGGCAAATTGTCTTAATGGTTGTATGTTGAGAACAGCAAGCATAGTTTTTGTTTGTTTGAGAAAAAGTTTGGGGTCAGGTGGTATTTGGCCAATAATTATGGTGGATCCTCCAAAGGTTTTAGTTATATTAGTTAAGTACAATCGAGGTTGTGTCTGATATCCAAGTTCTATGAGGCTGGTGGATTACTATCGCTACTTTATTTAGAATACCTCCCAACTGATAGACTTATCAATTTGACTAATCTGAGAAAGATTTAGAAATTGGTGGGATAAAGTTAATAAGAACATTTTATGGGCTAAGGCTTAGGGTGGTCAAAATTTTGTGTTGACTATTTTTACTCATGGAAGGGGTTACTCTGGATGATATAATAGATTATGAGAAAAAAAAAATTAGGTTGTGTGCTAATGTATAATGATCAGATGATGGCATTAGCCGAGATAGTTGAAATCACAATAAGAATGATAACCTATACTTGACTTAGAATTAACTGCAACGGTTTTGCATTGGAGCCTTGATGGTGTTAGTAGAATTGTAGAAAAGTTTAGAATGTATTTAGAACATAAGGATTTCAAAGTTATTTATTTATGCAATGTGGTTTGACTGTGAGGCAATGTAGTTGGATGAAGTACTAGGAAGTTTTGGTCTTAAAATCTCTAATGTTATTCGAGTGAGGCTAGTGTAATGGCCGATACTTTAGGCAAAAGGTCGAGAAGTTTGATTGTTACTAGGGTTCTTTCAGTGAAGTCTTTGAACAAATGCTTAGGATTTTGAGATTGTTTGGGATGAGAATTATGATAATAGAGAAATAAATTTCTAGAGATGGAGCTATTCAGGAATGATATTGATAATTTGGATAAGGGTTATTAGGTTCCAACCGTAGGACCAATTTTATTAGAAAATACGATATAGTTAGTCTCCTACCTAAAGTGTTGAGTATAGAAGTATAACCATAAATGGAAAATTGGGATTCAAGAACAAAGTGAGTATACAAGATATGGATGGTCTTCGGGGAGGAGAGGCACAAGAGTTTTCATTATTCGAGATTTTCGTGCCTCTTGGTGGCACTAAGAGATATAATGGAATAAAATACAATGTGATGTTTGTAAATTTTTGAAGGTTTTCTAGAAATAATTTTTGACTTATTGCCTAAAAGGGGAAAGAAAATATATATTAGAAGCTATGGCAAGTTAAGAAGATTGTTAAGAGAATTAATAATAAATATTGGAGATTGATTTGTGTACTCATAGTACTTGTAAGTGATTAATAATTGATATGATGAGTGGGAGTTAAAATTTATATGTTTAGGTGATAAATTGTGAAACTCAAAGTGTTGATTAAATTAGTTATGCTTGGATATTTAGGGTTCATATGATTAATAGAAATTTTTTGGAATTTTAATTATGAGATAAAGGGTAGAGAGAATTGGGAATGAAAGATTTTGAAAAATATTTGAAAGTCCTAGCTAGGAATTTAGGGAATATTTGAAGGTATTAATTATACAAGACATGTCATACTTATTGGGCTTTGAGATGATCAATTTGGATCCATACCATTAGATGATTAGATGTTTTGATATGATCAATTTAAGTGTGATGTGGTATATGGTATACAAAGTGATGCTATGATTTGCCTTGAGTATAATTAGAATTAAAAATTTTGTGCCGAATATACAAATATGTGGAGGGTTGTGCTAAATGAGGAAGAAATTAGAATTGATAAAAGAAGGGCTTGTAGTTTAATTTAGTCTAATTGTTTGTTATATAATGTCTTAGGGATTATGGTGTTATATGAGGAATTATAGAATTTAGCCTCAATTTTTTGATTGGTATGTCTAATTTTAGTCGAAAGGATCATAGATATTTTCAAAGGAATGATTTAAGATATGGGTATCACTAATTAAGATATAGGCAGAGGATATTTCTAAAGCGATGTTTTACGAGTTAGTGGTAATGCCATTTGAGATGAATGATGTCTCAACAGTGTTCATAGATTAGATTAGTAACATGGTAAATCGTGATTTAGAATTTGTGGATTTTGTTTTTAATTAGTATCTGATTAGTTGGGTTGAATTGTAAGGTTAATCACTTAATGGAGTTAATGTAGATATTTAAATATGAGGAAAATAGAGATGAAAGTGGTATTTGAGAAACAGAGGAAAGCTACAAAGTTAGAATTGATAAAGGATTTGTGGCCTAGTTTGGTTAATGGCTATACTTAGTTGGATATTTATTACACTTAAATATGATACACTTGGTATTGTGTCCATATGTAATTAGTATGATTTTATGGTGATTTGTGACATTTGGCATCAACTGCATGTTTAGTCTGTTAAAACTTAAGGTAGCTTATTTGGTACATGGTACTGTGATCGAATAGACTTGAGGATTCAGTTGGAGGGATTAAATATTAAGGCCACATGTTTCAAGTTTAGACCTAAGAGAGAAATTTGTAAATAAAGTACTTTATGATTATTAACTATGATTAATTGATGATATTGATAAAGTGGTATGTAATAACAGATGATGAATCTAGATAAGGATTACTGATGAAAGAAAAAGAAGATATTAAATAATATGATAAAGTGAAAGTAAACCTTGAAAATGGGACTATTGTGTTATGGATGTATGATAGTGGAAGTGTGTATGTTCCTAATATCCTGGCAATATGATCAAGAGATGAAGGATTGCGTGTAGTGTGATGGTGCATTGGTATGTTCAAACAAAATTGATGGAAAAAGGATCCTAAAATATTTAAGTGATAAATATTATGGAAATTCGAATAAGGAAATATTGATATTGTAATGCAAACAAAATGTTAATGTTCAATTTTGATAAAGAAATGATCTTAGCTTAGGAGATGATTAGGTGTAACGTTGTGGAAATTTAGAAAAGTATGTAATGATAGTATGGTATGGGAAAAAGGTTAAGGTTTGGTGCTAGGAGATAAAGGATTTAAAAGTGGATTGTTAGTAAAAATATTTTAAGGAGCTATTGAGTTAGTTATCGAATTCAAAGTAGCGCAGTAGAAGCGTGAAGATCTATGTTTTAGATTTGCTATAATTTGTTAGATTGTGAAATGATATAATTATTACTTGATGAGTAGATTTTTAAATCCTATTCACATTAGAAGTATCATGATATTGAAAAATCTACTTGGGGGCATGAATCTGAGATGCGGAGGCAGTATTCATAGTTGTTTACTTAAAGTTGTACTTGTATTGAAATTTTGAAGACGAAATTTTTATAAGGAGGGGAGAATTTAATAACTCAGATTTCTGTATTAAGATAAATTAGAGATTTTTGATGAGTTTAGTACATAGTGGGTTGTCAAATTGATTAATGAAAGGTATTAGGAAATTAAATTGATGAATTTTAACAAATTTGGGATGTAATGGTGTGTTAATTTGATCAATGTGGGTCATTGGGAAGGTAGTTAGTTGAAGTCTTGGGGAAAATGAATAATTTATGGACTTAGCCACTTTTTGTGCATGAGAGGAGTTGAGGGTGCCCATGCCTTCTTGTCAAACTTTCAATCACTCGTTTGTCACATTTTGTCTTATTCGAGCCAAGCTATGAGGATAGGAAAGGGGCTTAGGCTCTTGTAGCATGCTTGGGCACCGCACCAAGCATAGATTGTATCTATATATGTATATGGGAGAAGATAGAGAGAGAGAGAGAGAGAAAGCGAGGGTTTGGCTGTTGGTGAGAAAGGGAGAACTGAGAGCCGAGAGTGAAACCAAAGGAAGAATCAAGTGGTAAGTTACCCTAACCTTAACCAACCTCAAATTAATCATGCAAGATTGGAGTTAAACACCCAATGAACACTTCTATATTGTTTGTTTGTTGTTTGGATCAAGGGTAAGGAGATTGATCAACTTAAAGTTGGAAGCTCAAAACTGAGTGTTTACTACCTTTGTGTTCAAAGTTTGAGGTAAGAATTTCTAACCTCCTAACAGCATATATGAGATGTATTAATTTAGGAAATGTTGTTATGAAAATTATTTAAGAAATTGGAGGCTTGGGGATTGATTTAAGTGGTTTGATATAGGTGTACATGTGTATATATAGGTTAGACCCAAGAATTTGATTTGAGAAAATGAGTGAATGAAATCTTGTTTTGATTGCCTTCCTAGAGTCTTTTTGTAATACCCTGAATTTTCATGTTAATATAATTTGATGGTTTCAACATGTTTTGGGCAAATTAGTATGTTAATTAAGTAATATTAGTCATTAAAGATGACTTAGGGGTGTGAATTTTGGAAGAAATTGGCAAAATAACTCAAAAGTTAACATTTTGACTTGGGAACATGCTGAGGGGCGCCCGTGAATTTGAGGGGCGCCCATGGCTCTAGGACGGGCGCCCGTTGACCGCTCGTAAATAGTGCAGTGCTAATTAACCCCCAAGTGCAAGGGTGTGCGGTGTAGTTTTAATCTCGGTGAGTCCGAGGTCGAATCCACAGGGAAGCCTATGTGTTTCAGTTTCTAAGTTCAAATATGAATTGTAGGATTGAATTAGAATTAAAGTTGCAATTAACTTAAATTAGATTTGATAGAGTTGAAATTTGAGAAATTAAACTAAAAACAAAGTAATTACTAATTAAAGGAATATTTCAACTTAAATAAAATTCGAACTAATTTAAACAACTCAGCAATTTAAAATTACTAAACTTAAATTTAAAGAATAATCTAATCTAATTGCAAACAAGATTTATAAGAAATTTAAAGCAGTGATTTTATCAAATTGAAATTCTAATAAAAAAAGGGTTCTTGATTCAACCTTCACAATTCCAAGTAATCTGTTATTCCACCAAGGGATGATTTTAAATACAATCCATAGTTCACGTCAAAGGATCTATGGATTGGGAAAGATTTTCAATACATTCCAAAATTCCTCGATACACAGTTTTAAATTCACGTCTCATTATGGAAGATAAAACTGGAAAGATTTTCTGATAAAAATACTCGAGTTCAAATCTAGATTTAAATTGTTTAAAAATTATCAAGAAAATTATAATCAAGAGTGTTTATCAGTGATTACAGAGAATATGAACAAACACTCTTGTTTTCAAAGGTTTTCCAAACAACAAATCAAGTTTGAAAATAGTAGATCACTTCACATAGGCTTTTGAAACCCATGTGAAGGATCTACACACATCCCTCAGTTCATAACAAATTACCCTTCATTGATTCAGTGAATCAAGAACAAAGGTTTTTACCTTAGCATGCTTTGAAACAACTTAACAGGCTTAGATGAAGACATAACTGTTAAAGCTTCAAAAACGTAATTAAAACAGTCCTAATGAATGTAAAACCTACCTACGAACATTCAATTAATAATAATGAACCAAAACGAAATACTAGCTTAATTAAAATTAGACCTTAAAATCAAAACGTGCAGCATTCGTATCAAACTCTAAACGAAACCCTAATATTTTAAAGCATCCAAAAATTAAACAAACTAATGGCATTAATAATAAAAATCATCCAAAAACATCCAAAAACTAATGAAGAGCAAGAATGAAATATTAACTTACTTGAAAACGAACTTTAAATTAAGAACTTGAGTAGCAATCGCAATGACAATCGTCTTAAAAACTTGAAGTACGTAAAGTAGTAACATTCACGAATAACAAATCTTCAAAATCTTCCAATAAATAAATACCTAGAACTAAACTTAAACCTAAGAGAAGTAGGAGAAGAGGAAGAAGAACAATATGTAGCAGCCCCCCCCATTCGGCTACAAAGTATCATATATATAAGCAAACACAAAACCCTAATTAGCCAACACGCGGAGCTCAATTCCGTATAGGGGGGTCCGGACCGTCCCTCAGGGGGTCCGGACCACAGTGTGTGGTTTCTTCAATCGGCTGGAAGGCGAGCTTTCTGTGGTCGGGACCGTCAAGCAAGGGGGTCCGGACCACAGTGTACATGAAATTCTCTTCAACAGTTCCAGCTTTCTGTGGTCGGGACCGTCAAGCAAGGGGGTCCGGACCACAGTGTATAGATTTCTTCAATGTTTGCTCCTCCATTTAAGCCAACTCTTGGGGAAGTTTGAACCGTTGTTGACACGCTTTGTTCTCCTTTGTTTCCTTCCTCCTTGGAGTTGTCAAAATCACTGTCTTCTTCGTTGAATTCACCATTTTTCCTGCGATTGACAAAATGGTTTTCGTAAGTGATAAAATAGTGATAAATCATGAGGAAAACATAGTAAAACATGTAAATGAGTGTGCAAAAGTGTCGTTTGTAATTACACTTTTCGAGTGTAATCACACCCCCCAACTTGAGTCTTGCTAGTCCCTAGCAATGCAGTTTGTTGGAATGTGAAGCAAATATTCTCTTTTCGTTGGAAACACGGCTACACTTAGCTACGTGTAGCAAGCCCTTTAAACCCCTAGGTTCCCCCTAGTGGACGAGTAAGGTCTCGTGAAGGTTTGCAGTGAATCTACCCACAAAATTCAATAAACTAGTTCAATGTGTAGTAAAAGTCTTTCAAACAATTTCTGGTTCAATCTCAATAAAGAATTAGTCACTACACCCAAAAATGGCATAAAACCTCCCAATGCATGTTAAACTTACCTAATTCTCAACCCATTAATTCAAATGTATCAATTCATATCATTCATTCAAAATAGTCATCAAATATGCTCTAAGATTGTGGCTTTGACTTCAATTCTCACCAGGATGCCCACTCACAAATAAAATCACTCGAACAAGGTTACTCTCATGGTTCATGCTAGAATGCAATGTCAAATAAGTGCAATGAACCCAATTCACGAAGTGACTGAAAGAATTAAGATATGGAGTGTTGCATAGCTTCATGAATGGAATGTATTAATGCATTACAAGAGAACTATTATCAACCACATGAAATAGATCAATGCTCTTATAAGTGTTGTTCACCTAAAGTCCATTAGGTCTTTACTAGGTTGTAGCTTGGCCATGGGGTATTGGTTAGACAAACAAAGGATAGGAAAATCAAAGTGCATGTCTAAGGATTACAACGATAGTGCAATGACAAACCCCCCAACTTCTCTCTTTTCAACTCCTTGAATACTAAACATTGAAGCTGTTCTTATTGTTAATATATTTTTTTTTTTTTTCATGGGACTAATAATAATGAACTTATGAATTGCTATGTCCCCCTTTTTTTTTTTTTTTTTTTTTTTTTTTTTTTTTTTTTTTTTGCACATTTTCTAATATAAGCTCCTCCCTTATACACCTTGTTTCAATTCTTGCACAAACATCCCAAGACATGCAAGGGTGGGCTCACCTATATATCTAAGGCTAAAAGGACATCAATGTGGCTAAAACAAGAAATTTCATATATATATATATATATATATTTTCATAGGCTTCAAAGTGGCTCCAAGGGTAATGTAATAAAAGAAAAGTTATAAGCTTCCAAATGTATGAAAGATGGCCTAACATCACTCTCTAGGTTTCTAACACTTTTTTTTTAGAGGCATTGACCCAGACATGTAAATCAAAAATAGCATCTTGTGCATTTAATACCAAAACAAAGTAATGTAATGAAGCTATTCAAGAAAAGTGAGATGAAAGAAGTCATAAAGAATTGAAGTATAAAACCCTCGAGAATAAAAGAGTAGGCTCTAAAGCTCACAAAAGTATGGGGTTTTAAGTCTCCACCTATATCTTGGCATACTTGAATGACTAATTCCCGTGAATTCAAATCCTTAATACATTTTCATATAATGGTTTCAAAATGACAAGTTATCAATGCAATAGGCAATTTTATACTCAATTTGAATTAAAGTGCCCTCTTCAAGATTGAAACCAAACCATTCATTATTTTCATGACTGATACTAACATTAAACTAGTTAAGAGAACACATATACAGTCTAGTCATGCAAATTCAAGAAAGTCATAAATAACAATGATTTTCAAAATTTCAAAAAAAAAATTTTCTCATTCATGTAAAATCTTTTCATCATGCGACCCTACCCCCCAACTTAAATGTCACATTGTCCTCAATGTGAAAACTATGAAGTATATGTGAGGATGTAGTGTGCAAAGTGAGCATGATGAGGTATAATAACAGTAAAGCATAACTAAGACTGAACATGCATCTATCAGATTAACCACTAAGAATGGAAATAATCATGGCAATGCAAGTGGTTAATAATAGTAACATAAGAATAAACTAAAATAAAAAAAACGGGACAAAAAGAAAATAAAATAAAATAAAAATGGAAAGGAACGTACCTTCTGATAGCATCCTTCAGGTCTAAATGTTTGCCGAAATTCAAATAAAAACTGTAAAGGAATTCTATAATCATCCACATTCGATTTATTTAAATTATTGTCAATTCCATTTTCAACCTTACTGTTAGCACTCCCCTTCTCAGAAAAAAACTCAATGGTGATAGTTCATCCAAGCACAAGGAAATTAACATAAAGCAAATAAGGCATAATACACCATCATAGAATCAAAAGTAGCATAAGTATCCAGTAATTACATCCCAAAAAATAAATGCACCCTAAAGAGTTTTAGGAGTAACAAGTTACACAATGAGTGATCAAAATCCTAAACTCTCAGAACCCAAAGATAACAAGGTCCTCTCACTGTGGAGGTGGAAAAGAGTCACGAAGGTGATCCAGGACACTTTGCAGCAAATGTTCCTGGGTCTGTTGAGACTGCTGGATGCGTAGGAGCAACTGATGATCTTCTTCTTGATTTTTCTCTATGTGATCCATGCGCCCTTCTAAAACATCAAGCCGATCAGCCAACTCAGTATTGGTGACTTCCTGTCCCTCCTCGGTTTCCTCCAATATAGGTGCTGACGTATGTTCATGAACCGTTGTGGCTTTCCTCTTTTTAGTAGCCATGTTGCCACGGGATTTGGAATAAGAAGTTATGGTAAATGGTTGCAATCCCAAGGCTATAGGCATATCATCCGTAACCTGGGCCCCCTTCCTCCGAAAGATCTCTGTGAGGGCACCTCCAAAGGGCAAAGCTGTCAACGAGTTAGGTTGCTCGCAAACATAAGCAATATGGTTCCATAGGTAGGAGGGTAAATCAATAGTCATTCCAGTACCAATTGCATAGATCAATCTGGCCCTAAGAGGTGTGCAGTCTGAATTTCGATTTTGAGGAAGTAAATTGGTGCAAGAAAACATGTGCAGAGCCCAGTATTTATCAGCAAGTATTGAGGTTGGCTTTCTATATTCTGCCTCCCATTCTTGTCCTTCTGAGACGATTTCTGACACTAAATTCAGGAAAGGTGGTGTCCCTTCATCTGGATAAGAAAATTCGGGCCTTTGAACCCGGGGTAATTGAAAAACTTGGGCTAAATCATCTGGTGTAAGAATGATTTCAACTCCCCTAACCCAACTGACAAGGCGTTCTCTTCCTCGTCTCTTACTAATGGATCCTTCTTTGAAATTAGCAAAGAATTCTCGAACCAAGTCAACCACACAGTAGGCATTGAACTTAGCTATACCGAGCCATTGTCGCCCCTCAAAGTTTTGTTCTAATAGAAAGTCTTCACTTTTGAAATGTTCAATATTCCAATACCGTTCAACCACTACTGGTTTGTTTACCCAATTGTCATCATAACTAAGTTCAGCTTCTGCCCTCCAAAATCGATTTCTATCAAAGACAGGCTCAAATCGTCGATTGGCCGCATGCTTAGTCCGTGGGGGCATGGGAACTACAACCCAACAAGGAGAAATAATGAATCATTCTAATCAATCCTATGTCCACCCAAATGTGGTGGCCCCATTCTAATGACAATTAAACAAAATACTTAAGAAATAGCACCAAATCACCAAACAATGTTCTTATGGATCCAAATCAAACCCACGGTAGAGAAAAATTGCGAACTTTGGAAACTAATTCAAACTAATACTACCCTTGAATATTAATGTCCAAAGAAAGTGTTTTGGTGAGATAGAACATAACTCTTGAAGCTTTGAAGCTTGAGGTGAACAAATATGGAAGAACCGAACTAGGGCTTGAAGAATGGAGAAGACATACCTTATAGATGATGTGAAAGTGCAGAAAATTGTTGATTTCGGCTGAAATAGGAGTTGAATCAACTTCTTTTTTTGAAGAATCTCGCACGGGTAGAAGATTTCTAGGTTATATTTTGCTAGAGAGAGGGAATATTGACAAGAGGAGTGAAGATAGGGCTGTCGAATTGAGCTGAAAAGGAACCCGATCTGCCTTAAAGACACCCGCAGGGTCCGGACCGTCCCTCAGGGGGTCCGGACCACAGTATGCTCGGCCTACCTCCTTCCTTGCAGGGTCCGGACCATTCCCTAGGGGGTCCGGACCACAGTAATGGCTCTAAGTCTTGCTTGTTGCTCTAATTCTCTCAATTTTCCTAATAATACTAACTAAAAAGGAAAAAAAACTAAAATAAATAAACGGCAAGCTAACCTAGATCTACTAATATACACTACAAATACTTGAATGCGGACTATTCATAAGGAGGGGGATCTAAAAGATCCCATGTTTCGATGCAAGCCGCAAAGTTTTGTAAGTATGGTTTCAACTTATGCCCATTCACCTTAAAACGATGTTTATTCTTTGGATTTTCAATCTCAATGGCTCCATGATCTGATACATGCGTTACTATGAAAGGACCTGACCACCTAGATTGTAGTTTCCCTGGGAATAGATGAAGTCGTGAGCGATAAAGTAATACTTTTTGGCCTTCATGAAATGATCGTCGAGCAATATGCCGATCATGTATTTTCTTTATCCTCTCTTTAGATAGTAAGGCATTCTCATAAGCGTCATTCCGTAACTCTTCCATTTCTGCAATTTGTAGTTTACGGTGTAACCCCGCCTCATCAAGATTAAAGTTGAAGTTCTTAATTGCCCAATAAGCTTTATGTTCTAATTCAACGGGCAAATGGCATGGTTTACCGTAAACTAACCTGTAGGGAGACATTCCTAAGGTAGTTTTATATGCAGTGCGATATGCCCATAGGGAATCTGTCAATCGTAGTGACCAATCCTTGCGGTTAGGATTAACCGTCTTTTCTAGGATTGTCTTAATTTCCCTGTTCGCAAGCTCTACCTGGCCACTCGTCTGGGGGTGATATGGAGTTCCTACTTTATGTGCCACCCCATATTTAAGAAATAGAGTGCCTACAGGTCGGTTACAAAATGTTTCCCCCCATCACTAATTATTGCTCGAGGTACCCCGAAGCGTGAAAATATGTTTTCATGGAGGAATTTAAGAACTACTTTATGGTCGTTTGTCTTAGCAGCTACTGCTTCTACCCATTTAGAAACGTAATCAACTCCTACTAATATGAATTCATACCCAAAGGAGCTTGGAAAAGGACCCATGAAGTCTATTCCCCAACAATCAAATATTTCCAAAACAAGAATAGGAGATAGAGGCATCATGTTCCTACGAGTCAAGCTACCTAGCCGTTGACATCTGTCACAGGTGGTACAGAATTGATGAACATCCTTAAATAACGTAGGCCAATAGAATCCACATTGTAATATCTTTGCAGCTGTTTTGTTCGTGGAAAAATGGCCACCACACGCTTGAGAATGGCAGAACTCAATTATTCCTTGGACTTCCCAGTCAGGAATACACCTACGGATAACTTGGTCAGGGCAATATTTAAATAAATACGGATCATCCCAAAAGAAAACTCTTACATTCCTAAGGAATTTCTTCCTATCTTTAGAAGTCCATTCATCCGGGATTTGTCTTGTCACTAAGTAGTTAGCAATATCAGCATACCAAGGAGGGGTAGAGGCTGTTATTGCTTGCACATGAAATAGCTGATCATCAGGGAAGCTATCATTGATTTGAGTATCATCTTTAGGATAGACTTCAACTGGTAAACGTGACAAATGATCCGCCACCACGTTCTCTACACCTTTCTTATCTTTTATTTCGAGGTCAAACTCTTGTAGTAGCAATATCCATCGGAGTAATCGTGGTTTGGCTTCTTTCTTGGTCAACAGGTACTTAAGTGCAGAATGGTCAGTGAAGATGATGACTGTTGAACCAATGAGATAAGATCGAAATTTCTCAAGGGCAAAGACAACTGCTAGTAATTCTTTTTCAGTTGTTGTGTAGTTCTTTTGAGTGTCATTAAGGGTCTTACTAGCATAATAAATCACATGTGCTTTTTTATCTCTTCTCTGTCCTAGTACAGCTCCAATAGCATGGTCACTAGCATCGCACATCAATTCGAATGGCAGTGACCAATCAGGAGTTTGTAAAATAGGAGCTGTAGTTAGACATCCCTTGAGTTTTTCAAAAGCTTGCTGGCATTGATCAGTCCATTCAAATGATGTATCTTGTGTTAGTAATTTACACAAAGGTCTGGAAATTTCACTAAATGATTGAATGAACCTTCGATAGAATCCAGCATGTCCCAAGAAAGATCTAATATCTTTTACTGATTGGGGTTTGGGAAGCTTTTGAATCAGCTCTACTTTCGCCTGATCTACCTGAATACCTTCTCTTGAAACTATGTGCCCCAGAACAATGCCTTGTGTCACCATAAAATGACACTTTTCCCAGTTAAGGACAAGGTTCTTTTCCTCGCATCGAGTTAATACTAGATCAAGGTGGTGCAAGCATTGCTCGAATGAGTCACCATAGACAGAGAAATCGTCCATAAATACTTCGACGATCTCTTCTACCATCTCACTAAATATGCTAATCATGCAACGCTGAAAAGTGGCAGGTGCATTACATAGGCCAAACGGCATTCGTTTGTATGCAAAGGTGCCAAATGGACAGGTGAATGTAGTTTTGGATTGATCCTCTAAAGCTACCTCTATTTGGTTATAGCCCGAATAGCCATCTAAAAAGCAGTAATAAGCATGCCCAGCCACTCTTTCTAAAACTTGATCTAAGAATGGAAGAGGAAAGTGGTCTTTTCTAGTACTTGCATTGAGTTTCCTATAATCAATGCATACTCGCCAGCCAGTTTGCACTCTCGTTGGGACTAGCTCATTATTTTCATTCCGAACTACGGTAATACCTGACTTCTTAGGTACCACTTGCGTAGGACTTACCCATTGGGAATCAGAAATTGGGTAAATTATCCCTACATCAAGCAACTTTAGTACCTCAGCCCGTACTACCTCTTTCATATTTGGATTGAGCCTTCTTTGCATTTGTCGTACCGGCTTGGCGCCCTCTTCTAAATAAATGTAATGTGTGCAAAGGAGTGGACTTATACCTGTTAAATCTGCCACTGACCACCCTAATGCTTTCTTATGGGATTTTAACAGCTCTATCAAAATATGTTCTTGGTCAGTAGCCAATTCAGAAGATATTACTACAGGGTATGTTTCTCCTTCACCTAGAAAAGCATACTTTAAATTCGAAGGTAATGGTTTCCTATCGGGACTTGGGGCTTTCACATTCGAAGATTGAGCTTTGTTCAATAGTGGCCCTAGATTTTCAAACATCGGTTTCCAATTACCTATCGACATTAATGGGCAAACGTCTAACCATTCATATAGCATGTTGCTAAGTTCACTAGGTATCATAAAATCCCCTTTTTCTATACCACTGCATAGTATTCTTTCTAGAGGGTCTTCTATGAATTCCCTATCAACGTAATTCTGAACAATGGTTTCTACTACGTCTACCTCTTGTACTTCAGCCACCTCTTTTGGTTGTTTGGCAACATGAAAGATATTTGTTTCAAACTCTATGTTACCAAAGGACATCTTCATGGATCCATTCCTACAATTAATCAAAGCATTCGACGTTGCTAAAAATGGACGTCCAAGAATCACAGGTGTCTGATCAGGTGCTGACAAACTGGTTAGTGGTTGTGTATCAAGGATTATAAAATCCACCGGAAAATAAAAATTTTCCACTTGCACCAGTACATCTTCAACTATACCTCGTGGGACTTTTATAGATCTATCTGCAAGTTGTAGAGTCACACGGGTAGGTTTAATCTCTCCTAACCCTAGTTGCTCGTACACTGAATAGGGAAGTAAGTTCACACTAGCTCCTAAATCAAGAAGTGCTCGACTAACAAAGAATTTCCCTATATAACAAGAGATAGTAGGACACCCAGGGTCCTTATATTTCGGGGGTGTGCGACATTGAAGAATAGCACTTGCTTGTTCTGTTAGGAAAGCTTTTTCCTTAACATTCAGTCCCCTCTTCACAGTGCATAGCTCTTTCAAGAATTTTGCATACACTGGGATTTGTTTAATTGCATCTAAAAGAGGTATATTGATTTTCACTTGTTTAAAAACCTCTAGCAATTCAGCTGCTTGAGCTTCTCTCTTAGCTTTCAAGAACCTTTGGGGAAATGGTGCTTTAGGGATATACTCCCTAGGCACTAAGATAGATTCTTTTTCCTTTTGATTCTCCCCTTTTTCATCCTCACTCTTCTCTTTCTTAGATTCCTCTTCCCTCTTAGCTTTTTCTTCTTCCATGCCTATGGGTTGTTTTCCTTCCCTCCTATTATCTTCCAACATCCGCTTAGGTTCTAACTCTTCCCTAACCTCAACCATCTTAGGGTGAATGGTTTTATCTATAGTTTTACCACTCCTAAGCGTCGTGATGTTTTGTACCTGCTCAATATTGCCAGGCATATTGGAAGACCCTTCAACATTTTTCACTTGGGCAATTGGATTTGGACGTGGTTGAGCAGGGAATTGACCTTTAGGTTGTGTAGTCAACGTTTGGGTTAAAAGAGTCAACTGTCCCCTAATGTCGTCCAAAGTTCTATTATTTTGAGCCCAAAGTGTGGATTGTGTGTTCATGTATTGTTGAAGTGTTTCTTCTGTGGACCTCTTATTTGGGGGAATATATGGAGTATGAGAAGGTCCCACATTCTGAGGCAATCCTGGATTAGTGACTGAAACCTGAGGATTTGGAGGAGGTGGAGGGTGATAAGATTGTGGCATTTGAGCTGCTCCATCATTTCTCCAACTAAAATTTGGATGGTTCCTCAC
This sequence comes from Vitellaria paradoxa, assembly GCA_019916065.1. NCBI lineage: Eukaryota > Viridiplantae > Streptophyta > Magnoliopsida > Ericales > Sapotaceae > Vitellaria > Vitellaria paradoxa. The sequence goes on from CM034238.1 coordinate 30,218,861, forward strand.
ACCCGGATTATATGTTTCAGAATAGGGATTTCCTCCCAAATTCTGTCCACGATATGGAGGTCGGTATTGGTTTATTGCATGGATAGGAAGTTCACTAGATAGCTGATTTTGCACGACTTCTCTACACAGGGGCATACTAGGACAATCATCCGTTCTATGAGATTGGCTATCACAAGCTACGCAATAGACATTTGCTATGGGTTCTTTAACTATAGGTGTGTCCTTTTTACTCTTAAGGGTCTCTATTTCTCGGGTCAGAGTTGCTAGTTTTGCCTTAAGATCATCGGTTTCACTTAAGTGATGCAAACCTCGAATAGGAGTACCATTAATATTCTGAGTATTCTGAGGTCCCGTGGTATCCCAAGTTTGTGCATTTTCAGCTAAGAATTCAAAATATTCATAAGCTTCTTCAGGGGTTTTATCGTAAAACTGCCCATTGCACATTGTTTCCACAAATTGTTTCAATTGTGGTGTCAGGGCTCCGTAGAAGATGCTCGCAAGACGCCAGACTTCAAATCCATGGTGAGGACAGGAATGTAAGAGAGTTTTAAACCTCTCCCAACTTTGGTAGAATGTCTCACCATGTTGTGAAGCGAAGTTCAGAATCTGATGCTGAATTGCATCAGTTCTATTAGGTGGGAAAAATTTCTTTAAGAATTTGGCTTGCATTTCATCCCAGGTGCGAATGGAATTAGATGGTAGGAATTCAAACCATCTAGCAGCCTTATCTTGCAATGAAAATGGGAATAGCTTAAGAAATACGAGCTCTATTTGGCATCCTTGATCCTTTATAGTGACACAAATGTTCCTAAAGCGAGTTAAGTGGTCATATGGATTCTCAGAATCCATCCCATGGAAAGTAGGTAACAATTGGATCATCCCTGGTTTAAAGTGAAAAGTTTGGTTTACAGGCCAAACTATGCAGGATTCAGGAGTATGCCTATTCTGCTGCAAGATATCTCTCAAGGATTGTCTTGCTGCGACAGCTTGATCTTCAGCAGCCATTTCCAATGGTGGAGTAGGAATTCTAGGAGTTTGAGTTTCTCCTAAAGAGGACTCTAATTCTAAAGGAACAGCTAATGACTCGGGGCGTAACAATCTACCGTCTTCCCCTCTAATCCAACCGTGCATAAGCCAAGCGAATTTTTCTAAGAAAAATTTAACTAAGAGAGATCAACTTTCAAATTTTTAATTTTTAAATTTTTAATTTTTTTTTTTTTTTTTTTTTTATCCTAAAGATTCTAAGAACCTAAAAACTAAAATTGGCGTTCCCCGGCAACGGCGCCAAAAACTTGACCGCTCGTAAATAGTGCAGTGCTAATTAACCCCCAAGTGCAAGGGTGTGCGGTGTAGTTTTAATCTCGGTGAGTCCGAGGTCGAATCCACAGGGAAGCCTATGTGTTTCAGTTTCTAAGTTCAAATATGAATTGTAGGATTGAATTAGAATTAAAGTTGCAATTAACTTAAATTAGATTTGATAGAGTTGAAATTTGAGAAATTAAACTAAAAACAAAGTAATTACTAATTAAAGGAATATTTCAACTTAAATAAAATTCGAACTAATTTAAACAACTCAGCAATTAAAATTACTAAACTTAAATTTAAAGAATAATCTAATCTAATTGCAAACAAGATTTATAAGAAATTTAAAGCAGTGATTTTATCAAATTGAAATTCTAATAAAAAAGGGTTCTTGATTCAACCTTCACAATTCCAAGTAATCTGTTATTTCACCAAGGGATGATTTTAAATACAATCCATAGTTCACGTCAAAGGATCTATGGATTGGGAAAGATTTTCAATACATTCCAAAATTCCTCGATACACAGTTTTAAATTCACGTCTCATTATGGAAGATAAAACTGGAAAGATTTTCTGATAAAAATACTCGAGTTCAAATCTAGATTTAAATTGTTTAAAAATTATCAAGAAAATTATAATCAAGAGTGTTTATCAGTGATTACAGAGAATATGAACAAACACTCTTGTTTTCAAAGGTTTTCCAAACAACAAATCAAGTTTGAAAATAGTAGATCACTTCACATAGGCTTTTGAAACCCATGTGAAGGATCTACACACATCCCTCAGTTCATAACAAATTACCCTTCATTGATTCAGTGAATCAAGAACAAAGGTTTTTACCCTAGCATGCTTTGAAACAACTTAACAGGCTTAGATGAAGACATAACTGTTAAAGCTTCAAAAACGTAATTAAAACAGTCCTAATGAATGTAAAACCTACCTACGAACATTCAATTAATAATAATGAACCAAAACGAAATACTAGCTTAATTAAAATTAGACCTTAAGATCAAAACGTGCAGCATTCGTATCAAACTCTAAACGAAACCCTAATATTTTAAAGCATCCAAAAATTAAACAAACTAATGGCATTAATCATAAAAATCATCCAAAACATCCAAAAACTAATGAAGAGCAAGAATGAAATATTAACTTACTTGAAAACGAACTTTAAATTAAGAACTTGAGTAGCAATCGCAAGTGACAATCGTCTTAAAAACTTGAAGTACGTAAAGTAGTAACATTCACGAATAACAAATCTTCAAAATCTTCCAATAAATAAATACCTAGAACTAAACTTAAACCTAAGAGAAGTAGGAGAAGAGGAAGAAGAACAATATGTAGCAGCCCCCCCCATTCGGCTACAAAGTATCATATATATAAGCAAACACAAAACCCTAATTAGCCAACACGCGGAGCTCAATTCCGTATAGGGGGGTCCGGACCGTCCCTCAGGGGGTCCGGACCACAGTGTGTGGTTTCTTCAATCGGCTGGAAGGCGAGCTTTCTGTGGTCGGGACCGTCAAGCAAGGGGGTCCGGACCACAGTGTACATGAAATTCTCTTCAACAGTTCCAGCTTTCTGTGGTCGGGACCGTCAAGCAAGGGGGTCCGGACCACAGTGTATAGATTTCTTCAATGTTTGCTCCTCCATTTAAGCCAACTCTTGGGGAAGTTTGAACCGTTGTTGACACGCTTTGTTCTCCTTTGTTTCCTTCCTCCTTGGAGTTGTCAAAATCACTGTCTTCTTCGTTGAATTCACCATTTTTCCTGCGATTGACAAAATGGTTTTCGTAAGTGATAAAATAGTGATAAATCATGAGGAAAACATAGTAAAACATGTAAATGAGTGTGCAAAAGTGTCGTTTGTAATTACACTTTTCGAGTGTAATCACCCGTGGTCCATGAGGGGCGCCCCACTTGTACAGATAGACAACAGTAAGCTGACCTCTGCATTTTCCAGCCAAGCCTTACCCTATTAACACCTATACCTAGCTAGGGGTGAAGGGAAGCTTGAGAATTACTGTTTGGAGGTTTAAAATATTGTTAATATATATATATTTGGTTGATTTGATGCAAGAAGAGAGAAGGAGAGAGATTTTGGATGTTTTGGAGGAGCACCGGGAGAGGAAGTGGAAACTGAAAGTTTTGAAGGAGTGGTAAGTTGCTCAAAGCCTAGCCAAATGTAAATTAATTTTAAGGGATTGAAATTGAGTTCCCAAAGAACATTTTCATGTATTTTGTTTGTTGTTTGGATCAAAGGGTGAAGAGATCAATCAAGCCAAAGTTGGGAGCCAAAACCGAGTGTTCATTACCTCACTTGATCCACTTTGTTCAAACTCAAGGTAGGGATTCCTAGTCTCATTTTAGCATATATGGGATGTATTTGAGCTAGTAAATACTTCTATGAATTTTATTTAAGATTTGAGAACCTTGGAGGTGGAATTTGTGTGGATAAATGGGTATATATATATATATATGTATAGGTTGAATCAAGATTTTTGTATTGAAGGAATGGATGGATTAAAATTGGTTTTGATGGACTTTTTAGAGTCTTCTAGGTCCTAGACAACCCAAGAAAATGAGATACTAGGTTAGGTATCGGATTGGGTAAAGTTTGGAACCTAGAAGCATGGCTTAAAGCTTGAACCAGAGCAGAGTAACATTCTGGACAACAGAGGGGCGCCCGTGAACTTATGTGGGGCGCCCGTGAATTTATGTGGGACGCCCATGACCCTTGAGGGGCGCCCACCGAGAGCAAGTGACTTTTCCTGTCTTTGCTAAGTTTGACCTCCTACCCTATACTTATGAATGTGTTGGTAATTTGCTCTTATATGAAACTTTTAATTGATTAATTGCATGGATTTTAAAATGGAAATAAGCTCTTAAAAGTGATTAAGGATTGATTATCTTAAACCTATGAGATTAAGCTTGTAAAGGGGAATGTTTGCTACCGTGAATGAAATGAATTGGAAGTCTACTTTGAGATAAGAGTCTTAATTGAAGAGAACTGTGAATATGCCTTAATATAAACTAAATGTTGAAGTTTATGAACTTGATATTAATTTAATGAAATGTGACTTGACAAAAGGGAACTCATATTCATAACATTGAAAAATGTTGAATGTTTAATGATGTTTGATCAATGTTGATATGTGATGAATTGTGGGATGAACCAAAATGTGGAAATGTGTTGCGGGAAAGTGTGTGAGGTTGAATGTGAATCTATGAATGATGAGATGTCATGTGATGAATGATTGTTTGTGTGCGGGGGCCGTGGTGGGGTGCAGAAATAGGAAGGGTTTAGATAGTACCCTCGGGTTGAGAGTCCCGGAACTTGTGCAGGGTTTGGTGTCAATGCCAGTGGGTTAGTAGCCCACAACATTGTGTGTGTTTTTGGCTCCTCGTGGCCCTAGACGGTGATCCTAAATGACGACATCGATTTATCATTTTCGTTGGGTATTGGCCTATAAAAGACGATGATGTGTATGCACCCAAGCCCCGATGACTTGTTTGGTTATGGTTGTGTAATGTGATGATGAATGGATGATGATGTGAATATGGTTACTTGATGGAATGATATTGAATGATGAAATAGTGTTGAAATGTGAATGGAATCGAAGTTTGTATTGTAAAACATAAACATTAATCGAAATTGAAATCTTAAACTTTGACATTGTTGCTTAAGTATATGTTTTCACCTGGTTTGGTCGATGGAAATGATAATGTAATGTTATGAATATAGACAATGTTAAAATGGATAACCTTATTTGGGATGCATTGTATGGTTAGATTGCATACCATATATGTTTTCTTGAGACTTTGTGGGCACAAGTGGACCCGTGCTCACATCCCTACAGACTTTGATGCAGGTACACGCAATATCAACCAAGTGGGCTAATGGGTTTGGATTAGGAGGTTATGCATGAGCTCTACCAAGCTTAGCAAAGCTCTTGGTCATCTAGTTTAAATTTCTTTTGGGAATTGTAATGTTGTACATTTATAAAATCCTTCGATTTGGTTGTAATGGCCATAAGGCCAAGGTTATGCGATTTGGGAATGGTGTATGTAGTTAGTGATTTGGCAATAGTCATGATTTAACTCATGTTACTTTATGTATTGGGCTCACTAGCTTACGTTGCGTTGCTCTGATCATGGGATTGGTTATGTTAGTGCATGTTGTGTGTATTTATCACTCACCCCTCAGGTCACGAGATTCGGGGCGTGACAGGTTGGTATCAAAGCGCTAGGTCAAAATACCTAGGGACATGGGAAGTCTTGCATCTCATATTGCATGCTTGAATGTGATTGGATTGAATTTTTATCTTGGAATCTAACTTGTCTTCTTTAAATTTTTAGATGGGATTTGAGAAAGGGGAAAGCAATGGTACCAAAGCCCAGTCAATTGAAAAGGAGATAGTGTGGCCTAGTGACAACATCTTCACCCAAGTAGCAACCGAGGGTTTAACTGAAGCTCAAACCCAAAATGTGACGGAGAGTATAGAAGAGATAAGCAGGGTGCCAACAACTTTAGGTCATCAAATGGTACCCTACTATGGGATGCCATACCCAGTTTCATATCCAGCACCTTATCCATATTAGAGTGTGATGCCTGTTCCGTACCAGTCTGTCTACCTGGTAATGGTAGTACAGAATGTAATTGTGATTGTACCTACCCTTCTCGCGAATTCAACCATGGCATCAGATATGATGATAGAACCCAACCCAAGTGTTCAGAATGTTAATCCACGGGAAGTTAGCTCTAATGTTAGGAAATGGGTGGAAGTACTAGTGATGAGGAAGATCGGCTGCAGGGACTATGTGTAGGCTGTCATAGGCGAGGACAGATACGTTATTGTTGCCCTCAGCAATGTATCAAGTGCTGTACTTATTATGGTCGAAAGAGGCACTCTCGTAGCTCGTGCCCATATCGTAGGGTTTGAGATGTAGGAATGTAAAGGGGAAAATTTTGGAAAGGCAATTCCCCTAGTGGTAATCGGAATGGTTGATAGCCTAAGGACTTATGTCATGATATGTTATGTACTCTTTTAATTTTAGTTGGTAGATTGACTTGGAATTTTGTAATGTTAGAACTTCTATGGTAGTGCTAATGGAAGTAAGATCATGTTGTTATGTTAAAACCTTTATGAATGTGCTGGACTGTTGTGTTGTTGTTATGAGATTAAGTTATGCTCTATTCTGATCTTAAATATTGATTTAATACTGTTATTTTATGCCTTGATATCCTTTAGATAAAATGCCGCCGCGTGCAATGGGAGTTAGAGGCGAGGCCGAGGTAATGGTCAAGGTGGGGGTAAAGGAAGGGAACATATTCCTGTTCAGCAAGAACAGGAAACACATCATAGTGCAGTGGCTGAGGCACCACCAATTGCACAACAGGATGACTTAAGAGAAGAGGAGGTGCAATCAAGGGCACCCAAGATTCAGCAACCGGCAGCTATGGATGTTGGAGCAGTGTTACAACAATTGGCGGCAGCTATGGCCGCAATAGCAGGTGGGGCTCGAGTTGGACCCCAGACACAAGCACAAGCAAGCCCAACTACTTTGGAGAAATTTAGGAGGATGAAGCCTCCAACTTATGATGGTGTGGCTGACACGGATGTGGCGGAACAGTTCTTGGAGGAATGCAATAAGATATTAGTAGCAATGGAAATTATTGATCCTTCTACTTGCATTATGCTGACGACTTTTCAATTAGTGGGAAGAGCGTCGGCTTGGTGGTCTAGTTTGAAGGATACAGGGGAATCAGTGGGTCTCACTTGGGAGAGGTTCAAGGAAAAGTTTAGGGATCACTTCTTCCCTCAATCTTTAAGGGAAGCAAAGAGGGAAGAATTTGCTAGGTTGACACAAGGGACTATGTCAGTGTTAAAGTATGAGAGGAAATTCTCAGACTTATCAAGGTATGCACCTGAGTTGGTCTCTACCACTCATTTGAAGTGCAGGAGATTTGAGAGGGGATTGAGGCCGACTTTAAGGAACAAGATGGTGATGTTGGGGTTGGAGGATTATGAAACTTTGGTAAATCGAGCCATGACGGTGGAAAGGGACTTGAATGAAACCAAAGTTATCTATGAAAGTCAACGAGGTAAGACCATGGGAACTTCGCAAGAAGGAGTTAGCAAGAAAATGATTAAGGGCAATTCGTCAGCTCCACAAACCCAATCGTCTTATCAAGGAAGTACTGCACCCGCACCCATGGAGAGGTCAAGGGGAACCTCTCGAAGATAAATTGTATGCTATAATTGTAGGCAGGAAGGTCATAGAAGTACGGAGTGTCCTAGGGGTAAGAAACAGGTTGAATTAACAGCACCAATGAGGGGTGATCAGGTTGGAGTGAACAAGGCATGCTATGGATGTGGGGAAATGGGGTATATTCAAAGGTTTTGCCCTCAGAATTAGCGAGGCATAGGAGGAAGAATGGCACAACCTGGACAGTGGTTGCAGGGAGCCCGCCCATCAGCCTCCCAGTCAGTACAGCAGCAGTATCAGCAGAGAAGTACCCCACAAAGGACAATGCAAGTTGGAACATCGCAATAGTCAAGGGTGAACCTACAGGGACAGAGGTTTGGCCGGCCACAGAATGTCCAGGCACAAGGTAGGGTGTTTACTGTGGCACAACAGGAGGCGCCAGCTGAGCCTATGGTGACAAGAGGTATTTTTCGTGTCTATTCATCAAATGCCATTGTACTCTTAGACACGGGAGGATCCTATTCATTTGTCACCACATCATTTGTATATGCCTTGGGATTAGATGTTAGCCCCTTGGAATTGTTTTTGTGTGTTGAGACCCCCATAGCGGGATTTTCTTCTTTGACTCAAGTGTGTAAGGGATGTGAACTAAGGGTAACTGATGTATTTGATGGGCGAGAGTTCGTCTCAACTTTCGACTTAATTTTATTGGAGATAAGGGGTTTTGATATCATACTTGGAATGGATTGGCTTATGTCCTAGCAAGCTATGATTGACTGTAATAAGCGTAAGGTGACCTTAACTACGCTAAAGGGGGATCAAATTCACTTCTTTACAGACCAGTGTAAAATAAGAGAAGCGTCACTTTTGAAAAGTCAGAGAAAAGATGAATTGCGTAGTCTTTTTGCTTGCATGGTTATAGAAGAAGAGGACAGGGAATAGAGACTTGAATTGCCTAGAGTTGTGAATGAATTTCCTGAGGTGTTTCCTGAGGAGATATTTGGGTTGCCACCTGAAAGGGAAGTGGAGTTTTGCATTGATCTGGTTCCGGGCACCGAACCCATCTCCATTCCACCCTACAGGTTGGCACCGGCAGAGTTAGCAGAATTGAAGACACAGGTGGAGGAATTGTTGGCCAAGGGATTCATCCAACCAAGTACTTCACCTTGGGGTGCGCTGGCATTATTTGCAGCTAAGAAAGATGGGACTTTGAGAATGTGTATTGATTACAGGAAATTGAACAGGGTGACTATCAAGAATAGATACCCGCTGCCAAGAATCGATGATTGATTTGATCAGTTGAAGTGATCATTGGTGTTTTCGAAGATTAATCTACGATCCAGGTACCATCAAGTGAGGATAAGAGAAAAAGACATTCCAAAGACAGCATTTAGGACTCGGTATGGTCATTATGAGTTTCTGGTTATGCCTTTTGGTTTGACAAATACACCGGCAGTCTTTATGGACTTAATGAATCGAGTCTTTAAAGATTACTTGGATGAGTTTGTGGTGGTGTTCATAGATGATGTCTTGGTGTATTCTAAGTCAAAAGAGGAACATGAACAACATTTGAGGCTTGTACTACAAAGGTTGAAAGATCATCAGTTATATGCTAAGCTGAGCAAATATGAGTTCTAGCTTAGAAAGGTTAAATTTTTGTCTCAGAGGAAGGAGTAGCAATGGACCCATCCAAAATTGAAGCTATTTTGGAATGGTCTCAACCGAAGTTCGTATTTGAGATCCGCAGTTTCCTTGGATTGGCAGGATACTATCAAAGGTTTGTCTCGGATTTTTCTAGATTAGCAGCCCCGCTAACTAGATTAACCCAAAAAGGGATCAAATTTGAATGGAGTGATGCATGTGAAAATGATTTCAAGAGATAAAAGGAAGATTGACTACTACACCAGTATTAGTCATCCCAGAGAGGGGAGCTAGTTACTTGGTGTATTGTGATACGTCACGAGAAGGACTTGGATGTGTTCTTATGCAGAATGGGCGAGTGGTAGCTTATGGCTCAAGACAGTTGAAGAATCATGAAAAGTGTCACGCCCTGGATCTCATGACCCGAGGGGTAAGTGATAAACACACACAACATGCATTAACATAACCAACCCATAATCAGAGCAACGTAACGTAAGCCAGTGAGCCCGAGACATAAATAAGATAACATAAATCTAACCTTAACTATAATCAAGTCACAACTTTCAACAATCCTCTCATTAATACATAACTTAGGCCTTTGGGCCCTTACAACCAAATCGAACAAGTCCTCAATGTCCAACATTACAATTCTACAAGAAATTTAAACTAAATAACCAAGAACTTTGCTAAGCTTGGTAGGGCTCATGCACACCCTTCTAGTCCAACCCCATTAGCCCACCTAATTATCATGGCCTGTACCTGCATCAAATTCTGTAGGGACGTGAGCACGGATCCACTTATGCCCACGACGTCTCAAACAAACATATATGATATGTATTCCAAACATGCATCCTATTCTTGGTGCATCTAGTTATCTCAACATGTTCTTGAGCCACAACAATTTATCAACATAACTATATAACCGATTTAGAATATATAAATTTTTACACAACAATATCATAAGGATTCAATTCCAATTAATACTTAATCTTTGAAATTCCATACATGTGTTCATATCACATTTCAATTGTCTCTTAGATGTTTAATCAAGCTGACCACATAATCATATTTACACTATTTATCTTTATTCAATAACATCATAGTGTAGCATTCAATTGCAATTATTCTCCATTATTAAATTTCCCAACTTTATATCCAACCACATTCCATATCAAATTATCACATATTCAACATTCATTCACATATCCACATCCACATTACATTTGTTCACCATTCAATCATGAAATCACATCCACAATACCATCATTTCATTAATCAATCACATAGCCATAACCACACAATCCTTAGGGGTTAGGTTCATACATACTATCGTCTTTTATGGGCCAATGCCCAACGAAAACGATAAACCGATGTCGTTGTTTAGGATCACCATCCAGGGCCACGAGGAGCCAAAACACACACACAATGTTGTGGGCTACTAACCCACTGGCATTAACACCAAACCCTGTGCAAGTTTTAGGTCTTTCAACCCGAGGGTAATCTCACAACCCTTCCTATTTCCGCACCCCACCACGGCCCCCGGCACACAACCAATCGTTCATCACATTCAATACTCATCAATCACAATTCACATTCATCATCATCACTTTCCAATACACACAACCACATTCCATTTCATCATGTAGCACAACTCATTTCATCTCTTCATTTTATTTAATCCAAGCCTCATTTAATTTCCATCATTTGTTAACAAAAGTTCACTTTTTGGTTCATCCCAAGATTCATCACATATCAACATTGATCAACCTTATTAAACATTCAACATTATTAAACATTCAACATTATTCAATATACATACCATTCAACACACATGTCAATGTTACGGTTCATTCCATAGCTTATTACATATCGCATTGATCAAACCATATTAAGCATTCCACATTTACCAAAATTATAAACATATGTCTCTTTGTCAAGTTACCCTTTAACTTAATCAATCATAAGTTCATATATCTCAACATTTAGTTTAAATCAAGACATATTCACAATTCTACTCGATTAAGACCCTTATCTCAAAGTAAGCTTCCAATTCATTTCATTCAAGATAGCATTCATTCATCCTTACAAGTTAAATCTCATAGGTTTAAGATAATCAATCCTTAATTACTTTTTGAAAGCTCATTTCCATTTTAAAATCCATACAATTAATCAATTAAAAGTCTCACATACTAACATATTACCAAACCCCTTCATAATCCTAAGGTAGGAAGTCAAGTTAAGAAAAATCAGGAAAAGTGTTCTGGTCTCGGTGGGCGCCCTACCAAAAGTTCACGGGCGCCCCTGAAGGGTCATGGGGGCCCCACATAAGATCACGGGTGCCTCTTAAGGGTCATGGGCACCCCACCAAAACCCACGGGCGCCCCTCTGTTATCTAGAATGTCACTCTGCTCTGGTTCAAGTTCTAGGTCATGTTTTTAGGTTCCAAACTTTACCCAATCCAATATCTAACCTAATACCTTATTTTCTTGGGTTGTCTAGGACCTAGAAGACTCCAAAAAGTCAATCAAAACAAATTTTAATCCATCCATTTCTTCTATACAAAAATATTGATTCAACCCATACTTATTTATACACACAACCATTCATCCACACAAACCCTACTTCCAAGGTTTCCAAATCTTAAATAAATCTTATAGAAGTATTTACTAGATCAAATATATCTCATATATGTTAAAATGAGACTAGAAATCCCTACCTCAAGTGGTAAGAAGATAGATCAGCAAGAGGGTGTCTTGGACTTCCAAACCCTCAAACTTTGATGGACTCAATCTCCTCCCTCCTTGATCCAAACTACAAATAAATTACATAGGAAGGTTCCTTAGGGTTCTAATTAAAATCTTGCAAAAGGAATTTGGATTCTATAGAGGGAAGAAGAACCTACGTTCAAAAACCCTACCCGGTTGTGTTCTTCTTCTTCCTTTGCTCTTCCTTGCTTCTCACCCAGTTCTCCCTCTTCCAAGTAACCTCTCTCTCTCTCCCTTGCATCACACACACTAATATATATATATATAAACCAATATTTTAATCCCCAAATAGTGTCTTCCAGATTTTTCCATCCCCCTAGCCCTAAAATAGGTGTATAGGGGTGAGGGGCCAGCTGGAAAATGCAGAGGACCCCTGCTGTTGATTTTCTGCACAAGTAGGGCGCCCCTCAAAAACCACGGGCGCCCGTCCTAGAGCTAGGGGCACCCCTCATAAACCACGGGCGCCCCTCAGCGTGCTCCCGAGTCAAAATGTTGACTTTTGAGCTATTTTGCCAATTTCTTCCAAAATTCATACCCCCAAGTCATCTTTAATGACTAAACTTACTTAATTAACATACTAACATGCCCAAAACATGTTAAAACCATCAAATTACATTAACATGAAAATTCAAGGTATTACAAAAAGAATTATCCAGTGCATGATTTGGAGCTAGCAGCAGTCATTTTTGCCTTGAAGAGTTGGAGACATTACTTGTATGGGGAGAAATTTGAAGTGTTCTCAGACCATAAGAGTTTGAAGTACATTTTTACTCAGAGAGATTTGAACTTAAGGCAACAACGGTGGATGGAATAGATGGAGGACTATGACTTTGAATTGCATTATCATCTGGGTAAAGCTAATGTGGTCGCAAATGCCTTGAGCAGGAAAAGTAGAAAAACCATGGCTTGTATAGTAGTTAAAGAATGGGAAATGATGGGGACATTGAATGAGTTTGAATTGGAACTTAAAGAGGGAGAGGAACAAAGAATGTTGCATATTGTTGTCACCCAGCCAGCCTTAATCAATAGAGTAACTGAGGCTCAGAAGTTAGATGAGAAAGCTAATGATGTTTTTAATAAAATAAAGGATTAGGTGGATATTCCGGGCTGGACAGTGGATGATGACGGAGTGGTCAAGTACCAAGGGAGAATCTTTGTACCCTCCTCTGTTAGAGAGGAAATTTTGAGGAAGTTTCATCATTCCCGGCTAGCAGTGCATCTGGGGGGTACAAAAATGTATCATGATTTAAAGAGGCAATTTAATTGGGCAGGAATGAAGAAAGATGTGGCGGAGTTTATTAGCAAGTGTCTAACTTGTCAGCAGGTGAAGGCAAAGCATCAAAGACCCGCTAGATTGTTACAGCCTTTGCCAATATCCAAGTGGAAGTGGGAAAATGTGACCATGGATTTTATGTCAGCGTTGCCATGGATAAAAAGAGGTTGTGATGCCATATGGGTGATTGTTGATCGGTTAACCAAGTTGACACATTTCTTGCCAATGCGAATGACGAATTCAATGGACTCTTTGGCCCGATTATACATTCGGGAAATTGTGAGGTTGCATGGGACACTAGTGTCTATTGTCTCAGACAGGGACTCCCATTTCGTTTCTCGATTTTGGCAGAGTTTTCAAGCAGCCATGGGGGTAGAGTTGTGTTTCAGTAGGGTAGTTGGGAGGATCATTTGCCATTAGTGGAGTTTGCTTATAATAACAGTTACCAGGCTAGCATTGAAATGGCACCATTTGAGGCACTGTATGAAAGACCATGTAGATCCCCGGTGTGTTGGACCCAAGTTGGAGAAGCGGCCATGATTGGGCCAGAATTAGTTCAGGAAACTAATGAGAAGATCAAGATAATTAGGCAAAGACTGGAGACAGCACGTAGTCGCCAGAAGAGTTATGTGGATCAAAGAAGGAGACCCTTAGAGTTTCACGTGGGAGATCACGTATTCCTAAAAGTGTCGCCACGGAAAGGACAGTTCAGATTTAGCAAGCGAGGGAAGTTGTCTCCCAGATACATTGGCCCGTTTGAAATGCTAGCACGAGTTGGAGAGGTTGCTTACCGGTTGGCATTGCCACCCCAAATGTCGGGAGTGCACGAAGTCTTTCATGTCTCTATGTTGCGTAAGTACATTCTAGACCCTACCCATGTGCTGAATTGGACTAAATTGGAAATAGACTCGGAAGTGAAGTACGAAATACAACTGATTTGGATTTTGGATGCTCGAGACCAAGTGCTACGAGGTAAAACAATTCCTTTGGTTCGAGTGTTATGGAAGCATCATGGAGTAGAAGAATCAACTTGGGAACGTGAGCTCGAGATGTGGGAATGTTATCCACATTTGTTTTCTTAAAGTTATGTTATGTACTAAATTTCGAGGATGAAATTTTTTGAAGGGGGGAGAATGTTATACCCTGAATTTTCATGTTAAGATAATTTGATGGTTTTAACATGTTTTGGGAAAGTTAGTATGTTAATTAAGTAATATTAGTCATTAAAGATGACTTAGGGGTGTCAATTTTGGAAGAAATTGGCAAAATAACTCAAAAGTCAACATTTTAACTCGAGAACATGCTGAGGGGCACCTATGAATTTGAGGGGCACCCATGGCTCTAGGACGGGCACCCGTGGTCCATGAGGGGTGCCCCACTTGTACAGACAGACAAGAGTAAGCTGACCACTTGTACTGACAAAAAAATGTTGAATGTTTAATGATGTTTGATCAATGTTGATATGTGATGAATTGTGGGATGAACCAAAATGTGGAAATGTGTTGCGGGAAAGTGTATAAGGTTGAATGTGAATCTATGAATGATGAGATCTCATGTGATGAATGATTGTTTGTGTGCGGGGGCCGTGGTGGGGTGCGGAAATAGGAAGGGTTTAGAGAGTACCCTTGGGTTGAGAGTCCCGGAACCTGCACAGGGTTTGGTGTCAATGCCAGTGGGTTAGTAGCCCACAACATTATGTGTGTTTTTGGCTCCTCGTGGCCCTGGACGGTGATCCTAAACGACAACGTCAGTTTATCATTTCCGTTGGGTATTGGCCCATAAAAGACGATAGTGTGTATGCACCCAACCCCTGATGACTTGTTTGGTTATGGTTGTGTAATGTGATGATGAATGGATGATGATGTGAATATGGTTATTTGATGGAATGATATTGAATGATGAAATAGTGTTGAAATGTGAATGGAATTGAAGTTTGTATTGCAAAACATAAACATTAATCGAAATTGAAATCTTAAACTTTGACATTGTTGCTTGAATATATGTTTTCACCTAGTTTGGTTGATGGATATGATAATGTAATGTTATGAATATAGACAATGTTAAAATGGATAACCTTATTTGGGATGCATTGCATGGTTAGATTGCATACCATATATGTTTTCTTGAGACTTTGTGGGCACAAGTGGACCCGTGCTTATATCCCTACAGACTTTAATGTAGGTAAAGGCAATATCAACCAAGTGGGCTAAGGGGTTTGGATTAGGAGGTTATGCATGAGCCCTACCAAGCTTAGCAAAGCTCTTAGTCATCTAGTTTAAATTTCTTTTAGGAATTGTAACATTGTACATTTATAAACTCCTTCGATTTGGTTGTAATGGCCATAAGGCCTAGGTTATGCGATTTGGGAATGGTGTATGTAGTTAGCGATTTGGCAATAGTCATGATTTAACTCATGTTACTTTATGTCTTGGGCTCACTAGCTTACATTGCGTTGCTCTGATCATGGGATTGGTTATGTTATTGCATGTTGTGTGTGTTTATCTCTCACCCTCGGATCACGAGATCCGGGGCGTGACACTTTTGGATCCTAAACAATACTTAGAAATAAGTTTTTGAGCTAAACATTGGATTTGGCAAAGTTTAGAACCCAAAACCTTAAGATAAAGCTTCGAACGAAGCAGAGTAATATTTCTGTACATAGAGGGGTGCCCATGATACTTTATGGGGTGCCTGTGCCTCTTGAAGGACACCCATAAACCTTTATGAGCCCCCATGCCCTCTGATGGGCGCCTATAATCCATGTGGGGTGATATATCCCCCTGTCCAGAATGCTAAGTTTTGCTTCATTGTATCAAATCTTATATATTTTAAATCTCGAACTTTATAATATTAAATGATTAACTAGATTGATTAAATAGGTGAAAAGTATGTGAATTAAAGTGTGAAAAGCAATATTTGGATAGAGTGCTTGGTTTTTAAGACATGTTTAGTATTACCCTAATGGTAAACTTATGTGCTCACATCTTATGCTTGAAATAGGTTTAATAAAGGATTGTTCTAATAGTGTTAATGAGCATTGAGTGAAATCTGATTTGAAATAGTGGAGATAATGTTAATGGGAAGAAGAGATGCTAGAATGAAATAATAATATATTAATGTGATACTGGAATAAGATCAAATTAGTGAATTGGATGCCATGATAATACAAGTTATTCCTTAATTGAATGAGATGATAAAAAGAATATGATAATCTTAATGGGAGATGCTTAAGAGATAAAATGAAAGATATTAAATTAAGGAAGAGATATATGATTTACTATTCATTGTTTTGCGAAACGATTGAATTATTATTGATTGATTGTGAATTCTAAAGTATGATTAGTTGTTTATATTGAATGATATTGATTATTCAATCATGATAAGAATAACTTGGTTAAGATAAAAATGGTATAATAATTCGATTTGGAATATGATAAGTCATTATTGAAATTGATAATAAAAGTAAAGGGAATTGATGAGATGATATGTATGGATTTTGGATTATAATGATATACTATGGACATATTGTAAATGATGTCAATGGAAATGAGATAATTGAAAATATGATTGATATTGAGACATGGGGATGGTGGGCATTACAAAATAGGAAGGGTACAGAGATTATCCTAGGGTTAAAAGACCTGAAACCTGCACAAGGATTGGTGTTCATACCAATAAGTTAGTAGCCTACAATATGACGTGTGATAAAGCTAATTGTGGCCTCTAATGATGACGTGAATTAAGGCTAATCTTGGCCTCCAACAATGATGTTAATTGTGCCTACCCCTGTAAATAGAATGGGAATGGAACATAAATAAGGATGATTACGAAAAGAATGATTAAGTAAATGATAGTTGAATTAAGAAATTAGATTAATGGCAACGATCATGACATGTAATTATATAAGGTTTATTTTGATAATAAAATTATGATGCTTATATGGAGGAGGACTTGGATTTTGTTATATGGTGTTGCACGATTCTGTTGAGTTATGTTAAATTATAAATGTTAGCATTATTTTACATTATTGCTTTACATATTATATATGCTTTTATGATGCTCCGTGAGTACAAGTGGACTAGTGCTCACATCCCTACAGATTCTATTACAGGAATAGATCCTAAGAACTAGGTGGGCATTGGTGAGATTAAAAGTGCATGAGCTGATGCAGATATTGTATTTTTCATTTATCTAAGTTAAGATATTCATTTAGGACTGTAATATTATTTTAATTTAGAGATTTAATCGATTGGGTTGTAAAAGCAATAAGGTCTGTTTTGTGTATTTTTATTATTATAGGATATGTTTGAGCATGATGGCCTGGTAATAGCTGAGGCTTAGTGTATATTATGTTATATACTTATCTTGCGAGTATGTCACTCTAGGGTTGTCTTATTACTTTGATCAAGGGCTGATTACTTAGTGTATGATATTTATGTTATTCACTCACCCCTTGGGTCACGAGATCTAAGGCGTGATAGCATTGGCTAAGAAAACCGTTGGTAACATCGAAATCTAGCACTTCATCATAACTGGGAGGCTTCATCCTCCTAAAGCATTCCAAGGAACCTGCTAGCTAACTAGAAGCTAGTGGAGGTCCCATTCGTGCTCCACGTCTTACTAACACCATGATGGCTGCCACCATATGATACATAGAAATGGTAGGATCAAATGCCCCGAGTGTTCGAACTAAAGGTTGTCTAGATTGTACTTCCTCTTATTGGGGCACCAGAGCCACTCCCAGCGAAGCCTCAAACCTGCACCTGCATTAGGCCCCTGTGGCAGGTCAACCCTAGATGAACATCCTCAACTAGGGCCCATAGCCCAAACTAGTCTGAGCTCTACTGCCACGGCCACAACCACGACTGGCCTGAGCCCCACAACCTCTAGGTCATCCATGGACCCCACCCCTAGCAACTGGTGTAAATCTCAAGGACATACCATGGCTACGACCATGATCAACTTGAGCCCCATAACCTTTAGGTCATCTACAGCCCCTACCCCAGCAACTAGTGCAACTCTAAGTGCTATAAAACTAGAAATAAGTGAAACATAAGATTCAAAATTTCAAAGTCTAAAACATCAAGTCATGCATAACACCTTTCAAAAACGCATAAACCCATAAACATAAAATTTCCCAATGTCCCCAGGTACTCCTAAACATAGACTCTAATATCAAGCTATCACGCCTCGAAATCCATGACCTGGGGATGTGGGGACAAAACTAATAAGTAAACTTCAGATCATGAAAAATATTCTATATTAAAGTAGAAATGAATAAAATAAACCAATATTCAATTTCTTGAATATTCAAACATCTTAAAATGCGTTAAAAAAGGGCTACATAACTATACCAGAAATATGGGCAAAAATTAGTAAAATAAAACAGATCATCCAGCTATAACAATCCAACATGGTTAACTAATCCACTAGTCCATCACGAGCATCAACCCCTTCGTTATCAACTATGGTAGGGGTGAGCACTAAATTCCATGTGTGCTAAAAAAGTGTTTATAAAATATAATCTCTTAGTCATACAAAGCAATCAATATTTAATCAATATTAATAAAGTTAAAATCTTATAATTTTTAAAATTTCCATATGTAATCATACTGTTCTAATTAAACAATTACTTAGTCATGATCTCGCAGTTTCATACTAAAATAAATCACATCACAACATCTAGATCACCACACATATTATGGGTTAGGTACTTTACAAGGCTAGCATGTGGCCACAGAACTAAACCCAAAATAAACCCATAGGCCTATGTCATAGGGTATAACTAGTCCCATATTCCTAGATGTACTCATTAAATCCCTAGGCCTAAGCCATGTGCTAGAATTGGTCTCGCAATGCCAAATGTACTCATCAAACCCCCAAACCTCAGTCATGGGTTACAGTTAGTTTCGCAGGCCCAAATGTACTCATCTTGCCTTAGTAGGCAAATCGATCGCGTAGTCTTGGTAATAATATACGCTAGTACAAGCCGTATATACTTTGTAGCTTTCTGGCCTACTGGTTATGCTAAACCACCCTACGCTAGTTTCAGTGCTTTTGACCCTTGAGTTTTAGAACCCACTATTTCTTGTACCCTTAATGACCCGAATAGCCCAAAAATCAAATCTCTTTTAATTCCTTTAACTAATAGCACAACATAAACAAGTGTTCTCCCTAGTTTGGATCTTGTGCTCATCCTTTAAATTAATAAGTCTTATCAAATAAATTAAGTTTCATGTTGCCCAGTTTTTAGATAACAATCAAGTTCAATGTATTATCATATAATAAACTACTAAAAAAGGCATGCTAATCAGATTTAATTAGCCAAAAAAATAATATCTATATCTCTGAAATTCACTTTTATTTTCAATAAAAAATAATATTTATTAAATCACCTAAAATTCTCTTTTTAAAATAATTTTATTTAGATATTTATCTAAATATCTCACTTCTAAATAAGTCCAAACCAATATTCAATAAATTCTTGAATAATGCCACCTAACTCAAAATAATTGATCATTCAATAAGTAAAATCAAATAAAAAAATAAGAAAGTTTTAGTTTAAAATCTGTGCATACACATTTGCACATACCTATACTGCCATGGTCTAATTGATTGCTCGATTCCAATGTATTAATATTGGCTCGACCCCAAGTGCAGGGTGTCTATTGAAGCCCAATAACCGGTGAGAACCGGATCGTGTCCACAGAGAGCCTTAACAAAAATTAGTGAACATCCCAGTAGTTAAAAGTGAGTAAAGAGTTTAGGATTACAAATTAAACAAAAAGAGAAGTTCACTCCTAAACTCTCAAAGAAAGAAACATAAAGTCCATCACTGCGGGGGCGGGGGTGGATGAGATTCTCTGAGATAATCCAAAACACTTTGTAGGAGATGGCCTTGAGTTTGCTGGCTTTGGTAAATGCGTAGCAGGAGCTGGTGATCAACTTCTTGATTCTGCTCCATGACACTAATACGTTCAGCTAAAACTCCAATCTGATTTGCCAACTCAGCATTGGTGACCTCCTCTTGTTCCTCTTGGGTGTGTGAAGGTTCACCCTCTTCCTCAGATTCCTCTACCCTTCTTTTTTTTTTTGGTAAGTAATTTATTTTTTTTGGTAAGTTCCTCTACCCTCCTTTTCTTCTTTGATATCAAACCTCTAGATTTAACATAGGATGTGATATTGAATGGCTAAAGTCCTGTAGGTCATCTGTGATATGAGCTTTTTTCCTTCTAAAGATCTCTGTTAGTGCTCTGCCAAAGGGTAAGGCTGCTAAAGCTCCAGGGTGCTCACAGGTATAGGCTACTTGGTGCCAAAGATATGAGGGTAAATTGATTGTCATCCCAGTCCCAATAGCATAAACAAGTCTAGCTCTAAGGGGAG
The DNA here is from genome assembly GCA_019916065.1 of Vitellaria paradoxa. Classification (NCBI taxonomy): domain Eukaryota; kingdom Viridiplantae; phylum Streptophyta; class Magnoliopsida; order Ericales; family Sapotaceae; genus Vitellaria; species Vitellaria paradoxa. Next base: position 30,239,434 of record CM034238.1, read on the forward strand.
TACAATCAGCGGTCCTGTTTTGAGGTAGTAGGTTGGAACAAGAAAATAAGTGCAACGCCCAGTATTTATCTTTCAACACAGATGCGGGTTTCCTATATTCACCACCCATTCCTGACCCTCTATTAAGATCTCTGAAACCATAGTTGGAAATGGAAGAGTACCCTCAGCTGGATAAGTGAATTTTGGATTTTCAACTCGAGGTAATTGAAATATGAGAGCAAAATCATCAGGTGTGAGGATAATTTCAACTCCCTTTACCCAACTGATTAGACGTTCTCTACCCCTTCGCCTTATAATTGAGTTTGCTTTGAAGTTGGTGAAAAACTCCTTAACCAGATCAACTATACAATAAGCATAAAACTTTGCCACATTAATCCACTGCCTTCCTTCAAAATTTTGTTCAAGCAAGAAGTCACTACGCTTAAACTGATCAATTTGCCAAAAGCGCTCAATTACTACTGACTTATTCCCCCATGTACTATCATATTTCTCTTCAGCCTCTTCTTTCCAGAATCGACTCCTATCAAAAGATGGGGTCCCTAATTGTCTATTTGTCGGTTTCTTAGTTCTCGGGGGCATGGGAGCTATATGAATATAAAAACAAAAATTCAATGAGTAACTATGCAACTCCTATGTCCACACAAGTTCAGTGGCCCGTCCTAATGAAAGATATATATTGAAACCAAGATAAATCTGTGAACAATAGACAAAATTTGGTGGCCATACAACATCCACCCAAAATTAGTTTCACAAATTTAGTTCTCTAGGTGGCCATACAACATCCACCTGAGAAGGGTCCATTCAACAATTTCGGTGGCCATGCAACATCCACCATGAATTCAAATTACAAATTTTCAATGAAGATTGCAAAGGAGAACTTTTAAAAATCAGCAAATAAACTCAAATTTGGAGACGAGTGAAAGAATGCACTCAACTGAATGAATCACTTCCTATCCTTGTTTGGAACTCAAAAAAAAGTTTCTTTTCAAAAGAAATCATAAACCCTCGAAGCTTGGAAGCTCGGGTTTGAAGATGAATACACAACAAAGCTATCTAGGGCTCGAAATAGACAAAGAAACATACCTTTGGGTGACTAATACTCGAAGAACAAGAGCTGAAAAGGTTGAATCCACCGTCAGGAATGTTGATTCTAGAGGAGAATACTGAGTATTGAGAGGAAAATTGAGAAACCTTGGCGTTAGAAGAAAGGAAATCGGGTTTAGAATGGCCGAATAGGGTCTTTTGAAAGTCACAGGGTCCCAACCGTCTCGACTGGGGGTCGGGACCACAGAAAGTCCCTCCCTCAAAATTGTACTCGGCCAACACACTGTGGTCCCAACCGTTTAAAGAGGGGTCGGGACCATCAAGCAGAATTTTCTCCCGTTTAACTAAGCTATTTAAAATAACTTAAAATGTCTAGACTCAAAAAAAAAACAATTTAAATTAAAGACAAAATAAAACCTATCCTAACCTACTATTATATAATTAAAATTACTTTCTAATCTCATTCTAATTGAAAGATGGGGGATCCAAAAGATCCCAAGTTTCAATTTCGGCCACAAAGTTTTCTAAATACGGTTTCAGGCAATGTCCATTAACTTTGAAGGTGGTGTTGTTACGTGGGTTATGAACCTCACACACACCATGTTCGGAGATGGAAAGTATAATAAAAGGACCGTACCACCTTGATTGGAGCTTACCCGGGAAGAAATGCAAATGAGAGTTGTATAGCAAGACTTTTTGGCCTATGTGAAAAGATTTTCTAGAAATGTGTTTGTCATGTAAATCTTTCATTCTTGCCTTGGTGATCTTTGCATTCTCAAAAGCATCATTGTGCAATTCCTCAAGTTCATTCAATTAGAGTTTTCAGAAAGCATCGGCATCATCCAAATTCTCATTGAAGTGCCTAATCGCCCAATAAGCTCTATGCTCCATTTCTACAGGTAAGTGACAAGCCTTGCTAAAGACAAGGCGATAGGGAGACATGCCCAGAATAGTCTTATACGCCGTTCTATATGCCCATAATGCATTGATAAGATGTAGAGACCAATTTTTGCGTGTCGGGTTAACAGTTTTCTCTAAGATTCCCTTAATCTCCCTATTCGCTAATTCGACTTAGCCACTATTTTGAGGATGATACACAATACCTACTTTATGGGTCACACCATAACTATGGAGCAATACACTGACAGGCCGATTACAAAAATGTTTGCCTCGGTCACTAATGATAGCTCGAGGCATCCCAAAACGCGAAAAGATGTACTCCTTTAAGAATTTTATCACTACCCGATGGTCATTAGTACGAGTTGCTATGGCCTCTACCCATTTAGAAACATAATCAATGGCCACCAGTATGTACTCATATCCAAAAGACGTAGGGAATGGTCCCATAAAATCAATCCCCCAGCAATAAAAAATCTCCAAAATGATTATAGGGTTTTGAGGCATCTCATTACGCTTGGTTAGAGCTTCTAACCGTTGACATCGATCACACCGAAGGCAATAATCATGAACATCCCTAAACAATGAGGGCCAATAAAATCCGCTTTGGAGGATCTTAGCGGATATTTTCTTTGAGGAGAAGTGACCTCCACATGCTAGAGAATGGCAAAACTCAATGACCCTATGTACCTCACTCTCGGGAATGCAACGTCTCACAATCTGATCAAGGCAATACTTATAGAGATATGGTTCGTCCCAAAAGAAACTATGCACTTTTCGTAAGAATTTACCTTTATCGACTTTGGTCCAATGGGAAAGCATCTGTCCGATCACTACGAAGTTCGCAATGTCTGCATACCAAGGAGGTTGGACCGGTGGGTTAGTGCTAACATGCATGAGGTGGTCATCAGGGAATTGCTCATTGATTGGTAGGTCACTAGAGTTGGACACATGTTGGGGTAGTCTAGACAAATGGTCAGCTACCACATTTTCAACTCCTTTCTTATCCTTGATCTCCAAATCAAACTCTTGGAGAAGGAGTATCCACCTAATCAGACGAGGTTTGGCCTCTTGTTTTGAAAGGAGGTATTTCAAAGCCGCATGGTCCGTGAACACTGTGACACGGGAACCTACCAAATATGACCTAAACTTATCAAGGGCAAATACTACCACTAGAAGCTCTTTCTCAGTGGTGGTATAATTAATTTGAGCTTCATTTAGAGTCTTGTTAGCGTAGTAAATGACATAGGGTTTCCCCTCTTTTCTTTGCCCTAAAACTGCACCCACCGCAAAATCACTGGCATCACACATAAGCTTTAATGGTAGGGACCAATCCGGGCTTTGAATAATAGGAGCGATGGTGAGCAACTGTTTAAGCCGGTCAAATGCCTCTTGGCATGATGTTGTCCATTCAAATGGAACATCATTGGACAACAATGAGCAAAGAGGACGGGCGACAGAGCTGAAGGAATGAATGAATTTCCAGTAGAAGCCGGTATGTCCAAGGAATGATCTAACATCCTTCACACATCGAGGGGTAGGTAAATTTTGAATGATATCCACTTTTGCTTTATCTACCTCTATCCCATGACATGACACTATGTGCCCTAAAACAATCCCCTATTGTACCATAAAGTGGCACTTTTCCCAGTTGAGCACTAAATTGCTCTCCTCACATCGCACTAGCACCTTTTCAAGATTGATCAAGCACTCATCGAATGTGTCTCCATAGACGGAGAAATCATCCATAAATACCTCCAAGAATCTCTTGACCATATCACTAAAAATGCTCATTACACACCTTTGAAAAGTCGCAGGAGCGTTGCATAGCCCAAATGGCATGCGTCTATACGCAAAAGTGCCAAAGGGGCATGTGAAGGTGGTCTTCTCTTGATCTTCTAGTGCTATCTCGACTTGATTGTACCCAGAATACCCATCTAGAAAACAATAGAAAGATCTACCTGCTACTCTCTCAAGCACTTGGTCTAGGAAGGGAAGTGGAAAATGGTGTTTCCAGGTCACTGCATTCAAATGCCTATAATCAATGCACATACGCCACCCAGTTTGGGTGCATTGTGGCACTAACTCTCCTTTCTCATTTTCAACTACATTGCCACCAGACTTCTTAGGAACTACTTGAGTGGGACTCACCCACTTCGAGTCAAAGATGGGGTAAATGATACCCGCATCAAGCAACTTAAGCACCTCCCTTTTCACAACCTCTTTCATATTGGGGTTTAGCCTTCGTTGCATTTGTCTCACCAGTTTGGCATCTTATTCAAGGTATATATGATGAAAACATACTAATAGGCTAATACCTCGAAGATCTGCTATAGTCCACCCTAAAGCCTGATGATGGGCTTTCAACACTCCTAGCAACCTCTTTTCTTGTGCTCTTTCTAAACTTGCAGACACTACTACTGGAAATGTCTCTCCCTCATCTAGAAATGCATACTTGAGTTCACTTGGTAAGGGTTTCATAGAAGGACATGGAGGACATTCAATGGAGGGCTTAGGTTTTGTCACAGATGGCTCTATAGGTTCAAACACTGGTACCCAGCCACTAACTGCCATAATCTCCTCCCCAGCACCTATAAACTCTCCAACATCCCTAAAATTTTCCCCATCTAACATTTCACATCTCTCATTCCTTGCTAAGGCATGCTCTAAGGGGTCCTCAAAGTAAGTCTGCTCAAAATACTCCTCGCTCAAAGTATGGATCACGTCCACCTCTCTAATATCCTCACATTCTCCTATTTGCTTTCCTACCATAAAAATATTCATTTCCATGGTCATATTTCCAAAAGAAAGTTTCATGACCCCACTCCTACAATTGATCACAGCATTGGATGTAGTAAGGAATGGTCTACCAAGGATGACCAGAATAGATTGGGTAAGGTTAAGAACTGGTTGGGTATCCAATACGATAAAATCCACTACGAAGTAGAACTTGTCTACTTGAACCAATACATCCTCCACCACACCCCTAGGCATCTTGACCGAACGGTTAGGTAACTGTAATGTCACTCTGGTGGGTTTCAACTCACCTAGGCCTAGTTGCTGGTAAACAGTATAAGGTAAAAGGTTGACACTCGCACCTAGGTCAAGTAGAGCTCTATCAATAATGTGGTTCCCTATGATGCATGAAATAGTTGGACACCTAAGGCCCTTATATTTAGGAGGTGTGTCACGTTGGAGTATGGCACTCACTTGTTCTGTCAAGAAAGCTTTTTCCTTAACATTGAGCTTCCTCTTCACAGTGCACATATCCTTGAGAAATCTAGCATAGGAAGGATTTTGCTTAATGGCTTCAAGTAATGGAATGTTGATTCTCACTTGTTTGAAAGTCTCATAAATTTTCGAATTCAACATCTCATTCTTGCCCTTTACTAGTCTCTGGGGAAAAGATGGTCTAGGCATATACTCAATAGGGTGGTCAATTGGCCTAACCACAGGTCCCTCGCTAGGTTCCTCATCACTCTCTTTTTCAGTTTCCCCATTCTCTCTCTCATCCTCTACTTTCCCTTTCCCTTTATTTTTCCTCTCCATCACTCACTTTTTCAACCCCCTCACCAGCTTTTGGTTCTATCTTCTCACTCATGGCATTGACTCTAGGATCAACGGGTTTTTGAATAATTTTACCACTCCGTAGAGTGGTAACAGCTTGAACATGCTCATGTGGGGTGGTACCCGAGGTTGAGGACTCAGTCATGTTTGCCTGGCCTTTAGGGTTAGGAAATGGTTGTGCAGGAAGTTTGCCACTTTGAGTGGTACTCTTGGCCTAGGTTAACTTAGAAACTTGGCCCCTGATATCATCTATGGACCTAGCCAAGTTATCATTGATCATCATTTGATGTTGCATAAATTGTTGAACAGATTCCTCAAAGGATCTTTTCTAGAGAGGTTGATATGCAACAGGATTGGGTTGTTGACATTGGGGTGGTGGTAAAAATGAAGGTTGGAATGATTAGCTTTGGTTATCATTTTTCCACCCAAAACCTAGAGGATTTTTCCATCCCTGAGGGTAAGCGTTGAGATGTTGATTTCCCCCTGAAAACTTAACATTCCCACCTTGTGGGTAGGAAGTGTACCCTGACCTCTATTTTGGAATGGTCGATTCTGAGTGTTATTGACATATGCATTACCGTAAGCTACTTCCTTAAGTAAAGGAAGCTCTGGACATGAATTAGGATCATGTCCTACTTGGTCGCATGCCCAACACACCACTTGTGCTTCCACCAACTTCTCTTTGTTCCTAAGTTCAAGGGAATCTAACTTATGTTGTAATGCAGATATCCTAGCACTTAAATCATCCCTCTCACTTAACATCAACTGACCACTAGATGTGGGATTCCTATGCTCTAAAGAAGAAGGTGGTCCTATTTCCCAATCATTAGAATCCTCGGCCACCATATCAAAGAATTCCATAGCCTCTTCCGCAATCTTATCGAACAGGGCACCATTGCACATGGTAGAAACTAGTTGCTTAAGACTGGGAGTTAGGGATTCATGGAAGATGCTCACTAACCTCCATGATTCATAACCATGGTGAGGACAAGCCATCAAGAGGTCCTTAAACCTTTCCCAGGCTCGACAGAAATTCTCATTAGGTTTGCAAGAGAAAGTGGTAATCTGTCGCCTATAGTACTGAGTTTTCTGAGTTGGGAAATATTTCTTTAGAAACTCAGTTTGCATTTCATGCCACGTTCCAATAGAACATGGACGAAAGGAATTAAGCCAAAACTTGGTTTTGTCCTTCAAGGAAAATGGGAAGAGTTGAAGACGCACGACGTCCTCATTGACATTATGATCTATACATGTGTTGCTCACTTCCTCAAACTCCCTGAGATGGTTGTAGGGATTTTCAGAGTCAAGGCCATGGAAAGTAGGAAGAAGTTGGATAATTCTTGGCCTATGGTTGAAGTTCCCCCTATTTAAGGGCAAGACTATACAGGATGGGGTGGTTTGTCTAACAGGATTAAGATGATCTCTCATAGGAATATAACCCAGAATTTCTTGGGGCTCATTATCCCCACGCACACTCCCTTCCCCTCTTACTTCAGCCATTGAGTGAAAGGAAGATGTGGTAAGTGAAACTATGGAGAGTGAGGTTGGTGAAAAAGGTTCAGGAAGGTATGAAGGATCTTTTAATTCAGATTCAGCTACGACTACCTTACCCAATCTTAACAGCATGCACGTAACAAGTCTCTAAAAAAATAAAATTTTAAATTCAAAATTTTTAAATTTTAAATTTTTTTTAAAATACTTAAAGAAAACTAAAAATTAAAAGTACCCTAAAAACTAACTTTTGGCTCCCCGGCAACAGCGCCAAAAACTTGACCGACCCTAAAAAGTGTTTTGGGTTCTACCTCTCAAGTGCAAGAGGATAGTCGTAGTTTTAAAACTCGGTGAGTCCGAGGTCGAATTCACAGGAAGCCTAATGTTATTTAGTTTCTAAGATGTGAAAGAAATTCTAAAACTAAAGGGAAACAAGTTTGGAAATTTATGTTTACTAAGTTCTAAAGTTCAATAAAATTAAAGACAAATTCAATTTCAACTAATGAAAATTAAATAAAAAAAAGGCAATCAGAATTTTTAAAAGAATTAAGCTAGATGGTGAAGAATTAAAATAAAATTCAATAAAACAATTTCAACTTCAAATTAATCGACTGTAACTAAAACTAAGTTGGATTGCAATTCAATAAGAATAAAGATCTTGATTCAACGTCAAGTCCGGGTAGTTCACTACTTTGCTTCGGGGTGTGTTTGTTTGAAAATTAGGGTTTAATTTGAAAATTATTAAGAATATTATAATCAAAGGTCAGTACCAGTGATCTCAAGCGGATATGGTTAAAGTCCTTTGTTTCCTAGAGTTTTTCAATTAAACACCAAAAATTAATAAAAATCTAATTTTTAAGTCTATTCGAAAGTATTTGACAATTGGTTACGAAAATCCATACCAGTGATCTCACACGGATTTGGTTCAGAATTTTCGTATTCGAATGTTTTTGAAATAGAGGAAAAAATAGATTTGTGAAAGGTAGATCCCTTCGCAAAAGGTTTCGCAACCTACGCGAAGGGACTACAAACACCCCAAGGCTTTTCGTGAACGACCCGTTCTTGATTCGTTGAATCGAGATTGGGGTTTTATGCTATAACTACTCTAAACATCACAAAGACAATAAACGAACATTCAATCATGCTATTTAGTAATTGAAATAAACGAAACATCATATTAAAGAGCGAAACGAAATACAACTTATAATGTAACTTGTGCGTAAAAGAAAAGATGAACTAATAACGCAAAGATGAAGAACAAAACTCCAAAAGCATCCATCAACAAAGCTTTAAAACATACAAATCACTTTCAAACTTAATCTAAATCTAATCTAATTCTCAATGTAGTTGTGGAATCTTCAAAGGAGGCATCTCCCTTCATGGCCGTGCAATGGGTCCTTATAAAGATGCAAAGAAACCCTAAAAGAGGTGCTTCAACTCGCGGCTTCTGGATACACGGTGGTCCTGAACGTCTGGTCTGGGGGTCGGGACCACAGAATGCTTTCTTCTCAATTTATGTACACTGTGGTCCCGACCGTTTAATGTGGTTGTCGGGACCCCCAAGTGTCTTTTGATTTGCTTTTCTTCCTGCTTTAGGTTGGGTCTTTGGGCTAGTCTTGGCCATCCAAGGTGAGGTTTGAACCATGACGTTTTCTTCGTTTTCTCAGCCATTTCCATAGCTATAAACTTCAATCTCCTTGCCTTTTTCCCTACAATTAGAAAAATAAAAGTATAAGTAATAAAATAACACTAAAACTTTAACTTTACTTATTCAAATGCATTAATACGTGTTGAATTAGGGAGTTTGTAATTACACTTTTCAAGTGTAATCACTTAGGCCTTAAGGCCATTACAACCAAATCGAAAAAGTCTATCAGTGTACAATATTACAAATTCTAAAAGAAATTTAAGCTAGATAACCAAAAGCTTTACTAAGCTTGATAGGGCTCATGCACAACCTCCCAGTCCAACCCCATTAGCCCACCTGATTATTATTGCTTGTACCTGCATCAAAGTCTGTAGGGACGTGAGCACAGGTCCACTTGTGCCTACGATATCTCAAACAAACATATATGATATGCAATCTAACCAGGCAATGCATCTCAAGTATGGTTAATCATTTTAACATTTTCTATATTCATAACATTACATTATCATAACCAATAGCCAAACTAGGTGGAATCACATACTTATACAACAATGTCAAAGTTTAAGATTTCAATTTCGGTTAATATTTATGTTTTGCAATACAAACTTCAATTCCATTCACATTTTAACACTATTTCATCATTAAAATCTCATTCAATCAAATAACCATATTCACATCATCATCCATTCATCATCACATTACATAACCATAACCAAAAATGTCATCGGGGGATGGGTGCATACACGTTATCGTCTTTTATGGGCCAATACCCAACGGAAATGATAAACCGACGTCGTCATTTAGGATCGCCATCCAAGGCCACGAGGAGCCTAAACACACACAATGTTGTGGGCTACTAACCCACTGGCATTGACACCAAACCCTGCACAGGTTCCAAGACTCTCAACCCGAGGGTACTCTCTAAACCCTTCCTATTTCCGCACCCTACCACAACCCTCGGCACACAAACAATCATTCACACCATACCATCTTATCTTTCATAGGTTCACATTCAACATCATATACTTTTCCACAACACATATCCACATTTCCGTTCATCCCACGATTCATCACATAACAACATTGATCAAGCATCATTAAACATTCAACATTCTTCAATATTATGAACATGAGTTCCTTTCTTGTCAAGTCATATTTTATTTAATCTATCACAAGTTCACATACCTCACCTTTAGTTTACAACATGACACATTCACAATCATATTCAATTAAGACACTCATCTCCAAGTAATCTTCCAACTCATGCCATTTAAAGTGACATTCACTTACCCTTACAAATTTAATCCCATAGGTTTAAGATAATCAATCCTTAATCACTTTTTAAAGCTCATTTCCATTTCAAAATCCATTAAATTAATCAAGTAAAAGTTTCACATAAAAACATGTTACCAACTCTTTCATATGCCCAAAGTAGAAGACCAAACTAAACAATGTCAGAAAAGTGACCTAGGCTCGGTGGGCGCCCAAGCTGACACTCAACCGTGTGCCCAACGGGCTTGGGCGCCCACACCTTGTGTGCCCATGGGCTGGGCGCCCATGCCTTGGGCACCCGACTGTGTCCCCCCTCGTGCGCCCACAGCTTGGGCCAAGTTCTGGGTCTCAGACTCTGTTTTCTAGTTTCATGGTTTTCTACCCTTAGGACCTCAAATAGACCAAGTTAATGTAAAAATACTTAAAGTTTCAAGTTTCTAACATCAACCCAAGGATCTTAGGCACCCAACAAAATCAAAAATTTGGGTTTTCATTAACTACAAGTCAAGTTATGGATCATGACACCTTTTTCACTCTCTCAACCTATACATACATATATATGTGTATATAACTACCAATATCTTTCATACATGTGACCAACACTTGAAGAGGGTTTTCTAGTGGTAATCTACTCCTTGTTACACATCACATATGTGAGAATGAGGCATTGAATCCCTACCTCAAGTGGCAAGAAGATGAATTAACAAAAAGGTGTCTTGAGCTTCCAAACCCTCAAACTTTGATGGACTTAATCTTCTCCCTCCTTGATCAAAACTACAAATAAATTACATAGCAAGGTTTCTTAAGGTTCTAATCACAAGCTTGCAAAAGGAATTTGGGTTTCATGAAGGGTAGAAGGACCTACGTTGAAATCCCTACCCAATTCCTTCTTTGTTCTCCTTTGCTCTTCCTTTGCTTCTCCACCCGATTTTCCATTTCCCAAGCAACTTATCTCTCTCTCTCTTGCATCAAATCAACAATATATATATAAAACAATATTTTAAAGTCCCTCAACAGTAATATTCAGTTTTCCCATCACCCCTAGCTAGGTATAGGTGTTAATAGGGTGAGGCTCAGCTGAAAATTGCAGAGCAACACTTGTCTGTCAAATCCACTGTGCCTTGGGTGCCCAAGCTCTTCTCAGGTGGGCGCCCAAGACCTTGGGTGCCCATACAATGTGCGCCCAAGGTTCCCCCATTTTCTAGCACTTGGATAATGTCACCTTTGACTGTATAACCCATTTTCTTCAAAGTTCTCAACTTTAAACACCATTAATGACCCATACCATTAAATTAACATACCTTAACTTCCAAAATGCATCAAAAACCTTATACTTATGTTAGTACAGAGTCTGGGGTATTACAGTACCTAGCCCCAATGACTTGTGTGGAATGATTATGTGGTTTAATGATGAATAAGTGATAATGTGACTATAAGATGTGTTTGGATTAAGTATTAGGAAATCTCATAATGTGAAATAACTGGAATTGAAGGTTATATTACGATGATGTTGACAATTTATTATAACTTACATGACATCTCAACGAACATATATATATGTGTGTGAATAAAGGCATGCATGTTTTGGTTTACATACCATATATATTTTGATGTAGCATCGTGGGCACAAGTGGACCCGTGCTCACGTCCCTATAGATTTTGTTATAGGAACAGACTATAATAACTAGGTCGGCTAATGGGGCTAGATTAGAAGTGTATCTACATGAGCCATCCAAACTTAGCAGAAATTTTGGGTAATTAAGTTGAATATTATTTGAGGTTGTATTATTATTAAATTTAGAAACTTATTTGATTTGGTTGTAAAGGTCCTAAGACCTATGTAATGCATTAATGGGAAGGATATGTTAGAAAATGTGGCCTGGCACTAGTCGAGGCTAATTTTATGTTATCTTAATACATGTCATGGCTTACTCAGGAGTTATTATATTGCTCTGATCATGGGATGGTTATGTTGGTGCATGTTATGTGTGTTATATCACTCATCCCTCAGGTCGTGAGACTCGGGGTGTGACAAGTTAGTATTAGAGCCTAGGTCAGAATACCTAGGGACATGGGAAGTCTTGCATCTCATATTTCATGCTTAAATAGTATTTAATTGAATTTAACCTACAATTTAAATGGTCTTGTTTAAAATTTTAGATGGGAATGGAAAAAGGGGAGAGCAGTAATACCAAAGCCCAATCAATTAACGAAGAAATTATATGGCCTGATGATGATATTTTTACCCAAGTAGTGACTGAGGGTTTAGCTGAAACTTAGCCCCAGAATGTGTCAAGAGATATGGCAGGGATAAACTTGGTACCAGTAATAGTAGGTCAGCAAATGGTACCCTATTATTAGGTGCCATATTCAGCTTCATATCCAACACACTACTCGTATCAATATATGATGCCTTATCAGGTGCCTTACCAGTTTCAGTTCGCATATCAAGTGATCATAGTATAGAATGTGACTGTGACCGTACCTACTCCTTCAGTAAATCTAGCCTTGACATCAGATATAGTAATAGAACCAAACCCAAGCAGTCAAGGTACTAGTTTATAGGAAGTTAGCACTAACATCTGGGAGATAAGTGAAAGTTCTAGCAATGAGGAGGATCATCTGCGAGGAGCATGTGGAAGCTGTCATAGACTAGGATATATATAAGTTACAGATGCCTCAGGTAAAGCATCAAGAGTTGTACTTACTGTGGCAAGAGGAAGCACACTCGAAGCTCTTGCCTTTACCGTAGAATTTGAAATGTAAAATATGAAGGGAAAATTTTGGAAAGGTGATTCCCTTAGTGGTAATCGGAGTGGCTATTAGTCTAATGACTAGTGTTATGTTATGTACTCTTTCAATTCTAGTGACTAGAGTAACTTGAGACTTTGTAATGTTGGAACTCCTGTTATAGATTAAATGGAGAAAAGATAGTGTTATTAAGTTACACCTTTATGAATGTATTGAACTATTATTTTATTACTAAACGAAGTCATGTTGTACCATGATCCCAGAAGCTAATTTAATCTTATTATTTTTGTGCTTTATTATATTTTTTAGAAGAAAATGCCACCACATAAAATAGGAGTTAGAGGCCATGGCCGAGGTTATGGCTGAGGCCGAGGTAGAAAAAGAAGAAGGGAAGATTCACCTATCCAGCAGGCACATAAAACACATTATAGTGCAGTGGCTAAGGCACAACCTAGTATACAGCAGAATATTTTAAGAGGAGAGGAGGTGCAGTCGAGGGCACTAGAGATTCAGCAACCTGTAGCTATGGACACTGGGGTAGTGTTACAACAATTGGTGGCAACTATGGCCACAATAGCAGGAGCGGCTCAAGTTGTACCCCAATCACAAATGCAGGCAAGTTCCACTGCCCTAAAAAAATTTAGAAGAATTAAACCTCCAACTTTTGATGGAGTGGTTGACACAGATGTGGCTGAATAGTTCCTAGAGGTATGTGAAAAAATATTAGTAGCAATAGAGATCACTGATCCTTCTACTCGTATTACACTTACTACATTTCAGCTTGTGGGAAGAGCATCAGCTTGGTGGTCTAGTCTGAGGGACACAGGAGGATCAGAGGGTCTCACTGGGGAAAGATTTAAGGAGAGGTTTGACCGCCTCGCAAATATGCGGTGAAAATAACCCCCAAGTGTAAGGGCGTGCAGTGTAGTTTTACCTAGTGAATTCAGGATCGTCTCCACAAGGAACTCTAAATGAATGACTCTTAAGATTTCTAAGTTCTTCTAACTACTGTTCTCTTTTTGGAAACTATGAAAGTAAAAGAAATTTTGATTTTGAAAAGTTTGCTTTAAATTATAAATTACTTGACAATGACTTAAAGTGCGAATAATTAAACTAACTAAGCTGGAAATAAAAGCTCTAGAGAGAGAAAACAACTATATTAAAGAAACAATTAAAAGATTTAAAATAAATTAAACTCAAATAAAACAGCGAATTAAATTAAGGTTCTAAACAATATAATTAAAGATCTTTATTCAACCTACAAATCCGGGTGAATACCTTATTCTCATGTATGGATGTGATTAATTTATCTCAGTTTACAACTCATGTTTAGGAAAAGTAAACTGGAAAGATTTCATCGTCAAAGCTTTAATTTCCAAAGCACGGTTCTAAAATCACATTTAGGATAAATAAAACTGGAAAGATTTCATCTTGAAAACATTCTTTGGCCCAGAATTCTTTTATTTGATTTCAAAATATAAAGAAAGTTTTAATCATGTAACGTCATCAGTGATTTCAAGGAAATATGATTGAGATTACGTGTTTTTGAAGGCTTTGAAGATCAAATGAAAAAGAAAACCAGAAAATATATCTAAATCTATTTCATTTATTTTCAAAGCATCAAGAAAATTATGATCATGTGTAGTTATCAGTAATTTCAAGGAAATATGATCAACTTCACAAGTTTTCGAAGGTTTTGAAAACATCTTAAACCTAATTTAGGAAAAAAAAAAACAAGAACCCAAACATGCAACTTTTACGTTGCATGCTTGAATTCAATTACATCCAACATTCAAATAAAGATTCACCCATCATTGATGGGTTGAATCAAGAACGAATCTACGCTAGCATGTTAATAGAATAAACAAAACAAAAAGTAAAAGAAAAGATAAAGAAAGCAAACTCCATCGATGAATAAAATTTGCAACTTCAATTAACTGTTGCGTAAAACTCCGCTTAAATCCAAATCTTCAATCCAAAATTAAAGAAAACTCTCAAAAAGTAAAGAAAAACTCTCAGAAAAATAAACCCTCATTCATATGTTCGGCCCCCCCTTAGGTTGGGTACAAAGTATGTATATATAGGCAACTAAAAAACCCTAAAACTGAACTTCTCGGACTCGTGGCGTTGGGACGCCAGGGGGCAATAGCCTCTTTTCTTCTGCTACTTTCAACTTCTCTTTAGGTTTCGACACACTCGGGCACCTTATCCTTTATTTCTTGCTTGATCTTCATCCTTTTCGAGCTCTTCCCGGTCCTCCTTACGTCCCTCCAAGCCTTTGATGTCAATTTTGGATCCTTTCCTTGCTTCTAAACACATTTGCTGCATAAGAAAAAGAAATTAAGCAAAAACCTTGAAATGTTATTAAATTAAATGAATTAACTCTAAACCTTTATTAATAACATAGGAAATTAAGAAAATGATTACCCTTTTCAAGCGTAATCAAGGTTCAAAGATCATTTCTTCCCTTAATCTTTGAGAGATGCTAAGAGGGATAAATTTGCTGGGTTAATACAAAGGACCATGACAGTGTTGCGAGTACAAATGAAAATTCTCAGAGTTATCAAAGTATGCACCCAAGTTAATTGCTACTACTCATTTGAAGTGAAGAAGATTTGAAAGGGGACTAAGACCGACGTTGAGAAACAAAATGGTGTTGCTAGGGTTAGAAGATTATGAAACTTTGATTAATCAAGCAATGACAGTGGAAACGGATTTGAATAAGACCAAGAGCATTTATGAAAGTAGTCGTAATAAGAATACAGGGACTCAGCAAGAAGGAGTCAGTAGAAAAAGGTTTAAGAGTAGTTTGTCAGCCCCACAGATTCAGTTGTCATACCAAGATAGTATGGCACCCACACCAATAGGGAGATCAGGAGGGACATCTCGAAGGCGAGTTGTATGTTTTAACTACAGACATGAGGGCCACAAAAGTACTGAGTGTCCCAAAAAGCAAAAAACATATTGAATTAGCAAGACAGATAAGAAGTGGGCAAATTGGAGAAAATAGAGTGTGTTATGGATGTGGAGAGATGGGGTATATTCAAAAGTTTTGCCCTCAGAATTAGAGAATAGCAAGAGGAAGGAGGGTATAACCCAGGCAATTATTACAGGGAAACCGTCCATCGACCTCCCGGTCAATATAGGAGTAGCACCAACAGAAGAGTGTCCCACAAGTGTCCCACAAGAGACTATGCAAACTGGGACATCACAACAACCGAGGATGAACTCACAAGGATAGAGATTTGGTAGATCTCAAAATGTTTAGGCACAGGGTAGAGTGTTTGCAGTGGCACAGCAGGAGGCGCCAGCTGAGCCTATGGTGACTAGAGGTATTTTTCGTGTCTATTCATCCAATGCTACTGTACTTTTAGACATGGGAGCATCTCATTCTTTTATTGCTGCATCATTTGCATCTACCTTGGGAATAGATGTTAGACCTTTGGAATTATTTTTATATGTGGAGACACCTACAGCAAGATTTTTTTCTTTGGCCCAAGTATGTAAAGGGTGTGAATTAAAGGTAATGGATGTTTTTGATGGACAAGAAATTGTCTCAACTTTTGACTTGATTGTAGTGGAAATGAGGGGTTTTCATATCATACTTGGGATGGATTGGCTTATGTCCTACCAAACTATGATCGACTATCATAAGTGTAAGGTAACCTTATCCACGCCGGAGGGAGATCAGATTCATTTCTTTATAGACTAGTGTGAAATACAAGAATTGTGACTTTTGAATGATCATGGAAAGAATGAATTATGCAGTTTATTTGCTTACATGGTTATAGAAGAAGAGGGTGAAGAACAGATAATTGGGCTGCCTAAAGTTGTGAATGAATTTCTCGAAGTGTTCCCAGAAGAGATATCAGGGTTGCCACCTAAACAGAAAGTAGAGTTTTACATTGATCTGATCCTACAGAACCTATCTCTATTCCACCTTATAGGTTAGCACAAATAGAGTTAGCAGAATTGAAAACACAAGTAGAGGAGTTGTTAGTTAAAGGATTCATCAAGCCAAGTACGTCACCTTGGGGTGTATCGGTGTTATTTGCAGCCAGGAAAGATGGGATGTTAAGAATGTGTATCGATTATAGGAAATTAAATAAGGCAACCATCAAGAATAGATATCCGTTGCCAAGAATCGATGATTTATTTGATCAATTGAAGGGATCATTGGTGTTTTCAAAGATTGATCTACAATCTGGGTACCACCAAGTGAGGATAAGGGAAGAAGGCATTCCAAAAAAGGCATTCAGAACTCAGTATGGTCATTACGAGTTTTCGATTATGCCTTGGCTTGACAAATGCACCGGCAGTCTTTATAGACTTGATAAATCAAGTCATCAGAGATTATTTAGATAAATTCATAATGGTGTTTATAGATGATGTCTTGGTGTATTCTAAGTCAGAAGAAGAACATGAGCAACATTTAAGGATAGTGTTACAAAGGTTAAAGGATCATTAGTTACATGCCAAATTGACAAATGTGAATTCTGACTTAAAGAAGTCATGTTTCTAGGACATTTTGTATCTAAGGAAGGGGTAGCAGTGCATCCATCCAAAATTGAAGTGATTTTGGAATGGTCTCAACCAAAGTCCGTATTTGAGATTCGTAGTTTCCGTGGATTGGCAGGATACCACAAAAGGTTTGTTCTGGATTTTTCCAGATTGGTTACCCCATTGACCAAATTAACCCGAAGGGGAGTCAAATTCGAGTGGAATAATGCATGTGAAAGATCATTTCAAGAGATAAAAAGAAAACTAACCAGTGCACCAGTACTAGTTATCCTAGAGAGGGGAGCCAGTTACTCGATATATTATGATACATTGCGGGAAGGACTTGGATGTGTTTTTATACTGAATGGACGGGTGGTAGCCTATGGTTAAAGAATCACAAAAAGAATTATCCAGTGCATGATTTGGAACTGGTCGCAGTAATTTTTGCTTTGAATAGTTGGAGGCACTATTTGTATGGTGAAAGATTTGAAGTGCTCTCAGATCACATGAGTTTGAAATACATCTTTACCCAAAAAGACTTAAATTTGAGGCAACGATGGTGGATGAAGTATATGGAGGATTACGACTTTGAATTGCATTATCATCCGAGTAAAGCCAATGTGGTTGCAGATGCCATGAGTAGGAAGACCAGAAGTGTCATGATTTGTGTAGTAGTTAAAGAGTGGGAAATGATAGGAACTCTAAATGAATTTGAACTGGAACTTAAAGAGGGGAAAGAATAAGGGATGTTGCATACTGTTGTCACCCAGCCAACATTAATCAACAGGGTAATTGAGGCTCAGAAATCAAATGAGGAAGCTAATGATGTTTGTGATAAAGTAAGGAGTCTAATGGATATTCTAGGCTAGACAATGGATGATGATGGAGTTGTCAAATATCAAGGAAGAATTTATGTACCCTCCTCAATTAGGAAGGAAGTTCTGAAAGAATTTCATCATTCCCAATTAGTAGTGCATCCTGGGGGTACGAAAATATATCATGATCTAAAGAGACAATTTTATTAGGCAGGAATGAAAAAAGATATAGCAGAGTTCATCAACAAGTACCTAACCTGTCAACAAGTGAAGGCAGAGCATCAGAGATCAGCCAAATTGTTATAACCATTGCCCATATCTGAGTGGAAGTGGGAAAATGTGACTATGGGCTTTGTGTCAGGATTGCCAAAGACAAAAAGGGGTTGTGATGCCATATGGGTAATTGTTGATTGATTAACAAAATCAGCTCATTTCTTGTCAATGCAGATGACAGATTCGATGGATTCTTTGGCCCGATTGTATATCCGAGAAATTGTGAGATTATATGGAACACCTGTATCAATTGTCTCAGATCAAGATTCACAATTCATCTCCCAATTTTGGTAGAGTTTTCAAGTGGCCAAAGGGGCAGAGTTATGTTTTAGTACAGCCCATCATCCTCAAACTGATGGACAGTTTGAGCGAACAATTCAAATCTTAGAGGATATGCTCCGAGCATGTGTGTTAGATTTTAAAGGAAGTTGGGAAGATCATTTGCCATTGGAATTTTCTTATAACAACAATTATCATGCTAGCATTGGAATGGCACCATTTGAGGCATTATATAGAAGACCATGTAGATCGTCGGTGTGTTGGATGTACGTTGGAGAGGCAACTATGATTGGGATAGAGTTAGTCCGCAAAACTAATGAAAAGATCAAGGTGATTAGGCAGAGATTGGAGATAGCACGTAGTCGCCAAAAGAGTTATGCAGATCGAAGAAGGAGGCCTTTGGAATTTCAAGTGGAGGATTATGTATTTCTGAAAGTGTCACCACGAAAGGGATAGTTCAGATTTAGTAGGCGAGGGAAATTATCTCCCAGATATATTGGTCCATTTGAAATATTGGCAAGAGTTAGAGAGGTTACTTATCGATTGGCACTATAACCATAGCTATCTGGAGTACACAAGGCTTTTCATGTCTCTATGTTCGCAAGTTCATTCTGGATCCTACTCATGTGCTGAATTGGACTGAGTTGGAGATAGACTCGAATGTGAAATATGAAGTACAACTAGCTTAGATTCTGGATTCCCAAGAATAAGTACTTCGAGGTAAAACAATCCCATTGGTTTGAGTATTATGGAAGCATCATAGAGTAGAAGAATCAACTTAGGAGCATGAGTCCAAGATGCGGGAACGATATCCATAATTGTTTTCTTAAAGTATGCTATGTAATAAATTTCAAGGATAAATTTGTTTTTTTTGGGAGGAGAATGTAATGCCCCAGACTTTTGTGTTAATGTAAATAGATGGTTATCCATACCTTTTGAGGTAATAGTATGTTGATTAAATAATATTCATCATTAGTAGTACTTTAGAGTTAAGAACTTTGAATAAGGTAAGCCAAACATTCAAGAGTTGCCATTTTGGCACAAGTGCAAGAAGGGAGTACCTTGGGTGTATAAGGTACCAATCCTTGGGTGCCCATGACTTGGGTGCACGGCATGGAACTTAGTTGGGCGCTCGAGCCTATAGCAGACATGATAGGTATGGGTGTTCTAAACTTTTGTGGCCAAGCCTCACCCCTATGCACCTATATCTAGCTAGGGGGATGGAAGACCTGGAAAAAACTGTGGAGAGATTAAAATATTATCAAATTTTTATATATACATGTATGGATGGAAGAAAGAGGAAGAGTTTTGGGTGTTAGAGAGAGAGAAACCTGGGAAAAGAAGAAAAAACAAGAGAACAGGGTAGAGTTTTGGATGGTAAGTTCTCCTAGCCATAAGTAAAATCAAATTAACTTTGCAAAGAAGCAATTGAACACTCAAGAAATCCATCTATATAATTTGTTTGTCATTTAGGTCAAAGAGTGGAGAGATTGAATCCATCAAAGTTAGGAGCTTGAAACCGATAAGAACCGCCCTCTTGTTCTTCATCTTAATTCAACTTGAGGTGGGGATTCTATGCAACATTCTTACATATATGATGTGTAACAAGTATTAGAATAACATTGGAGTAACCATTGCAAGTTTTCATTACATTTATGGAAGAAAATGGGAGTTATATTCACATATATATGTATATATAAGTTGATAGAGAGAAATTGATGTTTAATCCATAACTTGGCCCATAGTTGATGAGAACTAAAATTGTTGGTTTCTTTTGATGCTTATAAGTCTTGTGGTAATGTTAGAAACAAAAAGCTTTAAGTATTTTGCCCTAAACTTAGTTAATTTGAGGTTTCAAGTGTGAAGAATGAAGGACCCAGAAAACAGAGTATGAATCCGTAACTTGAACCAAGCTGTGGGTGCACAAGGTAGGAGATAGTTAGGCACCCGCCTCTTAGGCACACAAGACATTGGTGCCCACACCTTGGGTGCATAACTTGTTGTCAGTTGGGTGCCCAATGAGACTAGTTTAGTTTCCGAACTTAGTTTATTTTGGACATTCTATCCTAGGTTCATAAAGAGTTTAGTACCATGTTTTTGCATGATGTTTTATTTGTCTAAATATATGAATTAAAGAAGTATTTCATGCTCCAAAATGTTGATAAGTATTGTTTACTTTATAAGATAAGAATGCATGTATTGAAATGTGAACTTGTGTTGATAAATGAAGGCAAATGAATTAAACTTTGAATAAGTGAATTGGAAGAGATGAAAATGTGATGAGTTTTATGATGAATTGAAATGTCGTTATGCGTTGTTGGAAAGCATATGATGACAAATGTGAACTTATGGTTAAAGAGAATTGAATGTGCTGAAATGATTGAGATGTGCCGAGGGTCGTGGTGGGGTACAGATATATGAAGTGTTTTGAGATTACCCTCTGGTTGAAAGTCTTAGAACTTGCGCAAGGTTAGGTGTTCATGCCAATGGGTTAGTAGCCCACAACATAACGTGCGTATTAGCTCATTGTGGCCCTAGACTGTGTTCCTAAACGACGACATTTAGTTTATCGTTTATGTTGGGTCTAGACCCATAAAAGACAATGTTGTGTGTGTACCCACCCCCGATGACTTGTGTGGAATGATTATGTGGTTTAATGATGAATAAGTGATAATGTGAATATAAGATGTGTTTGGATTAAATATTGGGAAATCTCATAACATGAAATAATTGGAATTGAATGTTATATTACGATGATGTTGACAATTTATTATAGCTTATATGACATGTCAACGAACGTATATATATGTGTGAATAAAGGTATGCATGTTTTGGTTTACATACCATATATGTTTGTATGTAGCATTGTGGGCACAAGTGGACCCGTGCTCATGTTCCTACAAATTTTGTTGCAAGAACAGACTATAATAACTAGGTAGGCTAATGGGGCTGGATTAGAAGTGCATTTACATGAGCCATCCAAACTTAGTAGAAATTTTGGTTACTTAAGTTGAATTTTATTTGAGTTTGTATTATTATTAAATTGAGAAACTTATTTGATTTGGTTGTAAAAGTCCTAAGGCCTATATAATGCATTAATGGGAAGGAAATGGTAGAGTATGTGGCCTGGCACTAGCTGAGGCTAATATTATGTTATCTTAACACATGTCATGGCTCACTCAGGAGTTATTGTATTACTCTGATCATGGGATGGTAATATTAGTGCATGTTATGTGTGTTATATCACTCACCACTCGGGTCGCGAGACTCGGGGCGTGACAAGTAACGTCACCTAGTTCCAGGATTTGCACCTGTAACACAATCTTTGGGGACATGAGTACTAATCCATTTCTACCTATGATACATAATAAAAATATTTATTATATGCAATAATAACTGAACAGTTTGTAATCATATTAATTCAATGTCAAATAATCATATGACAAATATATAATTAAATCAATAAGCCACATCAAGTATCCACAATTATATCATCACATCATCAATAACTAAATTATCATATTCCTTATATTCATTTATTGTTTACCATTCATCACATCTTATCATGGGGTAGAAACTAACAACGTCATCTCTATGGACCAACACTTAACTGAAACGTCATTTCAGGCCAACTCTCTAGTCCATAATTAGCCAAATAAACATCATGTTGTGCTACTAACCCACTGGCAAGAATACCAATCTTTGTGCAAGTTTAGGGATTTTCAACTTTCTTAGTATTCACAATCACAACATTATTCACATTTCTTTTATCTCCATTATTATCATTTCAACATAACAACTTGTTAAAATCAGCCATTAACATTATATTATCACTTCAATAAACAATTTATTTTTAATAAAATAAATCATTCAAATATTTCAAATTAGACATTCTAAATCACATATTTTCCATGTATTTGATTATTTATTTCATAAAATGATTGTATGTTATATTACAATATATTATTTATGTAAAAGGTATTTACACATTAATTCATTGTTGTATTGAAAATAAACTTTCAAAGAGGTATTATAAAGTGAAAGAAAGATATAAGTTGAAGAGGAAATAGACAAACAATACATGATTAAGATTATAATATTTATTTATAAATGTCAAACTTGTAATTTCTCACAACTCCAAGGGTAAAATTGTAATTTTACATACTTTAGAGGTAATTATTCAACACTTTTGGGGCCAATCTTAAATTTTTAGTAGTTGTTGGGGTCAAACTAAAAATTTTTTAAACTTTGGGGCCAATTCATAATTACTTAAAACCATTGCGGCTACGTAGTGGTTTTGAAAACTTTGATGGAATATGCTTTGGTATATTCCTCATAAGTTCAGCAAATAGTTTTTTTTTTTTTTTAATAACAAATATATATGTATCATAAGTACACGTTGCAGCATCATCATTTTCTTTTTTTTTTTTTTTTTTTGTCTAATTTCAAACAAAACAATACAAGCAAAATGCGTGTATATATATATATATGTATAGAACAAAATAACTAGAACCACCAAGTTATCTCAAACTAAAACAAACACACACACAATACAGACATCCCTTAAGTTAATGTTGTCTGGCAAAAGCAATGATAGTTAAGTTTTTAATGTAGCCTAAATTTAATAACATTTTATGCAAAATAAACATATAAAATTTTTTATAATATTCATACATATCATGAATATAAATAAAAGACACTAACCCCTCCGTCAAACTTTCAAACAAATGTCTGCAAGTTGCCAACAACCTCCTCGCGTGCTTAATTTATTAGCCTTAACATCAAAATAATTTTACAAATATTCTCAATATATTTTTAACTACAAAATCTTAAAATATTTTTAGATTTGGTGAAAGTTTGATACACTTATCTGATACTAGGTTACCATTCCACACTTTCAACTCACTCTCGTCTTCGGCCGAACGACTAGCAGAGTTTTTCTTCTCTCTCAGTC
Source organism: Vitellaria paradoxa (assembly GCA_019916065.1). Lineage (NCBI taxonomy): Eukaryota > Viridiplantae > Streptophyta > Magnoliopsida > Ericales > Sapotaceae > Vitellaria > Vitellaria paradoxa. The sequence goes on from CM034238.1 coordinate 30,262,925, forward strand.
TCTTTCTCTATCTTTTCTCTCAGTTCATCTTTTCTCCAATAGACCAACATCACACATATACACATATATATACTAATTGATGTTTTGTGACCAAGCAATCCACTAGCTTGCAAAAGGTGACACCTACGAGCTACATTTCCCCCTCTACGATTTGACCACTCAAAGGGTGAATGTATATATCATATATAAGGAAAGTTCAAAGGCTGCACATGTAGCCTGCAATCGTTCTCTTTTCATTATGCATATGCATATATATAGGTGCCTAAGAGATTCAAAGGTTACAGGCTATTCATAGTATTTTTTTATATGTATGTATATATATATATTTAAATCTTTAAAAGTTAGGTTATTAAATAACATGAGATTTCTTAGGGCATTGAAATTTAGAAGACATGCAATATTTTACATAATATTAGGTCTACTTGCTATAAAGTATAAAAGTGAGCCAATCATACCTCAATAAAATTTTTCACCAACTTTTTTACCATTCAAAACCTTGTCAAGTTTGGTTAAAGGACTCATAGGGGTCCCAATATGCTTTCCATTTTCCATTCGAAACCTCGAGTAAATCTTTTGTTTACTTTGCTTGGTTTATGAAAATGTCTTTCTTACTATGCATAATTTGAAGTCTAAGAGAATAATTTATGTAAGACTTGTGTTTTCACAAATGATAATCTAATTATAATGCATCCAACTATAGCTTAGTATGATATTTGGTGTGACTAATTTGGTGCGTGGGTTAATTTGGTTGTTTGGTTTTTAGGGATCTAGATTCGTTTTTATCAACACTTAGATTATTTTTAAAATCTTTTAACGTGCAAACTAACTAATGGTTCAGACACACGTTCTTGTTCAGGCGCATATGCTTGTCACAGGCTTGGTTTCTCGGGTGCACGGGCAAGGGTGGTTGCACGCCGTCTTGACCTAGGTGCCTAAACTATCACATCAACCTCTTTATAGTTTGTTGTTTAGAAAATTTGACTGAAATTTCAGTTCCATCATTTCCTCGGCCCAAGCTATGGGACCTTAGCTTTAGGTCCACTACCCTTTGTTACTTCGATCACCCTGCATTTCTTTTTTCTTCTCTCCTAAGTATCCAGAGTGTGTGTTTATATATATAATATATGTACATATGTTTATATAACTTCAGTGATGAACAAATAACAGTGGGAGAGTTGAGTTTGGTCAAGGGGTGCTTCCATAAAATTGGGGTTAAGCCTCTTCTTGTTCCCCAGGTTGAAGATAAAATAAGAGTGTTTTGAACTTCAATTGGGCGTTAAGTGCATCAATTGATCATAGTGGTTTTTAGACAATCTTGAACATTTTCGGTGTCAATTTCTTACTTCACAAGCTAACTAACAAGGGGTTTACATGAATTATACTTGATTTTATGTGTTGTTCTTGCATACGTTTATGTTAGTATGATTGTTGTGGATGGTTTTATGATTAAATTGAAAGTGATGTAAAATAAATATACATATATATATACAACGAGGTAGATGAATAATTAATTCAAAAATAACAACCACTCGATCTTGTCCTCTTATAAATCCATATCATTTGGACATTCATTTTCATAGCAAACAAACATCAAAAGTACTCTATCTCTCTCTTTGTAGTTTCTTTACCTCTCTTTGAGATCATATGGCAAACAACTAAGGCAATGAGAGGGCACAATATGTTGATATTTTTATGTTAACCTCAGGATCCATTTTGAAATGGTCCAACATTTGTTTTCCTATGTTTCTTAGTTCACATTTGTTTTCCTAGAGTTTACATTCAAATATATTTAGTTTAGCATTTTACTTTACTGTCATAACTTGTAGATGAATAAAATGAATAAGAAGATAATTTGAACTTGAAACCAGTAGCCGGATAGAAAAACAGAGCTAGTTACATGCAAACATATGTGTGTGTGTAGGTCAATTTGAACCAAAAAAAAAAATCCTAATCGATTTTTATTTAATTTAACCTAACTATATATTTTATTAAATTCTATTTTTTTTATATGAAACACACGGGAAGTACTAGATTAAATTTAGAAATTTTTGGAATTATCCTGAATTTATTAAAAATGTTCAAATTTAACTGTTTAGAATTTATCTAACCTTTTAATTAAATTATAAATTTTTTACGTAAGATATTAGACACATTAAAGAACTTCTAGATTAAATTTTATGAATTTAGGAGCTATGTACAATGTTTTATAGATATTCAAAGATTATAGTTTCGTAAAGTTTTGTTCAAGAATTCCTAATACTTATCTTAAAATCTATATTAATTGGCTTATCAAATAAATGTATAACTTTGATATTTAAAAACTAGAGTTAACATTGAATGATTTAGGCTCTGGAGTGGCTCAAAATGGTTTTAGTAAATATTTATTATGTATTTTCAAACTTAAACCCTGAATCTGCCTAAGTATAGACTATAGCTCGTTTCATATGTTAAAAATTATATTTTTATCATAACCAATATTATGAAAATCAATGAATGACTTAATTATTGAATATGTGAGTTACTTGGACTCCTTAAACGATTAAAATAGTATTATTGTTCTACTAAAAAGATTTTGAAAAAATTCTTACTAATTTCCTCATAAATATGAGTCTGCTAGAATTTATGAAACTTAAAATTTCACATGGTGGATTTCAAACTAATCTAATCTAAAATTTAGATTCAAGTTAAATAGTTGATCCTTTAAAATTTTATTTTGTATAATACAAAATTACACTAAGTTTTAGGCATTGTTTTGTCAACCTAATATATTAAGAAATTTAACAAAAATCGAGATCGAAGTCAATGAGGTTTGACCTCATGACTTCAAACTTGTGACTAGGGTCGCTCGCCCACTGAGCTACCATTCTCAACCTGATTATCTTATACAAAATAAATATTTTATAGTGAATTATTTTCTTGAAATTTAACTTTTGGATAGTGTTTCAAGTTAAATTAAAAATAAAATAAGATAAATAAAATATAAGAGTTAAACTAGCTGAATCCAAGTATTATTTTATTCGAGAATATATGTGAAATTAAATAATTATGTATATAAAGACTAATGCATCGTGTCACTGCCTAGACATAATGTCAACGTTAATTGGGTTTGGTACTTGATACCATGGAGATCACCATTGTTAAAATTTAGTTCTAACAATGGGTACATAGCCAAGTAGTAATGATCTGTAGGTAGAGATGGGAACTTGTGGAAGAACTGTGATATACCTAGGATTGTTTCCTTTTCTAACCTGACCAGTTAGATTGTTGATTGCGATGCTATATTTTCAATTGACGAAACCGATAGTATACTTGGAAGTGGAACCCGAGAATTCATTTCTGGGTGACAGCCAACGGTACACTCAAGAATGGAGCTCGAAAATATGCCAATTCCCAAGGATTGAATAGTGGAGAATTGGATTTCAATTTTGTCCTACCCCAAAATCCATAACTGGGGACGTGGGAACGAAACTCAAAAATAAATATCAAACCATGAAAAATGTACTATATCAGAGCGGAAGCTAATTAAAGTATGTATTATTCAATTTTTTGAATATTCAAAATACCTTTAAAATGCCCTAAAAATGGGCTACAAAATCATGCCACAAATATGGGCCTAAATCAATATTCCACTACATTATAATTTAAATGTTGGAATGCAAAATAAAACAAATCATCTAGCTATAACAACCCAAGACCACTAGCTAACCCACTGGTCCATCACGAGCATCAACCCCTACATTACCAACTGTAGTAGGGGGAGAGCACTAAATTCCACGTGAGCTCAGAAAGTATTTATAAAATATAATTTCTTAATCATGCAAAGCTATTAACACTAATTAATAAGAATAGAATTTAAAATCTTATAATTTTCAAAATATTCATATTTAATCATTACATTCAAATGATATAGTTACTTAGCCACGATCTCGTAGTCTCATGCTAAAAATAAATCATATCACATCATCCACATCATACTATCGGTCAGGTACTCTGTAAGTTTAGTCTGTGGCCTCAAAACTAAAACCAAAATAAATTCCTAGGTCTAAGTTGTGGGGTACAACTAGTCCTGCAGTCCTAGATGTACTCATCACATCCCCCGACCTTAGTCATGGGTTACAATTGGTCCCGCAATCCTAAATGTACTCATCACATCCCCAGACCTCAGTCATAGGGTACAATTGGTCTCGCAGTCCCAAATGTACTCATTTGCCTTAGTAGGCAAACTGGTCCTGTAGTCCCGGTACTAAATATACGCTAGAATAAGCCGTATATACATTTCGTAGGTTTCTAACCTACTGGTTATACTAACCACCCTGCGTAGGTTTTGGGGCTTCCAACCCTTGGGCCCTAGAACCCGCTCTTTTTAGTACCCTTAATGACCCCAATAACCCAAAAATCAAATCTCAAGTAATTACTTTAATTAACAGCACAACATACATAAAAGTTCTCCCCAATTTGATTTTTTTTTTTTTTTTTTTTTTTTTTGTGTTCATCATTTAAATCAATAAGTCTTATGAAGTTAATTCTCCTGGGCCTAAGTTTCATGTTGCCCATCTATCAATATCATTCTCATTACAATATTTATCAAATAAATCTCATGCAACCATATTCAAGAATATATATACAACTAGCTTGATAAACAAAATTTTATATCAAGCATGTTATGACAAAGAAAGATTCAAGACATAAATTTTAATAATTCATGAAAAATAGAAAATAAAATATTTTATACAAATTCAAAAGCCTAAAATACTTATAATTAACTCTAGTTTCATAAAAACAAAATTTAAAATTTATTCATAAAGCCATATAATACAGATTTTAAGAATACTAAATGGGTATTTCTGTTAGAACCATACAAAATAGCTCAATTTCACAATTTTTTATAAAATATATTTTAAATCCAAAAATTTTGAAATTTTTACAAAGATCTCATTCATATATCTAGTTTAACATATAAAAATTTTAAAAATTATTTCAACTTTTATTTATACCTTTTATACCAAATACCTGACTGTTGTCAGTACAACAACGTAAACCAAGTAGCCAAGTTTCAATATTTTTATAAAATAAATTATTAGTTAAAAAATTATAAAAATTTTACTGTAGAATACCCAACATGTCTAGTTTCATATATAAAATTCTTAGAGATAAATTTAATCTCTAGGTATCATTTTTATATCAAAAATCAAACTCCTGTCAGCATAGAAATTTAAAACAAATAGTCAAATTTCATGATTTTTTTAAAATCCATTGTAACTTAAAAGAATATGAAATTTTTACTGGATATTATTTTGGATATGTACTCCCATATATAATAATATCAAAAATTAATTCAACTTTTAAGCATGAAGTTCATATAAAAAACAGTGTGCTGATCCTAGCATGGAAATCCCCAACCAATAGTCAAGTTTGACTATTATTTTATAAATTCATTTCAATTCCAAAAATTATGAAATTTTTACAGAAAACTCATCTACATGTCTAATTTAACATATAAAAGTTTAAAGAATTAAATCAATCTCTATGTATGAATTTTATGGGAAAATAGTGTACCCATTTCAGTGTGAAAGTTCTAGAATTTCACATAATCAAAAATCAATTCATAGAACAAGTTTTTCATCTCTTGCATATATATATATATATACACATGACATGATAAAAAAAATATATCAAATAAACATAATCCCACCTACCTCACCTACCTTACTACACATGTAGACGATCGATGTGTATTGCGTTACTACCAACTCAAGTTGGCCTTCTAGAGTGAATTCGACGATCCCTTCTTTCGAACTCAACACAAGACTTCATTCATCTTACACTGATTTCTCTTAATAGGTATAATTGTACCAACCTCCTCTTGTTGGAACTTTTGAAACCAAAATAGAAGAACAGTGAGAAGGAGAAAATTCTTTGGTGCAAGTTATGTATGTGAAGAAAATGATAGGAGATGAAGAAGAGTGGTTTATGATCACATGTAAAAATGTTTCATCTTTCCCTTCCGATACATGTACCACCATAACTTACCTATCAATACACCTCTAAACCATTAATTCCTAGCTGTAACTGTTTGGCCTCTCTTATGGCAATAATTTATTGTTTTAACTCCTTCTCCAACTCTCTTACACACACGTATTCCCAAAACCCCTCTCTTGGTCTCCTTACACTACATTAACTCCTTGTCACTCACTCAACCAATAAGAATGCACCTCTCCCCCCCTAATAGATAGAAAACACATTCAACTAATATATATATATTTATTTCAAATATACATTAGCATCATATAATATATGCACACACACAACAGATTAAATAAACATGTCACACATAAAATAAATAAAATAAAATTTGAATAAAATAAAAGTATATATTTTTTTTAAAAATTATGGGTTCTTACAAAATTATTTATAGAATTATTTTAATGGATACTAAATTACTATTTTAAACAAATATCAAAATCTATTTGAAGTCTTGACAACTACGGGTTTGATTCTAGGTCTTAGGATCTAAGATCCCCTACTTGAAATTATGTTCCTATTTTCAATATATATTGTAATACTTGAAATCTTTTGACAACTATGATTATGAATAGTATTTATTTTACTTGTTGTTTTATGCTTTCAAATTAATTGTTGCATAGCAATTATGTCACCTAGTCACAATCACTGCATTGGATCACCCAATGTAGTGCAATATTGTACCATTCTCACTATAGAGAAGCACCTAAGAAGTTTGGCTACTGATCTTTAATAGCTCAACCAAAAATAAACATTTTAGGTTCTAAGCTGGAAAAAAGAGAAGAACGACACATGATAACTTTGCAGGATTATTGGACCATTCGTACTATTTAACTAATTATCCAACTTGTGGGTACTGTTTAATAGACTATTTGTTAATATTTCTATTATTGGATGAATGTAATAATTACTTTACAACTTCTACTTATTTGAATTCAGTTTGGAACGCATTAGGATTGGCTCTGAAGGTACCAATGTTATTACTAATACTATTATAAATAAACCTTTGCACATTATTGTGCATTATAACTCGAACCACATCTCTAGAATATTATATTTATCAAAATCAATACCTTACATTTTCATACTCCGAGTTCCGCAGAATTCAAGGTGTGACAAGTTTGGTTAAGCAACAATTTAGTCCTTCAGTTAGCAACCATTTATACACAACCGTTAGAGTGAGGGCAAACTCATCATTTTGCCTTCATCTTCCCTATTCCTTCTAATCTTTCTTCAACAGCACAATAGTGTGTTGCCCAACCCCTAGTTTACCATTTCCTCTCTCTATAACCTCTACTATTCATATACTATGCCACCATTATTCATTAGCCTATGTTTTTTGTATTTTGTTATTTAAAGTTTATTGGGATTGAAGAATTGGGTTAATGAATAAATGTGTCATCAATGTGTCTATGATGTTGGTATGATTTCACACACTTACTATGTCACGCCCCAGATTTTCATAACCCGAATGCCCGAGGGTGGCTTGGGATTATTTGTTGGGTATAAAAATAAGATGATAACAATACGCTGTCACACCCCAAATTTTCTTTTAAACTGGGGTTGACTTGTAATAAAAATTTAAGGTATTCAAAATCCCTAGTTTATTCCAACCAATATTTATAAGCCATTAGGCTGAATCATTTGGTAGGGTTCAACCGCAAAGTACAAACTAAAGGTAGAGAATAGTATTGTAGAGCTATCTAAGCGTCCCAACCATGCGATTAACATTACATATCAAATAAAAGTAACTAGGTCTAAGCTTAATGATTACAATCATCCAATAATTATTATTACAGACCACAATAATAAATAAAGTCATCTAGTACCGCGTAAGAAAAAAATAGATAACTCTTCTGCTAAAATATTTAAGAGAAATTAATCTCTTTCTAGCTCATCTTCAGTATCCTTGTGCTTAATATCCTGAAAAAAATGTTCCCACAAAGGGATGAGCTATTAAAGCCCAGTAGTCAGAATCTCCTAGGTGTCTATATGTAGTGGTAGTAATACTACACTGTATTAGGTGGCCCAATATAGTGAATGTGATTAGGTGGCATACTGTTCATGCAACAATTAATTCAATAAATCCCAACTGAAAAATGTAAATTATACTTACAACGGTTTGATGAAACCGTCACCGTAACTACTATTTTACTTACACGTCAAATAGTTAAATGTTGATATGTGTACCACAATGAAATCTATGTCGCAGTGGTGGGGATCTTAGATTCAAATCTTCAAGGTCTCAGGATCAAACCTCATAGCAATACAGGTTTCGTATATATATATATTTTTTTCTTACATCATTTTATAAAATAGTCATCTAAAGGAATTAAATGTAATTAAATAATTCCAACACATCATTTAGACATAAGCAAAAGAGATTGCCAGTCATAGTAAAATCTAATAAAGGGGTTTAATCTAATCCTCTTCAGCTAATCATACTTCTATCCTCCTCTAACCCCAGCCTTGGGAACCAGTGACTTTAAGGGCTTAGCATCCAATACATTCCAACGGTGTCACCTACCAATAACCTAGTCATCGCAACCAGCTATCTGACTGGCCAGGTCAGAAGGGAGCATCTCCTAAATAAAATGCATATGTTCCCATCTCCATCTAAAAGGTCATTTCTACCCCACCCATCACCCCATTGCCAAAAATAAATTTAGCACTGAGTGCCTTAATTTCTTCTCACCCTTTTTACATTCCCAAGGGTACCTTATATGGAAATAAGACATTTTTAATAACAACCAGCAATGTTCCCGGGCGATGAATCATAAGTGGGATTATTCAGTCACATGCAGTATTTTTTAAGTATTTTATCTAAATCCATAATTTAATAATAATTCTTAATAAATCAAAGATTTAATATAGTCACCAATATTATTATCACAAAGGTAGGTACTACATGTAAATTAACAAGTAGCAAGTAGCTAAAAATAATTTAGAATTCGAATTAGTATTTTAGTTAATTGTTTTGACAAGTTTGCCGTACTACCTTTGATAAGAATAAAATTATTTCTAATGGTATATTAATTAAGCCGAGGTTGGCAGCTTAGTGGGTGGGTGACCCTAATTGCGATTTAAAGTCGCGAGTTCAAACCTCATTGGTTGCAATCTTGGTTTGTGCCACTTTTTTCCTTTTTATTTTATTATTTTGTGGAATATGAAGATAATAAATAGCTCTTTGGACTTATATTTAATTTTAAAAAAATTGATAAGTTTTATTTTATTCTAACTGGATAGTATAGTACATCACTTGAACAATTAAGCCAATATGAGATTACAAAGCTAATTCATATTCTAACCTTTTGAGTTGGTAGGAGAATAATATTATTCAAAATAATTTGAATAAATTTCCAATAATCATCTTATTTATAACCAAACCCTTATCATAGGTTTTCGGCTTCAAGATATCCACAAATATCCATAGAATTATTCCAATGTTTAGGAAGGTATTAAATAAGTTTTATTAGATTCACTTAATCATAACAATATAGTTATATAACTTGCTAGGTTGACAAAACAATGCCTAAAAATCAATTAGAATAAATCAAATTCATTTAAGAAAGACCAAATGAGGAAAGAATAAGTTCATTGTTTCATTTGGACATTTTAATCAAATACTTGGTTCTACTTAGCCATTTTAGTTTGAATAAGTCATCCAACTATCCATGATGAAACTAATTGTCTAAGTCAGTTATCATAAATATTAGAGTGTCAAATAATACATAATATCCAGTTTAAAATAATTTCATATCAATTGAAAAATAACTAAGTAGCATCAACTTAACAGTCCACTTCGGTATTTCATCAAATAGTATAAGTATTTCACTAGATTAGGGCTTCTGAATAAAATTACACATAAATAAATTATTAACATAACTATAACTAACAGAGGGTAATTGGGAATTTAAATAAATCTTTAAACATAAAATTCTAAAAAAAAATTCAAACAAGCATCAATTAAAGGCTAAGTAGAAATTGTAGCTTAAAAGAAAATTCATATAAAATAGAGCAGAAATCCAATATCTATAAACTTTATATCTATAGAAACTAGACTTTAAGACCTACAATTTTCATGTTTTACACTTTTTAAAATTTTAAAGTCTAAAGGTTTAAAAACAGCCTTGAATTTAGTTTGTTCAGAAGATACAGTTTTACACGTGTTCAGTATTTTGGGCATAACTTTTGACTCACAACTCGGATTGATGCAAATCTTTTTTGGGTTGGAAAGAAAACTTAAAGGGCTACAACTTTTTTGTTTTAGCCGAAGCCTAATTCCACCATTTTACGAGTTAGAAGCACATTAGAAGTTATAAATAGAGAGCTATCAGCATGCTGGGCTATATCAGTCAAAGTTTTTGGCTTCCCTACCCCCAATATGCGGATATTTTTTTTTTCACAATCAAGTTTCATACTTCAAACCAAAAAAAATGCTTCAGCTTCAAATTGAAGACATCAACTATATTTTAGGAGGTTTGTCATCCTACCTCAATGAAGATATTGGTGACCAAGTCTAAGAAGGAAAAATGAGTTGAGCTTTGAACACCACCCAATTGGAAAGTTCCAAGACTTTCTTCTTCCTCCAAGCAACGCCGAATCTCCAACCACACTAAATAATAATTTTTTTTTCACTTATTTTTTTATCTTTGAAAGCACACAAATTTATAAGAAGTCATGGGAGTGTAGAGAAAGTATCGGTAGAAAAAATAACCTCCACTTCCTATGCTTTAAAGTCACTAAGGTAGGATCACATTAGGTAGCATGATCCAAGAATCATGCTTTACTTTTTTGACTATCTAACCATATCATTTAAGAGAGGTATTAGGGGAGATGTATGGAGGTGGCATGATTCGAAAATCATGCTAGCTTTTTGACTAATTAAACAAATTATTTAAAAGATGCTTTAAGTCTTTAAATCATGCTTGCTAAATAATTTGAAAGAAATGCTTTAAAGTTATCTATGTAGGGTCTTCTTTTTGACTAATAAACTAAATAATTCAAGAGATTGTGAGAGATGTATGGAAGAAAGGATGGAAGAAAAATGAAGTTTGTCAGAAAATGATTTAGAGCTACTATTCATGAGTCAACTCAGTGAGTGATAAAGTGAGTTGAAGTGAGTTAAGGTGAGTCAAAGAAAGGGTTGACCCATGGGTTAATGGGTTTGGGTTGAACCAAATAGGTAATTGGGCTAGGAATTGTTTGGATAAAAAGTTAGAAATTCTACATTAAATTCCCACATTAGATAGAATTAAATCCGAAAATCTTTCCAACTAATTTTAACATTCCAAAATTTTTCAAATTCTCAATTTCTAGATTTTTACTATAATAAATATCACCACCACACTTAAGCAAAATTAATTAAGAGAAAGAAAATTCAGGTTATTACATACTGCTATATCATGCAAGGCTGTTGGAAAACTATTGAAATAAGTGAATTCACGAGACTTGTCAAGGTTAAAGAAATAAGAAAACTACCTCCATTAGTGTGATTTTGTGGCAAAGTTAGTTTCTATTTGTTTCTTTTTTAATTTTTTTGAAGCTTAAAAATAGTAGTAATTGGTACACATACAGTTTTGCTCTACCTATTTTTATACAATTTGTATAGAATGCAAATAGCTTACATGGATAATTTCCCATTACCATTTCAATAGGAGGTTGTTTAGCAATGGTTTTGTGTTATACCAATGGTAACATTGGATATGAGAGGGTAGAGGTTGTGGAGAGAGAAAATGGTAAATTAAGATTTGGGCAACACACTATTTTTCCATTGAAGAGAGATTAAAAAGATTTAGGAAGATGAAGCAAAATGACAATTTTGCCCTCACTCTAATAGCATTGTACACACAATTGTTGATAGAAGTACTAAATTGCTAGTTGATCAAAATTATAGAGATTTAATGGTTACAATTGAAACGTAGGAGACTAAAGTGACATTAGGTGTAAACTATAGGGACGATTTTTGTACTTCACCCAATATCAAATTATTTTTCTTAATTTACCCAAAAGAATTAGGAATTAGAACATAATTTGATAGTTTTATCATAAAGTTTGAGCATGAATCTACTTAAATTGGGAATGTATCCCGCATGAAATTTTTTTTTTTTTCATTTGATTCATGAATTTTAAAAATATTTTTTACATTGGTAAAAGTTGTTATTTGTTTGTTAGCCTTAATTTATTGTTATATAAGCATATATAATTTTAACATATAGTAGTGCAACCTACAAATGTTTTTGATATAGATATGATATTCTCGAGTTGAAAGTTAGTAACTATAATTTTGGAAGGAGAGAATTCTTCTTCACTTGGGGTGGATGGATATTGATTATGCTATTTGAAAGGATGAACAATTTGTAATTACTAAAAACCAATAATGTAAGTGATATTGCCTTTATGAACATTGGGAGCAATCATATCGCCTAAGTCTGATGTTCATAAACTATGATATTCTCGGTTCAGTTTTTTAGCATGATAAAGTGCGGGCATTATCAAGGGCTATTGATAAGTAGTTTGAGACTTCAGATAATGCAATTACCAACACATTGATAATTAAGTTTTCATCTTTGAGGCTCACCAATATTAAAGGTGTGTCTAATCACATCATGCAAATGAGAGACATTATAGCTCAATTGAAGACTTCTAAGGTTGAGATGTCTGAGTTTTTCCTTGTGCACTACAAACTAAATACTCTTTCGTAGTAGTATGGACCCTTCAAAAGGGTGATTGGTAATGGAAATAGGAGAGCGTGCAAACATGGCGACTCAAGGAAAGAATAAAGCCGAAGCCAAACAAAAAGAAAAAGGTAAAATACCTCCCCAATATGACATTAAGAAATAATCCAGGTGCTTCTTTTGCAAGAAGAAAGGACACATAAAGAAGGATAGTCCTGAGTTTCATAAATGGCTTTAGAAGAAAGGTAACTCATCTTATTTGTTTATTATGAATATAATATGGTTGATGTTAATCATATCACGTGGTGAATTGATTCTACTTCTACAATCCATATTTTAAATTCCTTGCAGGGTCTGCAAAACCTAAGAAAGCCAGTAGCAAGTAAGCAGTGTATCTATTTGGGAAAGAAGACGCGTTCACATATGGAGGCAATCGGAACATTCAATTTTGTTTTAAGTAGTGGTTTTGTCTTGAATTTAGAAAAGACTTTTTTTTGTATTCTAAGTGGCTGTGCTTGTTTTGGCGATAAAATGAATTGATTGAGGATGTGGATTCTCACTAGCCGGATAAAGATTGGAACTAACTTCCTTCCTCTAGTGGTAGTTGTAGTGGCAACCACAATTTGCACACAAGAAACCCATCATAGTTCGTTTCATTTCAGCCTTTAGAAACTCTCGGCAACCATCAAAGTTATAGTAACCTTGAATCATAAAATAATTCCTCTGGTATTCGTGGTGGCTAATGATGCTAGCATATTATGTTACTTCTAAAACGATTTATCATATATTAACAAACAACACATATCGATCAAATGTGGAAAAACAAGTGTCTTTTTTTTTTTTTTTTTTTTTTTTGCGTGTGTTTTTGCTCGTCTAAGCCCTTAAACTACTCCATTTTGATGGTGTATACTAAAACAATGACATAATGTGGCTCAGAAGACAAAAACCATGTCTCTGCTTCTCTTTCAGATAATGTGCTCCTATTAAGCACATCCAACAAAATTGGTTAGTTACCACTCCGATTCAGATAATTGTAGGTGACAGCCCGTGAGTCAAGAAACATGGGAAAACAAACGTTGGACCATTTCAAAATGGATCCTGAAATTAAAGTAAAAATATCAACATTCTCCCACTTGGTCTATATGCTTAACTTGATTTCTTATCCAAAACCCATCATTAATTCTCATTCTCAAGAAATAAAAATACATGAATCATGGAGATAGGTTCTCTAATAATGAGTATTATTTTCCATGTATTACTATTCATTATCTTTCTCAACATTAACCAATATGTGATAAAACCACTTAATGAATAAGGTGTGTGTTTATTGTAGGTCCAACATTAATGATTTTTCTCAAAATAAATTAAAGTGCACATAGACATGAGAAAAAAATCATAAACAAATAAGAGTTTCATTCAAATAACATTGTCCATACAATGAAATTCACATGATGTAACCTAGTTCCATTCTAACTACATGATCCTCAAATTTCAATGGTGGCATGCCTTTTTTCAAAGGACCAGCTATCATAAATTCAGTGATAAGGTGCTCGATGACCATTTTCTTTTCTTTAACACATTCACCATATGGTTAAATATTTGATGCCAATGTGTTTGATTCTGCTACTACTTTTATTGTTCTTATCCATCAAAATAGCAGCTGAATTGTCATAATACATCATCAATAGCCTAGAAATATAATCCATAATTCTAAGCTAAAATTTGAAACTCCTCATCTATACACCATGCGATGTAGCCTCAAAATAAGAAATGAGCTCAACTTCTATAGTGGAAGTAGTAGTTAAGGTCTGCTTTGCACTCCTCCAAGATATAGCTCCATGGGCAAACATAAAAACATATCTAGATATTAATTTATGTGAATCAACATAGCCAGCAAAGTCTAAATTTGAATAGCCAACTACTTCTAGATTATTAATCTATCTATACATAAGCATGTAATCCTAGGTCCCTTAAAGGTGCCTCATCACTTTCTTTGCAACTCTCCAGTGGTCTATACTTTGGTTACTTTGATATCTTCCTAGCATTCCCACAACAAATGAAATGTTAGGTTATGTGTAGACCTGAGCATACATTAGGCTTCCAACAAAAAAAGCATATGGAATGTTCTTCATTTGTTCCGTTTCAAGATTATTTTTTGGGCACTGATTCAAATTACACCTATTAGCCTTCATAATGGGAGCTGCACTTGTTAAACAATCGTTCATTCAAAATTTCTCTAAAACCTTACTGATATAGATTTCTTGAGATAGACCTAAAACACCTTGAGATCGATCCTAATGGATCTCAATGCCAATGTCATAAGACGTATGACCTGTATCCTTCATTTCATAATTCATAAAGAGAAATTATTTCACCTCATGTAACAAACCCTTATCATTGGTTGCAAGTAGAAATTTTATCCACATATAAAACAAGCAAATATATCTTACTCCCACTGATCTTCTGGTATATACATTGTTCCATGATGTTCTCTTCAAATGCAAATGAAAATATGACATCATAAAATTTTAAATACCATGGATGGGAGGCTTGTTTTAATCCATATATGGATGTCTTGAGCTTGCATACCAAATGCTCACCATCACTAGAGGAGGACCCTTTTGGTTATTCCATGCAAACCTCCTCCTCTAGATCACCATTGAGAAAAGTAATTTTCACATCCATTTGTTACAATTATAAATCAAAATGAGCGACTAATACCAAAATCACACGAAGATAATCTTTCTTTGATATAGGAGAAAAAGTCTTCATGTAATCAATTTCTTCCTTTTGAGTGAATCCCTTAACAATGGGTCTTGCTTTATACTTTTAATGTTACCCAATAAGTCTTTGTTTGTCTTAAAGATGCATTTGCAACCTATGGCTTTCACCCCATTAAGCAACTAAACAAGATCCCAGACTCTATTGTATATCATAGAATTCATCTATGCTTCATGAAATTGTACCACAAATCTAATTCTTTGCAACTCTTGGCTTGTGAAACTGTTTCAGGATCATTTTTTGCTTCAATGTTATTGTTAGATTCTTACAGATACACAATATAATCAATAGGTATTGCTAATTTTGTTATTCTAGTAGATCTTCTTAAGGTTGTACCAACATCCTTCTGGGAAGCATGTGGTTCAAGTGGTTGCTCAACAATCTTTGGTAATTCCTAAATAACCTAATCTACTGGATTGTCATTAGTAGCTTGCAAAGTCACGATGATTGATTGCTTAACATAGATTCGAAATTGAAAAATGTTGTGAATGATAACCAATCTATCACTTGACATGGAAGGTTGAAAATTAGATTGATCTTTCTCCAAAGCTATGTTTTTTGGATTGATCACTCTCATTGATTAAGTCATTCTCAAGAAACTTCAAATTCCTTGATTCGACAATCCTAGTGCTGTGAGATGGACAGTAAAATCATGCTTTAGACCATTTAGCATATCCAACAAAATGCCTTCTAGTGGTGCTTGGGGTCTAGCTTCTTACCTTGTAGATTGTAATTCTCACTTAGATAGGCATCACCAAATGTGTATATGTCGCAAACTCGATTTCCAACTGTTTCATAATTAAAAAGGCACCTTTAGAATAGCCTTGGTTAGAAACTAGTTCAATACATACACAGCCATTTTAAGACCTTTAATCCACAAGGTTTCATGAAGTTTGGAGCCACTTCGGCGTTAAATACCTTAAAAATGTCTAAAGATTCATTCTTGTTATAAAGTAAGTAGAGATACATGTATCATGAGTAATCATCTATGAAAGAGATGAGGTATTTCTAACCATACGAGTCCATGTCTAAACTACAAATATCCGTATGTTTGAGATCCTCTTGGCACATTTATTTAACTTGCTGGTCTACTTTTATACAATCCACGACCTGTTGGTCTACTTTACTTTTTTACAATCCACACAAATCTTAAAATCAATAAAATCCAAATCACTAAATAGTCCATCATTTACTAATCTTTTAATCATTCCTATGGAGATATGTCCCAATCTTTGGTACCACAACATAGAAGAATATTCATTCATAATATATCATTAAGTACCAAGGTGAACATGCATTTTATTATAAGAGGCATCACTTTGAAAATTAATGTAGTAAAAACCATCAAATAATGTATCATTTCCAACAAGATCAGACTTATAAAATAAACTGAAAGATATTTCTGAAAAACTAGAGGCATAACCAAAAGGTACAAGTCTTGAAAGTGAATTCAAATTTTTTGAATATCTTTTTATGTGTATATGTATGTCTTTGGGCTTTTTTTTTTTTTTTTTTGGGTAATTGTATGTCTTTGGGGTTGGAGGTGCGAAAGTTCTTGTTGCCGGTTTTCTAGTCCTGAACTTATGCATGTTCATGCCGCAGTTGTTAATTTAATATGCTTTTTTGGCTGACCTACCAAAAGATATATCTACTTTGTTTGCTTTTTTAGTGATCTCTCTCTACTGAATAATAATTAAGCTGCTTGTCAAATGGATTCTCTCATAGACCCATACAAACATAAAGTGTAGACCCATCCAAATAATTTGATTTGATTCAAAATATAATTAAATTCAATTCTTATCAGCTTCGTTATTACTGTAATACAAGGAGAAAGAGAAAAAGGAAAAAAAATAGATTATCCAAAAAAAATAAAGTAAAAGAAAGTATGATGGTTTAATTTCATTAAATTTTGTAATCGACAAGGATAAAATTTTATTAATTAAAAAGTGTAACAGTTACAACTTTATAGAATTTTTTGTTAATTAATTGATTGAATAAAAAATTTTAACACGTCATTTTTCATTTAATTTTCTGAATTTGTTTTATTTATTTATCGGATAGCATTGAGTCAAACCAAGTCCAACGTTGTGATTACTCTTAAACCTATATCCCCTAGAACCAAATTAATGATAACAATTGACCTAACATTGACAAATTGGAGTTGGAGTTGAGTTATTGATGGTTGAATTCTTCAAGGAGAGAAATTATTTTTTACTAAATTTATAATAAATATTAGGTTAAGCTTATTTGTATTTTCCAAACATCTTATTGTACTTCATTCTTTTTCTTGGGGGATAAGTGAAATGACAAAATTATATTTTTTTCATCTAACTCTTTTTATATATAATTTAAAAGGATATATTTGCCATACATAGAAAAAAAAAGTTATAAACTTGGATAAACATGCTTCGCCTAATTTTTAAAGATTAAAATAAATTTTATTTTCATTTATAGTTTAACCCAATCATATGAAAATAAATTTATTTTATTGTATTTTATTTCTAACTTAATCAAATGAAAATTAATTTATTTTACTTATATTTCTTTACAAACTTTTGTCATCATAGCTTTTGTTCTGACCCCATGTCATTTAGAAAGTTTTATATCAACGTTTCAATTCATATAATTTAGTTATATATTTTTAATTTTTTCTCACCTTAAATGTAAGAAAATGGCAAAGAAATGACAAAAAAATTATAAAGAAAATGAACTTAAATAAGTTATTTTCTTATTTGATCAAATTATAAAATAAAATTAAATTTTATATGATTGTTAAAAATATAAATGAAAATAAAAATTAAATTTTAGATTTTAAAAATATTTTTCTTACATTTCGTTTCAATAACCCAATTGTCACTAGTTCGAGTCATTTTAGAGACACTGAAAAGCTTTATTCGGTCGTACTTTAGAGTCTCAAATATGAGTCGTGGTATGCAACAGTTGGTTCGAACACCTTAAGTTGCGAAAAAAAAAAAAAAAGAAACAAAAAATTTATCAAAAGACTTGGACGTGTTTCTTTGTGAAGGACAATTATGTGATTTTAAATTATAAACAACAATATTTAGGCCAAAAAAAAAAATACTTTTGTAATTTCACTTTATGAAAATGGTAAAGTATAATACAGGAAAGCATTTAGAAAGTGCAAATGGTTTGGAGATAAATGGAGGGGATAATGTCAAAGTAAAAATTATTAATAATAGAATTCAAATTATTTTTTTTATTGTTGACAAATTTATCCTCCTCACACTTTGATAATTATCTCTCCAAAATTAATTTTTCTCATCTTTATTTATTCATCTCTATCTCTTTCTCCTTTTAAAAAACACATAGATTCCCTCTCCCAATTAATTTCTTTGATCTTCATTCATTCATTCTTATCTTTTTCTCCCTATTTAAAAAACATCAATCTCTATGTAAAGCTCATTGTTTTCTTCCTCTTTATTTAAAAAATATCTTATTTTTATCATCTATTAATATGTATATCCATTTTTGAAGAGATTTTATGAAATTTTGTTAAAAAAGATATTATCTTAAAATCATAGGCCCCTTATTTGGAAGAAAAATTTTTATTTTTTTAGTTTTTGTCAATATAAGAAAATTTAATACATTTTTTGCCCTTTGAAAAAATAAATAAGATTTCATTCTTAAGATTTTTGCTAAATCCAAAATTCCCATAATTATATTATGCATTAAAAAAGATAACATTCTTTAAAAATATTATAAAAAATTTGATGCAAGCAATACAATAGTAATAATATTTATTTTTTAATAAAAATCTATTTTAATAATTTTTATTTTAAATTAATATAATCACAATTAAACATGAGTCTAAATTTATAGTAGTATAATCTTTTTTTTTTAATTTTAAGTAATCGAAAAGAGAAAAGGTTCATAGTAATAGCTCAAAATATTACAAACAAGTGGTCTAATTTTAGTAATTTAATAGAACATTAATAATTTTTCTATTTAAAATTAGAAATTTATTATTTAATCATATTTTGGAGACAAGTGTTTTTAGAAAATCGAGAAAGAGAGAATAGTAAATTTTGTTAACGAAATAAAAAGCAAAAGAAATTGAAATGTCAATAATTTTTTAATGCAAAATATGAAAATTCATGTTACATTAAAATGCAAACAAATCATGGCCGCTTGCACTTCAGTCCTACAGTGGATTTTTTTCACGGCAATCCCTCCTACAACAAATTTTTTCATGGCAGTCCCTTGGAATCCTCTGCATTTATATAGAAACGTTAATATTTATGTCTTAATCGCTACGGGGTTCTAAGAGACTGTAGTGTATTTTGCACCACAGGGGCTGAAATGTTGAGATGAAGAATCATAATTTAATCAAGATTTATTTAACTGAATTAATAAATACTATTGACTGAATTAATAAATACTATTGACTGAATTAATAAATTTTAATTAAATCATGCCCCTTCATCTTAACACTATTAATTTAATTAAATCATCCCCCTTCATCTCAACACTATTAATAAACCTTAATTAGACCATGGTCTTTCATCTCAACACTTCACCTGTGCAAAATGCACAATTGGAACCCGATGGCTGGGATAATCACATACTAGATATTGTTAATAATTAGCTCAATTTTCTTTTTAATTATCTTATTTGTTATTAGGTGAGGCACTCGTTAAGGGCGCTAAGGGCCAATGAAAGTAACAAAATTTTACATTTTTTTCATACACAACTCCATTAAATTTGCAAGATAAAATTGCATGTCATATATTTATTAATTTTAGTGAGTGGCGTTCGCACGTTAACAAACCCTTTAATTGTTGAAGAATTACCTTCATTTATTATTTTGCAAAATTCTCTTCCTAATTAATTTCTCTCATCCAATCTATGATCTCTATCTCTTTTTCTCTTCTTAAAAAACTTATTGCTCTCTCTTTCTCTTCTTTTAGAAAAACATCTATCTTCAAAATATAATCAAATAATAAATCTCATGTTTTAAATATAAAAATTATTAACGTGCTATTGAGTTATAAAAATATGACTACTTATTTGTAATATTTTATATAATATAATTAATGATTTCTTATTGGCATGAATCATTTTTTCTGATTTTTTTTAAATTTTAATATAACTATATAAAAAAACTATACTATTAAAAATTTAGACTCATGTTTAATTACAACTATATTAATTTAAATTAAAAATTATTAAAATATATTTTTATTAAAAAATTATTTTTACTATTATATTTTCTACATTAATTTTTTTATAATATTTTTAAAAAATATTATCTTCTCTATGTATAATATATATAATTATGGGAACTTTGGATTTAGTTTGTTATAAAAATATTAAAAATAAAATCTTATTTATTCTTTTCAAAGGGCAAAAATGTACATTATTTTTTTATATTGATAAAAATAAAAAATATAAATTTTCCCCAAATAAGGGGTTGTGTGATTTAAGGCAATATTAGTTTTTAGCAAATTTTCCTAAAATCTCTTTAAAAACATATATACATATTAATAGATGATAATAAAAGTAAGATATTTTTTTTTAAAAAGAGGAAGAAAATAATGTGTTTTACATAGAATTTTATGTTTTTTAAATAGAAATAAAAAGATAGGAATGAATGAATGAAGATTAGAAAAGTTAATTTAAAGAAATAATTTAGGTGTTTTTTAAAAGGAGAAAAAAAAAGATAGAATTAATAAACGAAGGCAAGAGAAATAAATTTTATTTTATTTTTAACAATCGTTTTTTATATTTTTTGTCATTTTCTTTCATTTAAGATAAGAAAAATTTAAATATATAACTAAATAATAAAAATTGAAATGTTTATATAGAACCTTCTAAACAACTTGGGATGAGAATAAAAGTTAAAATGATAAAAGTTTGCAAAGAAATATAAATAAAATAAATTAATTTTTATTTGATTAAGGTAGAAATAAAATACAATAAAACAAATTTTATTTTTCTATGTGTTAATGTGTAGAATATATCTGGACCATATGGAACGTGTATAGCTACGCTAGAATTTGTATAGTCACTTTTGAATGTATATATATTAACACAAATAAACTCAGTTGAGTGTGTGGTGTTCACTTTAGTTTTATTCTTTTCACATGGTATCAGAGCGTCAGCTCTGAATTCCTATGAGTGTCAATTGTCCATTGTTCTGTAAGTGTCAAGCACTGTGAACCAGAAAGTTCACATTTAATAGTAAAGTCCAAAGGTCCTCATCTCTATTGAAAGGGTAGAAGTACCTCTCTTGGTAGCTAGTTCAATTTGTGACCAACCTCAAACAAGTCACCGGAATTAGGCGACTGTCGTTGGAGAAAGCACCATCAGCGGAAGTCTCCCTTGCGCAGTCACATGCCAGTAGCTTTCTTATGCGTGGACCTCACGCACCTCCTTCATCCAACATGTGCACCAGGATGTGGGTTGTTGTATAAAGATAACGGCCACACTATTGTCCAAGATTACACAGATGCGGATTGGGCTGGTTCTCCATCTGATAGACGATCCACTAAAGGGTATTGTGTTTTTGTGGGAGCAAATTTGATATCTTGGAAAAATAAAAAGCAAATCGTGGTAACCAGATCTAGTGTAGAGTCAGAATATCGAGCCATAGCACATACATTTTGTGAATTGATTCGAATACTTCATATGTTAACAGAATTGGAAATTTCTGAATTACAGCCTATGGAACTATTCTGTGATAATCAAACTGCTGTCCACATAACCTCTGATCCAATGTTCCATAAGCAGACCAAGCATACTAAAGTTGATTATCACTTTGTCAGAGAAAAGATCTTGCAAAATATCATCAAGACGAGTTTAGAACATATGATGTATTTGCTCCAGTTTTAGAGGGAGTGTTAATGTATATTTAGTAGTGTTAATGTCTAGAATGTATTTAGACTATATGGAACCTGTATACCACAATAGAATTTGTATAGTCACTTTTAAATGTATATAAATTAACACACATAAGCCCAGTTAGGTGTGTGATATTCACTTTAATTTTATTCATCTCACACTATGACTAGGCAAACTATAAATAAAAATAAAATTTTTCTTAATCTTTAAAAATTATGCCTAAAGATTTTTATCAAAATTTATATATTTATTTTCTACAGAGGGCAATTATATCCTTTCAAATTAAAAATAATTAGATAAAAAATAAATTTATAATTTTACTTAATGAAAAAAAATAGAATGATGTACAATAAAATGTTTGAGAAATACAACTAAGCTCACCATAATATTTATTATAAATTTAGTAAATTAATTTCTCTCCCTGAAGAATTCAACCAACAATAACTCCAACCCCAATTTGTCAATTTTTAAGTAAATAGTTATCACTAATTTTTTTTGATAGGTAAGCTGCGGGGAGGGTTCCAGGTTCGAACCCGAATGATAAGTGGGTAAAGAATGGAGTTCAACCACCGAGTTAAGTGTCTCACTCTTGCTATTACTAATTTGCTTTTAGGGAATATAGGTTTAAGAGTAATCACAAGGTTGGAATTGATTTGACTCAATGCTATCCAATAAATAAATAAATAAATTCAAAAAAATAAATGAAAAATGATGCATTAAAATTTTGGTTCAATCATTTTATTAATAATAATAATAATAAAAATCTATAAAATTGTAACTATCGTATATGTATTGTTACACTTTTTAATTAATAAAATTTCATTTTTTTCGATTAGAAAAATTAATGAAATCAAACCACCACATTAATTTCTTTAATTTTTGAGTATTACTTTTTTTTTATTCATTTTCCTTTTTCTCCTTGTATTATACTAATAATGAAACTGATAAGAATTGAATTTTGACCGTAGTTCCCTAGTTATATTTTTGGAAGACTAACTTTTTCAAAATTTTTTAAACTTTTATAAATTTTTACAAACTTTGGTCATTCTAACTTATTTTTCATGTATTTATATTAAAATTCTAAATTTTATAAATTTTTACCAACTTTTACAAATTTTTGTTAATTTTTATCGATTTTTACAAATTTTTGTTAATTTTTATCGATTTTTACAAATTTTTATCAACTTTATAACAATTTTTTCCAAACCATATGAATAGGTAACTGAGACCAAATTCAAACAGGTTATATCAGAAAATTTGAGTTCATGTTTCAAACACAAAAGTAGTTGACAACTTCAATATTTTTCTTAACTTTTCTAACTTGTTTTCTTAAAAAAGCCCCGTTTGAATCAAATCAAATTATTTGGATGGGTCTACATTTTATGTTTGTATGGTTCTACGAGAGAATTCTATTTGAGAAGCAACTTAATTATATATAATTCAGTTGAGTAGAAAGATCTAAAGCAAACAATATACATATACATTTAGTAGGTCAGCCAAAACAGCATATTACATTGACAACTGCTGCACAAACATATATAAGTTTAGTACTATTAAAAAGCAGGCGGTAAGACCTTTCATAGCTCCAATAAACCTTACACATAAAAAGAAACAAATATAATTTAAAAAAAAAAAAAAGAGCACCCACACAAACGCAGAATCTGCAGGAAACTACTAGCTAGGAAATAAAATTAGCACACAACCGAAGCAAATATATATATATATATAATAGTTATTGATGAGAGCTGCCAGCTGATCCATGACAATTTCTCTACCACTAGCCACCAACGTACTTGCGTCTGTTCCTCCTCATCCAATCGTTCAGAAAACGAGAGGTGATTCCAACTTCACTGCAAAATTCGCCAATTTCCTCCTCATCACGTCCCTCCAAGCTCCAATTCGACCTCTGAGCATACGAAACCAAGGCCTGCCTCTGCACTTCACTAATCCTAGGCCTCCCCCTCCTCCTCCTCTCTACTACGGCGGCCGGCTGCTGATTCTCTGGGACATTGTTAACGCCTTGGCCTGCCTCAGGATCAGCAACTGGAGGAATATTAGGGTTTTCCCCCACATCCCAGTAGTCCAAATCCTCCTCCTGCTGCTGCTGCTGAGCAGCCGGGGCGGGGATGGGGTGGTTTTGGATCGCAAGGACTAGTTGTTGTTGTGGTGGTGGCGGCGGTTGTGCTTGTTGTGGCGGAACTTCCTCCCTCCGGTGGTAGTTACGGTGGCAACCGCAATTAGCACACAATAAACTCGTCGAAGTTCCTTCCATTCCGGCCTTGAGAAACTCCCGGCAACCATCAAAGTTATAGCTACCCATAATCGCGGAATAATTCCTCTGGCACTCATGGTAGCTAACAATGTTAGCATATTGTGCCCTCCCATTGCCTTGGTTGTTCGCCATATGTTCTCAAAGAGAGGGAGACGAGAAACTACCGACAGAGAGGGGGGGGGTTTGATATTTGTTTGCCATGAAAATGAATGTTCAAATTACATGAATTTATAGGAGGTTAGAAGCATGGTGTAAACGTTGAATTAATTATTTGCATGGGTCCCAGTAATTAAGAAGACCTTACTAATTTTAAGCCACGCAAAGAGATTAAGATGGCATTATATCTGCAAACTAACAAAAAAAGAAGAAAAATTAAGAAACGGTTGGGATAGTTTGTTCTTTATATATTTGAGGTGTGTTTGGTTTACTAAAGTTTATCAGTTTTTATTAATTTTTATACTTTTTTCAATCAAATTTCTTCACATATCACTTTTACATCAAATTTTTATACTTTTTTTAGTATTTTTGTTGCTATCCAAACACCATCTTAATTAAAATTCTTCCTTTTCAGATATTTTTTTTACTTTTTTTTTTTTTTGACAAATGGACCGTTGGGAGTTTCAATTTTGCCAACAAATTTATCAAATTTTTAACTTTCTTTAATTTTTTCAATTTTATCTAACTTTTTTCCAAAAAAAAAAATCTACAGCTTTTTATCTATTTTTACTAATTATCTTCAACTGTGGACTCGTTTGGAAGCGAAAAAAAAAAAAAGTAAATATTTGGTAACTTTTTTGTTTTTTAAACATTTGATAACACTTCATCAATTATTTATAATCTCTGAAAATTTCTCTAACTTTTGATCAAATAATCAAAAGTTTCTAAAAAAATCTTGAAAATTTTTAAATTTTTTGACAAACAACCAAAAGTTACTAAAAACTCCTAAAAATTACTAAAAATTTTAAATTTTTATTAAACATATAAAAAGTTGCAACTAGCAATTTTTGCCAAAAATTGTCAAAAATTCTTAAGACTTTCGCTTCCAAAGTGGGTCCTTTATCCAACTTTTACCAACTTCTTTTAATTTTGCTTCAGTTTTTTTTTCTAAATTTTTATGAACTTTTACCAAATGTATAATATTTTTAAAAATTAAATGTGATAGCACTGGAACAAAAAATTATGAAAGAAAATTTCGTTCTTTTGCACATTAAACGATGCCGAATGAACGGCAAGTGGATATTTTTCAAATTAGTATTTGAAAAATGATAAAATATTTAATTATTTCATCGATTCTTGTTAATGTACAACAATTTTCTGCTTCACAGCATTAAATATGGAGATTAGACATAGATTATTACCATTTTACCATTAAATTTTTTAAGTTGGAAGATTATCAATTTATTTAGTTTTAAGATATATTCATAATTTTTTTTTATCCTTTATTTTATAAGTAAATATGTCATTTTAAAAGTTTCACTTTTCACTTTTATCTTTTCTCTATTTCTGCTCACTTTTTTAGGCGATGAAATTTATAAAATTTAGGCACTTATTTTTTTTATTTCTTTTTATTTTTTTCTTAGAAAAATTCATAAACAAGTTATAAATTCTAAAATTTTTTCTTCTCTAGCTTTTTTTTTTTTTAATTCTCATTTCACGTTATCCAAAGAGACTATTACTAATTACTGTTTGGGTGATTACGTGCACTAGCTTATGACAAAATTAATATCAGTTAATTAAATATGTTCCTTGTTTTGAATAATAATTGTTATTAGATTCTACGTTAATTTTATTACTCATTAGTCATTAGTCGAGTCATTATGTTAGCCGGCAATATACGATATTATCACAACCAGGTGATCCCAAAATATAAGAAACATATTGCTAATTATAAATATGTAATTCTTTATTTACAATAATCACAACAAAGTTATATATAAATAATAGTCACGGCTGGAGCCATGAAGAGACGGGCGAGTGACATACCCTTTGAAGGCAAAATTATCAAAATATCATTTATACTTTAGTTTTTAAAAAAATTAAATTAATTAAAAATAAAATATTTTGACCTCATTAAAAAATTAAGATTAACTCAATATTTCTAACATAAAAGAAATTTGTAAGAATTAAATTCAAGTATTTTTTGTAAAAAAAAGTACATTCTCCCATTACATTATTAAATACTTTTGCACATTATATTAGTAAATGTAACATAAATAATAAAACTCAATAACAAATATATATATATATATATATATTTGTTACGAGAAACATTTTTATTAAATCTTAAGTGCTATTAAATGAGTTAAGTAAACAATTAAATTGTGAAAAATATATTAAAATAGAATTCATTTTTTTAGAAATGTGGTTTTGGCTAGAACGATTCTTGTCAAATCAATTATCAGAAAGTTGACAAATTAAAATAGATAAAAAATTATAAAATTTAGAATTTCAAATCAATCGAAAAAAATAGGAATGAACAAAAATTGGTAAAAAATAGGTAATCAGACGACCCCTTAGTCAAAGATGGTGCGGTGGAAATTCACATCGAAAAATATTGCTGTTATTTGATTATGACGCAACGGATTATGTTTTCTATTAATTGATCATAAGACGCGGCAAATGATTTTTAATTTTTTTTCGAGGCAAAATATTCTTCCCATTTATAGTGATACCTTAGTTCCTGACTATTGCCTAACACAAAATAGAGCACACAAACAACAAACCGCCGAAAACCAAGCAGCCTAGAAATGCCTCCAGTACCGAGGACAACCATCCTTGTCAAAAACATAGCACCCCTAGCCTCACGTGGGAGATCCCTACTAGAAGGGAAAAAAAAAAAAAAGAAGAGGGGGAAGGTTTACATAGGTTTTGATGTTTATTCGGTAATATTGAGATTAAAAAATGTTAAATTAAAATTTAGTGATGTAGATATATTTATTTATTTTTATTTTTTAAATAATGTAAATATAGTTAAATAGTTAGATTTTAATTCAAGTACCCTAAAATCATAGTTGTTGAACTAATCAAAACCGTTATCCAAATTCAGAGAAGAAACCCGAAAAACTAGATCAACCATTGTAAGTGGATCAGCCACTGAATTACCTTCTTTAATTAAACACATAAACGACAGAATAACAATAATAACAAAAAAGAAAAAGCCTCTAGCGGCTAGCAATAGAACATCCTTCCATATATATATATATATATATATATGTATGTAAGTATTTCAACGGAGGCTTAATCTTCCTAGTCAACCACTGAATCATCAAGAGGGAATCAAATTCAATTTCTAAGCCGACGGTCCCTAACTGATAACAAGCCAATAGATCATTCAACATGCCATTAATTTCTGTGGGATTATTAGTAGCCGCGTGAAGATGCATAGCAAAAGCAGCAACCAACGATTCTAGCGGTGCCTGGTTTACCCTCAGAGGCCACATTTATAAACTTTAGCTGGAAGCCCAGCTTTCTAAACAGTTACATGTGAAATAGGAACACCAATTACATCGAAAGAAGTGCACCGAAAAAGCTAATTAGAGAATTAGAATTAATCAATGTATTTGGCTCTGTGCAGGGTAAAAATCTATTTCGTGTGTGCTCGCCACATCACTTAACTCTTTCTCTCGGACTGAATATATGAGAACACAAAAAAGTCAAAGAAATTGGTCAAGAGAGAGTTTTCGACTAGGAACTATTTGACGATCTAGTTAGAAAAAAATAAAAATGTTCGTAGAGAGAGAACTTGAATGATTAGTAGAGATCGTACTTTTTTTATTGACATCTCTTTAACTATATATAGGAAAAAAAAAAGTGAGAGTTAGTGGGATACTGATTTGACTCTAATACTCTACTAATCTCACTAACCCTTTCATTCTCCTAATAATTCTAGTGACGGTATACATCACATTCTCCATAGTTACAACGAATCAGCCTAATTGAATTGTAACTTTATGGATGGAATTGAACCAGATTTATGTTTCGTTAATCTAGATGAAAGTAAGTGAGGTAAAAAAAAAATGCTGTTGAGGTAGGGAACGAAATTGATTAGATCAAAAAGATTACTATTGAATCTTGTGGTCGGAATTATGTCTCATATAAAGTCTATCTGCAATACCAACAAGCTCCTTAAGCAATTTGCAACTCTATATGTACATCCATACCAGAAGAGGAGATATATAAACCAATGTATATATATATATATCTATTCCTAGCTAACCAAATTGCTCAAGCTCATTAATAAGATAAAGAAATAGAGTTTTTTTATTTTTTATTTTTTATTTTTTGATAACCCAAAGAAATAGAGCTTGCTAATACAATATGTTGCTTATTAGACCACCATCTAACACATTGTTTTTTCTTCAAGATAAAGATGACATTTCCAAACTAATTAAATGAATCAAATGGAATCTTTGCCTTCTTAGGGTTGGAATTTCATTACCAAGTTTATGCTCAGAGGTTTTAAAGGAAGTCTTTATTAAGGAAACCTAATAACACATAAAAGGAGAAATTTCAACCTCAAAATGTAGATATTAAGACAAGGGAAGTCTACTTCTTATATCGGAGAATTAACTTTTTTTATAAGTTGATATAGGACCATTTCTAAAGTTTCCCTTACGAGTCATATTGGCTTACGTGGATGTAAGTACAACGTAGACTATGTAATGACACCTAAATCATACTAGCTCACATCGATATAGGCACAATGTAGGCTATGTAGTGAGATCCAGTTGAAAATTTGCTCTAATACTATATTAAGGAAGTCCAACAACAAATGAGAGGAGGGATCTCAGTTTCAAAACTTAGGCATTAAAGTGAAAGAAATCCATCTCTTATGTTGAAAAATTAACTTTTCTCATGAATCGATGCGGAATAACTTCTAACAATCTTGTCTTAAATGTAGTTATATATATATATATATATTTAAAGCACCCATATTCCATGGCATATTTTTATATATATTTCATTTAAGAAAGGCACTTGTATATTATTCAAAGAGGGTATTGATTAACACATAACTTGTTAACTAAATTAAGGACATGCATTTGAACTCTGAAATCGTTAAGAATATATATGATTAACTATAAACATGTGAAGGATATCGGCGTTGAATTTCCAATTGACTATATATGGTGTGTGTATTTATAGGTTTAGACCGCACAAAAATACAATAATAGAGATGTCGCTAATTAAATATATTATAGTTGATCTTTCTAGTTTAATTGTTAGTTAATTCTGCAAATTCCTTCATCACTATTTGAGTGGTTAGTCTAGGTGAAAACATCAAGTACCGCCACTTCTTGATAATGCAAATATGTCGCTAATTAAATATATATCTATTCCTTGTTCCAATAGTTGATCTTTCGTTAATTCTATTATTTTTTTCATTATTATTCAGGTTAATTGTAATACTAGGGCTTAACGATGCCAATACTAGACGAGACCCAAAAAATGATAGAAATGTTAGTGAATTAAAAATATTTAATGCTCTAATCGTAATTTATTTTTGTAATTCATTTGTTTTTTTTTTGGTAAGTAAGTATAAATTTGGATTATATGGGAAAGTTATGTACAATATCTTGGGGGCATACCCCCGCAAACAAAATATAATTAACTAGTGGATTCCCCAACTATCAAGTAAGCTAGAATCTACATTAGTCAATTTAACATTAGATTGAGAGACTTTTGTTCTAACAACATGTATTATCCTTTTTCCAATGGTTGCCATGGTTGAGGCTTGCCCTTTGAAAATTCGGCTATTCCTTTCCTCCCAAAGATGGTAAACAAGGCCGGCCCAAGTAATTCTACATATAATGCGGTTGACTTGCTTTCCACTGAATTTACCCATAGCCCAAGAGACTTCTAAGTTCCAAGGTTGTAGGGGTTTAATGATGGAGCATTTGCACAAAATAGTACCCCTTAATTCGGCTAAAAATGGACACATGAATAGAAGATGGTCAAGTGTTTCAAAGGCATTACCACAAAGCACACAAGTAGGGTCTATGCTCATTCCCCAACCCAACATCCTTTCCTTAGTACTTAATCTTTCATTAATAGCAAGCCAGAGTATAAAGCTATGTCGGGGTATATGTTGAGGGAACCAAACTAAATGATGCCAAGGTTTCTTGCTTCCTTTTTCCCTTATTGCATTCCAAGTTGCAGCCGTAGTGTAAGCTCCATTTCTTGATGCCTTCCAAAGGAATTTATCCTCTAAATTAGCATCCGGATAATAGCTAGGGGGGTGCTCAAGGATTATCTCCCTAAGCTCCCATGTACACGGGTATGCCATTTCCAAGTACCTTGGACCACAATTCTATCTACTTTAGCATCTTTCGGCAATCCAGCATCATAGGCTATCCTTGCTCCATATCTTGGGATTAAAGGTCCAAGAGGATGCCAATTAGAGTACCAAAGAGATATAGAGTTACCCTTGCCCACTTTGTAGCATGATAGGCCGGTTGCTTCTTCCCTTAGCTTGAGCAATTTCCTCCAAGTCCATGAACAATCTGAAGGTGGCTTCATTTCCCAAAAGCACTTCCCTTTGAGTAGTTTGGAGTGGCACCATTTGACCCAAAGTGAAGGCTTTTTAGAGCATAGAGTCCATATGTGTCTTATCATGGTTGCCTTGTTCCACTCTTCAATTCTTCTTAGTCCAAGTCCCCCTTCCTTCTTTGGCTTGCAAACCTCGGCCCAAGAAATCTTGCTTCCCCATTTCTTTAAATCAGCACCCGTCCAAAGATATCTCCTGAGGATTTGCTCAATTGCCTTGCAAACTTCTTTGGGAAAGATGAAGTGAGCACTACAATAAATTTGGATGCTAAATAGGACTGATTTGATAAGAACCACTCTGCCTGCATATGAGAGATACTTTGCAGCCCAACTTTGTACTTTCTGTGTTACTTTGTCAATTAACTCCTTGCAATCTTCATGTTTAAGTTTTGTGGAGATCAATGGTACTCC
This sequence comes from Vitellaria paradoxa, assembly GCA_019916065.1. Taxonomy (NCBI): domain Eukaryota; kingdom Viridiplantae; phylum Streptophyta; class Magnoliopsida; order Ericales; family Sapotaceae; genus Vitellaria; species Vitellaria paradoxa. Next base: position 30,294,494 of record CM034238.1, read on the forward strand.
AAGATACTTGATCGGGAGCTCTCCAAGTTGAAACCCGAGCATGGAGCATAGGTGAAGCTTGCTTTGATGGCTAACTCCTGAAATGTAGACTTTGCTCTTGTTTCCATTAGGCATCAGTCCTGAGTACTTGTGAAATTCCTGGAGTGCTTGATGGATAATCTGAAATGAGATGTCATTAGGAGTGCACAATATGAAAAGATCATCTGCAAAGCAAATATGATTGATGTGAGGATTGATGCATTTGGGATGATAAGTGAAATCACTTTGCTCTACCATTTTGTTGAACAATCTTGAGAAGAACTCCATAGCAATAAGAAATAAGTATGGAGAGAGGGGATCACCTTGGCGAAGCCCCCTAGCACTTTTGAAATAGCCTTCAAGTGAACCATTCATAGATAAAGAAAATTGAGGGGAAGTGATACATACTTTTATCCAGTCAACAAATTTGCTTGGCAAACATAGTGCTTGTAAGGCATCAAGGATGAGATCCCATGAAACAGAGTCAAATGCTTTCATCAAATCAATTTTAAGGGCACACCTTGGAGATATATTTTGCCTGTGATAGTTCCTTACCAATTCCTGCATCAGTAGTATTTGGTCTGAGATGGAACGGCCTTGAATAAAAGCTGCTTGAGAAAGGCCAATTATGTAGGGCATAAGCTTCTTGAGCCTGTTAGCTATGATTTTGGATATGCATTTATAAACTGTTGTGCAACAAAAAATTGGCCTGTAATCTGTCACCTTACTTGGATTAGGGACTTTAGGAACAAGAATAGAGAGAAGTTTGTACATAGGAGAGCCCGAGACTTGGGTGCTCCAAACTTCTTCTACCAGCTTATAGAACTCTTTGTTCTTGGTCCAATAGTTAAAGAACTTAAATGGTTTCCTTCCGGACAGTTCATTGCATCGAATGTTTATGACTATTGGGCTATGATCTGAGATACAAGCATTTGGGAAGAAAGCTTCTGAATTAGGAAAGCAATTTAGCCACCTTTCATTCACAAGAGCTCTATCAAGCTTGCTAAAAATGCTATAGCCATCCTCTTGTTTGTTGGACCAAGTATAAAAGCATCCGGAGTATCTTAAGTCTACCGATTCAATGGCATCAAGGCATGTGTTGAAGTCACTTACCGCAACCTTGTCAATACTCCTTCCACCTCTTTTTTCTTGCTCCTCTTTAACTACATTGAAGTCTCCCAAAATAACCCAAGGTGAAACAGCCCCAATCATGTCATAATTGGTTTGTAGATCCTTCCACAAAAGCTCTCTTGTTGCCCTATCATTTGAAGCATAGACAAAAGTAGCAAAAAACTCTATTGATGTAGCATGATGAGTTACATGGCAAAAGATAAATTGGCTAGAACTAGAAATAACATGAACTTTAATAGTTGAAGGATCCCACAAAATCAAAATTCTAGCTGGTGAATCATTCAAGTAGTTCCCCGTATAGCAAAAGGAGGAATTAATGCACTTGCAAACTTTATCTACATTATGACTTTGAACCTTGGTTTCAAGGAGGCCGATTAGATTGAAAGAAGATGCTTTGATCAACTTCTTGACTTCAGCTTGCTTTATGGGCCAATTAAGGCCTCTCACATTCCATGCACCAAAATTCATCTAGGTTTAGGGGAAGAGGCCGAGGACTTGGCTTGTAGGGCCTTGTTCATTTTCTCAATGGCATGCAATTTTTTCATCTCCTTCTTACGTTGGGATTTTGAAAGTTTAAAATCAGAATCCAATTCATATTCCAAGCCTTTTTTATCATAGTTGGGGGTTGGAGGTTGATCATCTTCCTCCTTGCATGTTAATTCTGTATTTTCTTCTGAACACTTCAACAATAAGAATTCCTCATGGCTGGTTGGTGGGTCCTGAATTGCTAAAGGAGTAGCCATTATTGGAGCCTCTATTTGTGATTCCATTGAACAAAGGATCTTAGAATTGGGCACTTGCACCTTAGGGGGATCTGGGGATTCCATCTTGCAAGGGTTCTCCTCAGCTTGGGGCTGATTTTTGCTTCCAATTGTGGAATTTGCAAGGTGGCTATTAGATGAACTCTCGGCCAAGGGGTATTCAATAGGAGTTTGCTGAATTGTGCTCTCTTTGGGCTTAGGTTTCGGCCTCCATTGTTTTGTCACATTCTTGGGGCATTAGCCAATTCTATGACCAAATTGCTTGCATCCTTCACAAATCGTGGGCAGCCATTCATACTCAACCGGCTGTTGGAAAATCACACCATTGTAGTCCTTAATTTCAACAAAGGGGGGGAATGTACTTTGCTTGTCCACTTCAATGCATACTCTTGCAAATGAGAGACGTTCCATTTGAGCAGTCATCCTATCGGTGAACAAGGGCTTCCCTATTTGACTTGCAATCTTGCTCAATGACATGGCCGACCAAAGGTGGAGCTTCAAGTGTGGAAATCTGATCCAAATTGGAATAGATTCAGGGCTTGCTCTATCATATACCTCATTGGGAGACCAAGGCCTTAAAATTAGAGGCTTGTCATAGTAGCTCCAAGGACCCAACTCTAAAACCTTGAGCTTTGTTTCCTCATCTTGAAAATTAAAGATGAATAGACCAGCCTTGAGGATAAACACTTCAACATGACCAAAAGCTCTCCATCTTCTTTCAATGAATTGTTGCATTAGCTTGTATGGGGGTTTTGCTCCTATAACATGGCCGACTATGGCATTGTCCCATTTTTTCAAATCTTCGGCTACTTTCTCAAAGGAGAATGATACCGGGGCCTTAGAATTTTCAGAGGTGTCATGGGTGGGTATATATTTGAGCTCAGTCCCATTGGCTTTAACACGGTTAGAGCAGAAGAGTTGAGCCCAAGTAGGTTTTGGTTGGTTGGCTTTTTCAGCTAGGTTAGTTTTTGGTTGAGTTCCAACGGTTTGGTTATCATTTGGTTCAGGTGGGATGTGTATCTGAATATTGGAATTTGAAAGACACGATTTTGGCGGGTTGGAGTGGTTTTTATCCAAGTTGGTTGGGTATTGTACGGGGGTAGGATTCTTGGTATTGGAAATCTGATGTATGGCCGGTTGTATGGGTAAATGGGAAGTTGACTTGCATGGAATTGACCTTTGGGTATTAGCTTTGTCTGGATAAAGGTTGGAGGAATTAGATACATGAGGACTATGGGAACTAACATGGGTCATCTTCACTTCGGGAAGGCTGGAAGCCGAGAGTGAGTGAGACAATGATTCAACCGAAATTGATGGGAAGATTGGAGCCTTACCTCTATCCAACTTCATTTGATTCGGTTCAACAAAGTTCTGGACACCCAAGTTTGGAGCCGAATCTTCTTGAGCTTCTAATTCATCTTCATGGAAGGAATCTTTCATAAGAGTAATTTCAGCTCTCAACTCATCAATGGAACGGCGGTGGTGAGCTTGTTGGCCTTGAGATGGAATAGAAAGGGATGAGACCCTAGAGGGGATCTCATCCAAAGCTATACCTTCTTTCTTACACGCTAGCTTCACATTTGTTTCTTCCTCATTAACCATGGCTTGAAGACTACCCAAGCCATCTTCAAATTCATTACTAGAATCCGAGATGGTGGAGGAAGAGATTAGTGACAAGAGGGCTTTGGATGTAGGGGAGCTTGGAAGAGAATCAGCCATGGAAACTTAGAGAGAGAAAATCCTAGAGAGAGAAACTCTCGCCATTCACACGGACTTCTGTAATTCATTTGTTAATTGGTTCTACTATTCTTTTATTAATTACTATTTGAGCGGTACACTAGCCGACAGTTATAGTTAGAAGTGGCGTAAATTAAATATGTTTCTTGTTTGAATAATTAATAATTTTTAAATTATTCATTAATTTTGTTATTCTAGTTATTATTTGAGTTATTATACTAGCTAGTTAGATACTGTTACAATGCCGACATCTAATAACCGTGTGCACGTGTTGCTAATTATAAAAATGTTACTTCTTCTAGTCATTGTCTTTGTTAGAATTGTTTATTAAATCTTATTATTATTATTACTTTTTGTCATTTATTATTTGATTGATTAACATATCGAAAGAATAGTTGGGCTGTGAATTGAGATAAACAAGCTAATTAATCTTTTCCCTAAGCCAATATTTGGAGCATGAACTCAAGAGCAAGAGTGGAACAATTTGCAGGTGAAGGTATGAGACTTGCTATGGTGTGACTGCTAATGCTTATATTCCTACCCTTCCTCTTAATATTCTAACCAGAAGAAGGCACCAAATGAAGAAAAAAAATTGGGAGCTAACATAGTCTACTGAGGCACAAGATGAACGGATACTGCATGTGCATGTAAATTGTAAAAGAATTTTCTATTAAAAAAAAAAAGAAAAAGAACAGAGAGAGAGAGAGAGGAAGAAGAAGAAAAAATATGCTAGGGTTGAGAAGCAGAATCTAGACGGTAAACTCCTTTGCCTTTGTTAAATGTGATTGATTTTGCTCGCAAGAAACACATTAAATTAATACAGGTTTTAACTTCCCTCCCTCTAAAAAAAAAATGGAAAAGAAAAGTCAAACACCTTAAAATTAATAGTTTTTGTAATTTTTATATGTTTAACTAAATGGAAGTTGAACTTTTTTTTTTTTGAAAAATATCTATTCATGCTGTTCTTATTTTTCTAACTCCAAATAAATAAATAAATAAATAAATAAATTTAACCTTTTCATTTCATTTTATTTAGTTTCACTTTTCTTTTTCCCTTTCAAATTCATATTCCTTACATAGCGCAAGTTTTATGAGAACATTGTCTTAAGTTGTGTTAAGTGCCAATATTCCATGTCATAATTTCTTTACAAATTTTTATTTTTGATTTTTTCAACATATTTCTTTTTTGAAAATATTTCTTTATTTCTAGACTTTCACTTTTTAATTTTAAAGTGTTTTTTTTTTTTTTTGTTTCTGTTTTTGTGATATGGTTTATTCATAAAACATCTTACTTCCTAATTTTCTTTTCATGTTTTGTCACAATAAGTTTTTGTTTCACTTGATTTTGATAGTCAATTTTTTACTTATTTTTGAACTTTTCTTTAAAAATAATGTTCAGTTATGATTTCATAACTAGACCTTGTCCTTAATCCTAAACAATAAGAAGTTCTTATTTTTTATAAGTGACCTAGATATTGCTTTTTTGAATATTTTATCTTGAAGCTTATGAAAAAATTGTTCTTTCCAATGTATTATACTTTCTGGATTTAGCATTTAGAAGTATTTTTGCTATAGTTTTACAAAATCTATATAGTTAAAGATATCATAGAGTTTTATTTTTAATAAAACATATTTCATCTCTTTTTGATATTCATCTGAAAATATTATTCCATAAAAATCTCGTTTGATATATGACTAAAAATTTGAGTGTATTTTTACGAAAATATTTTATTTATCTTTATTGAGTAATACGAAAGTGATCACCCCTAAAAATATAACTAATTTAACCTTAAAGTGTAAGAATGTGCAGTATAGTTTTAACTCCGTGAGAATGAGATCGTATACACAAAGAATCAAATAAAGTAGGTTTAAAGTTATATTTAAGTTAAATTATCTAATACTCAATTATGAAGTGATGAGAATTTTCAGGTTAGGGGTTTAAACAAGTTAACCAATTAATAAACTAGTAATGAACATTCAATTAAATATGAAAGCTAATAAAAATAACAATTAAGAATATTAAAAATAGCGAGCAAATTAAATAACAATTAAAACAACGTCTAAATTTTGAATATCAAAGATTAATGAGAATGAATCTTGATCTAACCTGTAAATCAGGGTAAATTAATGCACTAATTCATGATTCAACATGCTTTTATCTTAGGATGCACGAAAAACTAGAACAACTCGAAAATCGAACTAATTTGATCACTTTGGTTCGAGTTGGTTCGAGTTTATATCATTTTCAGTTCGGTTCTGGGTCAAAAATTTAACAAACTGATATTTTTAGTTAATTTCTCGAGTTAGTAGCTTCTCAAACCGAACCACAAATAAACCAACCCAGACCAATCCGAAACTAACCTAAAAATATATTTTATATACATATATAGGTTCCTCTTTTTCTCCATTTCTGTTCTATCTTTTGAAAGTAGTTTTTGTTTTTTCTTTTTTTTTTTTGTTTTTTTTTTCACACTAGAAAATATAGATAGTTGCATAGTAATTTGTAAGAGTATAACAGGCCTTCCGTAAAGTCAAGAAGTAACCAAAAAAGGAAGAAACTGTAACTCATATCTGCTAGCTGTAACTGCAAATAAGGACTTTGGTTGAGGTTGTGGTTGCAGTTGATTAAAAGGAAAACTCACAAATTTCTTACAACATTAAAGAATAGAAATTGCATTTGATCATATCATTAATATCCAATAAAATTTGAAGTGATTTTAGAAATATAATTGAATGTGAATGTACATCAAGTGGGACAGAGGAAGGAAAGAGAAGGGCATGTAGCAATAAGTAGTCTAGCCAATGCTTTTGTCAGTCAAGTTCGCAACTCCAGCCATTGAAGTGCATGCTTTCTAATTCCCATGATCCGATCCGACCCAACTTGGCCTGAGTTAGTCTAAACCAAAATTTGAACCGATTCAATTAGATATTTTCGGTTCGGTTTGGTTCAGTTCCAATTTAAAGTCAGTTCGATTTTGGGTTATATATAAACTAAAGCCGATCTGACCCATGAACACCCTTACTTTTATCTCAATTTAGATTTCACGTGTAAGGAAAAATATACTGGTAAATATTTTCTTCAAAAACTTTTTTGAATTCCAAAACACAATTTTCAAATCTCGTCTAGAATTAGAAAATCGAAAGATATTATAATATAATTATTTTTGGTTCAAATATGATTTATTCAATTCAAAATTATTGAGAAATTAAAATCAAGAATTTGTTTCAATAATCTCAGAAAATATGAACAAATAAAATTTGTTTTCGAAAGTTATTGATACTAAATAAATGGAAATCCGAAGCTATGAATTAGTACATACAAGTTTTCACGTTGCATGCATTGATCTAGGCACAACTCATCTTTTATAGTGATTCACTCATCATTAATGGGTTAAATCAAGAATATAAATTTAGCCTAGTATGAAATAAGAATAAAATAGTAAAGAATAAGAAAGAATAAAAAGAAAACAAACTCCATTAACAATAGTACAATGAACTTATAATATCTTGAAACATTCACAAACTAGAATCCATAAAATGATGAAATAAAGTTCTCTGAACTAACCTCAAACTTTCAAACCTATTTCCAGAAAAACATTCCGAAAAGTGTAGGGCTACAATACAATCCCAAAAAATTGTATTTATAGGCAAAACATAAGACCTAAACCTAAATTTTTCGTCTAGAACAACTGGGGTTGTCCGGACAGCTCGACAAGGTATCTGGACAGCACAGAAATTTTAACTTTTGCTTTGTCTTTATCTCTATTTGCCCAACTACTGCCTTCCTGCTATCTGTATAGAATGATGAAGTGTCCAGATAGTAAGGATTCTTTTCTCATCCTCATCATCACTGATTTCAATAATTTGTGGGGTTTTCTGCCCATTGGAAACAAATTCATATTAAACATTAAAAATAACTAAATCTCTCATAATTAATTAACAAATGCATAAATTAAGGTCTAAATTAAAACTTGCAAATACACTTTTCAAGTGTAATCAGAAAGTTTTTTCCTATTTAGGTTCTTCTAATTTTTCCAAGGCTTTTAACCAACTTAGAACTTTTCCTTATAATGTTCCTGTTACATAGTTTATAAATCTTTTCCTATCATGTATTTTGTAATAAATTATCACTTTGGACGTATTTGTACTCATTTTTCTATAGTATTTTTATAATCTCTGTGATATACAAGATTTAAGTTCAAATATATCTCATTTGCGACTACATTAAGTTTATCTACATTTTCTCTTCAAAAGGATTGGATTTATTTTTTATTTTTTTCACATAATTAAACCTCTTTAGAACTAGAGTTACTTTCTTTTTTTACATAAATATTTCAAAAATATTTCTTTTTTCAAAAGTTGGTTTAGTTTTTGAATCATTATCTAAGTGATCCTTTTTTTTTTTTTAACTTTTCTCTTTTCTAATGTTTTATCTAAATTAATAGTTTTTTGTAGTTTTTTTTTTCCTAACTCTTCATCTAATTCTAGATCAACTTTCAGACTTAGATTCAGATTTAGAATCATTGTTGTTAGATTTTTTTCGTCTAAATCAATGCCACCCACTATGCATGTTGCGTAGTATTAGTCATATAAATTTTTAGAATTGAATCCAAGAAGAAAACATTAATAGTTTTTAATAAATTTCCAAATGTTGATTGTAGAGAGTTTGTACTTGATTTAATGATTTATTGCTCTCCTTCTTTTATATCATTTTCATTCCGTATCTAAATCTCTAATATTTGATATTGCTTTTTAGCTTGAAAATCTTTATAAATTTTTCTTCAGTAATTTTTGTTACTACTAAAATTTTATCAAATCCCTTCTTTTTTTTTCTCTTTTTTGTGTAAGGTTGGGATCTTATCAGCTTCTTTTGTTTGAAGAGTGAAGTTTCACTTGAATAATCTTAGTTGACTGTTTATTCTAGCAAATCTTTTACATTTGCTGATAGATCTATATTATTTATTTTATTTTCTATTTTATTTATATTACTTATAATCTCAAATGCACTCTATTAGAAAATTTAAAATTCTAATTTGTTTTTTCCTTTTTCAAGGAACGTGAACTTAATATTCAAATGTTTCTTTTCTATTTTCTTTTGCACATAAAAATCCTTCATAATTAATACTACTAGCTATTTTTAATTGTTTATCATTCAATGATCTCACTCATATGCTCATATTTGACCTTGTATAGTCTTAACAACGTCTAACATCAACTTTAAGATAGATTAAGGTTGGTCTAATCTTTTACATTTATGATTTCTTCACTTGAAAATAACTTTTAGTATGGATATATATGTAAGAAAAAGAAAATTATAAAGTCAAACTCACGATTGTTACCTAAGGTAGATGGCCTATTACAAAAAGATGTAAGTGTAATGTTTTCAAATATGGAATGAAAATATATATATATTACTCTTTTCTTCTAATTAGCTCTTCAAATCTAATATACTAATTAATAACCACATTACAGTGGTTATATTTTTTTTTTAATAACTAGCTAGCTAGTCACTCATGTTTGTTGCCCCTTAACTTTGCATTACTATTATTATTATTATTATTATTATTATTATTATTATTATTATTATTATTGTCACGCCCTGGATCTCGTGACCTGAGTGTGAGTGAGAAACACACACAACATGCACTAACATAACTAATCTCATGATCAGAGCAACGCAACGTAAGCTAGTGAGCCCGAGACATAAAATAGGATAATATAAGTTTAACCTTGACTATTGCCTGGTCACATACTCCATACACCATTCCCAAATTACACAACTTAGGCCTTATGGCCATTACAACCAAATTGAATAAATCTAGCAGTGTACAATGTCACAATTCCAAAAGAAATTAAACTAAAAGATCAAGAGCTTTGCTAAGCTTGGTTGGGCTCATGCATAACCTCCTAGTCCCACCCCATTAGCCCATCTGAATGTTATTGCCTGTACCTGCATCAAAATCTGTAGAGACATGAGCGCGGGTCCACTTCTGCCCATGATGTCTCAATCAAACATATATGGTATGCAGTCTAACCATGCAATGCATCTCAAGTAAGGTTAGCCATTTCAACATTTCCTAGAGTCATAACATTTCATTAATATAGCCATGTCAAAATAAGTGGAAACATAAGTTCATTCAACAATGCCAAAGTTTAAGATTTTAAATTTTGGTTAATGTTTATGTTTTGCAATTCAAACTCCAATTCCATTCACAATTCAACACCACTTTATCATTTGAATAATATTCAAGCAAGTAAACGTATTCACATCATCATCTATTCATCATCACATAGCACAACCACAATCAAACAAATCATCGGGGGATGGGTGCATACACACTATCGTCTTTTATGGGTCAATACCCAACGGAAACGATAAACCGACATCATCGTTTAGGATCGCTGTCCAGGGCCACGAGAAGCCAAAACACACACAATGTTGTGGGCTACTAACCCACTGGCATTGACACCAAACCCTGCATAGGTTCCGAGACTTTCAACCCGAGGGTACTCTCTAAACCCTTCCTATTTCCGCACCCCACCACGGCCCCCAGCACACACAAACAATCATTTATCCCATAACATTCATCATTCATAGGTTCACATTCAACCTCATAAACTTTCCCACAACATATTTCCACATTTTGGTTCATCCCACAATTCATCACATAACAACACTGATCAAGCATCGTTGAATATTCAACATCCTTCATTATTATGAACATGAGTTCCTTTGTCAAGTCACATTTCACTTAATCAATCACAAGTTCATACACTTCAATATTTAGTTTACATCAAGGCATATTCACAATTCTATTCAATTGAGACTCTTACTTCAAAGTAGACTTCCAATTCATGCAATTCAAGGTGACTTTCACTTGCCCCTTTCAAGTTAAATCTCACAAGCTTAAGTTAAACACTCCTTACTCACTTTTAAAATCTCGTTTCCCTTTTAAAATCCATGTAATTAATCAATTAAAAGTTTCATATAAAAACAATTTACCAATTCTTCCATATGCCCAAAGTAGAAGGCTAAACTAAACAATGTCAGAAAAGTGACATAGGCTCAGTAGGTGCCCAAGCTGACACTCAGCCGTGCGCCCAAGGGGCTTGGGCACCCATGCCTTAGTTTCTTGGGCGCCCAAGGGCTTGGGTGCCCGACTGTGTCCCCCTTGTGCGCCCACAGCCTGGGCTAAGTTTCGGGTTTCATGCCATGTTTTCTAGTTTCATGGTTTTTCACCCTTGGGACCTCAAATTGACCAAGTTAATGTAAAAGTACCTCAAGTTTCAAGTTTCTAACATCAACACAAGGTTCTTAGGCTTCAAACAAAAATAAAAAATTTGAGTTTTCATCAACCACAAGTCAAGTTATGGATCAAAACACTACTTTCTCTCTCTCAACCAATACATATATATAGACATGTGAATAACTCCCATTTACTTCCATACATGAAACCAACACTTAAAGAGGGTTTTCTAATGGTAATCTACTCCTTGTTACACAACACAAATGTAAGAATGAGGCATTAAATCCCTACCTCAAGTGGTAAAAAGATAGATCAACAAGAAGGTGTCTTGAGCTTCCAAACCCTCAAACTTTGATGGCCTCTATCTTCTCCCTCCTTGATCAAAACTGAAAATAAATGACATAGGAAGGTTTCTTAGGGTTCTAATTTCAATTTTACAAAAGGAATTTGAGTTCTATGAAGATTTGGAAGACTTACCTTTGAATCTCCACCCGGTTCCTCGTTTGTTCTTCCTTTGCTCTTCCTTTGCTTCTCACCCGAATTCTCTCTTCTTCAAAGCCACTTCTCTCTCTCTCTTTTGCATCAAATCAACCAAATATATATATATAATAATATTTTAAACCCCCAAATAGTGATTCTCAGGTCTCCCCCTCACCCCTAGCTAGGTATTGGTGTTAATAGGGCAAGGCTCGGCTGGAAAATGCAGAAAAATACTTATCTGTCAAAACCACTATGCCTTGGGCGCCCAAGCTCTTGTTAGGTAGGCACCCAAGACCTTGGGCGCACAAGCTTCTCTTAGGTGGACGCCTTAGGTCCCCCCCAATTTTCCAGCACTTGGTCAAAATGTCACATTTGACTGCATAACCCATTTCCTTCAAAGTTCTCAACTCCAAAACACCATAAATGATCCATATCACTAAATTAACATATCTTGACTTCCAAAATACATCAAAAATCATATACTCATATTAAGACAAAGTCTGGGGTATTACAATTATTATTATTATTATTATTATTATTATTATTATTTGAGTATTTGAATTAAACTATGTATGTTCTACCCGTCGATGGACTTAGATGGGAGGGGGAGGGGAGGTGCAAGTCACCTCCCTCAATTTTGGATACGAAATTACCAAAATGCCCTTAACAAATTAACTTTATTAAAAAATAAATTAATTTAATATTGATGTATTTTGGTTTTGTTAAAAAATTAAAATTAATTTAAAAATATTTACATAAAAGTAATTTACAAGAATCAAACACAAGTATTTTTTATGAAATAAAGTATATTTTTTACTACACTAATGAATACCTTTAAGCATAATATCAATAAAAATATAACATGATAAATTCTATAAACAATAAAATTTAATAATTATTATTATTATTTTATTTTATTTTATTTCTTTATTTTTTTGTAGTATGAGACATGCCTAGTAAATCTTAGTAGTTCTTTAAAGAGTCATTAAATTAATGAAATGTGAAAAATATATTAACAGATTTATTGTTTAAGGATAATTTTCTCTTTTCCTAAAAGTAATATCGTTTCGCTCCTACTCTTAATTATGCCATAGTTCGTTATTCTCTTTTTTAGTACTCGATGTTCCCCTAGTAAAAATTATAGATCTGCCTCTAGTTCTACCACTAGATTTTTTTCCTAAATATGCGTGTCTTTTTTTTTTTGGTTTGTAGATATAATAATTGCGTTAGGCGATAATATAGGGGTTTTAAGGTACTGCAGTGAAAAATTAAGAGTTGAGATTTGTTTAGTTCCAATTTAATTTAATTAAAATTATTTTCAAAATAAAAATAAAAGTTAAAATGTTTTGATTGGACCACAATCAATGTAAATGTGAAAGGCCACATGTCATTAAAGTGCAAACAAATCTCAACTCTTGATTTTTTTACCGTAGACTCTACAGTAGATTTTTTCACTATAATCCCTTAGATCCACAATATAAAGAGCACTTAATACCTTACAAAATGTTGAAGCTAATATATTTTTCTAAGCATCTTTTTATCATAGATCATTAACTTTGTTAGTTTTGCTTTTACTGTTTAAACAATTGACATTTTTTGTGCACTCATGGTTCTAACATAGTTATGTTTCCTTTCTAGTATGCATGTTTCATTATAAGCTTAATTATAGTGAGAAAATTGTGTTCCAACTATATATATCCAAAGAAGGATGCATGTACTCAGAATTCTCCCCTTCCTCCACCCTTCCTCCCCCCCCCCAAAAAAAAAAACTCTATTATACTTCTATGAGTTTTACATATATATATCACTGCAAGAAAAGTAGGCTACTGCTCAACACCAAAAAATCATTATCGAAGCTGCTCACCATGATCACTTCTAAATAGTACATCTAAATTAACCCTCAAGTGCAAGGGTGTATGGTGTAATTTTAACTCGATGAGACTGAGGTTGAATTCACAAGGAACCTATGTGTAGTTTCTAGGTTGTGACAGAAATTATTAACTCTAAATTCAATGAAATTCTAATGCTTAATGAATACTAAATTTCTAGGTATTAGAAAATAAAAACACTTCATTAACAATTATTCAATTGACAAAATATTTATAATAGAAAAAATTCACTTATTCTCTCTTTTTTTATGTTTTTCTCTGTAATTTGTCATTTGTTTGGAAAGAACAAATAAAATAGGTTTAATGGACACGTCTTTGTTACCAATTTTCAAAATTTATAAAGATAAATAGAAAAACAGTAAATATAAATGTTATCAAATGGGGCCTAATTATTACTGCTTCGTCCCTTTTCCTTTTTTACCTACTCTTATCTTTCATGTGATAAAATACTTTATTGAGTTTACAATCCATCTAGGGTCATTTTTTTGTGAGATTATATTTTATATTGATTTAGGTTCTGCACGCTACATTATTATTGTACAATTTTGATTATTGACAATTAACCCAATAGAGAGAGAATTAATAGTAAGTTTTGAAATTTGAACTAGTTATCGATTTAAAATTTTAACAAGTTTGTGTAGACTGAGTCAACCACCTTTTCTTGATATTAAATAGGTGTGCATTGGCACGCATGTAAAATGCTATTTAATTACTTTTGTCTTGACCAAGCCACTTAATTATTTTTTTTTCCGCCATTAATGAAGAAAAATACACTATTTGCTTTTATCTATTATATAAGATTTATGCATACTTATTCTTAGACACACTGTCCATACTTTTCTTTTCATTTAGCCTCGGCTTTGTTTCATCTAGACTATTTGTTGCATTATTGTTATTTGAAATTTCTACAAATACATATTTTTTAGTTTATTTATTTATTTTTTGGTTAAGTAATTCAGGATTTTTTTTTGTGAGAGAAAAGGTGGAATATTGGATAGAATCTATTAAGAATATTGGACAGAATCTATTAAATACTTAATCAAAGTCTTGGTGATTAAAATGTGATATTTTCAAAATTTAATAAACTTAAGACCAGGCTATCTTTTGACTAAATGGCCTGCGTCATAGGATTATAGAGGAAGAAATTTTTTAAAACATCACAAGGCTCAAGGCTCTTCCAGTCTTTTTTTTTTTTAACTCACCAGAGTCAACTCTTCTAGTCCTCTTGTTTTGACTAGTGGCGGTGTTAGTGAAAAAAATAAAAACTTGAGAAAAGTATATTTTTACGTTTCAATAATTTTTAAAAAATTTAAAATATTTTTTATTTTTTTGAAAACTGAAAACTAGAAACAAATTTATCAAACTGGTTTTAATGAATATGAAAACTAAAAATTAAAAATTTTGTCAAACAGAAAAAACAAATTTTTTATGTTTGAATTTTAAAAAAATTTTCAAAATGTTTTTCATTTTTTTAGAAAACTGGAAACAAATTTACAAAATGAGTTTTCATATTTAGTTTTTAAAAAGATAAAAAAAAAATTTATGTTGGTTGAAGCTCATTTCATGTACATTTTTCACAAATTTTAATTCTATTTCTATTTTTATCCTTATTTTTCTTCCACAATTAAATAAAGATAAATCTCTTTCTTTATGAAAAAACAAAAACAATGGAAATTATATTTGATTTTGGTTTCAACGTAATATTTTTTAATTTTATTTATTAAAATACGTAATAATATCATTTTTAGTCCCAATTTCTAAAAAATAAAAATCCAAGAAATATAGGTGATGTCTGGATGACAATTGCCCACTAAGACGAAGGTGAGTGCGGCATTACCATCAAGTCTACTGGTTTTCTCTCTCTACCATGAGATGTCTGATGACTCACTCAAGAATTATGAGGGAGAGTGATGTGGGAATGAGTATCTCATCAATCTTATTAAATTTCTTGCGCATGTCGACTTCTAATCTATGGTCATAGCTGCTCTTCGCATCATGGATTATACATTGGTTGTGGTTGATTGTGTTGTATCTATTCAATATAGGGCAAACCAATTATGTCTCAATTGGTTATTTGTTTAAATTACATAATGTTGGGTTTTAAAACAATGATAATCTAAATTTCTAATTGATCTAATTATCAATTTTTTTTTCTTTTTCACTTTGTATTATTTTCTTTTTTTTTCGGTAAGTATTTCACTTTGTATTATTATTCTACATAAAAGAAACATAGTGATGTTTTGAATCATAAAACTTCAAATTTGCTTGGATGTGCTTATAATGTCAACGTAATCAAATTTGTCTTATCAATCATCTGCAATCTCACATTGATTCATGTTACATCATTTTGAATCAATTTTCAACATTACTTCTTATAATTTGAAATACTTAAAAGTTATTTACACTTTTTTTTGTAACTAGTAATATTAAGGCTTATAATTCGAAATAATTAAAGTTATTTATACATATTTTTGTAACTAGTAATATTAAGGCTTTGTTTACTTACAAAAAAAGAAAAATTTTTTTTAAAATTTTATTGGTATATTTTTATCTTATATGGCTTTTTTTAACTAAAATTTAATTTTTTTAGAAGTTGTAACTTTTAGATGTGTTAATCACATTTATTAAAAAAATCAAAAAATTTACATCTATTTAGATAAAAATCTATCCGTTGGGGTTAAAAAAATTAGTTAATGAAAAACTAATTTTTTAATTTTTTTTAAGTTTTACCCAAGTGAATATTAAATTTTTGATTTTATTTTTACAAACACTATTAGTACATCTAAAAGTTACATTTTTTATCAAAAGAATCAAATTTTGGTGAAAGAAAAGGCATAAGACCGAAATAATAATAATAATAATAAATAAATAAATAAATAAAATAAAAGCTCTTTTTTTTTTTTTTTGGAAACCAAGCAAAACCTAATGAAAGAATTTAATATAGCCGTTAAGAATAATAATTATTATCTTTATGACGTAACAGGATTCCAAGCATTATACCTGCATAGGATTCACGCTCGAATCTGAAAGAAAAGTTAACAATGAGGCGCTTATGGCTGAAGACGAGCAAGAAGACGACGATGAAAGCAGGTTCTAGAGAGAGAGACGAAGAAATCTAGAAAGAAAATAGAGGGGGAGAATGGGAAAGGGGCCATTCTCCTTTCGCCGGATGAGCAGCCGCCGACGGTTGAAGAAGTCCGTGGACGCCCCCCAGGCGGCGGTGGCACCGTCTGAGGCTGATGCCGCCGCTGCCGTCAATAACTCGATCTCCGCCACGGTCGCGGCGGGGGCGTCGACGAAGCCGAAGAAGAAGGCTGGCGGGGCGAGGCTGTGGATGCGGTTCGACAGGTTCGGGCAGTCGGAGCTGATCGAGTGTGACAAGAGCACGATAATCAAGCGTGTGTCGATTCCGCCTAGGGATTTGAGGATTCTTGGCCCTGTTTTTTCTCACTCCTCCAATATCCTTGGTAATTATATCGTCATCAATGATCAACCTCTGATTTTCTGATTTCATATTTTCTTTTGCATGCAAACATTTACAGCCAACATATCTACATATATAATTGATGTGAATAGTTTCATATGCAACACTTGACAGATAACTTTGATTCCTTCTTTTGTCAGTCTGTTATTTTGAACTTGAACAGTTCTGAATCTCACCTTGAAGCAATGTTTATAGTGGAGGTTTTGGTTTTGTCTTGCTATAACTCTGTTAATCTAGTCACGTAGGATAGTCTTTTGCTGAAATCAATTGCTCTAATTCCAAAATTGATGCACCATCAGCCCAATAAAGAGATTTTAATTATCAAGCAGAAAAAAAAAAGCTGCTTTCTATGGATTTTGGGTGTAAAGTCACCAATGGTCTCATAAGCTCAAGTATTAAAAAATGCGCTCAGCAATGTATATCAAGATATTATAACACTTCCTGTCACGTGTGACCTCGACTGGCCTGTGGAATAGTGAGAAAAAATTAAATCAAACAAATTACATCAACACAGATTGATTAGAATGTACAAGAACAAACAAGGAATAAACATTGTTAACGAGAATTGAACAGGGCATCTTGGAACTAGAGTTCTGTTACTATGCTAAGCTACCAATTGACTTAAAAACTTAAGTTGTTAGGAAATAGGCTCCACAATGTGTATCAAGAAGTTTCAACGCAGGGAAAGGTTTAATTATTGCTACTTCATGCAAATGGCAATGTTATGTATCTTCTCTTTTTGTTCATATACTTCTTGTAGTCTTTTAAAGCAAATCCTTTTTGTTCTTGTGTCCATTGGTCTTTGTATGTTTTTGTTCTTATATTGGCTCAACTATGGACTTCTTGTGGCTTGTTTTATAAAATTACGTATTTATTGGAAGATTCTAGTGGGTGCATTAATAATACTGAATCATTGAAGTACTATTTTTTTTTCAAAGTTTAAGCTTGTATATTAAAATTACTATTGAATCAGAGTGCATGAGTATTTAGCTTTTGGTGGTAACTTGAATCTATCTGGCCTAAAATTTAATGGGTCACAACAATATTTAGATTTAAGCACTTAATGGCATTTGAACAACCTGTTGTCCCATCATCTTGCTTCTATTTCCTTGTTCCACAATATTTTTCTTTCTCATATTCATGTCTTCTCACTGTTAGTTATATCTACAACAATTTGGACACTTGTATATAATGGTTGGTTTCGATGAGAAAGTAAATTCTATTTTTCCCCTCTTGTAGCTAGGGAGAAAGCAATGGTTGTTAACTTGGAATTTATAAAGGCTATAGTTACAGCTGAAGAAGTACTGTTGCTTGATCCTCTCCGACAGGAGGTTCTTCAGTTTGTGGATCAGCTTAGGCAACAACTTTCTCATAAAAGTCCATCCAATAATCAAGGTGGTGGCCAAATGGCCATACAAGACAATGAAATGCATTCATCAACTGGGAGACAATGGTTACCTGTTCCTGAAGCAGTGGAAGGTTTGCAGTGTGAGCTCCCATTTGAGTTTCAAGTTCTTGAGATTGCATTGGAGGTTGTTTGTACATATTTGGACTCCAGTGTGGCAGATCTTGAGAGAGATGCTTACCCTGTGTTGGATGAGCTAGCTAGGAATGTTAGCACCAAAAATCTTGAACATGTCCGGACTTTGAAAAGTAATCTAACTCGTTTGCTTGCACGGGTACAAAAGGTATTCTTTTATTTATTATTATTTTTATTACTGTAGATTACTTTATCTTGTTGGTTTACTTGCTAGTTACTTCCTTTCAACTTAGTAATGTGTTTATGGGAGAAGAGAGGACGAGGCCTCCTCGATGGTCTCCTTAGAATTGTTGACGTTGCTGATGGATAAAGCCAAGTTGGAATATAGATGGCAGCCATAGGCCTATTTGGTAGCAATGTGGTTTGCTGGTGTCCACTTTTTCTCCCCATTGCATTTATCTAGATATAAAGAACTTATGAGTCTGTTTGGTGCACCCTTCTAGTGGCTCTCTAGCAAAATGAATCAGATGTGCTTTATAGAGAGATCCATCCTTATAAATGCTTACATCATTGAAGCACGTGGAATTAGTTGTGTATAAAAAAAAAATGAACAAAGCGAAAACCGAACCAATTCGATCACTTTAGTTCAGGTTGGTCCAATTTTGGGATAAAAATTAGTAAACCGATATTTTTAGTTCGGTTCTTGGGTCAGTAGGTACTCAATCCGAACCGAAAATAACCTAACCTGAACTAATCTCAAAAAATATAATATATAATATATAAATATTTTATTATTATATGTAAATATTTAAATATTAGATATAAATAAATATAAATATTATATAAATATATAAATATTATATAATATTTTTTATAATT
Source organism: Vitellaria paradoxa (assembly GCA_019916065.1). Classification (NCBI taxonomy): domain Eukaryota; kingdom Viridiplantae; phylum Streptophyta; class Magnoliopsida; order Ericales; family Sapotaceae; genus Vitellaria; species Vitellaria paradoxa. The sequence goes on from CM034238.1 coordinate 30,313,600, forward strand.
AATAAACTGATATTTTTTGTTCGGTTCTTGGGTTAGTAAGTACTCAATCCGAGCCAAAAATAACTCAACCAGAACTGACCTGAAAAAATATGATATATAAATATTATATAATATTTATATAATATTGTAAAACCAAATAATATTATAACATATAAATATTTTTGTAATCCTAAAATTTGGACTGAATTGGCCGAAATCGAAAATGGATCCGACTCAACCAAAAATGGCCTAAATCGAAAACCGAACTAAACTAGCTTGATATTTTTAGTTGGGTTCGGTTCTAATTTAAAATTGGTTCGGCTTTGGGTCCAAATTTTAGGAACAAAAAAAAAAAAAAAAAATTGGCTTAGTTTGGGTTGGTTCGGTTTAGGGTTATGCATGAACTCGAACTGAACCGATCTACACACACCCTTACGTGAAATGATGTCTTTACCATGCTAAATCTGCATTCTTTCTTCATCGTCTTGCATGTGATTGCTAATCTTTGTTATTTGGGCGTCACTTTCACCCTTGGTAGGCCTATTTTCAAGGTGAACAAAACTTGTATCCATGTTTGGGGGATATTAAAAGTTTTGTTATTTTGACATCGCTTTCACCCTTAGTAGGCCTATTTTCAAGGTGAACAAAAACAATATCCGCGTTTGGTTTAGAGATTGGAATTGCACTTCCAACTATATCATGTCTGAGCCAAAGGCTCTTTTGTGAGCTTCCTTTTTAAGGAGACATGCTTGAGCTTGGACTGTTGTTATTGATGTCTTTTTGTATTTTTTTGATGAATAAAATAGTTTTATTGAAAACAACATTAAGTCAATTCCGAACGACAAAAATATAACCTAGCTTGCCCTTTACTGTCATTCTCTCAGCGAAAACTAAAAAGGATTCCAAACTTGATTCTATACCTCACACCCTCGAGCTATACGGACTTGCCAGAATAATATCTTGAATCTGTACAAAGGGAATTCTACTCTTTAAAAAATTATCGTTTCTTTCTTTTCATGTTAGCTGAAAAAGATAATAAGGTGTTACATTCCAAGTGTTGCTTAACTTATGGCTCGGTTTGTGTCCCCACCAAGAACTAAAAAGGACTGTAAATCCTTTTAGACCCATGGCACGCCAAACGATGCTAGTATCGGATCTCATGTTCTCCTAATTCAATTGCAATGAATGACTTAGTGATCTGTTGATTCTCGCTGCTGTTCACATAAGCATTATCTATTCACTAATATGTGTGCTTTCTGTTGCAAATTATTAGTAGTCAGTATACTCCCCCAAACTGCATACCAAATGAAAAAAGACACCTAGGTGTCACCCTTGACCTCCAATGCTTTTTCCAAGAAAAATTCGCCTCCTTTCCCTCCAAAACTTGATAATATGATTTTACTTCATATTCCCCTGATTTTGAATGAACCCAGTTTAATCCTATCTTCCCCTTATTTTTAACTTTTGAATGAATTGCAAGAATGGAACATATCTCTCTACTTCCAATCTTGCAAATTCGACCACAGAGTGATATTCCATACTCGCTTCTGTCCACTGCTTTCCAGATATGCTGCCACTGAAGCTTCCTTGTCCATTGCCAATTCAAACATGTCAAGGGAAAGATCCATCATCCTTCCATCTTCAACCCATCTAAAGCTCTAGAATTTTACTTTATCCCCTCAACCCACTTGCCAAAGCAAGTTACTTCCGAAAATCTGCTAGCACTGACATTCTGCCATAATCTTTCCCTCTCTTTTGCAAATCTCCACAACTGCTTTCATGGTAACACCGCATTGAATTTCTTCAAGTTGCAAATTTCCGATCCATCATTGTCCACCGTATGACAAGTTGTCCTCCAAGTTATTACTGAAAACCTGCTAGCATTGTCTTATGCCTTTTCATGAGCAGATCCCATATGCAACATTCATTGGTCTTGAGTTCAATCCTCCCCATTCAAGCTCATACTTGGTAGAAATGACTTTCTGCCATAATCTCTCCCTCTCTTTTGCAAATCTTCATTACCACTTTCATAGTAACACCACATTGAATTTCTTCAAGTTGTGAATTTCCAATCCATCATTGTCCACCATATGACAAATTGTCCTCCAATTCACCAAGGGGTATTTAACCCTTCTCCCTCCCCTCCTTGCAAAAAAATCTATCGGCATCTTTTCTAAGGATTTCTACGCCAAACTTGGCGCTGGGAATAAAGATATGAAGTAGGTTGGTAGGTGTAATAGAGTGCTTCTAATCAATGCAACTCTAAACCTTTGGGGAAGTACTTCAATTTTGGATAAGTACATCAATTTTCATCTTGCTAACCTTTTGTGAAATGTTGCACCGCAAAACTGGAATGTCCGAGATGGACAACATAAAAAAATAAGAGCTAATGTGAATCTAAAATGACCCAAATCTAAGGTCTAATCACATTAATGAATAGTGACTACATGTCACCATTTGATTAAACTTTTGTAATGTAAATTATAATACGCCACATAGCTTTGCATACATCGTTCCTTATTCACATATTAAAATAATATAACATAGTCAAAAGGGTTTTGCCATCCAAGCAGCCACCAAATAAGGCCTATCCAACCACAAAAGTATATACATCACAGTGCTTAATAATCTCTGATATTGAGCCATTAATACATTTACCAAATAAAACAATAACAATACACATCTAAGTCTTGGGGACCCTCACTTTGGGTTGCATAAATAGAAGTACAATAAATAAGAGAGAGAACAATCTCTCAGTCAAACCGATAGCTACTAACTCAAACTACTCCCAACTCTCGAGGGTTCACCTATGATATGGAAGTTATGAGGTTGACAACTCAATAGGTAGAAACATTGTAGGTGAGCACAAGTGCACATGCTCAAAAATTACACAATATACATCCATATCAAGAAAATATAAATGAATGAGGATGCAAATGACATGACCATGCAATACTAATCTCCATTGATCCCCAAATTTATTTTAAAAACTCAATAGGTAGAAACATTGTAGGTGAGCACAAGTGCATATGCTAAAAAATTACACAATATACATCCATATCAAGAAAATATAAATGAATGAGGATGCAAATGACATGACCATGCAATACTGATCTCCATTGATCCCCAAATTTATTTTGGGACAGGTGACAATAAGTACGTGAGATCACCAACCACATTGTTTTGAGTTAGATTATGCAAATTGGGTGACAATTAGCTTTGCATGTGAAGCCACCAATCATACCGTTTTACTTAAATAATGGAAACCTACATCCTATGGATGCTCCTATCTTCAAGGGATAATAAATCACATAGCTTGAGCGTGGCCTTGGCTCAAGTGGTTAAGAACTTCCTTGCTCGCTCTTTTGACTCGGGTTCGAGTCTCCCCCTCCCCCCGCTTACCTAAAAAAAAAAAAAAAAAAAATTCACATAGCCTCCCAGTGGCTCTTCTATGTATCTCACGGTAGGCATTTGCTCGTAGGCAAGTATCGATTCATAACTCGATCAAATCAAGATCTCGATATACGTCCCATCACCATTGACTATTCTTTATTCATATTTATTGACTAAGGATCATCAAACATTTTTAAAAATTCGTTTTATTAATTTCAAGAAGATGGATTATGTTCGTAATTATGATTGGGCCCATGGAACATCACTTTACCAACAAGGACCATTCGGCTAAGTTGTGCAGACTCGCCCAAAATTGTGGAGTACCCACTCGGGTGCGGGTACGAAGTCGGTTCCGCCACTTTCAATCCAGATATGGCTATGATGATTAGATGAATGAATCATCCATTTTGGACTTCTCTGGTGATGGCATTCTTTGGTATGACGTTCTCCGTCCAAAGAGTTCTTTGGATGGTTTCAACCTTTTGTCTTCTTTGTGTTGATTACACAAACATAATTAAGTTTCACAACCTTTATATATATTACATAGAAGTCACATGTCCCAAGCAAGCTATTAATTACACTAACATTAATTACACTGATAGAAACATTCCCTTATGCGAGGCTTTTTCTCTTCTATTTGTGTACATTGACTTTTTCTCTTCCATTTTGTGTATTATCTGTAGAGAGAGAGAGAGAGAGAGAGAGTCACTAGACGAAAGGCAAACGATAAATAATTAAAAATATATACTTGTAATATTAATTTATAAAATAATTAAAAATTTCATGGGGATAAAAAAGGACAAACGACAAATAATTAAAAATATATACTTAATATATTAATTTATAAAGTAATTAAAAATTATATGTCATATCCTAGTACCCGTCTCTGAATTCAGATTCATATCCCTATATCCTCTATTCTCTAGACTTGCATTGTTCAACACCTAGATTCGCACTCGCACCCAATTCCCATTCGGTGTCCAAGCAACATAGCCATTCGGCCAGTCGCAATAACTAGGTGATACAATCCTAACCCCTTACAAATGATATGCTAAATCATGCGAAATAGCAATAATATATTCTAATCACAGCATGTTCACAACTCAATAATATAATATAAATAAATCATAATAATCTGTAAAGAGACTTGCTGGAGGGGTTTTATTTCTCAAAACATTCGATTTCTATAAATAAAAAAAGAAAAAAAAAACAAAATTTGAATTTGCTCAGATTCATTTGAATGTCCCTAAAGGACCATTTGAATAGATCCAGTCCGAACGCATTCCCAAGGGCTGTTCGAACGGATCTTGGTAGGGACCAACCTCTAGCCTAGAAAATGGACCATTTGAATGTTCCTCATCAAGAGGTTCAAATGGATTATCCAAAATCTAGATTTGGGTTAATTCTTCACCCAAGAACAAACCTCAATCAGTCCCTAACTCATATCCACAGGCCTCGAATTCAACAATAGCCCAACAATAGCATCTAAATAACTCATGTATATAATTAATCATTTGTAAACTCATAGATTAATCGATAAATCTCGACATTTCTTGCACATATATATACATATACAAGCAACCACAACTCTCAAAATAAAATGCATAGATGTATTATAAGCCATGCAAAAACAAGAAATAAACACAGCTTTTCCATCTACTTCCGATTTGAAGAGAAAATGCAAAAAAAGGAATGAACCCACCAAAGCCTCGAACTTTACGTGCTTGAAATTCTCACCTCGGTCATAATCTCTGCAAATCAAGATCACTGCAACAATCAGCGTGGGACAAGGATAAGGCTGCAAATGAACCAAGTGTGTGACCAGCCATTGGTGAACGAGCTCGTTTATGTTCGATAAATAAATGAGCTTGAATGCATTTTTCAAGCTCGATAAATAAACGAGCTGGGTTCAAACAAATGTAAGGTCAGCTTGATAAAGCTCATAAATAAGCTCATTTATTGTTCGCAAATAAGCTCGTTAAAATGTTTGTGAACAAGCTCGTTTATAGCTCGCACTCATGAACAAGCTTGTTTATTACGTGTGAATAATCCCTTTTAAATATTTGTGAACAAGCTTGATTATAGCTCGTGAGTAGTCTTATTTAAACTTTTGTGAAAAGATTCACAAAAACTCTTATTTACTAATCACAGAAAATGTTAAAAAGTCAAAGATTAAACAGGTTAATTTAAAATTTGTCTACTAAATTAGAAAATATAGTTTGTTTGTTAAGGTTGTTTTCATTAATAAGCATGCAAGTAGGTTCAACTAAAAGCTTACGAATAGGCTTGATAAAAAACTTATAAGCATGCTTGACAAAAACTCAGGAGTAGTCTCTTTTGTTTTCATCGAACTGAGCTAAAGCTTACCTATGAACTAATAAACCAAGTTCAAGCACAAGATTTGAAATTTGATAAAAGCTTCGTTCGAGTTCAAGCCCGTTGCAAACCTTAACGAACAAACTTGAACACCCAAATACTCTGCTCAACTTAGCTTGTTTCCAGCCCTAGAAAATGATCAAAACCCCTGTGATTCTCTTTCTCTCTCTCTCTTAGCCTATTGCAAGAAAAAGAAAAAGGAAGGCTGGAAGAGAAGAGAAGAGAAGAGAAGAGAAGAGACTAGGCCCTTGGCTCACTCCCACGGCCCAAACACAACTCAAGGTCCAACTTGGCCTAGAAAAATAAAATTAAGATCACAACACGGATTAAATCTCAAGTCTAATAATTTAAATGGCCTAAAATTTCAAATTATGGTAAAAATAAATTCCGGATATTACATGAAATCTTTCAATCAGCCTGTTCCACACTTGTTTTGTTGCCTAATATCCTAACCTAAAGGCAGACCCAAATTTGATATGGAAAGAGCACCCATCTCACACCCGATCACCGCAACTAATACCTCTATACCCACCTCATTTCTGATTAGAATGATTTTAGATTTTGCTAAGTTAACCTTTAGTCTTGACACCTTAAAATAGTGCAACACACATATTAAGTGGTCTATCTAAAGCAAATTAGCTCTACAAAAAGCAATGGTGTCATCTGTAAAATAATGAATGAGATACCTTCATTTGATTCCCTATTCTGTTTCCCACAAAAACCTCTCAATGAGTCCCCCCTTCTTTTTTCAACATTCTACTTAAAGTTTCTATGATCAATATAAACAAATAAGGTGATAGAGGATCACATTGACGGAGACTCCTAGCGGAGGGGAATTGTCCTTTTGGTGATCAATTGACAAGCATCAAAACTTTTACTGTGGAAACACACTGACCGCCTTGCAAGTGCGCAATTAAAATCAACCCCCATGTATAAGGGTGTGCCGTATAGTTTTACCTAGTAAGTTCAGGATCCCATCCATAGGAAACTTGATTGAAACTTAGGGTTGCTAAGTTATTCTAGTCTACTGTTATCTTAAAAAAAAATGATAAAAGTAAAATCGAGTTTGGTTTTGAAAAGGTTTTGATTACTACTATTGAACAATGAATTTAAATCGCAATAATTGAATTAACTTAAAAGCAAGTACTCAAACTAATTCTAACGTAAGTATGAAAAATTGCAAGATTCAAAATAACTTAAACTAAAGCAAAGCACTGAAAACTAGGGTTTTAAATGAATGATAAATGACTTGATCCAACCTACAAATGCGGGTGGATACTTTATTCTAATGCTAGTTAAGGCGTTTATTCCAGATCTCTTTTCAATGATTTGAAAATATAAAGAAAGTTTTAGTCAAGCAAACATCATTAGTGATTTCGGCAAAATATGGTCAAGGTCACGAGTTTTCGAAAGATTAAAGAAAGTTTTAATCACGTGAATGTTAGCAGTGATTTTTGTGAAATATGGTCGAGGTTGCTTGTTTCAAAAGTTTTGAAAAACAAAAGAATAAGAAAACTTAGAAAATCCTAGTTCTGATCTTTATACTTTCAAAATGTTAAGAAAGTTTTAACTATATGTGGGTAATAGGGATTTCAAAGAAATATGATCAGTGATGTGAGTTTTCAAAGGTTTTGAAAGATATAAGATCTATCTAGGAAAACAAGAGTCCTAGCATGCAAGTTTTACGTTGCATGCTCGAATCACTTAACATCTAACATTCAAACAAGAATCCACCCATCATTGATAGGTTGAATCAAGTGTAGATCTACGCTAGCATGCTAAAAAGAAGAATAGAACTAAAAATAAAAGAGAAGGTGAAGAAAACAAATTCCATTGAAGAAAATTCAGGAATATCGTATTGAAGAACAGTTGCGTATCCAAACATCATTACAAACTCATTAAAAACTCTTTGAAACTAATGAAAAACCACTCAGAAACTAATCCTAGAATGTGAAAACGACTGTGTAAAAGTCTAATATAGCATGGATATTTATAGAAAAGCCTGACAAAACCCTAAACTCGGAACCTCGGGGACGCTGCATTCAGACGCTAGGATTGCCGTCCGAACACCATAAGGCAGTGCTGGATTTCACTTTTCAACTTTTGGACTTTGGGGTTTTGAAAGTTGGCGTCCGGATGCTGTCCAAATGCCAGCTCAGGTCTACCCTTTTCAGCATCCTTCTGGTCCTCGTCTGACTCTTCAATCTCTCTTATGCTTTTTGCTAGTGTTTTCCTTGCTTTTTGTTTCTTTGTCTGCAGAAAAAGATAAATTTTTATAGGTAATGCAAAACCATACTAAAACATATGAAATAATAAGAAATAATAGTAAAAAAAGAAAAAAAAATAACGAGAAGAATTAGAGTTAATGATTATAATTTTTAAGTGCAATCGTACACCATTAAGTGTCCACCTCCTCCACTTACCCCCCCAAAACCCATACTCTCTAACCACTTGCATTGTGGATTGGATATTAGTAGTTTAGTTAGAGTAGTCATTAGATTGTTTTTGTTTTCACCCATTTTTTGGGGTCATATTAGTATTAAGTTATTTAAATTAAGGCCTCATGTTTTGTCCCATGAACTATTGAATAGATTAGTCTTCAAACCCTAATTAGGGTTAGCAATTGAATTATTGATTGACTAATGGAAATTTGAATTAAGCCTTTTTCTCTTCTTCTTCTTCTCCTCTCAATTTGTATCTTGCATCAAATTTGGTATCAAAGCAAAATTCAACCAATAACCGTTACTATTGCACTAGAAAATTCCTAATTTCCATCACTGTTCAACATACCCTCGCTGCAACCTCACCTCAAATGACATTGTGTAGCAACCCTAAACAACCCTTAATGGTCAACCCCATCGACAATATCCCAGAGTTCCCATCATGGACACTGACAAGTCCTTAGACTCTTCAATGTCATCGGCGACATTTGGCAACCAACCTAAAGCCATTATAGTTGCAGATGAACCCTTTAGGACCAATTGACATCATTACTGACCTAAGGCGTCGAACCCAGATGCCATTGCAGGCAGTGACGGATGCAATAAATTCCATTGATACCATTCAAGCCATTGACGGAGCCAAGTAGCATTATCATCAACCTCGTCACTCGTTGGCGACCTCCATTGACGAAGCCACGAAGGTCCCTTGACCCCCACTGTGCAATCTACTCGTAGCCTCTCCTTCTTGCCCGTGTTGTGCACCTGATGGTCCTTAGTCACCTTTCATCAAAGCTGCCTTTCTCCAGCAACATGAACCAACCCTCCAGCGAAACTCTGGTGATTGACTGACGAGCTCTAGAACATCCCATGACCTGTTTACATATTCTTGTAGTCTATTTAATTGTGGTAACTTTGTTTTATAGTATTTTTGGTGCTATTAATAGCTTTTTATATTAGCATTTAATTGTGTGCACTGCAATCTCACCCACACTATTATTTTTTAATTGAATTGATCCAAACCACTGCACTACATTTGTTGCCTTTTATTTCATTGTTCCTCACTATTTTCCCTTTATTTATTGGTGTTTTGATTCCCCCGCTTTAAAAAAAAAAGGTAGACAGCATTATTGTTTACACTTTGTTCGAATGTCCATTAATCAAATCAGCAAAACTAATATATACATGTTTAGCGAAGATTTATATTAGCAGTAAATTGTGTGGGTTGTTATTCATCTCAACAAGTTTTGTCATAGAATCATTGCATGCATTTGCATAGTGATCGCACACTGACGTCTAGTAACACAAACCAAACCAAGCCTTTTCCCACTAATTGCAAACCCAACTAGCAGTCCTCACCAAAGCAATTCAAGGACTTACCACTCGTGCAAAATTCCCATGCCCAGTTAGCTATTAGGATAGACGAACTTGAGGCATGCCATAGGCATAGAAACCCAGATAGAGAATTAGTCCATTATCGTAGGAATGATGCTTCACTTTAGCGTAATGATGATAAATTAATGAAATATGCCAAAATAGAAGTCCCAACTTTTGATGACTACCTAGACCCTTGAGTATTTACTAAATGGGGAAAGATATGGACTAATTCTTTGAGTGGTATCAATTTTCTATTGAGAAGAAGTTTAGGTTTGCTAAAATGAAGCTAACAAGGAGTGCTCAATTGTATTGGAAAAGTGTCAAGAACATATTCACTAGGCATCGAGAGCCCTAGTTGTCGATTAGGAGGAGATGAAAGTGAGAATTAGGCACAAATATTGCTACTATCTTATCATGGTAACTTGCTAGACCAATGAAACAATATTCAGTAGGACAACAGGCCAGTGAAACCTTTGGATTCAGTTCCTATGTTCCCATTTGCTAGGGCGTTTGAGTCTACCCATGATTTTGCACAACATATTCATGGCTTGCATGTTGAGATTAATAAACTATTTTTGAGACAATTAATGCTACTTATAAGCTTAAAACTGATTTACATAAATGACATGTTATATTTAATGTTGGCAATTATGTGATGGTTTGAATAAGGCCGGAATGGTTTTCTTCTGGATCTGTTTTGAAATTGAAAGCTTGCAGTGCTAGTCCTTTTAAACTATTAAAACGGGTTGGATTAAATGCACATGTTATTTATATTCTTTCACACTTTGGTTTTAGCCCCATTTTTAATGTCGAAGACCTTCTTGCCTATAGAGGATACATTCGCCTTCCTAATGAACCATTTGATGCCCCAACCATTGACCATAATTTAGACTCGGTACCTACTACTTCATCATTGCCAACTATCCCTGCACACTTAGATGAATAGATTGATCTCATGAAGAATGGCGTGGTTCGACGATTTCTTGTTGGGTTGGTTGTCCCATTTCTGATTGTACTTGGATTCCTGCTAAGTACTGCAGTAATTTGATCTAGACCTCCTGGAGTTCTATCAGTCTCTGTGCCACCTTCTCGCCAGAGCTGAGTTCTACCCACCCTGGAAGAGTTGGTGTGAACATTAGTGGTAGGCTGATATGGATACAGGTATGGGGGTCGGGCCCGTGAGTTCCAACCAATTGCATTGTGGATTGGATATTAGTAGTTTAGTTGGAGTAATTATGGGTTTATTTTGGTTTTACACATTTGTTTTGGGTCATATCAGTATTAAATTATTTAAATTAACGCCTTATGTTTTGGCTCGTGAACTATTGAATGAATTTGTTTTTAAATCCTAATTAGGGTTAGCAATAGGATTATTGATTGAATGATTGAACATTGAATTAAACTGATTTTCTTTGCCTCTTCTCTTTCTTCTTCTTCTTCTTCTACTCCTCTCAATTTGCATCCTGCATCATCCAATTTGCCAGAACTTTTGCTATAATCTTGTAGAGGCTTCCCACTAAGCTTTTTTTTTTGAAAGAGATAAATAAATTTTTATTAAAAGAAAACAGATCTATATAAGCATCAGTTAGATGCTAATACATGACAAACATAGATCGAATGCAAATGCAAATCAGCCAAACAAACAGGAATCAAAACAAGTCCAATCATCTCATCTGATCAAGAAAGTTCAAGAAAGAAGATAAATCAATCTCCCTTCCATCCCTCACCCAATCAAATAGACAAGCAAGAAAATAGCTCTTAATCCTGAAATTTGGTCTGCTCTCATCTTCAAAAATCCGTCTATTTCTCTCCTTCCAAGTTAGCCAAAACACACAAAATGGAACCACATTCTAAATGGATTTTTTATGCTTTCCAAGAGGCTGACCCCACCAAGCCAAAATAAAATCACACAAACTCCTTAGGAAGCACAAATGTACACTGAAGCATGAAAGAATCAGACTCTACAGCTCGGCTGTCCACTAGCAGTGCAATAACAGATGTGTAATAGACTCCTCCTGTCTAAGACATAAAGTGCAACGATTAACTATGGAATAACCTCTAAGTTTGAGGTTGTCCATAGTTAAAATTTTCCCCCTAGCAGCACACCAAGAGAAAAAAAGCACCCTAGTAGGGGCAGCAATTTTCTAGAGCTTCGACCAAGGAAAAGCATCTTTTGTATCTCCTTGAAGGGATAAATAGAAGGACCTGACAGTAAAGGACTTTTTCTTTGATGCATTCCAAATCATAGAGTCCTCAGAATCCTCTAAATAAACATCATTTAGAAGTTCCATAAGAGACAAGTAAGCATCCAATTCCCAATCATTCATGTTCCTGCGAAGTGATACTACCCAGGTTCGACTATTTCCCATTCCAATACAGTAATTTTTGACAAAAGCATCTTTATTTACTGCTAAACCAAAAATCTCTGGAAAGAGAGCAGTTAGACAGCCCGCATTCAACCAATTGTGTTTCCAAAACAGAATTCTATCACCTTTGTCCAATTTCCACGAAATATAGCAGCCAAAGTTCATCCAATTCGTCCTAATTCCTCTCTAAATGCTTGCACCAACAAAATTTGAGCAATGAGCTGAAGACCAGCCACCCAATTCTTTCCCGTACTTAATCGAAATTACTTTCTTCCAAAGTCTGCCATTATCTTGAGGAAATCTCCAAAGCCACTTACCCAATAAAGCTTCATTTTGCAACTGCAACTGTCTGATGCCAATACTATCTCACCCAATTGGGGTACAAACAGATTTCCAATTAACCAAGCTGTATTTGAAAGCCGCTTCACCTTTGCCCCAAAGAAAGTTCTTTTGCATTCTCTCAAGCTCTTTTATGATAGAAATAGGAGCTTTAAATAGGGAAAGAAAATAAGTTGGGAGGCTGGAAAGCACACTTTTAATCAGTATAATTCTAGCCCCAGTTGAGAGATATTTAACCTTTCAAACAGCTAGTCTATTCCTGCATCTTTCCAGGATAGGTTCCCAAACTATTTTTGATTTAAGATGGGTTCCCAAAGGCAAACCTAAGTAAGTAGTTGGGAAGGAACTTGTTTTGCAACCCAAAATACCTGCCATTTCCCGAAGAGACGTTGAATCTTCAACAGAAATCACCTCAGATTTACTCAAATTAATTTTCAGACCAGTGACAGCCTAAAAACCCAGGAGAGTGCATCGCAAGTGACCCAGTTGCAACTTATCAGCACCACAGAAAACAATGGAATCATCAGCGAAAAGTAGATGAGAAATGCTTATCGAATTCCTGACTCTATTACTTACTGAAGAGCCTTCAAACAAACCAGCCTCTTCCACTTTTTGTAGCATTCTGCTAAAGACTTCCATGATTATTATGAATAAGAATGGGGAGAGAGGATCACCTCGCCTTAACTCTCTTGACGATGCAAAGAAACCAACTGGAGAGCCATTGATCAAAACAGAAAGACGAACAGTAGAGATACACCAATGAATCCATTGACACCACCCATCTCCAAAACCCATTCTTCTCATCAAATAAATCAAACAATTCCAATTAACATGATCAAAAGCTTTCTCAATATCTAATTTGCAAACAATAACAGTTTCTTTTCTTTTAGCCTTTGAGCCAATAACTTCATTCGCTACAAGGACAGCATCCAAAATTTGTCTACCACCCACAAAAGCATTTTGAGACATAGAGATGATTGGATCCAACACTTTTCTCAACCTGGAAGCAAGAACTTTTGCAATTAGCTTGTAAACAGCTCCGACCAAGCTTATTGGCATGAAATCTCTAATATCTATTGCACCAGCCTTCTTTGGAATCAAAGCAATAAATGTGGAGTTCAAACTTCTTACAAATCTGCAGCTGTGATGAAATTCTGCAAATACCAGCAGTATATCTTTCCTGAAAGTGCTCCAACATTTTTGGAAGAGAGCTAAAGTCCAGTCATCTGGACTGGGAGCCTTATTCTTGATTTTTGCCTCCAACTAATTTCTTCCATTTTAATCAACTTGTTCAGCTCCTTAATCTTATCTTCTCTGTTGCTCTTCTCCAGATCAGAGAGTCTTCTGACATCATTCAACAAATCCAAGTTCTGGATGTCCTTCTCAAGCTGTAGTTTTTGATTTTCAACCCTACCAAAAATCTCCAAATTCTACCTTTTCAGGTCATTTTTTAGACATTTGAGTTTCTTTGATAACACAAAGCTGGCACTGCCACTAAAATTGTATCCCTGCCACCAAGAGTCAATCAATTCAGAAAAACCATCTGCATGCAACCACATATTCTCAAATTTAAAAGGTTTGGGCCCACTTCTTAAGCCGCCCCTTCCATCCAGCATTAGAGGGAAGTGATCGGAGAGTAAATGAGGCATAGCTTTTTGGAAAAACTCGGGAAATAGATTCTCCCAATCACTAGACACTATGAACCTGTCAGTTCTAGACTTACTTTTACAATTGCTCCAATTAAATTTGCTTCCATTCAATGGCAGATCAATGCATTCTAGATCATTAATAAAATCTGAGAATGTTTGCATCTACTTAGATCTTCGTTTTGCAATTCCATTTTTCCTCCAAATTCTTTTATCATATTAAAATCACCTCTCATACACTAGGGATACTGCCAGCGATTGATAGCTGCTCCAACCTCATCCAGAAAATCAGACTTCAAGTTATTGTCAACAGGGCCATGTACTCCATGTACTCTAGTGAAAGACCAGATTAAGTCCTCTTCAACATGTTTAAACAAACAAGAAATTGAAAACAACCCAACTTCATAATCAGCCATATTTAATTTCCTGTTGTCCCACATCACCAAGACACCACCGGAAGCTCCTACAGCATCTAGAGCAAGCCATTTATACCAAACTCCACCCTATAGTGATCTGATAATCTTCTCATCGATCCTTCCAAGCTTGGTTTCCTGTAAACATACTATATCTGGTTTCCATTTTTTGAGGGAGTTCTTTATGAGCATTCTTTTTGGCTGACCACAACAACCTCTAACATTCCAGCTTATGATTCTTGGCTTCATTAAAAACAAATGGATAAATATTCACCTGATTTTCTGTCTCCATAAATTTGGAACTGCCCTTTTTTGTCATATGAGATTGAACATTCCAGGTTCTTAAGCTCCCTAGAACCCCTTCTAGAATACATTGCTGATTTTTTACCTTCTTTCAAATTAGTTCCCCTCTTCTCTTCAATGGACATAAGGAGATCCATAATCTTATCTTCAAAGCCCTCACTTGAAATCCCTAGAATTTTCTTAAAAGATTTCATACGATTAATAACCCATTTGGAAATTTGTTTCTGATTAGAACCACAATCTCCAAGCAACAAAGGTTCATTAGTCAAATTTCGTTCATTAGGACCATAAGAGGCCAGGGGTATACAATCAATGGCATCGATCAGAGGCTTCCCACTAAGCTTATTGGCCTAAAACCCCTTGAGTTTTCTTCACGTATTTTCTTTGGAATCAATGCTATAAATGTTGCATTTAGACTTTTCAGAATTTTACTTTGTTGAAATAACTCTCCAAACACATCCACGGCATCTTGTTTAATGGTGTCCCAAAAGTGATAGAAGAACAAAATCATCCAACCATTTGGCCTCAGGCCTTCTCCCCATTCAAAGACTTTATTGCTACTGATACTTCCTTTTTTGAGAAATTGCGTTTCATCTCCACCCTGTCTTGCGCCCCTCGAGTTTGAAACTCTATATTATCCATCCTAGTTCTTCATTCCTCCTCTTTAAATAACTCTTTGTAGAAACTTGTTATGCAACTTCTAACCTGCTCTACCTGTTCAATCATTCTACCCATCACAGCCAGTTTCAGTATTTGATTATTTCTTCAATGAGCATGCATTATTATATGGAAGAATTTAGTGTTTCTATCTCCCTCTTTTAACCATAGAATTCTGAATTTTTGCCTCCAACTGGGTTGTTCAAGTTTTATCACCTTCCAGAATTCCTTCTTATTTTGGCTTCTGTTATTGACGTCTCCTTCAGATAATTATTACAGGCTTTTCTACTTCAGTCCCTCCTCTAGGTTCTACAAAAAGGCCATAAGTACCAAAAATTGTCTTTGGAACCATGTACTTTCCCAGCAATATTATGATGACAGTGAAGGAAGATCTTTCATCCGAGTGTCCCTTGTGACTTCAATAATCAAGTGTTTAGCTGACTACTCTTAATTCTCAATTCATGAAAGCTCTTAATATGGTTTTACTTTGGTTTCAACTCATAAGCAAAATACTTTTGGGTCTCCTTGACAAGGAAAGTACAGCAACTTATACCATTTTGTGGCCTTTTTTAGCCTCACTGTGTAATGTCTCTTTTAAACATTGGACTTCTCAGACCAAAGGGAAATATTGAAGGTTCTTGATATCCAAATGGGTTGTCAGATGTTGTATTTATATACACTCAATATACAGCTTAATAAATTCAAATCAAAGAACCTAGCTTAGATACATTATCCTAGGTACATTAAATCCTAGGTTCATGAATATATATTTATTAACACTCCCCCTCAAGTTAGAGCATATACATCATATGTTCCAAGCTTATTACAAATAAACTTCACTCTAGGTCCTCCAAGAGCTTTGGTAAACAAATCTGCAAGTTGGTCTTTAGATTTCACATGATTAGTTTTGATCATATTCTGTAAAATCTTTTCTCTGACAAAATGGCAACCAACCTCAATATGTTTAGTTCTCTCATGGAATACTGGATTAGAAGCAATGTGAATTGCAGCCTGATTATCACATAGTAATTCCATGGGTTGTGAATGACGAATCCCCAATTCCTTTAACATGTGTTGTATCCAGATCCACTGATAGGATGTGTGTGCCATGGCCCTATATTCTGACTCAGCACTTGACCATGCTACTACTGTTTGTTTTTTACTTTTCCAAGACACCAGATTACCACCAACAAAGACACAATAGCCTGTAGTTAACCGTCTATTTGATGGTGATCCAGCCCAGTTTGCATCAGTGTACCCCTGGACTAAAGTGTGTCTATTATCCTTGTACAATAAACCTTTACCTGGTGCACTTTTCAGATATCTGAGAATCCGAATAACAGCATTCCAATGACTACTATGAGGTGATTCTAGGAACTGGCTAACCACACTTGTAGCAAATGATACATCGGGTCTAGTACCTGTCAGATAGTTTAACTTTCCAACTAACCTTCGATACTGACTAGGATCAGGTAACAGCTCTCCCTGATCAATAAGCAACTTGGTCCTTGGATCCATTGGAGTGTCCACAGGTTTACACCCTAACATTTTTGTCTCTGTCAACAAAAAAAGGGCATACTTTCTTTGAGAGAGAGAAATGCTCATACGTGATTGGGCAACTTCGATTCCCAAGAAGTATTTTAAAGGTCCCAAATCTTTGGTACTAAATTTACTTTGAAGAAACAGTTTCAGATCAGCAATGCCTTGTGAATCATCATCTGTGATAACAATATCATCAACATATATGAGGAGCCAAATCTTTCCATTAGGAGAATGTTGATAGAAAACTAAGTGATCTATTTCACGACAAACTAGACCAAATTCAGTAACAACAGTAGTAAGTCTACCAAACTTAGTTTGCATACTAACTCAGACTTCCCTTGAGTAACATACTCAGGAGGTTGCTCCATATACACTTCTTTAGCCAGATCACCATGTAAAAATGTATTTTTCATATCCAGTTGGTGTAGAGACCAATGATAAACAGCAGTCAAAGAAATAAGAAGACAAACAGAGGTAATCTTGGCAATAGGAGAAAAAGTCTTAGAAAAGTCCAAACTATAAACTTGTGTATACCCTTTTGCAACCACACGGGCTTTTAACCTGTCCACTGTACCATCAGGATGAACCTTGACATTATATATCCACCGACACCCGACCACAGACTTTCCAGGTGGAATAGTAACAAGCTCCCACGTATCATTAGCTCGAAGAGCAGACATCCCTTCATCTATGGCAGAGTGCCATCCAAGGTGAAAAAGTGCTTCAAAAACAGTGTTACGAATAGAAACAGAAGAGAGAGATGTGACAAAGGATCGATAGGAAGGGGATAAAGTATCATTAGATATAAAACGAGAGATGGGATGAGAAGTGCAAGAACGTGTACCCTTTCTTAGTGTAATAGGAACATCTAAATCACTTACAGGAGTAGGCGACACGAGAGAAGCTAACGGTGGAACACTAGTAGTAGGAGGCGGAGCAGTCACTTCTTGACGCCGAGTATATACCTACAAATCAGGATGAGATAATCGACCAAATGGACTTAAAGGAGTATGGTGACTAGCTGAAACTATTTCAACTGGCACAATTGGAAGAGGAAGACTCTCATCAAGAGTGGATTGAGACTAAGATTGAGGAAAGAACGGGGTAGACTCAAAGAAGGTGACATCAGCACAGACAAAGAATCGGTTAAGAGTAGGATTATAACAGCGATAACCTTTCTGTAACCGAGAATATCCTAAGAAAATACATTTATGGGCTTGGGCATCCAATTTATCAATTCCAGGAGTCAATTGATGAACAAAGGAAATGCACCCAAAAATGTGAGGTGGAAGGGAAAACAGGGGTTTGTTAAGGAATAACACAGAATGAGGAGTCACTCCATTTAGAACTGAAGAAGGCATGCGATTAATTAAATAACAAGCGGTTAAAATAGCATCACTCTAGAAGTTTTTGGGAACATTCATTTGAAAGAGTAAACATCAGGCTGTTTCAATGAGATGTAAATTTTTTTGTTCAGCAATCCTATTTTGTTGTGGTGTGTTTGAACAAGAAGACTGGTGAAGCATACCACAAGAGGTCATAAAATCAGTGAAGGGTATAGAAAAATATTCTTTGGCATTATCACTGCGAAAAATTTGCACAGGGAAATCAAATTGGGTTTTTATTTCAACACAAAAAGCTTGAAAAATAGAAAACAACTTAGAACGATCTTTCATTAAGTAAATCTATGTCATTCTTGAAAAATCATCCACAAAGGTGACAAAATACCAAAACCCCAATTTTGAAGTAACTTGACTTTGACCCCAAACATCTGAATAGACTAATGAAAACAGATGCGATGACCTTTTATTGACTTGGGAAGCAAAAGGCACACGATAATGCTTTCCCAATTGACAAAACTCACAATTTAAAGACCGCAAATAATGTAAACTAGGAACCATACGCTGAAGCCTATCTAAGAATGGATGACCCAAACGACAGTGGATCTCTACAGGAGAGGCGACTGCAGGACAAGCTCGAGGCGTATCGAGATATTTGGCTCCTCCAGCTTCATTCCCTCCACCAATCTTCTCCTATGTCATCAAATCCTGAATAACAACAGAATTAGGAAAAAAAGTTACTGAACAGTGATGATATTTAGTGAGTTGGCTAACAGATAGCAGATTGAAAGGAAAAGAGGGAATATAGAATATTGAGTTTAAGGAAAGAGAATATGAAGGATTTATTGTACCAACACCACTGACAGAGGTGGTTGACCCATTGGCTAAAGTTACTGTTGGAAGGGAAGAAGAATATTGAATACTAGAAAATAATGTAGACTTTTCACACATATTGTTAGACGCACCAGAATCTATAACCCAGGAAGGTGAAGAACGAGTGAAAAAACATGAATTGGAGTTACCTTAATGAGCAAGAGAAGCAGTTGGAAGAGAAGCTTGATGAGCTGTCTGATACTGCAGGAGTCTTGAATACTCTTTTTTAGAAAGAGTGATAGTTTGTGAGCACTCATTAGTCATAGAAGTGGCTGCTAGAGCATCAGATGAAGCTGCATTTGCCATGTGTGGGGGCCTACCAATTAAATCCCAACATTTCTCATGGGTATGCCCAAGTTTCCCACAATTAGTGCAAAGAGGCTGAGATCCTTTCCCACGTCCCCCTTGTCCATGTCCACCCCCTCCTCGACCACTATGATTATTACGATTGTCCACATGAGATGAGGGTGTATGATTGACAAGTGCAGATTGAGGAGGATTAGACTGATTTGCAGAATCTCGAGATACAATTGGCATAACCCTCGAGTATGTTTCAGTAAATGTAGGAAGAGAAGCTCCACTAAGTATTTGAGCTTTTACAGGTTCAAATTCTAGGTCAAGGCCTGTAAGGAATCGAAGCACCACCATCTACTCATGTTGCTTTCGCATTTCATGAATATCAGTTGTCACTGGTTGAATTGAGTTCAACTCCTCATAAACTTGTTTTAGGGGGGCCAAATAGCCTGTAACAAACTTCCCAGATTGCTGTAATTGAAAGAACTCACAAGACAAATCATACATACGAGTCAAGTTATTGGAAAATAACAATTGAACATAGTCCTAAATCTCCTTACAGTTGTCTAAGTGAGTGCACATATCAACAATCTGTGGTTCCATGAAATTCCATAAAAGGCTAACAATGTGCGCATCCTCCTGAATCCACATATCATACTCTTTGTCAGTCGAGATAGGGGCTGACTCGGTAAGATGCTTTTGCTTACCATATCCTGTCAAAGCAATCTTGATGACCTTGGACCATTGACTATAATTGGTTCCATTCAATTTTCGGATAGTCAACTGAAGTGAAAAAGTTTTGGATTCTATGAAGATTAACACTTGAACCTTTGAAAAATAAGTGAACAGTGAACGAATAAATCGAGCTGAAACCAGCGTTTGCGTGGATAACACTATTAAACGTACAAAACCAGTTCTAAACAGAAAAAGAACACCACAGATCAACTCGCCGGAGAGGGACGACGGCGCTGGGAAAAAAAAATAGGACTGACAGGTGACTGACGTAATCTCATGGGCCAGTCACAGGATGGCGCGTGGACTTCACGCGTCGGTGACTGAGAGGCGCGTGGAGGCGAGTGATAGGTTTTCAGCGATCGGGCTTTCGACGGGAATGCTCGTTGGTGGCAGGCGACTCCTCTGGTACACTTAAAGGGTTCAACAGATCACCGGAGGAGTGGAACAGTCCTTCACTTGCCGACGGCTGTTTGTTTAAACGTTGGTGCACTGCGGGTCAACTGTTTTTGCCTCTGATACCATGTAAAAAATAGAGAAATATTGAAAGTTCTTGACACCCAAATGGGTTGTCAGATGTTGTATTTATATACACTCAATATACAGATTAATAAATTCAAATCAAAGAACCTAGCTTAGATACATTGTCCTAGGTACATTAAATCCTAGGTTCATGAATATACATTTATTAATAGTTATGATGATAGTGAAGGAAGATCTTTCATTCAAGTGTCCTTTGAGACTTCAATAATCAAGTGTTCAACTGACTACTCTTAATTCTCAATTCATGAAAGCTCGTAATATGGTTTTACTTTCCCACCCCCTTTTTTTTTGGGTAAGTAGTTTTACTTTCCCATTTCGTAACATTTGGTTTCAACTCATAAGCAAAACGCTTTTGGGTCTCCCCACAAGGAAAGTGCAGCAACTTATATTCTCTTTTGGCCTTTTTTAGCCTCACTGTGTAATGTCTCTTTTAAACACAAGACTTCTCAGACCAAAGGTGGAAGAAGAATCCCTTGAAAACCAACTGGCTTTCTTTGTAAGAGCAACTAGTCTGAGAAGTTCATCTTCAAATACCATTTGTCACAACTAACTTCTACTTCATTGTTAAATTATGTCCTTGGTTTGCTCAACTTGAAAATCATGCAACTACTGAGAAAAGAGTTATGCTTTATTAATAGTTATGCTTTATTAATACTAAACTGATACACTTCCATTTTCATTTAATGGATCTTTATAACATTTTTGTAATAAATGGCTACAATACTTTCTTTCTCTGTTGCATAAATGATCTTTCCTTAATATGTTAAACAGCTGGCTACTTACCCCTCCCCCAAAAAAAAAAAATGATATGTGTGTGTGTGTGTGTTAACACTGGCTATAACAAGTCTAAATTCATGGAATGAATTTTGCGAGCATTATATAAGCAGAAATTGACAAATATTACTGTTTTCATTTTTATCAATTTTTCCATCTGTCTAATGCATTTCTCTTCTTGTTTATTCCAATCGGTCAATTCTTATCCACAGTCTCGTTAACTTGAAGGTGCAGCCTTCTGCAAAACCAGAGGGTTTGAAATTCTCCTGAACTGCTATAACTTTCTTAGACCACCAAATAGGATATGTAATTCTGATTCTTGAAATAACCTTTTCTGGTTAACACACACACCAAATAGGATATGTTAAACAGCTGGCTACTTACCCCTCCCCAAAAAAAAAAAAATGATATGTGTGTGTGTGTGTGTTAACACTGGCTATAACAAGTCTAAATTCATGGAATGAATTTTGCGAGCATTATATAAGCAGAAATTGACAAATATTACTGTTTTCATTTTTATCAATTTTTCCATCTGTCTAATGCATTTCTCTTCTTGTTTATTCCAATCGGTCAATTCTTATCCACAGTCTCGTTAACTTGAAGGTGCAGCCTTCTGCAAAACCAGAGGGTTTGAAATTCTCCTGAACTGCTATAACTTTCTTAGACCACCAAATAGGATATGTAATTCTGATTCTTGAAATAACCTTTTCTGTTGCTCTGAATATTTTTACCATTCCTTGAATTCAGATATGTAGATTGTAAAGAAGATTGAATTGAGAGATGAATTGTTGTATTGTATTAGGATTCATCGTAACCTATTTATTTATGTAGGAATCCTACGTATTAGGAAGCTATTACAATCAACCAAATATTCCTCACTAACAAACTAGGAAACCAATTATCTTTCTACCATATTTATAACAATATTTAACACTCTCCTTCGAGTAGGAGCATGTATATCATATGTTCCAAGCTTGTTATATATATATATATATATATTGGACCCAATAACCCTAAGAGCTTTGGTGAACAAATCTGCTAGTTGATCCTAAGATCGAACATGACCAATTTTGATGACATTCTGTATGATCTTTTCTCTAACAAAGTGACAATTTACCTCAATATGTTTAGTTCTTTCATGAAATACTAGATCAAAAGTAATATGGATAGCTGCTTGTCATATAATAATTTCATAAGCTGAGTGAAATACTCCCAATTCCTTTATCAAATGCTATATCCAAACAAGCTCATAGAGGTGTGAGCCATGACCTTGTATTCTGATTCTGCACTTGATCTTGTAACAACTATTTGCTTCTTACTTTTCTATGAAACTAAATTGTCACTAACATGGACATTGTAATCAGTTGTAGAACGCCTATTTGATGGACACCCTATCCAATCAGCATCTGTATATCCCTGAATTATCATTTGTCCATTATCTATATACAATAAGCCTTTACTAGGTACTCCCTTCAAATAATTCAAAATCCGAATAATTGTATCCTAATGACAAGTACGAGGTGATTCAAGGAATTGGCTGATTACTCTCATAGCAAAAGAAATTGTCAATCTAGTTACTGTCAAATAATTTAGTTTTTCAACTAATCTCTTGTTCTGATTGGGATTAATTTTCCATTCAACTTTCGAATAGTTTAATGATGAAGCCAGTTGGTGTAGCCAAGTGGCATGGATTCCATAGGAGAAGCATTGGAAATGGTACTAGAGTAAGTCATCACTGGAAATCCTTAAAAAAAAAAAAAAAAGGTTTGACTATATACTAAGAGTTGAAGAATCAAATTGATATGGAGTCACAGAAAAAACTCGTCGGAGTTTGGATGTTGTCAAAAAAGACACCGGGATGTTCGCCAGAGGGAGGCGGTCACACTAGTAGGTGTTGATAATGGGCTGAAGCGACTATGGCAAAGCTTCTGATGATGAGTCTAAGTGTTGCTGCAACGATAAGTCGAAGTCGGTGACAATGGCTAGGACTTTGATTGCAATGAAGATATCGTTTGGAGTCGACGGCTAGGGTTGTTGTGAGACAAGCCTTAGTGGGCAATGATGACTAACGCTTCAACGATTGCTGAAAGAAGAAGATGACGATCGCTAATTGCGATGAAGAGAATGGCGATGATCGACTACGAAGATTGCCGATGGACTTTAGGCTATACAGAACCCAAAGAAAATTCAGGGAATTAAAATCTCTACTTTGATGAAGAAGATTGAATTGAGAGATGAATTGTTGTATTGTATTAGGGTTCATCTTAACTTATTTATATACATAGGAATCCTATGTTTTAGTAAACTATTAAATCAATCAATCAAATATTCTTACAATCAAATATTCTTACACTAACAAATTACAAAACCGATTATCTTCCTACCATATTTACAACAGTATCTAGCATAGATGAATATTTCTTCTCTATTCAATGATTGCCATAAAAAGGAGCCTATTAACCAGTTGGCATGTTGAGTATTTAATTATTCACAGTTTCAGCCATTCCCACTAACTGTATCCCTACTTCCAGGATACTATCACTCGAACCGAGGACTTTTTTCCTTCTTTTGTGCTTAGTTAGAAGGATGTGCCTTTCTACAAAAGAAAGGTTGTTAGCTGAAGTTATTGCTAGATCTACTTTGTTTTTTGTGATGTCATATGGAGTTTCAAGTTGGCCTTTATTTGATTTTCGCCCTTTCCTTGCTTGTAATTTTAATTAGGATATGTAGCATTATATGAGGTGTTATTATGTTATTAGCAAGAATCCTATTGTTGCAGAGCACTGCTCCCCCCCCGCCCCCTTCCTTTTATGTTGGCAACTATTTTTGTAAAATATTTTGTTGTGTTAATTTTGCAGCAGTATATGTCTGGTGTGGAAGGAATCAAGACCATTCAAGACTAGCTATAGTATTAAATTACCTTCTAAACATACTCAAAATTTTAGTTGCCCGCTGGGACCGTTATGTTTGGAGGTGCAGTTAAAATATACTGTATACAAGTCAATATTGGGCTGGTTATGTAACTAAATGGCAAAGAGTTCAGTCATGGACCTATTTTGATTGAAATACACCAGTTTTCCACAAGTTCGATTTTCACATTCTATTAGAGTTGTGCAATAGATGCAATTGAAGGATCATGGTTGAATTGTATAGGTGTAGCTGGAGTCAAAATTCTAATGGAGGCCTTCTCTTGTCATTATTGTCAATTAAGGCATTTCCTAGAGAAGTCGAATTTAAGGCGGCATCTACCGATAATGTTTAATAATCTTCTAATTAATGTCTTGACATTTGTTGTACATTTTTTATCTTGTGCTTTTCAATTTATTTAGTTATGTTATTTTTAATGTAAAGCAAATGTTTGTATAATGTTAGGTGCGTGATGAAATTGAACATCTTTTAGATGACAATGAAGATATGTCACATTTATACTTAACAAGAAAATGGATTCAAAATCAGCAATACGAGGCTTTGTTAGGAGCCACAGCTTCAAATAGCATTGTCTATGCTGGACCACATCTTCACCGTCTTAGTTCCAGAAGAAGTGCAAGGAGTGCAAGTTTAATGTCGAGCAACTATTTGGATGACCATGATGTGGAAGACCTCGAGATGTTGCTTGAGGCTTATTTCATGCAGTTGGATGGGACTCGTAACAAGATACTATCTGTAAGTATTATTCTTCTTCACCATTCCATGGTCTGAATT
Organism: Vitellaria paradoxa; assembly: GCA_019916065.1. NCBI lineage: Eukaryota > Viridiplantae > Streptophyta > Magnoliopsida > Ericales > Sapotaceae > Vitellaria > Vitellaria paradoxa. The sequence continues at coordinate 30,338,687 of CM034238.1, forward strand.
CAGAACAAACAGAGAGTAATTTTGCTAAACTATCTTTATGAAACTAGCTCCTGCATTGAATTGTCACTTGCATTTTCATGTCCACATTATGCACGTGGATAATGCATTGAATTGGCAAGCAAAAGTTTGCAGACTTGGAAGTTTTAGAAATTTTAGACGTGACCCACTTCAAGCCAATGCAGAGCACCTTTCTCAATTTTATCATTGTTGTGACTTTTATTCATGGCACTGAGGCCTTGTTTGATGAAACTAATCTCTGATGATGTTTAGGACTAATACATCCCACTCCTTGCGGTACTACAAATTAAATGCACCTCCCTTGTTTTGAAAGTACTTGTAACAAATTACCCCTTCTGCTAATCAACCGTGAGTAGATTAAACGGAATGTGTTGATGGCATCATTTTAGTTTTTCAACACACCTATTTTACCCTATAAAAGGGAAAAAGCTAATCCAATCCTTTTTTCTTTTAATATATTTGCTTCCTTCCTCCTGGACACCATGGCTGCTCTATTTCTTTCTTTCCTTTCATTCCAAACAACGATGGCTGCCTCAATTTCTAGTCTGGATGGATAAATTCTTGTGAGAGTGTGGATTGTTGTTCCGGCCACTAAATCATAAGCTCTTTGTGAAGTAGATTATATCAATACAACATCAACACTAATCAAATGCAAACAAAATGATCTAACGGCGAAATGAAGTACAAAATAGTATTGTATTTTATCTTCTACCTTTTAAACCGTTAGTATCTCTTAAGGGCCTTCACCAGCACCCCCTCCACCCCCCCCCCCAAAAAAAAAAATTGGGTTCTTCTCTCTATCTCTGTCTAGATAATTTTATTTTTAAATTTATAAAACAGTCACTGAGCATTCATTTTTAGCTATAAATGTTGTTAAGATAAAGTTTTGGAAATAAGATGGAAGATAAATCGAAGAGAAATTCACTATAAATTTGATGTTGATAAATTCTGTGACATGAGAAGTCGTTAAGTGTCTTTTTAATTGATAAAATTCGTGAAGCTGAATTTTGTTTGTGAATGTTTATATATAAAACTAACTTTTGGTGATGTGCTTTGTTATATAGATTAGGTTTTATATATTAATTTATTTTTTATTATTAAATATAATTTATTGTATTAGTTGTAATTTTTTTCTAGGCCTAACCTTGGCCCCAGAAAAGAGGCCAAATCCCCCCCCCCCCCAAGCAGGAAACATAAATTCCTGGCTTGATCCCTAGCTAGAGGAATCCTTTTCCTTCATTTCTAAGAAGACATGTTGTATGTGAGATTATTAGAAATTAGGTTTTTCTTCACAAAGCATTGTCAGAAAATATTTATTTTCTATGGAATTTTCAGGTTCGCGAGTATATTGATGACACGGAGGATTATGTCAATATCCAGCTTGACAACCAGCGAAATGAACTTATTCAACTACAGTTGACATTGACCATTGCATCATTTGCTATTGCCGTTGAGACTTTGATAGCTGGGGTGTTTGGTATGAACATCCCTTGCCCATTGTACGATACTAATGGGATATTCAACATCTTTGTTGTAGTTATTACTGCTGCTTGTATATTACTTTTCTTGCTTGTTCTAGGATATGCCAGGTGGAAGAAACTGCTTGGATCTTGAATTCCATTATAATTTTCTATCCTTTATCTTTTAAAATTATAGACGTAGAAATTTCACGAGCTTATTATTCTTTCCGCCTACGGCAGTCTTTAATTACACTACGTTTTCTGGCCTCTACCGAAAGTGCCTTTTTGTCTTGTATTGGTACATTGTTGTATGCAATATAACATAATCTGCTTGGACCAACAGTTGCATATTAATCTGCTATTCACCTGTTTTATCAATAAAGATTTTGAAATTTCATGAGCTTATTTCCAGTTCCGTCTTTAAAGGCTTTCAGGTATATACTGCAGTTTCTGGCCAGTATTAAATTAGTAGGTTATAAATTATGCTGCATGAGATGTGGTAATTGTTCTATTCTAATTTCATTATCACTTCCTTGCTGAAATGGATTATTAAGCGACAGAATTGAGAAACTTGTTTCTGTTTCGAGGATGGGCTTCTTTGGCAGTAGTCATGGGGGTCTGGATGAATTTTGTTAGATACATGAGGCCCTGCACTTGGGATTTCTTTGCAGTAGGAGTTGAGCCTAGGACCTGTGTTTAATACCAAAGTAAAACCAATCAAATTCATGTGCATGACGTAGAGAGCAGTGAAATGCAAGAATATAGTTTAAAGTTGTCTTCTATTTTCGGTGGTGAAGTGTAAGATTTCAAATGGATGCTGCGCTGGTGGGTTTGAGGGAGCTCAACTTTGTAAGTAGGAAAAAGATATATCCACACACCTTGATGTTTGCAAGTTCGAGAATAACTAATGTATTTGTTGAGATATGAATATGCTTTATCTAGTGGCAAAGTGATCACGAAGTAGATTGGAAAATGGCCAGATGAGCGGGGCGAGAAGTGAAAAGCAAATTTTTTTTTTGGGGGGGGGGCGGGGGGGTTGCTAAATTTATAAGTAATGGCCAAATGAGCGGGGCGAGAAGTGAAAAGCGATTTTTTTTTTGGGGGGGGGGGTTGCTAAATTTATAAGTATTTAGCAGAATATTGATGTTTTTCAAGTATTTACTAGATTATTGTTAATGTAGAAAATGGCCTTTCAAATGATGTTTTTAGAAAACGCTCTCTAAAAGAATGTCTTTAGTTGAATTAATATTTTCTGTGATTTATATCTACAGTTTGTGTTTTTATGTACATATAAAAATTAAATGTGCAACAAAATAAATTAAAAAGCATTTAAATGGGAGAAAATCTCCCTTAAAATCTACCAACAAAAGAAATTTTATTGTTCCCACAAAAAAAAAAAAAAAAAGGCAATTCAATCAAGAAAGAAAGGAGGCAAAAAAAATCTTGAATAAATGTGAGAAAATCTCTCTTAAAATTTGAATCTAAGTCCATGCTAATTGCTTAAATCTGACTCTGACTTCATGCTTATTACATAAAGCTGAAGTTGACATATAAATTTGTTTATGTATAAATTAATTATACACACGTACAAATATATGTGCATGTGTGTGTAATGCAAGACAATATTGGTATAAAAATGCTTTTTAATTTATTTATTTGCAACAAGTATATGTAATTTTTATTTGTATTTTAATTCCTTAACACGTTTATACATATTTGTATCAATGTAAATTTGAATTGTTATATGTCTTCAAAGAACTCCATTAGTTGCGGAATTCTGTTATATGTACATCTATCATAAATCAATATAGGAGGTATGGTGTGAGCGCCAACATTCAAGCATAAGCCTATCTACTTTTATTTTACATGGTATTAGAGCCATAGAAAGGCTAGCACCTAATCTTGACCGCAAATTTCCACATATAAATCTCCTTTTTGTAATTATCAAACATAATGTCATCTGTTGATTCTACCATCACAAATGGTAACAGCTCATACCAAATTCCTTCCACCGAATCAACCTTAAAGCCCACTTTTGAGATATGCATAACTCAGCTAAAGAGAAAACCTTTTGAAAGGATGTTTTCTATATTAACAGTATTTAGACAAATACTTGAAAATGTAAGTATTCTATTAAATACTTATAATTTTAATAGCGCAACCAAAAAAAATAAAAAATAAAAAAGTCGTGAAAAGGGGATTAAAAATGTGAGGAAAAAAAGACATCCTTGTGTATATATATTTTTCAACATGTCTCTTATAAAGCATAACGTTGAAACTAGATTTTGTACATTCGAGCTAGTAGCTGATAAAAATGCTTTGGTGATCATTGTGGATTAACTCTGGAGTGATACTAATTTTTGACTATTCAAATCTTGATAGGAGGTGTTGGAATCATGGAGGATATTATCAATGTCTATAATATATACTTGATAATGTTATGGGTGAGGATGAATGGTGCACAAGGAATATCATAATATATATATATATATATATATTTTTCTTATCTAGTTGCCTTAATAATCTATTAAATTTCATAGTTGTACTTAAAATTTGTTAATGTCTGTTGTAAATAAGTTGTAACTTTTTCATGAAATTTGTTGATGTCTGCCGAAAATAAGTTGTAGCCTTTACAAGATTATGGGATAGAAAAGTAATAAGGGCAAGAGTGAGGCAAAGATTAGGTTGATTGTTTAAGACATTCGTGTTCCTTCAATAGAAGCTGGTGCAAAAAGTTACAACGTGTTTATCTCTATGATCTAGTCTTTTCAGAATGACCATTGCTTCAATATGAGGATTTGGGAGGCTGCCATGTCAGCTCCGTGACTTGTAATCTAGGACATTAGTTTAAAATTCAATGATCGAAATGTATTTATTTTTTTATAATTAAAATAGTGTGAATGCATTTGAATCATTGGAGTTTAATCCAATGATACCTATTCAATGTTAGGAAGCTGGCATGGTAATACTTTGTTAGCCTCCCCCTTCTGTCGATATGATTGCACAATCTTGTGAAGTTTCACAAGAAACTTCACTTAACACTTTTTCACTCGTCCAGAAGAATATGTTTGTGAAAGAGAGAGGATGCAGAAATGAAGGTCCCTATTGCTTATAAGCCACTAATGGGCTTTTACGAATTTTGTAATCCAAATAACTAAATAAAAATAGATTCATTTTTATTAATCTATTTTTATTTAAAATATAATTGTTGGATGGAAACTGTCTAGTTAATTCTAGGTTAAAGACTATGTTTTGAAAAAAAAAAATATAAATAGACAGGTATAAGACCAATGTGATGTATAAATATAAGTATATGGAAATATTACAAGATTTCATAGCAAAACTAGATTTCCTCCACTCTCTCCCCAGCTATGCACATGGGATGTTCTGTATTTCTCTTGTTTAACTCTATAGATAAGAAAGAGTTCTCCATAAACTTTTCATATTCCTTGTAGTTTTTCTGATGTAGGACCAAGTCTATACTCAAATTTGGTTTTATTTTTTTTTTTTTTTTGGGGGAGGGGTCACCCTTTACTTAAGGATTTAAGCGGCTGAGTATCTTAAGTCTTAACCTAAGGAACACAGAAGCTTAATCCTTATTCAAAATATAATCCACTAAAAAGAAATCAACAATAAAATAACCTTTTTTCATCTTAAATCAAAAGATTAGAAAAATGTCACACTAACACTCCAAACTCAAAGCAACTAAATATCAATGATTGAAAATAGTCTAAATTATTAGAACTATAGTCCAACTACTGCATAAAATTTATAAAATGACAATTAGATTTTTTCCTAAGAAGCCACAACTTGGGGTCCAGGTCCTTTCTGCCAAAATTTATGATTAGTTCCTTCCATGCTCACCTAAAAAATATAAAATGAGAGGCGTGTCAAAAGCCCAATAAATGATTGCCAAACATGCAAAATGTCACACCCTAGATCTCATGACTCGAGAGGTGAGTGATTCAACATACAAACCATGCACTAACTATACTTTGATCAAAGCCACACACCACCTTGGAGCAACATCCACACAAGATAATAACATAACATAATATAAACTAAGCATCGGCTATTGCTAGACCATCATTCTCCAACATAACCCATAATAATAACAATATACAAAATAGGCCTTATGGCGTTTATAACCTAATCGAATAAATCTCTAAATTAAAAATAATATTACAGTCCCAAATGAAAACTTTAACTTAAATAAATGAAAAATACAATGTTTGCATCAGCTCATGCACTTTTAATCCCACCAATGCCTACCTAGTTCTTAGGATCTGGTCCTGTAATGGAATCTGTAGGGACGTGAGCACTAGTCCACTTGTGCTCACGAAGCATTATAAAAGCATATATAATATGTAAAGCAATAATGTAAAACAATGTTAACTTTTATAATTCAACATAATCATGTAACACCATATAATAAAATTTAAGCCTCATCCAAATAAGCATCATAATTTTATTATCAAAATAAACCTTATATAGTTTCATGTCATGATCACTATTGTTAATCTCATCTCTTAATTCAACTATCATTTACTTAATCATTCTTTTTAATAGTCATCCTTATTTATGTTCTATTCACATTCTATTTACGAGGGTGGGCACAGTTTACATCATCATTAGAGGCCACGATTAGCCTTAATTTATGTCGTCATTAGAGGTCACGATTAGCTTTATCACACGTCATGTTGTAGGCTACTAACCTCCGGGCATGAAAACCAATCCCTGTATACGTTTCGAGTCTTTTATAGGGTTAATCTCTGTACCCTTCCTATTTTGTAATAACCATCATCTCCCTATCTTAATATTAATCACATTTCTAATTATCTCATTCCATTGTCATCCTCAATTATTTTACCCATAACATATTATCATAATCCACAATCAGTACATATCGTCTTATCATTTTCTTTCATTTTCATTATCAATTTCAACAATGACTTGACATATTCCAAATCCAATTATTATATCATTTTCATCATAATCAAGTTGTTCTTATCATGATCAAATGATCAACATCGTTTAATATAAACAATCGCTCATATTATAGTAATCACAATCAATCAATAATAATGCAATCGTTCTACAAAACAACTAATAGTAAATCATATATCTCTTCACTAATTCAATATCTTTCATGTTATCTCTTAAACATTCCCCATTAACATTATCTTATTCTTTTTATCATCTCATTCAATTAAGGAACAACTTGTGTCATCATAATATCCAATTCACTAATCTCAACTCATTCTAATGTCACGTTAACATATTATTATTTCATTCTAGTGCTCTTCGTCCCATTAACATAATCTCCATTTATTTCAGATCAAATATCACTCAATTCTCATTAATACTGTTAGAACAATTCTATATTAAACTTATATCAAGCATAGGATGCGAGCACATAAGTTTAACATTTGGTTATTACTAAACATGTTCTAAAAACCAATCTTTCTATCCACATATTACTTTTCACACTTTAATTCATATACTTTTCACCTATTTAACCACTTTAGGTTAATCATTTAATGTTATAAAGTTCGGGATTTAAAATATACAAGTTTTTATATAAATGAACAAAACTTAGTATTCTAGACAAGGGGTCATGGGCGCCCCACATGGATCATGGGTGCCCATCAGAGGACACAGGCAACCCACAAAAGGTTTATGGGCACCCCACAAAGTATCATGGGCGCCTCTTTGTGTACAAAAATTTTACTCTGTTTGGTCCGAGCTTTATCTCTAGGTTTTGGGTTCCAAAATTTACCAAATCCAATGTTTAGTTCAAAAACTTGTTTCTAGGTGTTGCTTAGGATCCAAAAGACTATAGGAAGGCAATCAAAACAAGATTTAATTCACCCATTTCATCAAATCAAATTCTTGGGTCCAACCTACACATACACATATACACCTATATCACATCACTTGAATCACATCCTTAAGCCTCCAAATTGTTAAATAATCATCATAACAACTTTTTCTAACTTAATACATCTCATATATGATATTGGGAGGCTAGAAATCCCTACCTAAAGCTTTGGGCATAAAGGTAGTGAACACCTAGTTTTAAGATTCTAACTTTGAGTTGATTAATCTCCTCACCCTTTGATCCAAATAACAAACAAACCACATAGAAGTATTCATTGAGTGCTTAATTCCAATCTTGCAAGATTAATTTGAGTTTGGTTAAGGTTAGGATAACCTACCACTTAGTTTTTTCTTAGTTCCACTCTCGGCTCTTAGCTCTTTTTTTCTTACCAACAGCCAAACACACGCTCTATTTTCTCTGAGATATATATATAGACAAAATCTTTGCTTAGTGCCCAAGCATACTATAGGAGCCTAAGCCCCTCCCCTATCCTCATAACCTGGCTCGGATAAGACAAAAAGTGACAAATAAGTGATTGAAAGAAATAACCTTGTTTGACATTCTACTGAACATCATAGGTGCCCCTCAATGGCCATGGGGCCCCACAAGAGGGCATGGGTGCCCCTTAGCCCCTCTCGTGTGCAAAAAGTGGCTAAGTTCCAACACTTCAACCAACTACCTTCCTAATGACCCACTTTAATCAAATTAATACATTATTGCAATCCTAAACTTGTTAAAAATCATCAATTTAATTTCCTAATACCCTTCATTAATAAATTTAACAACCCATTATGTACTAAACTCATCAACAATCTCCAATTCACCTTAATACAGAAATCTAGGTTATTGCACAAAGACCCAGAATTTTGGTGTTTTATTTTTAGATTTATTATATTTAAATTCAAATGATTTGATTTTATTTTTTTAATTTAAAATATGATATCTTGTTTTAAAATTAATTATGTTTGAAATGTTTTAATATTTTTATATATATACATCTGTGATGTTAACATGTGTATAAAGATTTTAAGAGAAATAAAGGTTAAGTAAATGGCTTAACTATTCCATTAAGATTGAATGATATATATACACAATATACATAATCAAGTAATAAAGAGAGCAAGAAAATTTTCACTGCTAATTGCTTAAATGCCTCAATTACAGGAGCTATCTGTGGACAAAATATATACAACCACATATAACTATTATACAACACATTCATTGTTGACTGATGAACTTTCCTTAATATGCCCTCTCAAGATGGTGTCCTTAGGAAGAACACCAATCTTGACATGAAGAAGATCCATCCATTAATGAGAAAGTGGCTTAATAAGTGCATCAACTAATTGGTCATTGGATGAGAGATGAGAAACACGGAGGGCCCCATTTTTTTACCTTTTCCCCAACAAAATGAAAATTAGCAATATGTTTCATACGGGAGTAAAAGATCGGATTAGCACAATGATATGTTGCACCAATATTATTACAATAAACTGTTAATGGTGTAGGTAATTGAATTCCAAGTTGATGTAACAATGATTGCAACCACGTAATTTTAGTAGTAATGAAGGCCACGGTACAGTACTCAGCTTCAGTGAAGACTGTGCAACGGTGCATTATTTCTTTAAACTCCATGAAATAGCATTATGACCAAGAAACTACATGCGCATTAGTGGAGGTGCGATCATCAAGGTTACCAATCTTGTCGGCATCAGAAAAACCATATAGTAATAAAGGAGAGTTGTAGTGGAAAAATAAGCCATAATGAATAGTACCTCGAAGGTAGCGAAGTAATCTCTTAACTGCGAACTAGTGATTAGTGTTGAGACGAAGCATAAATTAAGACAATTTATTGCTAATGAAGGCAATGTTCGAGCACGTAAGTGATAAGTATTGTAGGCCACCAACAATGGAGCAATACTCTATTACATCCAATAAAGAAGTACCATCAAGTTGAGTTGGCACAAGACTGGGGGACATGGGTTTGTGAACATCTTTAGCTGTGAGCATATTGGTTTTCTTTTCCAACATATCATAAATGTACTTATGATGGGACAATAGGATGCCATAAGATGAGGGTATGACTTCAACTCCAAGGAAGAAAGAAAGATTACCAAGATTTTTGATAGAAAACCTTATTGCAAGTTGATTTCTGAATTGGAGAAAAGCAAAATCATGGATACCTATGAGAATTAAGTCATCCACATACACTAAAAGATACATGGTTAGATGCATATGGTTGTAGAGAAATAAAGAGGTATCTGACTTGGAGTTGACAAAACCAATAGAGAGGAGAAATTGATAAAGCTCATAATACCAAGCCTGTGGGGCTAATTTTAATACATAAAGAGCCTTCCGAAGGTGACGTACATAGGTGGGATTATTCTTGTCAACGAAACCTGGGGTTGACTTGTATAAACATCTTCCATTAAATGCCCATGAAGAAAAGCATTGTTAACGTCTAATTGTTTGAGAGACTAATCTTTGGAGAATGTAAGACCTAGTATGAGACAAACCCTGGTTGATTTGATGGTGGGGTTGAATGTTTCATGATAATCAATACTCGGGCTATAGTGAAAACCTTTGGCAGGGAGGCAAGCCTTGTGGTGCTCAATAGAGCCATTAGGATGGTGCTTAATTTGAAATACCCATTTGCAACCAACCAAGTTATAGGAGGAGTCCTAAGGGACTAAAGTCCAAGTTCCGTTATGAAAAAGAGCATTAAACTCTTTGGACATGGCTGCCTACCATTTTGGATATTTGAGAGCTTGCGAGATAGTTGTGGGTTCAGTTAGGGTCAGGAAATAAAGAGTATTAAGGATAATTTTGAAAAGAGATTTATGGATATTATTTTTGTCTCTTGCTCACATAGGATGAATGTTAGAGGGGTTTGAAGTGGCAGGTTAGGAGAGAGAGGAGATAGAAGCAATAATGGCAGAGAAGAAGAAGGAAAGTCAATGGGGGATACATCTGGCAAGGTAGGAGTTGAATGAGGAATGTGAGTGGTAACGTCATCACCATTATTAGAAAGACCAGCCTGTCGTATGATTGTGACATAGGAAGTTAATATGGGAGTGGTGTAGTGCGATCCGGTGAAAGATTAGAGTTAACTATGGGAGTGATTTGGGAAGGAAGAGGAGATAAAAACATGAGGTGGTCACATTGATTACCAGAGAAGGGTGGATTTGGTAAGAGTATTGTTAGGGGAATTAATGTTGGGTTATTGTCTGATTTGGTGGAGTGGAAAAGGTGATAGAATTTGAGGGTAGAATAATTTGTGTCCATTCTTGGAAGGTGATATCCATGGGTTGGGAAAGATGGGTGAATTGATGAGAGAAAGGAAATATAGTCTCGACATAACAGTGAGATAAATATTCTTTTGGAAGTTGGATCATAACATTAGTAAGCACTTTGTGTGGAGGAACGGCCAAGGAAGGCACATGGTTGGGATCGAGAAGCAATTTTGTGAGACCTATATGGTCGGAGCCACAGATAGCATAGATAGCTAAACACCTTTAATTTGGAGTAATTTGGAGCAGTTTTAAATAATTTCTTAAAAGAAGATGTCATAGAGAGCCTAACTTTGGGTGTACAATTAATGAGATAGAATACTGTGGAAAAGGAATAGGGCCAAGAGTCTAAGGGCACGTGCACATGATGGAGCAAGGTGAGCCTAGTCTCTATAATATGATAGTGGTGACATTCGGAAAGGCCATTGTGCTTAGGCATATGAGGTGGAGTTGAAAGATGAGAAATACCATTAGTGGTGAGAAATGATTCTCATGAAATATAGTCACCATTATTATTTGTGTAAAGGGTAAATAGGACAACTAAAGTATTTTTCCACCAAAGCCTTAAATCGGATAAAGATATAACGGATATCAAATTATTTTCTTAAGATGATAAAGCCATATGTGGCGCGTGATATGATCCACAAAGATAACATAATATTTATAGCCATCATATGAATCAACAAGTGAAGTCCACACATCAGAGTATATTAAGTCAAAGGGATTAGAACTTGAAAGAGATGAGATAGAAAAAGGTAATTTATGAGTCTTATTACAATGACAAAAGTTACAAGTAAAATTAGATACCCTTGAATATGTCATAAGTAGATTTTTATTGGAAATTAAATGCCATAAAATATTAGATGATAGAAGACTAAGCTAATGATGCCATTAATCAACAAAGATTTTTGTTGAAGAAAAGGTAATAATAGGCTTTGTGGTTGGTGATTGATGCACTCACTCATAAATACCATCTTTAGTTATGGCTTGCATTAGTCATGCCCTCGTGAAAAGATCCTTTAAAGAAAAAGGTGAGGGTAAAAATTCACTGGACACATTATTATTAGAACAAAATTGAGAAACAAAAATCAATGTTTTCCATGGAAGAGACACACAAAACATCTTTTAAATTAAAAGCGAAAGAAGGAGATCGTAGTGTTATAGAACCAGTATGAGTGATGGGTAAGCTAGTACCATCACCAATATGCTGTTGGGATGTATGCCCTAAAGTCATATATTAAATGATGAACTGATTTTATTTTAGCAAAAGAATTATTATTTAGTTAATCTAAAGTTTCTTTATTATTTATGGATGCATATATATCATGTGATGAATGTAATCCTTGATTGATTAATGAACTTGATTCAAGTGCATGAAAGTATTTCATGCACAGGAGATATGAATCTAAGTATTAATCAATCTAGATTTGTTCACAGTCAGTGTTGAGATGGGGACATTTCAACTGAAAGATTGTAACATTTTAGATTTTATATGATAGAATGATTTATCTCAATCATTAGAGTAGTGGACTTTGAATCTAAAGTGTTGGAGTGAAAGACATTGAACAGGACAATGATAAGAAACACATCTAAGCTATGCTATTCGCATTGATGTATTTCTTATGTTCACTCTAAGCAATTGCTCTAACTCCTGAGATAGCGATGGACACTATTTTATGTAATGATGACTTCAATTTATTAGGAGTGAGGCTGATTATCATTAGGCTAACACTTCAGTGTTTTGGGAAATCATTACATAAAACTAAGGAACATACACTAATCAAGAAGGAATCTATAATCTCATTTGAGATAGGATATTATCCATATTAAGAATATTAACTAATCATTAAATCTGGATCCGGTCGTCTTAATAATATGTTATTAAGATGGTGACCAATACAAAATGATTAGCATGATGGTTCTTAGAATATAGAGGGAGGTATCAATTAGAATTGGATAGCTTCTTAATTCTAATTGCTTCAATATCTAGTGGAGGGGCTTAACTGCAGAACTAAAGAGTGAATAAGGTGTTTTGTGAAATTATTTCAATAAACTGGGGTTGGAGTTCATTTATACCTTTTTAGCGGAGTAAGGTATAATTATTAGGGGATGTATTCGTAATTATGAGATAATTATGGGTGATTTCCTAATTAGCCAACTTATGTTTATTTGCACCTAGGTCCTCTGCTCTTGCCTATATAAAGCATCAATTTGTTACCCACACAACCCTAGACATCAGAAAACCCTGAGAGGATCCTAATAGGAGAAAGAGTGGAAAACCTAGGCGTCTTAACCGTCAAAAAAAGAAAAGTTCAAGAAATCAAGATCAAATCAAGAAATAACAAAAGGTTAGTTTTGTTTATTAATTTAATTTTGCTTTTGTATTTTGAATACAATCATATATAGAAGTTTATAATTTTTCATGCATGATCAATCCGAAATTGTTTTTTAAACCTATTTCGTTGCGTTCTTGATTCCAACATATACATGTTCTCAGTGATAGGATATGTAGAGTGAAGAGATAGATTTTGAAGATTTGAGGTAACATGGTAGGATGCATTGGAGTCTAGAAGCCGCTTAGTTTCAAAAAGTGCCAGAGGTCCAGTTAGGTAGGCTTGTGGAGTGGTGAAATGGGCTTGAGGAGAGTGATATAGATTGGTAAGAATGTTGAGTTGGGAATGACTAGTCCATAGTAAGAATCTAAAGGCAAGACAATGCTTGGTAAAATGCCTTTATTGAGAACACGATTGGCACTTGCCAATGCAGGGCAAGTGGATGAGTTGAATAGGTTAGGCTAAAGGGAGGACAAGTTTGTGGGAAAGAGAGGTTGGTTTTGTTACATGATGATTGATGGGATGAGTGACTTGACAGTTGTTTCTGGTGCGAATTTTGGGAAGATTTTTGGGTGGGATTGGCAGAAGTGAGCATGTTCAAAACGTTAGATTTCTTTTTGGCTTTATACTTGAGATCAACCTTAAAGTTTATGAGTTTTTCATGCAATTCTTCAAACGTAACAAAATTCTCATGAACATGCATGGCTGAAAAAATATCTTTGTAGTTTTCATCAAGACCACTTAAGATTTTTGAAGTGAGATCATCATTGTCAATTGGGTGGTTAAGTATGGTAAGCTCCTCAGTAATAATTTTGACTTATTACAAAAATTTGTGATAGATTGTGTGCCTTTTGTAAGAAGACAAAGATTTTCTTTCAAATGAGTGAGTCAACCTTGAGAAGGCTTTGCATAGGTTTTGGCTAGGATATCCTATGCTTCACGTGATATGCAAGCCGAAGCAATAAACAAAATAAGATTTGGTGAAATGAAACCAGCAATGGCACTGAGAATTAATTTGTCTTGACGATCCCATGGTGAGTAATCTGGATTTGGATTTTTGCCATTGTCGGTTACAACTGTAGGTGAGAGGCATGGTTTAAATCCATCTACAAATCCCATAAGATTATATCCTATGAGAATTGCATGGAATTTGAATCTCCACGAAGTTTAATTTGAAGAGGTAATTTTGATGGAGATTTAAGAGGCAGTATTGATGGAGATGAGAGAGCAAGTATCATTAGTAGGGTTGATGACGGTAGGACAGTTTTAATTAGTGGTAGAGGTTTGAGAGTTGGCCATTTTTGGATTAAACTCGTCTGAGCTTTTGGTAGGCTTTGATACCATAAAGATTTTGAAATTTCGCAATACGCTGATGAAAATCCCAAGCAAACAATCACACAATCACACCCACAAACGAATGGACGATCAAATGCACAAAACGAGGTAATCCACGAAGAAAGACCTCAAAATACAAAACTTTTACTAAAATCAATGAACGTTGGTTACAAACTCAACAACTCGATAGATCGACTCCTCGACTCTATACTCTTGCTGAGGTTCGCTCGACTCCTTGATGCACCAACTCCTTTAGCAAAAGTCCTCCGACTCCTCGAAGACACGAACTCCGAATCCTTAGAAACTCATTTGCTGAATCCTCAGCACTTCAATGATTCAAACTCCTTCGAATCATCACAGATGAAAAAGTTCCTGGCTAAGAGCATGAGATAATTCTTGTGCGCTCTTGGATCATCAGTTTGATGTATATTCTCTCTGAGTTATCAACCCTTGAATGTGCTCTGTGAAAATATTTATATTCATGTCCAACCCAAGCTTGAATTAGGTTAAAATTGGCTAAAAAAAAACACCTCTCGGGAAGGGCGTTCTTGTGGTCTTCCCGCGAATCAGGGCGGTCATCCCGCGGTCTTCCCACGCGGCTTAAACCAATTTTCAGCCTCTCGGCTTTTTCCTGCAGCAACTCGCGGCCATCCCACAGTAACCTGCGGTCTACCCACGTAATGCAATTCTGAGTGCTGTTCTGAATTCCTGTGGATGGAAACTTGCTTTTCTGAGGCCTATTACAATTCTAATCACATTAAGACTCTAGTGCCTTAGCCTACACTAAGTCTAACATAATTACATTTACTGTTTGATCATGGATTGCCAATTTACAATGTTTGGACTTAACAATCTCCCCCTTTGGCAATTCCATGCCAAAACAACAAATCAAAGAGAAATATTACAACTCAGAACATCCTAAACTAAGACCTTAGAAAACAGGTTATCCATTTAACTTGTTGTAAAGTGATTCATTAACCTTCATTGAAATCTTTTTCCATTCTATACTTGATAACACTACACACTTAACAAACTCATCAAGGCACCATATAGGAACAATAAATAATAATTTATCTATTGATCAATCTACTCACAAGAAAACAAAAACAGAAAAGTCAAAAGAAACCACACATTCAAAGTGACAAAAAAAAAAAAAAAAACTACTCAAAGCAATATAAAAACTCAATATAAAAACTCAAAGCATCATGATATAAACTGAGTTTCATAACATCACATCATCATCCAACCAAACTCAGTACATCATCAAAAGTAAAGACTCAAAAGTAAGAACTCATCAGCAAATGCAACGCATCTCATAAATCCTAAGTCTTTAATAAGAAACACTGCTCCCTCTTTTTGACTTGGAATTGTAAATCAACACTCAAGTAGCATCTCCAGGATCCTCATCAGCACCATGACCAGCACCACCACCATGTGAAGCTCCCCCTGTGTGATGAACACTACCACCATCTCCCTGAGTGCCAGATGGTGGGAAGAAGTCACTCCCAAAAGGATCACCAAATTGATATGCAAAAGTATTCAAGTTCTGCTGAACTTGTGTCAAAGTGAGGTGCATCTCATTTTGGCGTGTCTGCATGGCAATCAATCTAGCATCCATCTCCATCTAAAAAGAATGTATGTCTGCCTGTCTAGCATCAACAGCATCAAACCTCAGAGAAATGCTAGACTGAAAGGCCTGACTCTCCCCTTGAATCGATGCTAACATAGCACCCAGCATATTGAGATCATAAACACGTGGGGTACTAGAGGATGCGATAAAAGGATCAACTAGAGGTGGAGTATGCTGATGTGGGAAAGGTGAAGGAATACCCTGAGGGATAGGTGGAGGAACAGCCTGAGTGACAGATGGAGGCTAGGAATGAGACCTACTCCTACGGGCAGACACATGATTAAGTGTATTGGGCATCCGAAGTAACTCATAATTATCAGGTAACTCAACCCCATGAGACAAAAGAAAATGAGTAATAAAAAGACCAAATGGCATGGAATCAGAACGAGATGTAGAGTCACTAGCAGCAGCTATAAGGTGGAATATAAAACGTGACAAGTCAGAAGTATGACCAGTGACAATAGAGTGTAGAATTCGTCCACGACGCGAAGTGACTGCAATGACATGAAATGCTAGATCAATAGAATTCACAACGTACAGATGTAACATCCTATAAACCTTCGCCAAACCCCGATGAGGAAGGGTCTCATTGACCCAAGTCGCTCGGCCCTCAGTAAGAACATGAGCAATAGTGTGTGCTGGGGGCCCGTCAACATCAAGAATGAGCTCAAAATCAACATGGTCAGGATGGGGAATGCTAAGAAAATCAGAAATAACAGTAGGGGTCAGCTCAAAATCAAAGGTCCGAACATAAGTATGTAAGACACTAGTTGAGAGATCAATAGCATACATATTTACATAAAACTCCCGAACAAGCTCCCCTATAGCAAAACCCTCATAAGGCCCGTCTAAACCAGAATAAGATGCATACTCAAACCATCCTAAACGCTCAAAACAAGCCTCTAAAGGTGGAAAATCTCGAAGTAAAATATTGCGCTCAACAATGATAGGACAGTACATGAACGTGTCATCATAGAGAGACTGTTCACGTGTCCCCTTAAAACGGTCAGAATCATAAGTAGGACGAGAACGATGCCTAGACCTCATGAATGAAGACAAAAAGACAGATGCAGACTGAACAAACTGGGAAACCGTACCTAACAAGGAGTAAGAAGACAAAAGAGCTGGACAGAGGAAGACAGGTGCGTTAGGCTGATGTCAGGATGAACAGTAACCAAATAAGGATCTCGGTGGCATTTAAAATAGCCAGATCGCGGGAAGACCATTCCCGTGGTGATCTCGCGTCCATCCCGTAATGATCCCACGGTGGTCCCGCGGCGATCCCGCGGTATCCAGTGGCGATCTCGTGGCGTTCTCGCAAAGAAGCAAGAAACCCCTAAAATGTTCTCAATAAGTTCTTACGAGTTAGAGCACCAATTTTTTTTTTTTTTTAGAGTAGAATACAAAAAATAGAGGGAAGAATAGAAGGATCATCAGAACAATTTTAAGTCCGATTCCCTTAAATACCAAACAAAACAACAGTGCATGCGTAAAATAAACATAAGTAACAATGAAAAAGAATTCCAAAACACGCTCTACTTATTATGTCATGAGATGTTCACACATGTCATACTAGTTGTCAAATGCCTGTGCAGTGTGTGAAAACATGGTTTTGGAAGATCAAAAACACTACTTGTCACAGACTTGCAGGATATTCAATAAAGCTCCTCTTGGTTTTTCAATTTAGTCAAGTAAAAAATGTAGTGAAAGCTTTTCAACTCAAAACGCCTCAAATTATGGTGTTCAGCTAAACTCCAAGTGATTTTATTTTTATTTTTATTCTTCATTTTTTTTCTTTTGGCGGCTTTCACACACTTATGGGTAGGTAGCCTTCTTCCTGTATCGTCAAACCCAGAGGGTGGTTATTTGATAACCTGCACGTCAACAAACTAGCTTTCACTCTATCCCATATGGTAGCCCTTTCCAAGAGTTATACTCAACCACAATTAATAGTCTAAGAAGGAGGCTTTAAAGAACACATGTAAGCATAGAAAAATAAGTTCTTGATTCCTAACCTCAGTGTTTATTCAGTTAGGCACACCACTATCATGATAAGGAACATCAAAACATAAATTTCAAGCTTGTTAAGGAAGTCAATGTCATAATCCTTATGTAAATTAAAAGCAGTACTTCTATGTTTTGATATGTATGTGAAGGAAAAGTTCTAAGAATTATTATGAAGTCATCCAAAAAAAATATAATACTTAATAAAAAAAAAAGTAAATTTTGGTGCGCTCTTCATTCTAAGGAACAAATACCAAGAGATGACCTGAGAGATTCAAACTTCAAATGATCCAATGGTTTAGTGAAAATGTTAGCCAGTTGGTGTTGAGTCTCAATGTGCTCTAAAATGATGACTTGATTTTCAACTAACTCACGAATGAAATGATGTCGAATGTCAATATGTTTGGTACATGAGTGTTGTACAGGATTCTTAGAGATGTAAATGGCACTAAGGTTATCACAGTAAATGGTCATGGTTTTTTGTTCAACTCCATAATTGGTTAGCATTTGTTTCATCCAAAGAAGTTGGGTGCAATAACTACCAGCAGCAATATACTCAGATTCAGCAGTGGACAAAGATACGGAGTTTTGTTTCTTACTATGCCAAGAGACTAGATTAGTGCCAACATAAAAACATCCCCAAGAAGTACTCTTCCTATCATTTACACAACCAGTCCAATCAGCATCAGAATACCCAGCAAGATCAACATTTGTATCATGTGAAAACCAAATACCAAAATCAGAAGTTCCATTCACATATTTTATTATTCTCTTAACAGCATGCAAATGAGATTCCTTAGGATTTGACTGAAACCGAGCACAAATACCTACACTAAAAGATAAATCAGGACGACTAGCAGTAAGATATAACAAACTACCGATCATACTTCTATACAATGTGGGATCCACTGATTTACTAGATTCATCTTTAGAAAGCTTAGTGGAAGTGCTCATGGGGGTCCTAGCATGTTTACAATTTTCAAGCCCAAATTTCTTTACTAGGTCTTTTGCATATTTAGATTGAGAAACAAAAATCCCATTATCTAATTGCCTTACCTGAAGGCCTAAAATGAAATTCAATTCCCCCATCATACTCAACTCAAAATTCTCTTTCATGTGCTCACTAAAATCAAGTGCAAATTCAGGAGAAGTAGATCCAAACACAATATCATCAACATAAACTTGTGCAATCAAAATGTGTTTTGAATCTCTACGAATAAATAGTGTCTTATTAGCATTACCTCTCATGAAACCAGAGTCTATAAAAAATGAGGTGAGTCTTTCATACCAGGCTCTAGGAGCTTATTTCAAACCATAGAGAGCCTTTTTCAATCTAAAAACATGATTTGGAAAGTGAGGGTCAACAAAACCTTTAGGCTGCTCTACATAAACTTCCTTATTTAGGAACCATTTAAAAAAGCACTTTTCACATCCATTTGAAATAGTTTAAACTCTAAGTAACAAGCCATAGCAAACAAAATTCTAATGGATTCTAATCTAGCCATAGGAGCAAAAGTTTCATCAAAATCAATACCCTCAACTTAAGTATATCCCTGTGCCACTAACCTAGCTTTGTTTCTAATAACTGTTCCAAACTTATCAGTTTTATTTTTAAAAATCCATTTTGTACCTATAACATTAACATGTGTGGGGCGAGGTACAAGAGTCCAAACATCATTTCTGACAAATTGACCGAACTCTTCTTGCATAGCATTTAACCAAAAATCATCATGAAGTGCATCATTCACATTTTTCGGTTCTAAATTAGAGACACAGCAAAGATGTGATACCTCATTCTGAAGTTGTCTCCTTATCTTAACTTTGTCTTTAACATCACCAAGCACTTGAGAAGGAGGATGGTGGAGCTTGATTCTTGAAGATGGTTCTTGTTCAGCACTTTTCTCCTTATCCATTTTGATTTCATCTTTAACATCAATTATGAATTTAGGTTGTTCAATTGGAGTTTCTAAGGGAATTAGCTCGTCTAGTTCATCCTGTTGAAAAGAAAGACAAGAGTTAGTATCATCGATTATCACATTTATGGATTCCATAACAGTGTCAGTTTTTAAATTAAATGCTCTAAAAGCACGATTGTTAGTGGAATAACCTAGGAAGATTCCTTCATCGCTTCGGGAGTCGAACTTACCAAGTTGTTCTCTATCCCTAAGGATAAAACACTTACTCCCAAAAACTCAGAAATACTTCACACTAGGCTTCTTACCATTCCATAGTTCATAGGGGGTCTGTTTTGTACCAGGTCTGAGATCACCCTATTTACTATGTAACAAGCAGTGTTAACTGCTTCAGCCCAGAACTTCTTAGGCACTGATCTTCCTTGAAGCAGTACTCGAGCCATCTCCTGTAAAACTCTGTTCTTTCTTTCAACCATGCCATTTTGTTGTGGAGTTTTTGGTACTAAGAACTCATACTTTATTCTATTGTCTTCACAGAACTAGCTATATGAAGAGTTCTCAAACTCCCTCCCATGGTCCGTCCTTATTCTTGTAATGCATCCAATCTTTCTTTGCTTTTCCTATTGCAATCTCAAACACAAGTTTCTAAAGGAATCAAAAGTATCAGATTTGTCAGCAAGAAAATCTACCCAAGTGAAACGAGTGTAATCATCAATAGCAATGAATATGTATTTCTTTCCACCTAAACTTTCAGTGCGTGTGGGTCCCATCAAATCCATGTGAACTAAATCAAGAGGCTCCTTAGTTTTCAAACTTTGACCTTTTTATGTGAAGTTTTAATTTGTTTTCCCAATTGACATGGCCCACACACACTTTTGTGGTCTTTCTCCAATTTTGGTAAACCTCTAACCAACTCAAACTTAGACAATTGTTTAAGAGCCTTAAAATTAATGTGTCCAAGTCTTTGATGTAAGAGTTTTGACTCAATCAAATTTGCTGAATTGCACACTAGGCCTTTAGAATTTGATACACCATAACAATTATCAGAAGTGCGAGATCCAGTTAAAATAGTGTTTATATCAGAATCAACAATTTTGCAATCAGTTTTAGAAAAATGAACCAGAAGTTTGGAATCACACAACTGACTTATGCTTATCAAATTTGCTTGAAGCCTTCAACATATAGTACATCCTTTAAACATTCCAACCCTGGAGTTTTTATGTTTCCTTTGCCCAAAACACTGGATGTACTACCATCACCAAAAGTTACCACACCACCCTCAAATTTTTGAAAGTCAGAAAATAAGCTTTTATTTCCACTCATATGGCGAGAACAAACACTATCAAGATACCGCCTATTTGAGTTTAAAGCTTTTAAAGCTGTGTGAACTAATAAACAATTTAAATCAGATTTTCGTATCCAAACAGATCTGGTTTTCCAAGGTTTTCTCACAGCTTTGTTTTTTGAAAATTGGTTCTTGATCGATTGTTTTTGAAACTTAGGGTCAGCTTTTTCAAAATTAGGAGTTTTTGAATAAAAAAGGGTTTTAGCTGTCCTATGAGATTTAAAGTTCAAAGAGGAATTAACATTGTTTAAAACACTGAACTTGTTGAAAAATCGGGAATTGTAACTTTGGTGATTAAGATTTGCAGGTTTCCTTTGATTTACATAAATTATAGGTAATCCATGCAGTTTATGACAATTAGGCCTAATGTGACCAGGAATACCACAATGATGACAAATAGGGACACATTTTTTATGAGACATGAAAGGCATACCTTAAAATTTTTGAGACACTTGTGTTGATTGTTTACCTTTCAATTGCATGTTTGGTGGTGTTGGTGCTTTCCCTTCTTTAACTGCAGTAGATTTCAAAGGTTGTATCTTAATTTCCTTGGTCTTTTGACTGCTTGAAGATGTATCAACTGCAAGTAGTTTCTCCCCAGTATATCCAAGTCCACTTTTATCCTTTGGACTTCGTTGAATGGCTAGTAGATCATCAAGTTTGGATGTAGCAGTACTCATCTTGGACTTCAAGGATTCCATCTTTTCTTGTGCCTCTTTAGCCTCTTTTTCCTTTATCTCCAACTTGTTCTTTAAAGTAGCAATCAACTCCTCTTGAGAGCTCTTGCTAGATTTAAGGTCTTCAAACTTTGTTTGCAGCTCCTCAAAAGCCACCTTCAAGTTGTCTCTTTCTCTTTTCAGCATCTTGTTCTTCATCGTCAGTTTCTCATTCTGCTTGTGAAACTTACAACAGTCTTGAAACAATTGCTCGTAAGCATCATGAATGTCCACTTCATCTTCATTATCCCCATGTTCTGATTTACCTTTTGAAGAGTCTATCTTAGGATTCTTGGAACCAGATGAGTCTTCAAAGTTAACCGATCCTGTGCTCTTTGCCATGAATGCTGTGAAATTCTCAGGATAATCTTTTGAAGAGGAGGATGAGCTTGATTCATCTGAATCATCAAGAGTAGCATTAAGAACCTTTTTCTTGTTCTTCTTGTTCCCACAATCTTGGGCTATATGTCTATATTCTTGACATTCATAGCACTTAACTCCCTTGAACTTGTTCTCCTTCTTTTTGCTCTCCAAAGACTTCTCTCCCTTTGATTTTCATTCTTCTTAGCTCTTTCAGGTTTCCCTTATCTCTTCTTGAAAAATTTTCTGATCTTCTTAGTGTAGAGAGCTATTTCTTCCATAGTGGGAATTGAATCATCACTAGAAGAAGAGTCGTCTTCCTTGATTGATTTTAGGGCTACACTCTTCATCTTCTTTGGCTTTATCATGTTGGACTCATAGGTCTGAAGTGAGACAACCAAATCCTCAACTCTTATAGAGTCTACATCTCTAGCTTCCTCTATGGTGGTGACCTTAGCTTGAAACGACAAAGGTAGAGATCGGAGAATCTTACTTACAACTTTATGGTTTGGAATAGGCTCACCTAGATTGAAGCTTGTGTTGACTATGTCACTAAGCTTTGCATAGAAACTATCAAAACGCTCATCTTCTCCCATCTTTAGATTCTCAAATTCCAAAGTGATCTTTTGAAGCTTGGACTTTTTAACAGTTAAATTTCCCTCATGTGTTAATTCCAGGATCTTCCAGGCTTCTTTCGCACTTTCACAACTCAAGATTCTTCGGAACTCATCAGCAGAGACGGCACAGAAAATAGAACTCAGGGCTTTGTAGTTCTATTCTGCTTTTTCGTGTTCAGCCCTAGTCCATATATCCATTGGTTTCTCAACCGTCACATTATTAGTAGAGTGAGTTGGCTTTAGCCAACCATTCTCTATAGCTAACCAAACATTGACATTCATTGAGATGAGATGAGCTCTCATCCGAACCTTCCAATACGCATAGTTGGAGCTGTCAAACCATGGAGGTCTCGTGCTTGAACTACCTTCTCTTGGAGGATCCATCAACAAATAATCAGATCACGTTTTGTTCTCAAAAATGTACCTGCTCTGATACCAATTGTAATTTCGCAATACGGTGATGAAAATCCCAAGCAAACAATCACACAATCACACCCACAAACGAATGGATGATCAAATGCACAAAATGAGGTAATCCACGAAGGAAGACCTCAAAATACAAAACTTTTACTAAAATCAATGAACGTTGGTTACAAACTCAACAACTCGATAGATCGACTCCTTGACTCTATACTCTTGCTAACGTTCGCTCGACTCCTCGATGCACCAACTCCTTTAGCAAAAGTCCTCCGACTCCTCGAAGACACGAACTCTGAATCCTCAGAAACTCCCTTGCTAAATCCTCAGCACTTCAATGATTCAAACTCATTTGAATCAACGCAGATGAAAAAGTTCTTGGCTAAGAGCATGAGAGACTTCTTGTGCGTTCTTGGATCATCTGATTGATGTATATTCTCTCTGAGTTATCAGCCCCTGAATGTGCTTTGTGAAAATATATATATTCACGTCCAACCTAAGCTTGAATTAGGTTAAAATTGGCTGAAAAATAACACCTCGCGGGAATGGCGTTCCCGCAGTCATCCTGCAGTCTTCCCGCGAATCAGAACGGTCATCCTGCGGTCTTCCCGCACGGATTAAACCGATTTTCAGCCTCTCGGCTTTTTCCCGCGGCCATCCCGCGGTAACCCGCGGTCTTCCCGCATAATGCAATTCTAAGTGCTATTCTGAATTCCTGTGGATGGAAACGTGCTTTTCTGAGGCCTATTAAAATTCTAATCACATTAGGATTCTAGTGCCTTAGCCTACACTAAGTCTAACATAATTACATTTACTATTTGATCATGGATTGCCAATTTACAATGTTTGGACTTAACAGATTTTAAGAGAAATAAAGGTTAATGAAATTGAATGATATATACACAATATACATAATCAATTATTAAAGAGAGAGAGAAAATTTCTATTGTTAATTTCTTTAAATGCCTAAATTACAGAAGCTATCTAAGGACAAAATATATATAACAAAAATAACTATTATACAACTTATCTATTATTGACAAATGAACTTTCCTAAATAGTGTATGTGTGCATATATTTTATGGTTGCATTTATTTTGATTGATTGAGAGAGGAGATGAGCTTCCATTGGTAGAAGGGGGAGGCAAAATGATTTAATATTATTAGGAAGGCCAAGGGTTGTAAATGAAGTGAAAGCTTGTGTGGGAAGTTTGGAGAGCAAATAATTTATGGAAGGTTTAATTGTGGTACATATACTAGGAGGGAGAGAAAAAAACCCTTTACTTGTGCATATAAACCCTCCCATCCTCATCTTTCTAGCTTTTTTCTATACCCATATATCTTGCACTAAGAGAATTTCTTGTGTCCCCTTCCTTCTCTTTCAATTTCAATAGTTCAAGCAAGAGAATATTTGCACTAACACTATCCATTGGAAGAAACAGTGTGAGATAAACGAGGTCATGAGTTAAGCTCAAAAAAGAGAACGCAAGAAAGTTTTAGAGGACCAAATTGAGTTAGGTGTTTGGTGTTTTTCTTTTATACATTTTTCAATGTGTATAATTTGAGGTAGGTTGAGTTTATATGTATAAGTGCTATTTTTCTTAATCTTGTAAGTATGTTGTATTTATATATGGACATATGCTAGAAATCAGTATATATTTTGAACATGCGTAATGAAAATCCATATAAATTTGAGAAGGTTGTAAAAAGGGCAATATGTGATATGAATCCATGTATTAAGCATGACTAATAAAGTCATTGGTTTAAATTTGAAAATGTTTATGAGATGCAAATCCATGCCTTGGGTGTGTTTGATAAAGTGATACGATTGTTTTTTTTTTTTTTGTAATCCATATTTGATTTATGTTGAAAATATATTCATGATTATTAAGTTGTAAATTTTGTTTTTTTTTTTAAATGAAACCTTATGTGAAGATGTTCTAGAAATGAAGGTCCAAACCCTTGAGCTCCCTGTAGGGAGGCTGCGAGGTATTCTAGGCTAGCTAGGGTGTAGGAGATTCTGAAATCAATACTGTAATTGAGCTATTATTTCTTTCGAATATTATTAGTTTCCGATTTCCAATCAACAACAGGTAGATCTATAAGACATACATGAACACATAATTCACAAGTAATGCATTTATGAAATTCAAAGTGAACTCAGGCTACTTATGCTAAGGTTGTAAAGTATTTTGCCAAGGTGCTTGATGCCTCAGCCTGCCTGCGCTCAAGCTGCAAGGCGTTTTATTTTTTTTTAAATCTCTAAATTTATGAAATACTTTTTATTTTAAAATGGCATGGATATTTTAGACTTTTGTTATGAGTTATAAAAGTTTTGTTAATCACATGCCTCTTAAATGTGTGTATTAAGAGTTTTATATGGACTGCTTACTTGTTTAAACACAAACATACACTGGGAAACATAAAACCTTGGCCCAAGAGACTTATTATTTTATAAAATATATTTGATAAAGGATGACAAGAACCTAATTTGGGTGTGAACCTTGTGTATGATGTTCTATTGTAAAGGAATTGGATTAAGATTGAATTTTGATATAGGGGTCACAAAGGGTACTGGAAGAGTGGGTACTAGTGTCCAAGGGTCAAAAGTCCCAAAATTTACACAGGGTGATTATCGTTTTTAGTAGGTTAATAACCTACAAAGTATATATACACTTACAGTGTATATTAGCTCTAGGACTGTGTGATCGGGTTGCTTATTAAGGCAAGAAATGTTTGACCGGGACTGCACGACCAAGGCTATGAGTGATATGATGAGTATATCTAGGATGCAGAACTAGTTGTACCCTATGGCTAAGGCTTGGAGATTTGATTTGGGTTTAGTTCTGTGGTCATAGACTAATCTTGTAGAGTACCTGACCCATAGTATAGTATTGATACATAATGATGTGTATGATGTGATAAAGATTGTTCTAGCATGAGACTTTGGGATTATGGCTAAGTAACTGTTTAATTAGAACGATATGATTCAATATGGAAATGGTGAATTTATCATGAAGTTGATAAAAATCCGACCTAATTAATATTGATTAAGTGTTAACTACTTTACATGATTAAGAAATAGTCTTATATGCATACTTATGAGCAAGTGTGATTTACTACTCATGTCACGCCCCTGACTTAATTGTCTGAGACGGATAGTATGGGAATGTGAGAACCAAAATAAATAATAAAATTTGATTCACATTGAATTAAAATTATTGAAATACCCAAAATCGTTACTCATTTCCATATAAAATAATATTTGATTTCGTAACTGTCCATTTGTCAATAATATAATTCAATTCTTAGTTAAGAAAACAAAACACAATCATTGTCATCCATAATTTAGACCAGACTCAGGCTACTCTAGCCTAAGCTGCCTACGTATCCCACCTCTGGAATCAGGACACAGTAGTTCCTATTTATGTCTCTATTTCTATACCAAACTCATAGTCAACAATATAAATCATACATCCCATCAATCAATGTCACAGTCACACATATCAACATCTCAATATCAAGGAATATAAATGTAATCTCATGTAATGGGATGTGATGGAATGCAATGTCAATACATATTCTTGTCTCCCTTTACCCCTAACCTTATCCTAGGACGGTTGACACTTAGCACTGCACACGAGTCACCACCCGTACCATTTACACTCACAGCAAACGTATATCTTAATATATATATTTGTACCAAATGGGGAACCGTGTTACACCCTCAATCAGCTAAGACTCAGGAGAACTGTGTTGCACCCCCAGTCTTTTTGCTAGGGAACCGTGTTACACCCCTAGTTAGGCATCTGCTTATCTCAAGCAGGCATTCGCTCATCTTAAGCAGGCATCTGCTTATCTCAAGTAGGAAATCAATGTAAATATGGCGCCCTCGGCCAATCAGTAGTTATAGTACAATCCAGAAAATACTGCTCGAACCTTATGCACATGATATACTCAATCATGCAATTAAACATTAACTTATTACATAGTCACCATTCATATTAGGTTTAATGATGATTTGGAATCCATTCTATCATTAGATATATGTAATAACTCAATTTGGGGCACAAAAACATAATCAGGCGTTAATTTCTAACCAAATTTGAGAAACCCAAAATTTGGGTTCATCACCATAACATTTCAACATTATAAGAAAAGTATGATGCACTTAATCATCCACAATGTCATTTTATAGCCTCAAAATGTGCATAATTTCAATATATAACCTTTATATATGATATACCATCGAAACCGAGTCAAAAATACCTCAAACTGGGTCAAAAATAGCCCTCCGCAGGAAGGTTGCGAGATGACCACGGGAAAGCTGCTCTGAGTCATGAGAAGAAGCCGAGGGCCTCCTAGCCTTGCAGGAAGCCCGCGAGATGTTCACGGAAAGCCCATTCACACAACCTGTGGTCCACAGCACAGATCTGAACTGATACAAGCTCGATCTAGCACCAAAACACCACAATCCAAACACCTTAAGCTTAAAAATGGCACCACAACTCACAACAATAGTATTTATCTTGATATCATGCAACGAGACTCAAGAATGAATAAGATTGAGCATATATACGAACAACCCATAACATATATATACATATATACACGAATCACATGATACATCACTAAATCAAGCACATATATATATCGAAATCTTCTTAATAACGTCTAGAACACGAATATAGGTTCTATTTACCTTGAATCCGAAGAGAAAAGAAGAAATGAGAAGATTTAGGTTGTGGCTCTTGAACTCTAAATGCCGATTTCTTCCACCTCAGGCCAAATCACGTAAAACAGACGTCACCACAATGTTCATAGCCTTGAATACTACCCTGATCTGTTGTCCTTTCACTTCAGATCACTCTTTCTCTCTCTTCTCTCTCTCTCTTCTCTCTTTTCTCTCCTCCCTCTCCCTTTTCCTTCTGGCCACTCGGGAGAACAAAAAAAAATGCAAGAAAAAAAAAAGAGGAGAAGGAAAAGAAAAGAGGAGAAGGGAAAGAAAAGAAGGAAAAGGAGCTGGGCCCTTAGCCTAATTGTCCAACCAACTACCAATTCGGATCATACCCGGCCCAAGGAAAAATAAAATAAATCAATTAAATCCTAAAATAATTATTTATTAATCCAAAATAGAACATAAATAACCAAAAATAAGTATTGGGTATTACATTCTTCCCCTCTTATAAAAATTTTGTCCTCAAAATTTACATAATGTGTTTTGACCGCTAATGAATAGTGTGTCTAAATTAACCCCCAAGTGCAAGGGTGTGCGGTGTAGTTTTAACTTGGTGAGTCCGAGGTCAAATTCACAGGGAGCCTACGTTATTTAGTTTCTAGGTTATAATGGAAATCTTAAGTTTGAATGTAAACTAAGTTTGAAGATTAATTAAAACTAATTCCTAGGGTTTTGCAAATTTAAAATTAAAATTAAAACAACTTAACAACCGATTAACAAAATTTCAGCAATTTAAACTTTTGATTTTTGATTTCAAGGAATTAAATATTGGCTAAAAGGATTTTTCCTAATTTAAATGCGCTTCAAAATAATCTAATCTAAAAACTGCAATGTAAACACTTCAATAAAATCAAACAAAGACAATTTGATTAAGAAGAAATAAATTTAAGAAGTCCTTGATCCAACTATCAATTTCAGGTAGCTTACATCTTCACTATTGGATGTGTTGTAATACTTGCATTAAAACCTAAGTTAGGATTTGTTTTAAAATTATTGAGAAAGTTTTAATCAAAAGCTTTTACCAGTGATTACAGAAAATATAGTCAAAAACTTCTGTTTTCGAAGGGTTCTCAAACAATCATATTCGAATTCAGATTCAAATCCAATTTTTCTAATTTATCCAAAATTATTAAGAAAATTTTAATTGAAAACCTTTACCAGTGATTATAGAGAATATAGTCAAAGTTTTTCGTTTTCGAATGTTTCTGAAATAAACTAAGTCAAATTAGGATTCAAAATCTGAATTTTTAGTTCTTCAAAATTATTAAGAAAATTTTAATCGAAAACCTTCACCAGTGATTACAGAGAATATAGGCAAAGATTTTCGTTTTTGAAAGTTTTTGAAAGAACTGAATTAGGTTTTAAAAAGTGTAGATCCTTACGCATGAGCTTTCGCAAACCATGCGAAGGGTCTACGCAAATGTCTAAAAGTTGTAGACGCCTACGCATAAGTTTTCGCAAACTCTGTGAAGGGTCTACGTACATCCCATAAATAAGAGTAAACTACCCTTCTTTGATTCGTTGAATCAAGAACTAGGGTTTCTACGCTAACATGCGTGTAAACGAAACGAAAACAATCATTGAAGACATATTTAATAGATTTAATAAATCGAACACTGAAACAAAATTATTAAACGGCGAAACCAAAAACAAAACAGACACAACCAATTAATCTTATATATAAAGCATTCAAACAATATTATTAATCCAAAAACAAAGTGTAACGTACGCTAAAAGAAGCTTCGAAACAAAATTTTGAATAGTAACTGTCGAAACGAATACGATGAAGGTTCCGAACCAACGTAAAAACATTAACGTAAGCAATTAAAACTCTCAAAAAAGTCTCAAAATTTGTTGGAAGAATGAAAAACAGAGAGAGAATCCTCCTAGGGTTGGCCACACAGCCCTTCTGTATAAAACATATGTATAAACCCTAAACCCCGGAGTTGAACACACAGGGTTTCTAAAGCACTGTGGTTCGGACCGTGTGCGAGGTGGTCCGGACCACAGAACACCTTCTTTGAATATTTTGCTCCTTGTTTACTGCTGGTTCCTTTGGGTATCTCAGCCCATTGGAGGAGGGATTTGCACCACTTCACTTCCTTCATCTTCTATGTCATCAAAGTCACTATCATCTTCAAGTGTTTGACCATTTTCCCTGCAATTAAGAAATTAAACACTGTAAATAACAAAATAATGATAAATCTTTAAATTAAACCACTTAAATGTATTAAAAGTTATAGAGAAGTGGAGTTTATAATAGCACTTTTCAAGTGCAATCACACTCCCCCAACTTGAGTATTGCTAGTCCCTAGCAATGCCTTTTATTAAAATGAAATACAACTACCATCCTATTTCTTTTTTCGTTGGATCAAAGTGGCATGGTCTCAAAGTGTCAAAAAGTAATCAAGATCAAAAATGAATCAAGCTCAAGCCTAACAAGTCACAAAACCCAAATATCATATGTAATTCCCAAGTGCTAAGCATAAATGCATGGACTATCAAAGTAGAAAGAGCATGTATGCAAAATTGTTTCATTCATTCAACAAGGTTGCAAGAGCATAAACGGAACTAGGTTTTGACTTCAAATGCTCACAAAGTATCACTCATAGAAAGGAATTCACTCATCAAGGGTTCACACATACCTATGAGTATATGATGCTATCCTAGTTGCACATAACCCCACAAATAATTGAGTGAATTGAATTGAAGTTCAAAGTAGACAGCTCATAATCATGTTCCAATGCATATGTAAGAGATCACACCACACAACCTACATAAGACCACTACATGCATAATACAAGAGTTACTTGCTTAGAATCCACTAGGTCTTTGTTTTGGTTGTAACTTGGCCAAGGGTAATGGTTAACAATGGAAGATATGGAAATCAAAGCACATGTCTTGGGATAAAGATGCTCAAGTGCGCACAAGTCCCAAAGTACCTATTTCCTTTCCAAACCCAACAAGGATCCCAACAAGAAGCTTATTCACAAACTCACAAACTACTCATGGGACATTCTCAATAAATATAATACAATGCACAAGTCCCAGAATTACACAAGCAAAAAGAAATGACAAACTTTTTTTTTCTTCTTTTTTCTTTTTTTTTTCCTTTTTTTCTTTTTTTTCTTCTTTTTTTTCTTTATTTTCTTTTATTTTCTCTTTTTTCTCTTTTTCTCTTTTTTTTTTTGTTTTTGAAAAAATGAAAATACATCAGCTAGATTCTCCACCCAATATTTCCTCTTAATATGCTCTAAAAAATTTCCCTTCCTAACCCCCATTCACATCATTGACATTGAGGCACTTTTACAACCCAAGACATGCGAGGGTAAGGCTTAAAGTGTGTGAATAAGGCTAAGGAAAAATATATGAGGTGGGAACCAAGAAAAATATATATATAACTATATCACACACTTTATTAAAAGGCTTCAAGTTGGTTCCTAAGGTAATTCATAACCAAGAAAGGATAAGAAGGCTCAAAATAGCAAAGAAGGCCTAGCATCATGTTCAAAGCTTGCAACAACTCATAATGTGCCAAGTGAAACTCAAGCAAGTGTGTGTGATGCAATTGGTGCATTGAAAACCAAAGTGAAGCATAAAAGAGCTATGATTATGTGCAACCCCTCGAGAAAAGAATAATAGGTGCTTGTTTTTGCTTAATTACCTCACTCTCAAATGTAAATAAAGATGCAAATTCAGCTTTCAAAGGTGTTGAGTAAGGAAAATCAAGACAAACTCCCCCAAGTGCAAGGTTTCATTGTAGCACAATTAACTGGTGAGAACAAGGTCATATCCACAGGGATCTAGGGAGCAAAATCATGTTTGAATCAAATGGATTAAAGAGGCAAAACATGGCTCACATGAATGGTAAACATAATTGAAAATCTGGTTTGGAATTTTTGATGATTTGGAAATGGATTTTGAAATGAAAACTAAACTTAACTAAAACTTGATATTAAAAAGATGGGCAAGGCAATTCCAATGCCTATCCAAATCAATCTCAAAATACCAAGAGTGAATAGATGATCAATTTTAGTTGCTCTAATGTTTGGAGAAAACTAATTTCAAATGATACAAGCCATGGATCAAACAAGTGATGTGCATAAGCTATCATGAAAACTATAGAAGATCTAACTCTAGTAACTCCCATACATATTTGCAATAAGAGTTCTGAATTAAGCAGCTTCTATGAACTCATTGATAGAATATGTAAACAAGTGTTAATCGGACATTGAACCATTGATTTCGAAAGTAACGAGATACAACTAAAATTGATAACCAAAGAACTCAAAATTAATCCATTAAGAACGGCATCTTGGAAATCATTGGATAGGTCATTATCCTTGCCTTAGCCCAAGAAGAACTAGCCGATCATCTTAAGAAAATGAAGAACAAAAATGAAGAACAGAGACATGACTTTCAAAGCTGAAAAATGTAATTCTCACTTTAACTCCAATTGAAATCTAATTACAAGAATGAAATTATAATGTGCTGTAGAATTCAAATCTAATTACAATAATCTGAAAATGAAAATCAAATTTGAAAACAAAAATTGCAGAATCCCCAAAAACCAGAGAATGAAGAAGGAAGAAGATGAAGTTCCTTTTTCGCTACCCTCGCTGCTCTCCTTCTCTTTCCTCTCGCTTCTCTCTCCTCTAACCGAATGTTCCGTCCTCTCGTGGGTGTGGGTCATGTGATGCCATCATTCCCCAGTCTTTCTCTCTCCTCCAGATTGCATCCCCCCCCCCCGAATCTGTAAAATCACGTGGAGTCTGTTTTCTGCCAACGGTCCTAGTATTCGAATACTGCTTGGCTGTATTCGAATATGCATTTCCTCCAGAAATTCTCTGAACTCTTTTTGACAGCATTCGAATGCTTTGGCACTATATTCGAATGTTCTCCTCCTTCCAGAATTCAACTTGTTCAGCAACTGGAAATTCTTCTTCTCCTCCCATGACTTTACTCAACAAATCCATTTCAACAGATGTGCTTCAGCATCTCCTTCTTTGCATTCTTAATTTAGCTCAAATTGCTTCTCTTTATGGCACAATTCAACACATGTTCCATATTCTAAAGATGTGGATAAATTCTGCACAAAACACCTGTCTTATATCAATTATGTCATGTATAAAAGTGTATTTAAGTGAACAAATGTGTAACAACTCAAGCCCAATCACACCCCCCAACTTAGACATTGCTAGTCCCTAGCAATGCTTAAGGAAGGAAGGCTACCTTTAAAACAATCAACATTTTCATGTTATGAAATTGCACATTTGTGAAGGACACATCTAAAAAAAAAAAAAAAAAAAATAGCATCTTCAATTCTAAATGGATAATAAGTCATAACCATGGAATGTTGCTCAATACATCAAGCTAAGAAATTTAAGCTAACACTCCTAGAATCATGAAATTAAGTATGGTATGTGAAATTTGCTAAACACTTGATCCAAGCATGAAAATTCAGTTCTTAACCTGTTAACTCAACATAGATCTCCATAATCAAACTCTATCCTGAACTTTGAATCATATTACTTCCCAAAGCTTCAACTTCAAAATCTCACCTTGGAATTCACTCACAAGAAAAGGAAGCACACAAGGTTCCCCTCAAGATGCCCCTTTTTGTAAAGAATAAATGTAAATCAAATTCTAAGAGGGTGCATCTACAAGTCAAAAACGTTCAATCCAATAAAGAAAAGGACTTGGCATAACTCCATGAAAGAATAGTGCAGTAAGGTTATTTTAGAATTTTCACTATACTCCCCAATTCCTAAATTTCACAATTGAATGATAATTCTTCCAAAGATCAATTAGGACTTGCTTGGGTTGTAATGGGGCCATGAGGTTTGATGAGGTAGTTGAAAGGAGGATTAAGGAATTCAAAATGAATTGGAACACTGAAATCTAAATTTTTTTTTTTTTTTTTGATGTCTATATATCTAAAAGTCGAAACTCATAATTGAAACAGAGTTTTCTGAATTTGGACATCACCATATCCTCTTATCATTCTTTTCCTTCCATCAATTTTTCTATCCTCACCCCAAAAATTCCAAAATGTTGTTCATTGCTCTTCCTTAATATTTTCAGTGTATTCCAATCTGTTAGGGAAGGCTAAAGAGCATTCATAATGGTTAAGGGGATGATGTGGTAAGAATAAAGAAGTATGAATGCTCTAATAAAGCTCAATCTTGGCTCCAAGGATAATGTTCATCAAAGAAGAGGAAATTTTTTTTAAGCTCAACAGATAAGAAAAATGGCCTGATATCATTTCCTTGGTTTCATTTCATTCAACCATAAAAACTAAGAACCAAGAATCAAGTTCAATTCCTCTACAACTTCACAAACACCCAAAGCAAAGTATTGTAATTTGAGTTTTTGAAGAAAATGAAGTAAAGAAATGTTTAAGCTTTTGATAAGCTCTAGAGTAATTGCATATCTCTCATAAACAAAGCTTAAAGGCTCAAAATCTCACTTCAGGTTTAAGTCTCCACTATGGCTGGGAAATAATGCAATCCATTGTTCAATCAAGAAACTCATTCACAAATGCCCATGTCTAAGTTGACAAGTTAAGAACTAACTCTATCCATACTAATTCAACCATTAAGCAAATTAAACATAACAACTAATTCAAATTCCAAACTGAAAACTCAAAATCCAGCAATCAGCATCAAGGTACATTCTAAGTTATAGCTTGTCATGCATTTAAAACAAAAGAGCTCATCTCAACTAAACAGATCACAACACCACCCCAATGCTCAAAATGGATTTCCAACAAAATATCATCCAAATTTAGAGTTCAAAGTCATTCAAATTCAAAATTAACAAAATCAGAAAATAAAACAAAGGAAACTATTTTCTGAGGACAAAACATGTTTGAAATGTTCTAAGGAATTGCTGTCAAAAAGTCTAGTCTGACGACAAAGCAAATTGGAAAACTGAATCACTCCTCATCTTCCCTGTCTGATTCGAATATCCTTTCCAGCAATCGGATAACTTTCTGTTGCCCCTTCTTCAGCTCACTCACTTCCTTCATCAACAGTTCTTGATTCTGCTGGATCAAGTTGAGTTTCTCATTTGTATTTGAAGAAGCTGCTTCATTTTCTACTTCTTCTGCTTGCTGCTGGTTGTCCTCAGCTACAGGTGGAGCAGCCCTCTTTCTTAATTGTCCTTGGCTTCTTTTTACTGAGGTCTTGGCTATCAAAGAAGCTGGTTTTACAACAACCATTCCCACTTCTTCTTTAATACTAAGAAAATGTTGAATTATCTCTGCGATCAATCCCCCAAAAGGTAGCCCAGCATTTGACTCAGGTTTCTCCACAACATGAGCAATGACCAACCAAATGTGATAAGGTAAATCAATGGGAATGCCCAGCAACAACTTCCCCATAATTGTGGCTTGCTCTAAGGTGATGGTGGACTTATAGGCATGTGGCAGGATCAGTGAACACACCAGCATATGAAGGACATTACTTTTTGGAGTAAGTCCTGACTTTGGTAGCCTAGTAGTGGTCCATTCTGCTTGAGGATTATCCGTGAACAATCTAGCTAAATTATCCTTGTTCAATTGCTCCTCCCACTGAGCTTTCTGTTCAAGTGTAACATCAGGTATTCTCTCAGCAGGTAAGTGGCCAATAAAGGAAATTTTCTCCAAATTCAAAGTGATTTCTTTCCCCCTCACCTTAGAATTTATCACGGATCTACCATGTAACATACCCATTTCAGCATTTGAATAAAATTCCCTCACATAAGGCACTATGGCCTTCCTACTAGTCGTTACCCATTGCACCCAACCCCTCTGTTCAAATAACTCCATTAATTCATAAGGTGCCTCAATGTAATCTTCCAGCTTAATTCCTCTCTCACACAAAACTGTCCTCTTGCTAAAATTTTCATCATATTTCAGCTCTGAAGGTTTATTAGCAAACCTTGAACTATCAAAAGTGTTTTCATCAAAAGGATCCTTTTCAAGTTGTTCCACAGGGGCATTTTCAGAGGTGGAAACCTCGTGCTCAGGTTCAGCAATGTGATCCTCAGTAGGTACATTGCCAGGGGCCTCAACTGAAATTTCTTTTTCAATATTAGAAACATGCTCATCACATTTCTCACCAATATTCTCATTACCCACAGAGTGGTAAGACCCTGTCCTAGAAGATGACTTGGGGTCTGACTTGGAAGATGAAAGTTCTAGGGCTATGGGGTCATGAATTACAAGCGAGGAACCCTTACCGTATTTGCTTCTGATACGCATGCTTCTCCTCTTTGCCTCCCCTCTGTAAGCCATTTTCTTAATCCTTTTTGGTGGCATTTTGTCACAGCTGCTGAAGAGACCCTTCTGTCAAAAATCCCTCAACAGATAAACCCTAGCTCTTCCAATCCAAGCTTTGAAGCTTAATCCCACTTTAATGTGAACTCCAGAACACTTTCAGTCACCCCGTAGTTGAAGCTCGAAAGAGATGTTTGAGGTGGAGGAGGCTAAAATGTTTTGGCACCAGGGTTTTGTATTCGAATAGAATAGGGTTCA
Organism: Vitellaria paradoxa; assembly: GCA_019916065.1. Classification (NCBI taxonomy): domain Eukaryota; kingdom Viridiplantae; phylum Streptophyta; class Magnoliopsida; order Ericales; family Sapotaceae; genus Vitellaria; species Vitellaria paradoxa. Next base: position 30,375,261 of record CM034238.1, read on the forward strand.
AATGGGCCAGCCACGGGTATTTAAACAGGAATTTCAACCGAAGGCATATTCGAATACCCGAACCCATATTCGAATATGGTGTATCAGCAATTTAGTACCTCAGTATCCAGAGACCAGAATTTTTTCACAATCCCTTAAGAATACTCAAATCATGTTTTGTCAACAACTAAAACTCTATATTTACATCTAATGACATCCAATCCAAAAAGAAAATAAAATAGAATAAAGAGAATAAAAAATGTCAAAATTTTTTTTTTTTATTTTTTTGTCATTTGCAAGCTCCAAGTGGAAAAAAGAAGAAACTCATTCAACCCAAGTAATACAGAACCAATTCAAATAAATCTAAGCATGACAAATCAACTCACTGTAGTCAATTTCAATCAAGACATGATTTCAATTTATCTAACAATCTCAAATTGTGTCCCCCCCAACTAAAAACAGGCATTGTCCTCAATGTATCAAATGAAAAGCATAAAGAGAGAAATGTTGAGGAAGTAGCATACCTGGGGGCTGTTAATGAATAGTTAACTTGTGAGAATTACTAAAAGCTCATTGTCCAATTGCTTTTGCCAATTTCCCCCCAACTTATTCACAAACACAAAGCTTAACAATGGCAATTGTAAGTATAAAAGGCTAAAAACTGATTTCAAATTTTCCTATACCTCTTAAACCTTACCAATCAGTTCAGCCACTGCAAGGTATTTGCTGCATTTTACAATTGAAAATGATCAAACTAGATTTGGGCAGAAATGCATCACACCAGATTCTTTCTGTTCTTCCATTTGGGTACTGCTTGCTTACATGCTGAAAATTAAAAATTAGCAAAACCAAAAAGAAATTTTTTTTTAAAAAAAAAAAAGAAAAAGAAAACTAAAAAAAAAAATGCAGAAATCAGAAAATTAAAAACATAAAAAGAATCCTAACTACTATGGTACAAAATCAGAATTCCTTTCTTAATCAATCACAATCCAGGGGATCTTCAAGATCCCAACTCTCAATTTCAGCAATGAAATTCTCATGATACTCTTTCAATCTCTGTCCATTCACTCTAAAAATATTCTTGGAGGTTGGATTTTGAATGTCAACAGCCCCAAACTCAGTGATGTTCTGAATCACATATGGACCACTCCATCTTGACGTCAACTTCCCGGGAAACAAGTGTAACCTTGAGTCATACAACAAAACCTTTTGACCCACAAACAACTCTCTTTTGAGGATATGTGTATCATGCCATTTCTTCACTCTATCCTTGGTGATCTTAGCATTCTCATATGCATCATTCCTAATCTCCTCAAGCTCATTTAGTTACAATTTCCTCTGACAACCAGATTCAGTGATGTTTTCATTGAAGTATTTCACTGCCCAATAGGCCTTGTGTTCAAGTTCCACAGAAAGATGACAAGCTTTTCCATACACTAACCTATAAGGAGACATGCCTAAGATAGTCTTGTAGGCAGTCCTATAAGCCCAAAGTGCATCAACCAATTTCAAAGACCAATCTTTCCTTGTGGGATTCACTGTTTTTTCAATGATTCTCTTGATCTCTCTATTGGCCAACTCGGCTTGTCCACTTGTTTGGGGATGATATGATGTTCCAACCTTATGCACAACCCCATACTTCCTCATCAATAAACCAACATATCTATTGCAAAAATGTGTTCCCCTATCACTTATCATGGCCTTTGGCATTCCAAATCTTGAAAACACATTTTCCTTCAAAAATTTTATCACTACCTTATGGTCATTGGTCCTAGTTGGTATGGCTTCTATCCACTTTGAAACATAATCCACTGCCACTAAGATATACTCATTGCCAAATGAATTCACAAATGGTCCCATAAAATCCATACCCCAACAATCAAAGATATCAAGCACATAAATGGGGTGAAGTGGCATCATGTTTCTCCTAGTGATCTTACCAAGCCTTTGACACCTATCACAAGCAACACAAAAGGCATGCACATCCCTAAACATGGTAGGCCAAAACAATCCACTCTGTAAAATCTTTGCCACTGTCTTCCTAGCTGAAAAATGACCTCCACATGCAAGAGTATGACAAAAACTAATGACACTTTGGGCTTCACTCTCGGGTATGCATCTCCTTATGACTTGATCTGAGCAATACTTAAACAGATATGGATCATCCCAGAAAAAGTGCCTCACATTCCTGAAAAACTTTTTCTTATCTAACATGGTCCAATGAGAAGGCACCACACCTGAAACCAAATAATTGGCTATGTCTGCAAACCATGGTGTCTCTGAGGAATCTAAATGGAACAACTGCTCATCAGGGAAAGTCTCATTAATAGGTGGCTCAAAAGCTGCTAAGTCCTGATGTGGAAGTCTAGAAAGATGGTCAGCAACTACATTTTCAACTCCCTTTTTATCTTTAATCTCTAAATCAAATTCTTGCAGCAAAAGAATCCACCTAATGAGTCTTGGCTTGGCATCAGATTTGGTCAAAAGATACTTAAGTGCTGCATGATCAGTAAACACAATGACATGAGATCCCACAAGATATGATCTAAACTTATCCAATGCATATACTACTGCTAGCAACTCCTTCTCAGTAGTTGTGTAGTTCTTTTGTGCATCACTAAGGGATTTGCTAGCATAGTATAGCACATGTGACTTCCTCTCTCTCCTCTAACCCAGGACTGCACCAATGGCACTATCACTAGCATCACACATGATCTCAAAAGGTAGAGTCCAATCTGGTGTCTGCATAATGGGAGCTGAAGTGAGCAAGTCCTTAAGTCTATCAAATGAAGCCTGACATTCTGATGTCCAATCAAAAGGAACATCCTGGCCTAGGAGATTGCACAAAGGTCTAGAAATGGCACTGAATGATGCAATGAACCTCCTATAGAAACCTGCATGTCCTAAAAATGATCTGACATCCTTGACACATCTAGGGGTAGGAAGTTTTTGAATAATCTCAACTTTTGCTCTATCTACTTCTATCCCCCTAGAAGACACTATATGACCAAGAACTATCCCCTGAGTTACCATAAAATGGCATTTCTCCCAATTCAACACCAAATTTTTCTCTTCACATCTTGCCAAAACTTTCTCTAAATTCCCCAAGCACAAATCAAAGTCACTCCCATAGACTGAAAAGTCATCCATGAACACTTCAAGAAATTTCTCCACAAAGTCACTAAACAAACTAATCATGCACCTCTGAAAAGTAGCAGGAGCATTGCAAAGGCCAAAAGGCATGCGCCTATATGCAAAAGTACCAAATGGGCAAGTAAATGTGGTCTTCTCCTGATCATCCAATGCAATTTCAATTTGATTGTACCCTGAGTATCCATCCAAGAAACAATAGAATGCCTGTCCTGCCACTCTTTCCAATACCTGATCTAGGAATGGAAGAGGGAAATGATCCTTCCTTGTGACTGCATTTAACTTCCTATAATCTATACACATGCGCCATCCTGTTTGGATGCGCATTGGAACTAGCTCATCTTGTTCATTTTTCACCACAGTCACTCCGGATTTCTTGGGTACTACTTGAGTTGGACTAACCCATTTAGAGTCTGAGATAGGGTAGATAATTCCAGCATCCAATAGCTTAATTACCTCTCCCCTAACCACTTCTTTCATGTTTGGGTTTAGTCTCCTTTGCATCTGCCTAATGGGTTTGGCATCCTCCTCCAAAAATATCCTATGGGTGCAAATCAGTGGGCTGATTCCTTGCAGGTCTGCTATGGTCCAGCCCAAGGCTCTTTTATGTTTTCTCAAGACCTCAACAAGTCTATTCTCTTGATCAGAATTCAGCTGAGAAGAAATAACAGCTGGATAGGACTCTCCCTCACCCAAAAACACATATTTCAGCTCACTAGGTGATTAGCATGCATTATTGTACAATTATATATATATTGAGCATGCTAATTATGAATTTACAGTTATTATTGGCGATGTGTTAGTGTGATTATCTCATTTCCATGCATTCTTGGTGTGTGTATATTTCAGGTGATATAATATGGTGTTTTTGGCCCAAACAACACCAAGGTTGCATGTGAGGAGGAGCCATCCCAAGGCATAAGATCGACTACCATGGGTGCCAAGGAGAAGGAAGTGGTTTGAAGTTCAAAATAGTTGAAGTGGTGTGCGGTTGAAGTTCCAGCTCAACACCCTCTCAGTTTTCCAGCCATAACTTTTTCGTCACAACTCGAAATGGTTCCATTCTTTTTGCGTTGGAAAGAAGACTCGAAGACCTACAACTTTGCTGGTTTAGCCGAAGCCTGAATCTGTCATCTTCAATGTCAAAATCGCATCGGAAGTCAGGGACAGAAAGCTGTCAAAGAAGAACTGTTCACTGTATTTGCAGATGGGCGCCCCACCTAGGCCCATGGGCGCCCCACCACAAGCATGGGCGCCCCACCTACACCCATGGGTGCCCCGAGGACCCTTGGGCGCCCCACTCTTCATCAGATGGGCGCCCACAGAGAGGGAGTTCTGACTGCTGTTTTTTGGCTAACTCTTTGAGGACTTCATCAAACACTTGTACCTTGGGCGCCCATGATGACTTGTCCAGCACACTTTTAAGTTAAATTTTGAATTATGAAATTACACTTTTACCCTTGAGTTATGTAATGATATAAAAGGGCAAATTTCTGATGTACAGGAGGTCGAAAACCCTACGCACTTCTTCTTTTCTCTTAGTTTAGTTTAGATTAGGGTTAGATGTTTTCATCTCGTGTTGGATTGACGGAAGCTTTATTTTTCATCTTCGCATTAAGATTAATTGGTAAGTTTCATTCGTTACTTCGTTTTAATTAAAAGGTTATTATTTTCTTTATCTTTGTTCTTTATTTTCACTTCGTAGTACTTCGTAGTCATTGTTAGTGTTTGATTTGCTTTCGAAATTGCTTTAGCTTATTTCTATATCCTTCGTTTTCGTGTTTGAGTGCTTGATGAAGGTTATTTTCTTTTCGAAAGGCTTTGTTAATGCTTTCGCAATGTTAGGCTAGGGTTTGTTCTTGGCTTCAAGCCATTGAAAGTGGTGAAGTAGTTGGTGAACTCAAATGTAAACGAGTTTTATTTAACAAAATATATTTTGGACTTTTAATTGGAATTTCGTAGTAAGCTAGGGTTCTCTTGAAACCTACTCACCCGTGTCACAACCGTAGCTTGGTTACAAGTTTTCACTTGTGCACACCGAGTGTTCGGTTTAATGTCCCGGTGAGTTAGAATCTGATTTTCCAAGACCCAAATTAGGTTTTCTTACAAAATCAGTCACCCGTGTTAAAACCAAAGCTTGGTTACGATTGGCCACTCGTGCAAACCAAGTGGTTGGTTCAATGGCCCGGTGATTCGAACCTTATTTTCATAAAACCAAAACATGAGGTTTTCTTAAGAAACCGATTCACCTGTGTTATAATTGAAGTCTAGTTATGAGTTGATGCTCATGCACACTAGGTGTTCGATTCAATGTCCCGGTGAGTCTGAAACCAATTTCAAAAGCCTCCGCTTACTCTGAATTCCATAAATTAGTTTTTAATGAAATATCTTCCGACCTAGCAATGCATGTGCGTTTGTTAGGTTGAGTTATAAATGCGTTTGCGTAAACCACTACCCACTACTGGATTTGGTTCGAAGCCAAGATCATTTTAGTTAGTTTATTTTCAATATTTGCATTCTAGTTTAATATCACAATTTGCTTCGCTCCACCATTCTCAACCCAGCCATATTCAAATCACTTTGTAATTCAAAAATTAGTTTAGATTAGCTTAGGCTCACCTACTAATTAAGAGAACAAGTCTAGTGTCTTTTAACACAGCCCTCCCTGTGGAGATGACCTCGGTTCTCACCGAGTAAGACTACGACCACCCTCTTGCACTTGAGAGGTAGAACCCGAACACATTTCAGGGTCGGTCAAGTTTTTGGCGCCGTTGCCGGGGAGGGCAACTAAGTGCTAGACTTGGGAGTTAAAGGTGAGTTCATTTGAGAAATTGGGTGAATTTTTCTTTTCTCCACCTCTTTATTAGTAGTTTTTTTTTTTTCTTTTGCATTGTAACATATTCATTTGCATATCATATAACTTAGCTTGCATGTTAGTTAACTTAGGTTTTATTTAAGTGTAGTTTTTGTTTTCTCTCATTTTGTTTTCATTTTTGTGTTCTTATCATAGACATGGATTTTAGTGAATTCAATCATGGTCCCTTTGATGCCCAAGCCTACATTGAGTCTCTAAGTAACCAATTTGGATATGACTATACATTAGAGACCTATCACCAATTACCCCAATTTTTCGGGCATGAGGAGGAAGACCCATGTCTTCATCTTGATAGGTTTGAGGCAGTGTGTGGCTTATGTGATGATGTTCGAATGAGTAAGAGACTTAGGTTCTTATTTTTCCCTTTGTCTTTACAAAGTGTGGCTGGTGACTGGTGCTATGATTTTGGTGAATGGACCACTTGGGATCAATGTGTTCAAGCTTTTATTGAGCATTTCCTCCCTATTCATCAAGCCTTCATCCATGGCTTTCAAATTAGAAATTTTTATCAACAAAAGGGTGAAGTATTTTATAAATGCTGGGAGAGATTTAATATACTTTTGGACACTTTCCCAAGTCATGGATTAGAGTTAGGGGACCTCATATCCATATTATATAATGCTCTATCTCATGAGTTGCACCAGGCGTTCGATATAGTCTTGGGGAAGGAATTTCTTGACCTCACACCAGGTGAGGCATGGTCATTCCTTGAATTTTTCTCTGAACACACCAGGCCACTGGAAAGACTTGAACCTAGTTTTGAACCTTACACACTTGCTAGCCATACCGACCTTTTCCCGTATGCTCCTACTTCACTTGATTCTCATGATCCACCCTGTGGAAGTAGTGTATGCGTGGAGCCTGACTACTTAGATTTTGCATGTCCCAACCTTGTTCCACTCACTGAGGGCCAGTCTGAGGAGCCCCAAGATTATTGGCCTAGTAAACCTTATGATGCACAATTTGAGACCATAGGCACTAAGTGGGACAATTGCCCTAACCACACTAGGGATGATGTTGGGGATGAGTGTCTTTCTCATTTCCCTGTGGATTCTCCTATCCTGGAGACTTCTTTACCACCTTTTGAGAGTCAGGGAGACATGCAATCCTTTCCTACTACTGAGTTTGATGCTCAGCCCACCCAAACCACCCCGGGCCCTATTGAGAGTCTTTTGATTCCCTTTGAGCAATTGCAAGTTACAATGCCCGAGGAGCATATCATTGAGTCAGTCAATCCTTGCTCACTCACTTATTCACCTGAGGTTGAGAGTAGTGCGCACCTCTTACCTCTTGACTCAGCCCCACCTGAGAAGTTCACTTCGGGGATGATGAGTGATCATGTGACCGATCATCACTGGGGGGCGATAGTGGAGATTGGGGGAGAGTACATTGATTTTCTGGGCACCGAGAGACTGATAGAACCCACCATATCTATGTCCTTATATGCAGTATGGCCATATCTGAGGTTTCATGAACCTCACTTGGCCTTTCATCCTTTGGTGTATTTTACAGCTGAAAAGCATCCATATTCAGTGTTTCATGAGCCTAAAGAAAATATTTTATTTCTTAAACCATTTGTGGATGCATGGGATAGAGAGGGTGTTGGATAACCCTTCTTCTTTGTTTCTTTTGTACATAGTAGATTAGAGTTTTATTTTTCTTATTTTCTTATTTTTTTTGGTTTGATTTTCTTCTCTTATTTTCTTTTCTCTTATTTTTTTTCCTGTGTACTAACTCTTTCTCTTGTCTTATTCTCCTTTTATTTTCTTTTATTTTCTTTCTAACCATTTCTCTTGTATAGTTTTTTTCTTTTCTACAAATAAGGAAGCTCTTGAGGTAATATCCACCCTTTTTACCTTCTGTTTCTACATTTTGAGCATAACACTTGGCTATATGTTGTTGGTTGTTGTTGGAAGTGCTGTAGAAACTAGGTTGGGGGGTGTTCTTTATTGCTTATGGGGATTCTTGTTTTGGGTGCATGCTTGGCTTATGTGTTACATATTGATTGCTCTTTATGGTCATCATCATCATGCTCACTTTGCACACTACAGACCCACATATGCATCATAGTTCTCACATTGAGGACAATGTTTAGTTTAGGTTGGGGGGTAGAGTTCGCATGATGACCATTTGCGCTAAAATTGTCAAATTTTTCGCATGATGACCATTTGTGCTAAAATTGTCAAATTTTTCAAAATTTGAGCATCTTTGAGCTTACATACATGCCTTAGCACATTTGTACCTGTATGTTGGCCCTTTTTGGTTTGGTTGATTGTGAATTTGAGTGAGAGAGTGATAAGTGAGTCTTATTCAAGCTTTGATAGGAAACTTAATTTAAGTTGAGTGTGTCATGACCTTGTGGATTTTTGGCTATTATGGAAGAATTTATGTGCTTAAGAGTGAATTTTGTGTAACATTGGTCAATTGAGCATCTTTGGACTAAGTAGAGACTTATACCCCTATGGTGAGCTTTTGAGCCTATTATTATTTTCTTGAGGGGTTGCACATAATCACAGCTCTTTCATGCTTCACTTTGGTTTTCAACGCACTAATTGCATCTCACACAATTGCATGAGTTTCACTTGGCACATATGAGTTGTTGTAATCTTTGAAAATGATGCTAGGCCCTTTTTGTTAATTTGAGCCTTCTTGTCATTTCTTGATATAAAATTGTCTTAAGAACCAACTTGAAGCCTCAAAATAAAGTGTGTGATATAAAGTTTTCTCTTTTTGATTCTCCTCACACATGATATCCCCTACACCCCATTCACACACTTTAAGCCTCACCCTCACATGTCTTGGGTTGTGAAAGTGTCTCAAAGTTTAAGTTGTGAACTCGGGTTAGGAATGTAAGCTTTTGAGAGTCAAATGAGGGTGAATGTTGGGATGAGAATTCAAGCGTTGTATAGTTCATTGTTCATTTTCAAAAAAAAAAAAAAAGAAAAAAAAAGAAAAGAAAAGAGAAAAAAAAAAGAAAAAAATATTTTCTTATTCCTTTTTTTTATTCAATTGTGGGATTTATGTTTTGTAATGCAGTTGCTAAGAGTGTCCCAAAAGTAGTTTGTAAGTTTGTGAATAAGCTTCATGTTGTTGGTTAGGGTATAGAAAGGAAATGGGTAGTTTGGGACTTGTACGTACTTGAACATCTTTATCCCAAGACATGTGTTTTGATTTCTATATCTTCCATTGTTAACCAATACCCCTAGCTAAGTTACAACCGGATCAAAGACCTAGTGGATTCTAAGCGAGCAACTCTTGTGTGTGCATGTAGTGGTCTTGTGTAGGTTGTGTGGTGTAATCTATTGCATGGCATTGGAACTTATTTTTGGTATGAGCTATCCATGCGGAACTTCAATTCAATTCACTTACTTATTCGTGTGGTTGCATGCAACTAGGAGAGCATTTTATGCTCATAGGTATGAGTGAACCCTTGATGAGTGAGTTTCTTTTTATGAGTGATCAACCTTGTGAGTTTTTGAAGTCAAAGCCTAGTTCTGATTATGCTCTCGAGACCTTGTTGAATAAATGACACTGTTTTGCACACATGCTTTTCCAACTTTGATAGTGCATGTATTCATGCTTAGCACTTGGGAATTACACATGATATTTAAGTTTTGTGACTTGTTGAGCTTGAACTTGATTCGTTACTGACCTTAATCACTCTTTGACACCTTGAGACCATACCATAGATGTTTGTGGGTAGCATCACTGCAAACCCTCACGAGACCTTACTCGTCCACTAGGGGGAACCTAGGGGTTTAAAGGGCTTGCCTCACGCGCTAAGTGTGGTCGTGTGTCTCCCACGAAAACGGACATCACCTTAGTTAGTTTTTATTTTGTCTTATTTTGATTTGAATAAGAGCTTACATGTTGTGGGTGCCCTTGCATTTGTTCTTATACTTCATAATTTGATTGCACTCATTGCTAGGGACTAGCAATGTCTAGGTTGGGGGGTGTGATTAGCATGCATTATTGTACAATTATATATATATTGAGCATGCTAATTATGAATTTACAGTTATTATTGGCGATGTGTTAGTGTGATTATCTCATTTCCATGCATTCTTGGTGTGTGTATATTTCAGGTGATATAATATGGTGTTTTTGGCCCAAACAACACCAAGGTTGCATGTGAGGAGGAGCCATCCCAAGGCATAAGATCGACTACCATGGGTGCCAAGGAGAAGGAAGTGGTTTGAAGTTCAAAATAGTTGAAGTGGTGTGCGGTTGAAGTTCCAGCTCAACACCCTCTCAGTTTTCCAGCCATAACTTTTTCGTCACAACTCGAAATGGTTCCATTCTTTTTGCGTTGGAAAGAAGACTCGAAGACCTACAACTTTGCTGGTTTAGCCGAAGCCTGAATCTGTCATCTTCAATGTCAAAATCGCATCGGAAGTCAGGGACAGAAAGCTGTCAAAGAAGAACTGTTCACTGTATTTGCAGATGGGCGCCCCACCTAGGCCCATGGGCGCCCCACCACAAGCATGGGCGCCCCACCTACACCCATGGGCGCCCCGAGGACCCTTGGGCGCCCCACTCTTCATCAGATGGGCGCCCACAGAGAGGGAGTTCTGACTGCTGTTTTTTGGCTAACTCTTTGAGGGCTTCATCAAACACTTGTACCTTGGGCGCCCATGATGACTTGTCCAGCACACTTTTAAGTTAAATTTTAAATTATGAAATTACACTTTTACCCTTGAGTTATGTAATGATATAAAAGGGCAAATTTCTGATGTACAGGAGGTCGAAACCCTACGCACTTCTTCTTTTTCCCTTAGTTTAGTTTAGATTAGGGTTAGATGTTTTCATCTCGTGTTGGATTGACGGAAGCTTTATTTTTCATCTTCGCATTAAGATTAATTGGTAAGTTTCATTCGTTACTTCGTTTTAATTAAAAGGTTATTATTTTCTTTATCTTTGTTCTTTATTTTCACTTCGTAGTACTTCGTAGTCATTGTTAGTGTTTGATTTGCTTTCGAAATTGCTTTAGCTTATTTCTATATCCTTCGTTTTCGTGTTTGAGTGCTTGATGAAGGTTATTTTCTTTTCGAAAGGCTTTGTTAATGCTTTCGCAATGTTAGGCTAGGGTTTGTTCTTGGCTTCAAGCCATTGAAAGTGGTGAAGTAGTTGGTGAACTCAAATGTAAACGAGTTTTATTTAACAAAATATATTTTGGACTTTTAATTGGAATTTCGTAGTAAGCTAGGGTTCTCTTGAAACCTACTCACCCGTGTCACAACCGTAGCTTGGTTACAAGTTTTCACTTGTGCACACCGAGTGTTCGGTTTAATGTCCCGGTGAGTTAGAATCTGATTTTCCAAGACCCAAATTAGGTTTTCTTACAAAATCAGTCACCCGTGTTAAAACCAAAGCTTGGTTACGATTGGCCACTCGTGCAAACCAAGTGGTTGGTTCAATGGCCCGGTGATTCGAACCTTATTTTCATAAAACCAAAACATGAGGTTTTCTTAAGAAACCGATTCACCTGTGTTATAATTGAAGTCTAGTTATGAGTTGATGCTCATGCACACTAGGTGTTCGATTCAATGTCCCGGTGAGTCTGAAACCAATTTCAAAAGCCTCCGCTTACTCTGAATTCCATAAATTAGTTTTTAATGAAATATCTTCCGACCTAGCAATGCATGTGCGTTTGTTAGGTTGAGTTATAAATGCGTTTGCGTAAACCACTACCCACTACTGGATTTGGTTCGAAGCCAAGATCATTTTAGTTAGTTTATTTTCAATATTTGCATTCTAGTTTAATATCACAATTTGCTTCGCTCCACCATTCTCAACCCAGCCATATTCAAATCACTTTGTAATTCAAAAATTAGTTTAGATTAGCTTAGGCTCACCTACTAATTAAGAGAACAAGTCTAGTGTCTTTTAACACAGCCCTCCCTGTGGAGATGACCTCGGTTCTCACCGAGTAAGACTACGACCACCCTCTTGCACTTGAGAGGTAGAACCCGAACACATTTCAGGGTCGGTCACTAGGTAAAAGCTTTCTCTCGGGTATGGGTGGCTTCTCAAAAGATGGCTGAGATTTGACTGTTGGCAGCTCTAAAGACTCAAAAGTGGGCCTCCACTGATTCACTAACATCATTGATTCTTTCATTTCCTCACATTCTCCTCCACCAACATTTTCCAAGTCACAATCATCTAGGAAATCTACTTGGTCACTGTTCACTAAAGCTCTCTCCAGTAGGTCATCTAAGTACTCTCTATCAAAGTGCTCTTGTATGACTATTTGAATCAAATCCACTTCTTCTATCTCCTCATGGTCACTTGGCTGTTTGGTCACATTAAAGATGTTCTTTTCAATTGTCATGTTACCAAAAGACAACTTAATGACTCCAGTCCTACAATTTATCAAAGCATTAGAAGTGGCCAAAAATGGTCGTCCTAGAATGACTGGGACAGCTGGTTGTGGACCTTGAATTGGTTGGGTATCAAGCACTATGAAGTCTACTGGGAAGACAAAATGCTCCACTTGAATTAGGACATCCTCCACAATACCTCTAGGGACTTTGACTGACCTATCTGCTAATTGAAGTGTCACCCTAGTAGGTCTAAGCTCACCTAATCCAAGTTGTTGGTACACAGAAAATGGCAAAAGATTAACACTTGCTCCCAAATCCAATAAAGCTCTATCTACCCTCTTTTCCCCAATGATGCATGCAATTGTAGGACACCCCGGATCTTTATATTTTGGAGGGGTTTTGAATTGCAAAATTGAGCTCACTTGTTCAGTTAAAAATGCCCTCTCTTTGACATTCATTCTCCTTTTGACAGTGCACAAATCTTTCAAAAACTTTCCATAAGATGGATTTTGTTTAATGGCATCAAGCAAAGGAATGTTTATTCTGACTTGCTTGAAAAGTTCATAAATGTCAGAATTCAAATTCTCTTTCTTTCCTCTGTTCAATCTTTGAGGAAAAGGAATTTTTGGAATGAAATCAGGGCTGTCCAGCTGGTTTTCTTTTGAAATCTTCTCTTTTCCAGAAATTTTTTCACTCTTATCCAGCTGGTTTTTATCAAAATCCTTGGTTTTATTTTCAGAAAACTCAATTGCATTCTCAGAATTTACCTGATCTTGCTTCTGAATTTTGCTATTCTGCTCAAAATTGTTCAGCTGCTGTTTCTATGTAGCTTTTCCTATGCTGTCCAAATTTTGTTTCTGTTCATTTTCTGTCCTGTTGTGCAGATTTTGTTCAATTTGTTGCTGTTCCTCAATTTCTTGTCTACTATGCAGCTGCTGTTTTTGCTCTTTTAGCAGCTGCTTTTGCTGCAATTCAGCTTCTGTTTTGGTGAGCAGCTGTTGTTCAATTGCTTTGTTGCTGCTGCTGCTGTTGTGCTGAATTTCTTCCTCATCTTCCAACATATTTTGCTCATTTGCCTCTTCAATTGGAATATAATCTGGTTTCAAGATCTGTTTCCCACTTCTCAATGTTGAAATAGCTTGCACATGTTCCAAATTCTCATTTGCACTTGAAGAAGATGATTCACTGAAGTGCACTTGCCCAGTGGGATTTGGTTTGGGCTGAGATGGAAGCTTTCCTGTTTCTCTCAAAGTTAAGGCTTGAGTGAGTTTTGACAATTGACTCCGAATGTCTTCCATAGCCCTATTAGTTTGATCTTGGAACTTTGAATTTTGGTTGTTGGTTCCAATTTGTCCTTGCATGAATTGTTGCAAGGTGTCTTCCAATGATCTTTTGTGAGGTGGCTGGTAAGAGTTTGTGTTCTGCTGAGGTTGATAAGGCTGGGAATGAAATGGTTGAGGTGGAAAAGGTTGTTGAGGTTGCTGCTGCTGCTGGTGTTGTGCCTCAGCTCTCCAGGATGTATTCGAATGGCCTCTATATCCAGCATTATAAGCATTCGAATATGGCTGATTTCCTGAAGCAAAGTTGTTCACCCCCTGGTTTGAGTTGTAATTTCTTGCAGCTGGTGGGGGATTTACTTGACCATAAAGAACTTCTTTAAAAGCTGGGAGTGTAGGACAATCATCTGTCTTGTGATCCGAGGTTTCACACAACACACAGTTAACTTCCTTTTTCTTCAATCCTTGCTTCTCTTGCTCCATCAACTCCACTTTCCTTGACAATGCAGCCAATCGAGCACCAAGATCATCAGTGTCACTGAGATGAAACTTTCCTCTTGCACCTATGCTGTCAGAAAACTCAGAAAATGGAGAAACTACCTCCCATTGTTTAGTATTTTCAGCCAATGAATCAAAGAAATGCAAGGCTTCTTCAGCTGTCTTATCATAGAACTCACCATTGCACATTGTTGCAACCAGCATTTTCAAGTTTGGAGTTAATGCATTATGAAAGAAGTTAACAATTCTCCAAGACTCAAACCCATGATGTGGACATGCTTGCAACAATTCTCTAAACCTATCCCATGCATGTGCAAATGTTTCATTAGGCTTGCATATAAAATTCATGATTTGTTGTTGAAGTATTACTGTCCTATTGGCTGGAAAATACTTCTTCAAAAACTTTGTTTGCATGTCCCTCCAAGTTCCAATTGATCTAGGCTCCAATGAGTTCAACCACATCTTTGCTTTATCTTTCAATGAAAATGGAAACAACTTAAGCCTAACCATATCCTCATTTGTATTCCTATCCATGCAAGTCCCACAAACATCCTCAAATTCTTTCATATGCATGTAAGGATTTTCAGAATCCATTCCATGAAAGGTTGGCAAAAGCTGAATTGTTCCCGGTTTAAAATTGAAATTATGATGGCCAATGGGAAGAACAATGCATGAGGGAGTTGTTTGCCTAGCTGGATAAAGATATTCCCTAAGAGGTCTAAGAAGATTTTGATTGATTCCATCATTCTCTCCAAGTTCACTTCCTTTCGGTAAAACAGGTGGTGGTGGATCCATGTGCACAGATGATTCAGATGATGTGTAAGATGTAGCAAGTTCAATTAATTCAGCTAGAGATGATGGTGAATGCAAATCAGAATTTTTTCCAATAATTCGACCAGACCTTAACAACATGCACAAAAATTCAGCTTCAAAATGACACCCACAAAACCTTAAAACTTCACAACTGAATCACCAATTCACAAAGAAAAATCAGAGCTCTTCCTCTAACAACTTGCAGCAGAATGTACAGCAACTCCATGCAAATTTTCAGCAAGTCAAACAATAATTCAAAGGTGAATTTCAGCCAATGAAATCAGATTTTTCAGAGACAAGATGCAGCAATTTGAATATTAGTTGCAACAGCTTCGAATCAGAAATTCAAAAAACAGATTGCAGACATCTGATTCAACAACTTGGTTCAAAACTTAGCAGCAAAACAGATCAGAATTTCAGAGACAAACTCAGGCATTCAAATATCTCATGCAGCAGATTTGAATATCAAACTTCCAGCAATCAAATTTCAGCAAAGAAAACCAATAACTCAGAAATTTAGATATTCAAAACAAAATAAAACAGTAACTCAGATTTTTTTCCTTTTTTTTTTTCAAAATCAGAAACTACAATTTAAACACTAAAAATTAAAAACTAAAGCCTATAAAAATGAAACTAGAGGTGGAAATAAAAATGGAACAAAATTACCCAATGCTTTGAATAGCTTTGTTGTTGAAGATGGTGGTGAGTAATGCTGCCAATCCTTGCTCCAAGAGTTCAAAACACCATTACTTGTCAAAGATCCCCGGCAACGGCGCCAAAATTGTGCTTGTTTTTGCTTAATTACCTTACTCTCAAATGTAAATAAAGATGCAAATTCAGCTTTCAAAGGTGTTGAGTAAGGAAAATCAAGACAAACTCCCCCAAGTGCAAGGTTTCATTGTAGCATAATTAACTGGTGAGAACCAGGTCATATCCACAGGGATCTAGGGAGCAAAATCATGTTTGAATCAAATGGATTAAAGAGGCAAAACATGGCTCACATGAATGGTAAACATAATTGAAAATCTGGTTTGGAATTTTTGATGATTTGGAAATGGATTTTGAAATGAAAACTAAACTTAACTAAAACTTGATATTAAAAAGATGGGCAAGGCAATTCCAATGCCTATCCAAATCAATCTCAAAATACCAAGAGTGAATAGATCATCAATTTTAGTTGCTCTAATGTTTGGAGAAAACTAATTTCAAATGATACAAGCCATGGATCAAACAAGTGATGTGCATAAGCTATCATGAAGACTATAGAAGATCTAACTCTAGCAACTCCCATACATATTTGCAATAAGAGTTCTGAATTAAGCAACTTCTATGAACTCATTGATAGAATATGTAAACAAGTGTTAATCGGACATTGAACCATTGATTTCGAAAGTAACGAGATACAACTAAAATTGATAACCAAAGAACTCAAAATTAATCCATTAAGAACGGCATCTTGGAAATCATTGGATAGGTCATTATCCTTGCCTTAGCCCAAGAAGAACTAGCCGATCATCTTAAGAAAATGAAGAACAAAAATGAAGAACAGAGACATGACTTTCAAAGCTGAAAAATGTAATTCTCACTTTAACTCCAATTGAAATCTAATTACAAGAATGAAATTATAATGTGCTGTAGAATTCAAATCTAATTACAATAATCTGAAAATGAAAATCAAATTTGAAAACAAAAATTGCAGAATCCCCAAAAACCAGAGAATGAAGAAGGAAGAAGATGAAGTTCCTCTTTCGCTACCCTCGCTGCTCTCCTTCTCTTTCCTCTCGCTTCTCTCTCCTCTAACCGAATGTTCTGTCCTCTCGTGGGTGTGGGTCGTGTGATGCCATCATTCCCCAGTCTTTCTCTCTCCTCCAGATTGCATCCCCCCCCGAATCTGTAAAATCACGTGGAGTCTGTTTTCTGCCAACGGTCCTAGTATTCGAATACTGCTTGGCTGTATTCGAATATGCATTTCCTCCAGAAATTCTCTGAACTCTTTTTGACAGCATTCAAATGCTTTGGCACTATATTCGAATGTTCTCCTCCTTCCAGAATTCAACTTGTTCAGCAACTGGAAATTATTTTTCTGCTCCCATGACTTTACTCAACAAATCCATTTCAACAGATGTGCTTCAGCATCTCCTTCTTTGCATTCTTAATTTAGCTCAAATTGCTTCTCTTTATGGCACAATTCAACACATGTTCCATATTCTAAAGATGTGGATAAATTCTGCACAAAACACCTGTCTTATATCAATTATGTCATGTATAAAAGTGTATTTAAGTGAACAAATGTGTAACAACTCAAGCCCAATCAATAGGCTCAAAAGCTCACCATTGGGGGTATAAGTCTCCACCTAGTCCAAGAATGCTCAATTAACCAATGTTAAACAAAATCTACTCTTAAGCACATAAGCTTTTTTCCATGATAGTCACGAAAATGCACAAGGCCATAACACACTCAACTTGAATTAAGTTTCCTATTAATGCTTGAACAAAATTCACTTATCACTATCTCACTCAATTCCACAATCAACCAAACCAAAAAAAAGGGATGGCATGTAGGTACAAATGTGCTAAATTCATGTATTTAAGGTTAAAGATGCTCAAAAATTTTAAAATTTTCAATTTTTGCATAAAGTTCATCATGCGAACCCTACCCCCCAACTTAAAATTCACATTGTCCTCAATGTGAGAACCATGATGCAAATGTGGGTCTGTAGTGTGCAATAGTGAGCATGATGATGAGCATGAAACAATAACCACAAAGAACATAAATAAGAACAAAGCACACAGTAAACCAAGTATGTACCCATCATTCAAGTCACTGAAAGTGGCAACTAATACGCCCCCCCAACTTAAGTACAAGTGACTCATAATATAAATGCAATAGAGGAAAAACTAATATTAATATAAGCAGAATAAAAAGTAACTGAATAACATACAATAAATAGTAGGGTTGAGAATTACCTTAAGTTGGCCTCAAATGTAGCTAAAGCATGACGAAAATCAAAAAGGGATTGCAAAGAAATGCCAAAATCATCCTGGTCTGATTCATTAGCAGTGTCAGCACTCTTAGTTCTAATCTCACTGTTAACACTCGAACCCTCAAGGATTTCCAATGGAGGTATATCCTGATATCCCATATTAGATCCAAAGTCAATATCTGTGTCTGTATCGTAAGTGGGTGCATCAGGCCAATCAATGGAGATTGTGATTTCGGTCCACTCCATGTCTAAAAGAAGGTGAAGGTCGACCTCATCCCACCATTGTCCCTCAAGAAGTTGGTCAGGGTTTATATGAACAAAGGGGGGAAATATAAGTGGCAATGGCAATGAGTTATTCTCAACAAAACACTCGTTTGGCCATGAGTCCAAGTCACTCTCCGAATGGTCAGAATCACTCTCCTCGCGGTATATATAAGGTAAACTCTCCCACTTACGTTTCCTTCCAATTAATATGTTAACGTTTAACACTGGATTATTAACATCAGAAGTAGGACCAGTCATGACGGACCTGTGCTTTCAGAAAAGATAAGACAAGATATTTAAGAACAGAAATGATAATGCCAACAACCAGAAGGTAATAATCATAAGCAAGGAAGATCAAAAGAAATAACTAAACAAAAGTAAACAGTGCAAATAACAAGTCATAAATAGTCCGAATCCCAAAAAATAAAAAGTACAACTTTTAAAATTTTAGGAATAATAAATCACACAGAGAATACCGAATCCTAAACTTCTAAAAAGAAAAATAAAACAAAAAGAAAGAAAAACAAATCATCCCATCACTGAGGAGCCGGAGGTGGAAAAGAGTCCCTAATATGATCTAAGATACTCTAGAGAAGGTGTCCTTGAGTCTGTTGGGACTGAGTGATATGCAACAGAAACTGATGATCCTCTTCTTGGTTCTGCTCTATAAGGCTGATGCGCTTAGCCAGTGCACCAATTTGCTCTGCCAATTCTGCATTAGTAACGTCCTGATCATCATCTGAATCCTCCAAAACTTATGATGGTCCACCCTCCACTGGGTCTTTAGTTTTCCTTTTCTTGTTTAGTATACCTCGGGATTTAGCGTAGGATGTAATGTTGAAGGGTTGCAATCCCAAGGCAATGGGCAAGTCGTCTGCAATTTGAGCTCCCTTTCTCCTGAAAATATCAGTTAGAGCACCTCCAAATGGTAGAGTAGTTAAAGATCTCGAATGCTCACAAGCATAAGCCAATTGGTGCCATAAGTAAGAAGGCAAATCCAATGTTATTCCTGTCCCAATGGCATATATCAGGCGAGCTCGAAGGGCAGTGCAATCGAAATTCCTATTCTGAGGCATCAGGTTGGTACAAGAGAACATATGTAGGGCTAGTATTTATCTTTTAGTACCGAAGCTGGTTTCCTATACTCCCCTACCCAGTCCTGTCCTTCTGATAATATTTCTGAAATTACGATAGGGAAAGGTGGGGTACCCTTAGCTAGATATGTGAACTCAAGATTTTGCACGCGAGGAAATTGAAACACTTGAGCGAAATCATCTGGTGTTACTATAACTTCAACCCCTCGGACCCAGCTTATAAGGCGCTCTCTACCTCGTCTCCGGATAATGGAACCTTCTTTGAAGTTGGCAAATAATTCTCTAACTAAATCTGTCACACAGTAAGCATTGAATTTGGCGATGCGGAGCCATTGTCGCCCTTCGAAATTCTATTCCAACAAGAATTCCTTCCTTCTAAATTGGTCAATTTCCCAGTATCGCTCAATGACAACAGGTTTGTGGGCCCAAATATCATCGTAACTACACTCAAATTCAGCCTTCCAGAATCGGGTTCTATCAAAAGAAGGAGCTCCAAGTTTCCTGTTAGCACTATGTTTAACCCGTGGAGCCATGAGAGCTACAAACCATCACAAATAAGTATTGAATTAACCAATCAAGCCTATGTCCACACAAATTCAGTGGCCCCAATCTAATTGCAATATGAAAATTCAAATCATGGTGGAAATGCCATTTGATGCAAAGATACACGATTGTGCACATCTACCATGAGTGGGTTCACTTAATCATTTAGGTGGCCATACAATATCCACCTAAAATGGGGTCCCTTGATCAACATAAAAATTTGAACACAAAATGAACAAATAAGATTTCTATACCAAGATTAAGCAAAATTCAATATCCAAAGCAAACTATTTGGACCCATAGTGCAACCCACGGCAAAGGGAGTATAAGCATATGAAACACTTCACACCCAAGGCAAAATTTTGATTTCCCCATGGTTTTGAACTCCATAAAGGAAGAAAACACAACCCTTGAAGCTTGTTAGCCTCGGGTTGAAGAAGTATGAAGGAATCGTGATCTAGGGCTTGAAAGGGAGTAAAGAACTTACCTTAAATTGAGTAAATCGGAGGATGGAGATGAATTCCCCACCAAATGGGACTCGGATACATTAAAGCTTGCAGAAACCTGTGACAATGGAGAAGGGATTTGAGAGGAGAAGAACTTGTGAGAGATGAATAAAAGAAGTGAGCTATCAAAATGGGAAATAAGAACCCGCAGGGTCTGGACCATTTGCGGCCGATCCGAACCACAGAATGGTCTCGGTTCAGTGTGAATTCCAGCAACTGACTGTGGTCCCGACCGTGGATAGGGGGTCCAGACCACAGAAAGGTCATTACCCCTCTGTTTGCTCTGCTCTTCTAAAAATGAAAACGGGTCTAACCTAACAATTAATATTCTAAACTAATGAAAAGTTAAATCTATCCTAAGCCTAAGTATGGTACAACAAACTACTCATTCCAGATTACTCATAAGATGGGGGATCCAAAAGATCCCGTGTCTCAACCAAACTAGTAAAATTCTCCAAATAGAGCTTTAGCCTATGGCCATTGACTTTAAAATGACTCCCATTGCTCGGGTTTTCTATCTCAATAGCTCCATGGGCTGTTACATGAGTGACAATGAAAGGTCCCAACCATTTAGATTGCAATTTGCCCGGAAATAGGTGAAGTCGTGAGCGATAAAGTAATACCTTTTGACCCTTATGAAATGAACGTTGTGCAATATGCCGATCATATATTTTCTTTATCTTTTCCTTGGAGATTAATGCATTCTCATATGTATCGTTCCGTAGCTCCTCTATTTCTACAATCTACAGTTACAGTGTAGCCCAGCCTCATCAAGATCAAGGTTAAATTTCTTAATTGCCCAATAAGCTTTGTGTTCCAATTCCACGGGCAAATGGCAAGGCTTACCATAAACTAATCTACACGGTGACATCCACAGGGTAGTTTTATATGCAGTGCGATATGCCCAGAGAGAATCAATTAACCTCAGTGACCAATCCTTACGATTTGGATTAACAGTCTTTTCTAAAATTTGCATGATTTCCCTATTTGCAGGCTCTACTTGGCCACTTGTTTGGGGATGATATGCAGTACTTACTTTATGTACTACCCCATATCTATGTAGTAAATTTCCTACTGGCTGGTTGCAGAAATGTTTACCTCCATCGCTAATAACTGCTCGTGGTACCCCGAAACGTGAGAATATGTTTTCATGAAGGAATTTGAGCACAACTTTATGATCATTTGTTCTTGTGGCAATTGTTTCCACCCATTTGGAGACATAATTAACCCCAACTAATATAAATTCATACCCAAATGAAATTGGGAAGGGGCCCATGGAATCTATTCCCCAACAATCAAAGATTTCTAAAACAATAATGGGGGATAGAGGCATCATGTTCCTACGTGTTAAACTGCCCAAGTGCTGGCATCTATCACATGTAGTGCAAAAATGATGCACATCTTTAAAAGCGTGGGCCAATAGAATCCACATTGAAGAATTTTAGCGGCCGTTTTGTTAGTGAAAAAATGGCCTCCACACGCTTGAGAGTGACAGAAATCGATTATGCTTGAAACTTCCCACTCCGGGATACAACGGCGTATCACTTGATCAGGGCAATATTTAAATAAATATGGATTATCCCAAAAGAAAACACATACTTTTCTAAGGAATTTCTTCCTATCCTTATAGTTCCATTCTTCCGGGAGTTGCCCTATCACTAGATAGTTAGCAATATCAGCATACCAAGGAGGATTGGATGCTGTTATCGCTTCTACGTTAAACAATTGTTCATCGGAAAAGCTGTCGTTTATTTGAGTTTCATCCTGTGAATAAACTTTCACTGGCAAACATGACAGATGATCTCCTACAACATTTTCAACACCTTTCTTATCTCTAATTTCAAGGTCAAACTCTTGCAACAGCAATATCCATCGAATTAATCGTGGTTTAGACTCTTGCTTGGTCAACGAGTATTTAAGCACTGAATGATCAGTGAAGACGATCACTGATGAACAAATGAGATAAGGTCAAAATTTCTCAAGGGTGAAAACAACTGCTAGCAATTCCTTTTCAGTTGTTGTATAATTTCTCTGTGCATCGTTTAAGGTTTTACTAGCATAATAAATAACATGCACCTTTTTGTCCCTCATCTGCCCTAAAACGGCTCCTATAGCATGATCACTTCCATCACACATCAGTTCAAAGGGAAGTGACCAGTCAAGAGGTTGAAGGATAGGTGCTGAGGTTAAACAACCCTTGAGTTTGTTGAAGGACTTTTGACACTAGGGAGTCCATTCAAATGGAGTATCTTGCATCAATAATTGACACAAGGGTTTAGAAATTTCATTAAAAGATTGAATGAACCTTCTGTAGAACCTAGCGTGCCCTAAGAATGACCTAATATCCCTTACAGATTGAGAAGTGGGTAGTTTTTGAATCAACTTGACTTTGGCTTGATCTACTCGCATGCCTTCTTGAGATACAATGTGTCCTAATACGATTCCTTGGGTGACCATAAAATGGCACTTCTCCCAATTTAACACTAGGTTCTTTTCCTCACATCGTGCCAAAACTAACTCAAGATTCTTTAGACACTGCTCAAACGAGTCTCCATACACAGAGAAATCATCCATGAATACCTCGACTATTTCTTCTACCATTTCACTAAAGATAGTCATCATGCAGCGCTGAAAAGTAGTTGGAGCATTGCATAAGCCAAAAGAAATTCTTTTATATGCGAAGGTACCAAAAGGACAAGTAAAAGTGGTTTTAGCTTGGTCCTCTAAGGCTACCTCTGTTTGATTATATCCGGAATAGCCATCTAAAAAGCAATAGTAAGCATGGCCAGCTACTCTTTCTAGAACTTGGTCTAAAAAAGGAAGACGAAAGTGATCCTTTCGTGTAATTGCATTAAGTTTCCTATGGTTGATACACACTCGCCAACCGGTTTGTATTTGAGTTGGAACCAACTCATTTTTCTCATTCCGAATCACTGTAACACCTGATTTCTTAGGAACTACCTGCGTAGGGCTTACCCATTTAGAATCGGCGATAGGATAAATTATCCCTACATCAAGTAGCTTCAACACTTTAGCTCTTACCACTTCTTTCATGTTTGGATTGAGTCGTCGTTGCATCTGACGTACTGGTTTGGCTTCCTCTTCTAGATAAATACGATGTGTGCAAAGGAGAGGACTTATACCTGTCAGATCAGCTACTGACCATCCTAGAGCTTTCTTATAATTTTTTAGAAGTTGAACTAACATTTGCTCTTGATGAATAGTCAATTTTGAAGAAATGACTACAGGATATGTCTCTTCCTCACCTAGAAAAAACATATTTCAAATTGTGAGGTAACGGTTTTCTGTTAGGGCTAGGAGCTTTCACTTCTGAGGACTCTACTTTATTTAAAAGAGGTCCCAAACTCTCAAAAGTCGGATTCCACTTACTTATAGACATGATTAGGCACATTTCCAACCAATCAACTATAGTACCTAGCTCTTGGTTTGATATCATTGGGTATGAATTCTCCTCGCTAAGGCGAATAGTTTTCTTTAAAGGATCCTCAATAAATTCACGATCTACATAATCCTGAACTATGGATTCTACTAAATCCACTTCTTGTATATCAAGCACCTCTTTTGGTCATTTGGTAACATGAAAGATATTCGTTTCAAACTCAATGTTACCAAAAGGTATTTTCATGGATCCATTCCTACAATTAATCAAAGCATTCGAAGTTGCTAAGAATGGTCATCCTAGAATTACTGGTGTCTGATCAGGTGCAGATAAACTGGTAAGTGGTTGAGTATCTAGGATTATGAAATCCACTGGAAAGTAAAAATTTTCCACTTGTACCAGTACATCTTCAATTATACCTCGTGGGACTTTAATTGATCTATCTGCAAGTTGCAAAGTCACACGGGTAGACTTCAACTCACCTAAGCCTAATTGCTTGTACACTGAGTAAGGGAGCAAATTCACACTCGCTCCTAAGTCAAGCAGTGCTCTACTAATATAATACTTCCCTATATAACAAGATATCGTAGAACATCCAGGGTCTTTATATTTGGGGGGAGTACGACATTATACTATAGCACTTGCTTGCTCAGTGAGGAATGCTTTTTTCTTTGACATTTAAGCCCTTTTTTACAGTGCATAATTCTTTGAGGAATTTGGCATAAGAAGAGAATTGCTTAATTGCATCAAGGAGAGGTATATTAATTTTCACTTATTTGAACATCTTTAGCAATTCAGCTGCTTAGGCTTCCTTCCTAACTTTCAAAAATCTCTAAGGAAAGGGTGCTTTGGGAACATATTCCCTAGGTATTATCATGGGTTCTTCTTCCTTGTCCTCCTCCTTTTTCGTTTTCTCTTGCTCTTCTGTTGTGGACTCCTCAACTATGATTGGTTCTTTCCCCACCTTCTCACTATCATCCACCACACATTTAGGTTTCAACTCTTCACTCATTTCATCCTTCCTAGGAGGAATAGTTTTGTCTACAATTTTTCCGCTCCTAAGTGTTGTGATGTTTTGGACTTGCTCTACGTTCCCTTGAAAACTAGAAGATCCTTCAACTTGTTTAGCATGGACTACTGGATTTGGACAAGGTTGAGCCAGAAATTGACCCTTTGGTTGTGTGACTAGTGTTTGTGTCAAAAGAGTCAATTGGCTCTTGATTTCATCCATATTTCGCAATTAGATCTTGATTTCATCCATATTTCTATCATTGTGAATCCAAAGTGCATATTGACTATTCATGAATTGTTGAAGTGTCTCTTCTGTGGATCTTTTGTTTGGAGGAATATAGGGAGCATGGGATGGTGGTACAAAAGAAGGTTGGAATGATTGGCTTTGGTTATCATTTTTTCACCCAAAACTAGGAGGATTTTTCCATCCCTGAGGGCAAGCATCAAAATGTTGATTTCCCACTTGATACTTAACATTCCCACCTTGTGGGTAGGAAGTGTTACCCTGACTTTTATTTTAGAATGGTCGGTTCTGTGTTATTAACATACGCATTACCATAAGCGACTTCCTTAAGTAAAGGAAGCTCTGGACATGAATTAGGATCATGTCCTACTTGGTCGCATGCCCAACACACCACTTGTGCGTCCACCAACTTCTCTTTGTTTTTAAGTTCAAGGGAATCTAACTTATGTTGTAATGCAGATATCCTAGCACTTAAATCATCCCTCTCACTTAACATCAACTGACTGCTAGATATAGGATCCTATGCTCTAAAGATGAAGGTGGTCCTATTTCCCAATCATTAGAGTCCTCGACCACCATATCAAAGAATTCCATGGCATCTTCCGCAGTCTTATCAAACAGAGTATCATTGCACATGGTAGAAACTAATTACTTAAGATTGGGAGTTAGGGATTCATGAAAGATGCTCACTAACCTCCATGATTCATAACCATGGTGAGGACAAGCCATCAAGAGGTCCTTAAACCTTTCCCAGGCTTGACAGAAATTCTCATTAGGTTTGCAAGAGAAAGTGGTGATCTGTCGCCTATAATACTGAGTTTTCTGAGTTGGGAAATATTTCTTTAGAAACTCAGTTTGCATTTCACGCCATGTTCCAATAGAATGTGGAGGAAAGGAATTAAGCCAAAACTTGGCCTTGTCTTTGAAGGAAAATGGGAAGAGTTGAAGACGCACTATGTCCTCATTGATATTATGATCTATACATGTGTTGCTTACTTCCTCAAACTCCCTGAGACGGTTGTAGGGATTTTCAGAATCTAAACCATGGAAAGTAGGAAGAAGTTGGATGATTCCTGGCCTAAGGTTGAAGTTTCCCCTATTTAAGAGCAAGACTATGCATGATGGGGTGGTTTGTCTAACAGGATTAAGATGATCTTTCATAGGAACAAAACCTAGAATTTCACATGGATCGTTATCCCCATGCTCACTACCTTCCCCATTACCTCTTAACTTAGCCATTGAGTGAAAGAAAGATGTGGTAAGTGAAACAGTGGAAAATGAGGTTGGTGTAAAAGATTCGAGAAAGTATGAAGGATCTCCTAATTCAGATTCATTTACAACTATTCTACCTGATCTTAATGGCATGCAAATAACAAATCTCTAATAAAAAAAATTAAGTCCAAATTTTAAATTAAATTTTTTTTTTGAATTTTTTTTCCTTTTATAGAAAAAGAAGTTAACTAAAAAAAATTGAAAACAACCTAAAAACTAAAATTTGGCTCCCCGGCAATGGCGCCAAAAGCTTGATCGCTAATGAATAGTGCGTCTAAATTAACCCCCAAGTGCAAGGGTGTGCGGTGTAGTTTTAACTCGGTGAGTCCGAGGTCGAATTCACAGGGAGCCTACGTTATTTAGTTTCTAGGTTATAATGGAAATCCTAAGTTTGAATGTGAACTAAGTTTGAAGATTAATTAAAACTAATTCCTAGGGTTTTGCAAATTTAAAATTAAAATTAAAACAACTTAACAACCTATTAACAAAATTTCAGCAATTTAAACTTTTGATTTTTGATTTCAAGGAATTAAATATTGGCTAAAAAGACTTTTCCTAATTTAAATGCGCTTCAAAATAATCTAATCTAAAAACTACAATGTAAACACTTCAATAAAATCAAACAAAGACAATTCGATTAAGAAGAAATAAATTTAAGAAGTCCTTGATCCAACTATCAATTCCGGGTAGCTTACATCTTCACTATGGGATGTGTTATAATACTTGCATTAAAACCTAAGTTAGGATTTGTTTGAAAATTATTGAGAAAGTTTTAATCAAAAGCTTTTACCAGTGATTATAGAGAATATAGTCAAAAACTTCTGTTTTTGAAGGGTTCTCAAACAATCCTATTCGAATTCAGATTCAAATCCAATTTTCCCAATTTATCTAAAATTATTAAGAAAATTTTAATCGAAAACCTTTACCAGTGATTACAGAGAATATAGTCAAAGATTTTCGTTTTCGAATGTTTCTGAAATAAACTAATTCAAATTAGGATTCAAAATCTGAATTTTCAGTTCTTCAAAATTATTAAGAAAATTTTAATCGAAAACCTTCACCAGTAATTACAGAGAATATAGGCAAAGATTTTCAGTTTTGAAAGTTTTTGAAAGAATTGAATTAGGTTTTAAAAAGTGTAGATCCCTATGCTTGAGCTTTCGCAAACCATGCGAAGGGTCTACACAAACATCTAAAAGTTGTAGACCCCTACGCATGAGTTTTCGCAAACTCTGCGAAGGGTCTACGTACATCTCATAGATCAGAGTAAACTACCCTTCCTTGATTCGTTGAATCAAGAACTAGGGTTTCTACGCTAACATGCTTGTAAACTAAACGAAAACAATCATTGAAGACATATTTAATAGATTTAATAAATCGAACACTGAAACAAAATTATTAAATGGTGAAACCAAAAACAAAATAGACACAATCAATTAATCTTATATATAAAGCATTCAAAAAATATTATTAACCCAAAAACGAAGTGTAACGTACGTTGAAAGAAGCTTCGAAACAAAATTTTGAACAGTAACTGTTGAAATGAATGTGATGAAGGTTCCGAACCAACGTAAGAACATTAACGTAAGCAATTAAAACTCTCAAAAAACTCTCAAAATTTGCTGGAAAAATGAAAAACAAAGAGAGAATCCTCCTAGGGCCGGCCACACTGCCCTTCTGTATAAAACATATGTATAAACCCTAAAACCCGGAGTTGAACACGCGGGGTTTCTAAAGCACTGTGGTCCAGATCGTGCGCCAGGTGGTTCGGACCACAGAACACCTCCATTGAATATTTTGCTCCTTGTTTGCTGCTGGTTCCTTTGGGTATCTCAGCCCATTGGAGGAGGGATTTACACCACTTCACTTTCTTCATCTTTTATATCATCAAAGTCACTATCATCTTCAAGTGTTTGACCATTTTCCCTGCAATTAAGAAATTAAACACTGTAAATAACAAAATAATGATAAATCTTTAAATTAAACCACTTAAATGTATTAAAAGTTATAAAGAAGTGGAGTTTATAATAGCACTTTTCAAATGCAATCATGTTTTAATCAGAAAACAGGGATGGGTACTTCAACCACATCACTGATTCACGTTCCCAAGTAGATTTTTCAATTTCATGGTGTCCCCACAACACACGAACCAAAGGAATGATCTTGCCACGCAAAACTTGTCCTCGCCTGTCCTTAATCTGAATTGGCAGATTCTTAAATGTCACTTCCTCTTCAATATCCAATTCCTCCCAATTAATCACACGAAAAGGATCCAACATATTTTTCCAAAGCATTAATACGTGGAACACATTATGTATTCGAGCTAATTGTGGAGGAAGCGCTAATCTATACGCCATCTTACCATTTTTCCCAATAACCCTAAAAGGCCCAATATTCTTTCGTGAAAGTTTTCCACATTTTCCAAACCGAACTATACCTTGCCTCGGTGAGACTTTCAAGAATACAAAATCACCTACTTGAAATTCCCATGGCCATCATAGTTTATTAGTACAACTTTTCTGTCTACTTTGAGTCGCCAAAAGTCTCTAGCAGATCATTTGAATATTCTCGGATGCCTATTTCACCAATTCAAGACCAACCATCACAGGTTCTCTAGATTTAGCCCAACATAACAGAGATCTGTAAGGTCATCCATACAACGCCTCATACGGACCCATACTAATACTCGCCTGATAGTTATTGTTATACAGAGATTCAATTAATGGTAAATGGCTCTCCCAATTTCCTCCTAGGGTCATCACACAAGACCGTAGTATATCTTCCAAAATTTGAATAATCCGCTTTAACTGTCTGTCCGTCTGTAGATAAAAAGCTGTACTAAAACACAATTGAGTCCCCAACGCCTCCTACAAACTCTGTCAGAGTTGTGTAGTAAACACTAGGTCTCGGTCTGACACAATTGATAAAGGCATACCATGTAACTGGATAATCTCCTTGATGTAGAACTAACACCGCTCCTCCATAGAGTCTTTATTCCAAACAGGTAGAAAATGAGCTGATTTAGTCAATCGATCCACAATCACCCGAATGGCATTATGCCTCTTAGGAGTCCTCGGTAAACCTATCACAAAATCCATATTTACATGGTCCCACTTCCACTGTGCTACTGGCAATGGATGTAACAACCCAGCCGGTCTTTGGTGTTCGGCCTTTACTTGCAGATAGGTTAGGCAATGAGACACAAATTCTACCATATCGCTTCATACCACTCCACCAGTATTGACATCCCAAGTCTTTATACATTTTTGCTCCCCCAGGATGTACTGCAAACCTCGAATGATGAAATCCCCAAAGTACTTCTTCCTGAATTCCATCCACATAAAGTACAAAAATCTTACCTTTAAATTTCAAGTATCTTTCGATAGACAAGTTCCAACTATCAGCTTCCTATCCCATAGACAAATAATACCTCATATTCTGACAATGGTGATCTTTTTGTTGAGTCTCAATAACTCGCGTCAGCAACAAAGGTACCACTTGCAAACAATTTAAACTAGAATAGGTGGTGCCATCCATGTCATCATCGTCCCACCAAAATTCAAAATCACCTACATCTTCCTGAAGACGCCACTAAGAACGAACCATTATGGTTGCCAAACTCTGCGACTTTTTACTTAATGCATCAGCCACCACGTTAGCCTTCCCTGGATGATACTGGAAATCCAAATCATAATCCTCTGTCTCATGTTCAATTCACGCTGGGTAATCAAATACTTTAAACTCTTGTGATCTGAATAAATATTAAATCTCTTACCATATAGATAATGCCACCAACTCTTTAAAGCAAAAACCATCGCAGCCAAATTCAAGTCATGTATAGGGTAATTCCTCTCATGCGGCTTCAACTGCCTAGACCCATATGCCACGACTTGATCATTTTGCATCAAAACACACCCCAAGCCTCCACGTGAAGCATCACAATATACCAAATATCCTACTCCACATTTAGGTATAATCAATACTGGAGCCTCAGTTAATCTCCACTTCAATTCATTAAAAGCATTCTCGTAAGCATCATTCCATTCAAATCTAACCCCCTTTTGAGTCAACTGAGTCAATGGACTCGCTAACTGAGAATAATCTTAGATAAAGTAGTGGTAATAACCAGCCAAATCCAAGAAACTATGAATTTCAAAAACTAATCTTAGCCACACCCAATCTAACTCAGTTGAAACCTTAGAAGGATTCATTGCAATTCCCTGACCAGAAACCACATGACCCAAAAATCTTACTTCAAATAACCAAAATTCACATTTACTAGCCTTAACAAATAGTTTGTGGTCCCAAAGTGTCTGCAAAACTATCCTCAAAAGTTGCTCGTGTTTGTATTCATCACAAGAATAAATTAAAATATCTTCTATGAACACCACCACAAACCAATCCAGGTAGGGTCAGAAAATTCTATTCATCAAATCTATAAATACCACTAGAGCATTCGTCAACCCAAACGGCATAACCACAAATTCAAAATGACCACACCAGGTACAAAATCCCGTTTTCAGAATATCTTCCTCTTGAATCCTCAATTAATGATAACCTGAACTAAGATCAATATTAGAGAAACAAGCTGATCCCCACAATTAATCAAATAAGTCATCTATCCTCAGCAATGGGTACTTATTCTTGATAGTCAATGAATTTAACAACCGATAATCAACACAGAGCCTCAAGGTCTTATCTTTCTTCTTTGCAAATATTACCGATGTTGCCCACGATGATGTACTAGGTCGAATAAAACCTCAAGCATACAAATCATTTAACTGAACTTTTAATTCTTTTAACTCTGCCAGTGCCATACGATACAGTGTCATAGAAATATGAGAAGTGCCTGGCATAAGTTCTATGTAAAACTCAATCTTCATTTTAGGTGGTAACTCATACAATTCCTCAGGAAATACATCTTCATACTCACAAATAACTCTCGGAAGAAAGTGTTTGAAGTCCTTCTCATTCAATCTCAAAGTGGCCAACAAACCAGAAAACTTCCCCAAACACCTCGTATCAAACAATGGGGAAGGCAAAACTGCTCTTACTTCACCTCAAATCTTAACTATGGTACCATCAGGTAGGATAGCTGTCACTAATTTATGATAACAATCTATTGTCACACAATAAGTGGATAGCCAATCCATTCCCAATATCACATCAAACTCTTTCATCTTTAAAACCCTCAAGTCAATCTACAATTGAACGTCATCTAGCTATAAAACATAATTTCTATAGATTCAGTTCACTAGAGAACTGCTACTTGTAGGAGAATCCACAAACATAGGCTCTTCTAGCCTCTTGGGTGTCAAACCTAACGTCTTCACACAAGCATGCAAAATGAATGAATATGATGCGCTGGTATCAAATAAAACATGCACCGAAGTACTAAACGAAAGAAATGTACCACGTATTACAAAAGTATTTGGAATCTCATCCAGCTATGCAAGTCCATAGGCACGCCCCTTAGTCCTCTGACTCCCTGAGCTACTATTATTTATACTTTTCCCTCGCTGGCCACCGCCACAATCACGTGCCTGCTGAAACTGCTGAATCTATTGTGTAGGTTGTTGTTGCATAGGTGGTGCTAGCCTTGTTGGATACTACTGTGTCTGATAATACTCAATCTGTGGAACACCTAATTTAGTACTACCCTATGACATCTCCCCAATTGGACAATTAACTGCTATGTGTCCCGGCTAATTACACCTATAACACAATCTCTGTCTAGATTGGTCATGAAATCTCCCTCTCTGAGGAGACTGAAACTGTTGTCGTCACTGACTGCCTGACAAACTGGAACCTGATCTCGAACCAGAACTACTCTTCCTCTAATAAGGGAATTGCTAAGATCTCCTCCTGGAGCTATTGGTCTTTTCTTTACCATTCTTTTGCCTAGAACTAGAACCATATTCTTACGTTACAATCTATCTCTGAGTCTGTCCCTAGCCTCTATGAATCCTATACCTGAGGTCTATGGTATCCCTTTTTATCGTAAGAGTTACCGCTACCACACCAAAATAGGTCTGATGCCTTAATCCGATAATTTGCTGATTACATGCAATCATTGCCATTTTTAGCTTTATTTCACACTCCTTTTGTGAACATTTTATTAAGTAAAATGCTCTTTTATCTTATTTTGATTATTTCTATGGTTCTTGTATGTTTTGTAGGATAATGGAGAAACATAACTCAAGGAGGTCAAGTTAGGAGCCTAAATTTGCAATTCAGGATTGAACTAGCCATCCTTGGGCGCACGGTTGAGTAAGGGATGGGCGCCCACCGAGGCTAGATGTTACAGGAGTTGGCTTGGAGAGCACCTTAGGTGCACACACCTTGGGCGCACAAGGCTTGGGCACCTAACTGCACAAGACCTTGGGTGCCCACTGAGAGTGGATTTTCAGTAGTTGGTTCAGGTCTTTCATCGAACATGTGGAGTGTGCGGTGGCTTAGGCGCATGCCTAGTGAAGCTTGGGCACCCGTGGTGTACCTCCAGTAGACGTTTGACATTAAATTTGAACTGTGAATTTACGTATGTACCCCTGAGTTATGTAAGCCTATAAATAGGGTAAATTCTGATGTATTGGATGCTTTTTTTGCACCTAGGGCTAGCCGTTTCGTCTTGTTTGGATTGACAGAAGAGTTCACTTCATCTTCGCATAGGGGTTTATCTTGTAAGCAACAATTTTCATTATGTTTAATCCATAGTTCATTATTTCTTATTTTATATTCCTTGTTTTCACTTCGTAACAATTCACCTTCGCTCTTTTGTTATTGGTTTAGTTTCGGAAGTGCTTTAGAGTATTTCAAAGTACTTCACTTTAGCTTTTTCTTACATAATGAAGACCTTTTTCTTTTCGCAAAGCCTTATTTACACTTTTACAATGCTAGGCTAGAGTTTTTCTTGGTTTTAACTTAGGAATGTAAAGAAATCGAAGGAGATGAATTCAGACATTATGAACTGAACTTCGTTATTGTCTTTTGATTAAAAACATAAGGATTGTAGTTCTAGGTTAACTTTCAAAAATGAATCACATGTGATAAAGTTGAACTTCGGTTACGATAGTGCAAACTAAGAGTCAATTCCATGTCCCGGTGACTTCGAACTTGATATCAAAACCCTAGAATAGTGAATTCCTTACAGAAAGGTTTTCTAATGCTGAATCTTTGGGCCTAATACTACATGTGTAGATATTAGGTTGCGTTAACCACATATCCGAATTCATCCCTTTGAAGACATTACAGGAATAAGTTAAAGCCAAGTGTTTCAATTCAAGTAGTTCGTTTAAGTTTAAAAATTGGTTGCCTTCCTTAGTGTTTAGGTTTTTGCTTAACTTGTGTTTTCAAATCATCGTTACAATCCTCAATTTGAAAAAATCCAAAAAGATTTTCTTCTTTTCTTTTTATAATTTTTGCAAGCATTTTCAAAAATAAGTTTTCCCCAAATTTAGTCACACCCTTGCTCCTTGTGGAGATGACCTAGGACTCACCTAGACTAAACTCAACCGACCTCTTGCACTTGAGAGTGAGCCTCTTCAAGTTTTGAGAGCGGTCAAGTTTTTGGCGCCATTGCCGGGGAGCAACGGTGTGTGTGTTGAACTCGAAAAGCTTGTGGATGAAAGGACTTGCTGACGTGGTTGCATTTGGACTACCAGGCGACATCGCTCCATACTTCTTTTCTTCTATATATTTTATTTTCATTTTCTTTTCTTTTCTTCATTCTTAGGAATCTTTAGATAATTTAAAAAAAAAACTTTGGAGATTTTTTACTTGCATGCTATTAAGGTCGGGTAGGTTGATTATAGTTGAACCTAAACTAAAAGATCCTTCCTACTTTCCTAAATTGCTTTCCACAAACTCATTTTCCACAGTTTCACTTACCACCTCATCTTTTCACTTAATGGCGAAATTAAGAGGCGAGGATAGTGTGCATAAGGATAATGATCCCTCAGAGGTTCTGGGTTTTATTCCCTTGAGAGATCACCTTAACCCTGTTGGGCAAACTACACTGTCGTGCATAATTTTGCCTTTGAATAGGGGAAACTTCACACTTAGACTGGGAATCATCCAACTTCTGCCTACCTTCCATAGTCTTGACTCTGAAAATCCCTACAACCATCTTAGGGAGTTTGAGGAAGTGAGCAACCTGTGTGTTAACCACAATGCCAATGAGGATGTAGTACGCCTTCAACTCTTTCCATTTTCCCTAAAAGACAAAGCCAAGTTCTGGCTTAATTCCCTTTGCCCATATTCTATTGGAACGTGGTATGAAATACAAACTGAGTTTCTTAAGAAATATTTCCCAACCCAGAAAACTCAGTACTATAGGCGATAGATTACCACTTTTTCTTGCAAGCCCAATGAGAATTTCTGTCAAGCCTGGGAAAGGTTCAAAGACCTCTCAATGGCTTGTCTTCACCATAGTTATGAACCATGGAAGTTAGTAAGCATCTTCCATGAATCTCTGACTCCTAGTCTTAAGCAACTAGTTTCTACCATGTGAAATAGTACCTTATTTGATAAGACTGCGGAGGATGCCATGGATTTCTTTGATATGGTAGCTGAAGACTCTAATGATTGGGAAATTGGACCTCATTCTTTTTCTGAGCATAGAAGCCCCATACATAGTGGCCATTTAGAGTTAAGTGAGAGTGATGATTTACGGGCTAGGTTAGCTGCGTTGCAACATAAGTTAGACTTTCTTGAGCTTAAGAACAAGGAGAAATTAGTTGAGGCGAAGGTGATCTGTGTTGCGTGTGACCAAATGGGGCATGATTCTAATTCGTGCCCTAAACTACCTTTGCTTAGAGAGATTTCCTATGGTCAAACCTATATCAACAACTCCTAAAACTGCCCATTTCAAAATAGGGGCCAAGGCAATGTCTCTTACCTACAAGGTGGGAATGTCACCCACCAAGGGGGAAACCAACCTTCCAATGCTTATCCCTCAAGGTGGAGGAACCATTCTAGTTTCTTGTGGAGGAATGATAATTCAGGTCAGTCATTTTAGCCACTGCCTTCTTTGCTACCACACCAATACCAATAGCCTAATCTATTGCATTCCAACCTGCTCAAAAGAGGCCTATTGAGGACACTCTTCATCAATTTATGCAACAGCAATTGAACATCAACAATCAAGTGACCCAGGCTTTAGATGACATTAGGAGCCAAGTTTCTAACTTGACACAGGCCATGAGTACCACTTAGAGTGGCAAACTCCTTTCACAAACTTTCCCAAACCCAAAAGGTCAGGCAAACTTTGCTTAGTCATCTACTTCAGGTGCTGTCTCACATGAACAGGTGCAATCTATTACCACTTTGCGAAGTGGGAGGGTGATTCATAAACCTGATGATCCTAGAGTCAATGCACCAAATGCTAAATTAGGAATGAGAGGTAATGGAAAGGTTGAGGAGCTGAGTGAAGCAGAGGGTGAGGAAGAGAAAGAGGAAGAGACCAAAGAGAGTGAAAGGCCAACTTTTGAGAAAAAGAAAGGTGAAAAAGAGAAGGAAAGGGAAATCATTGAGGGAACATCAGCTAAGCGTGAGGAGCAAATAGCTGAGCATATACCTAGGCCACCCTTTCAACAAAGGTTAGCAAATAGTAAGAACGAGATGTTGAATTTTGAAATTTGTGAGGTCTTTAAACAAGTAAGAATCAACATCCCATTAGTTGAGGTTATTAAGCAGAATCCGTCCTACGCTAAGTTCCTTAGAGACATGTGCACTGTTAAGAGGAGACTCAATGTCAAGGAAAAAGCCTTTCTGATTGAACAAGTTAATGCCATCATCCAGCGTGACACACCTCCTAAGTATAAAGATCTGGGCTACCCAACAATTTCATGCATAATTGGGGACCACATCGTTGATAAAGCTCTTCTTGACCTAGGTGCTAGTGTCAACCTATTGCTTTACACTATTTGTCAACAATTAGGCTTAGGAGAGCTAAAACCCACTAGAATAACTTTGTAATTGGCTAATCACTCAGTCAAATAGTGGAGGATGTGTTGGTCCAGGTAGATAAATTTTATTTCCCAGTTGACTTTATAGCGTTGGACAACCAACCTGTTCAAAATCCCTCCCATTCCATTCTAGTCATTTTAGGTAAACCATTCCTCGCTACTTCCAATGCAGTGATTAATTGTAGAAGCGGGGTTATGAAGTTATCGTTTGGGAATATGACTGTTGAGATGAACATCTTTAGGATTGGGAAACAAATGGGAGAGTTTGAGAATATTAGGGAGGTGGATGTGATTCAGACTTTAAGTGAGGAGTACTTTGAAAAGACCTACTTTAAGGACTCCTTAGAACGTGCCTTAGTGAGAAATGAAAGATCTAAGGTTTTGGACGGAGAAAATATTATGGATAATGTAGAGTTGATAAGTGTTACGGGGGAAGTTATGGCAGTTAGCAGGTGGGTGCTAGTGTTTGAACCTTTGGAGCCATCTTTGATCAAACCCAAGCCATCAGTTGAATGTCCTCCGTGTCCTTCTAGGAAACCATTACCAAGTGAACTAAAGTATGCATTCCTAGGGGATGGAGAGACATTTCCAGTAGTTGTGTCTGCAAGTCTAGAGAAAACTCAAGAAGAGAGGTTGTTGGCAGTTTTGAGTACACACCATCGAGCACTAGGTTGGACTATGGATGATCTTCGAGGTATTAGCCCGTTAGTATGTTCCCATCATATATACCTTGAAGATGATGCCAAACCTGTGAGGCAAATGCAACAAAGACTAAACCCTAATATGAAGGAAGTTATGAAAGGGAAGGTACTTAAATTGCTCGATGCGGGTATCATTTACCCCATCTCAGATTTGAAGTGGGTGAGTCCCACTCAAGTGGTTCCTAAAAAGTCTGGTGTCACTATGGTTGAGAATAAGAAAGGAGAGTTAGTACCATAACGCACCTAAACTGGGTGGCAAATGTGTATTGACTATAGGTGATTGAGCACATATAACACTATTTCATCATGATTTTGTAATGGGTTTTAAGTGTTTTATCTACGTAAATCTCATAAGTTACATTGAAGTGAGCTGATTTGCATACTTGTGGATGTTTGCAGGAGTTTGGTGCTTCATTAGAGGAAGAAAGATGAAAAGGAGAGCTAAAAGATCAATGAACTAAAGTTGTGGATGAAGCAGAGTGTCATGGGCGCCCTACCTCAATCATGGGTGCCGCACTGGTGGCATGGGCACCCCACTATAGATCAGATGGGTGCCCACCGAGAGCATGATTTGGGCAGAACTCAGCATGGGCACCCCACATCAATCATGGGCGCCCCACTTTGGTCATGGTGCCCTACTATAGATCAGATGGGCGCCCACCAAGAGGGGTTTTGGAGCAATTGATTGAGGACTTCATCAAACATCTTGGACAATTAAGCTATGGGCGCCCCACACCTACCCTTGGGCGCCCATGCTGACTTTTCCAGCACACATTCAGAATAGAGTTCAAGTTGTAATTTTACCCTTATACCCTTGTATTGTGTATCACTATAAATGGACAAATTTTTGATTTATTAGGGTTCGAAACCCTACGTAAGCTTTAGACTTTGTTTTTTCTTTCGTGTTTTCAGAGAGTTTTACATTTACACTACATACTTAGGGTTAGGATTTTGATTCTGCTTTGGGTTGTTCAATTGTTGTTATCATCCTTGCATCAAGAGTACTTTGTAAGTTACATTCGTTACTTCGTTTTGATTAAAAGTTTTCTTTATTTTCTCTGTCGTCGTTCTTTGTTTTCATTTCATAGTACTTCAGATCCATTACTTGTGTTAGATTTATTTTTAAAATTGCTTAAACTTAATTTGACTTGCTTCGTTTTTGTGTTTGATTGCATAATGAAAATGATTTTCTTTTCGAAAGGCTTTGTTAACGCTTTTTCAATGCTAGGCTGGGGTTTTTCATGGTTTTAACCTAGGAATGTAATGAAATCAAAGGAGTTGAATTCGGATAGTTGAACTGAGATTTGTTTATCAACTTTTGAATAAAAAAAAAAGTAAGGACCATAATTCTAGATTACTTTTCGAAAACGAATCACCCATGATAAAATTGAACTTCAGTTACAATCGTGTAAATCAAAGGTCAATTCCATGTCCCGGTGACTTCGAACATGATTTCAAAACTCTATAATAGCGATTCCCTTGCGAAAAGAGTTTTCTAACGTTGAATCCTCCGACCTAATATTACAGGTGTAAGAATTAGGTTGCGTTAAATACATATCCGAATTCAGCCCTTCGAGGACATTACAGGATTAGGTTAAAGCTAAGTGTTTTACTTTACATAGTTCGTTTAAGTTCAATTCGTGTAGTTTGTTAAAGTTTACATCTTTGTGTTTTCATTTTTCGTTTAAATTGTGTCTTCAATTTTCAAACCATCATTACAAATTCCTATTTGAAAACTCCAAAAATATTTTCATCTTTTCTTTTTAAGATTTTCGCAAGTGTGTCCAAAACCAAGTTTTCCAAAGATTTAGTCATACCCTTACTCCCTGTGGAAGATGACCTAGGACTCACCTAGTGCTTGTCGTTCCACAATGTGGATTTACACCCCAAGTGCAAGGTGGTCCGATGTAGAAATTTAAATTTAAACGGTGAAGTACCGGTCGTACCCACAGGGAGAGGCGTAGTAAACTCAGAATTCTTCTTCTCTTGATTAGTAGGTGTCACACAAGAAAAATTCAAGAAAATTGGTTTGAGTTTGAAAATCTAGGCATTTTGTCAAACACCTAAGAAGTGGCATTAAATCTAAATTGAAATTATCAAAGAAATTTTGATTAAACTAAAACAACTATAAAAAATGACTTGGATCAAACCGATTCAAGTAGCGATTTCTATGGATTTTCAAGGAGAACAATGACTAATTAATTTGGTTAAACATCAAGTTCACTTGGTTGTTGTTCTTGATCAAACACTTAGAATGCAATAATCCATATGGATTACATGAGAGTTCTAGGAGGCAATCCACATACAAAATCCTTAAGATTGGGCATGAAAATTCCACCAAGCCACTTACATATAA
This sequence comes from Vitellaria paradoxa, assembly GCA_019916065.1. Taxonomy (NCBI): domain Eukaryota; kingdom Viridiplantae; phylum Streptophyta; class Magnoliopsida; order Ericales; family Sapotaceae; genus Vitellaria; species Vitellaria paradoxa. Next base: position 30,414,516 of record CM034238.1, read on the forward strand.
TGAATATAGAATATACAATCAAGAGTTAATCTAGTAACATCAACTAGTGGTTTCAAAGAATCCAAACAAACTAATCATCATTCAATAAATCCAATTGAAATTGAAAATTAAAGCACAATTAAGAACAATGATTGAAAGATTTGGTAACAACACATAGTTCATGTAATTGAAAACCTAAATCAAACACTTAGAATGCATAACCTATAAAGAGTACATATAAGTTCTATATTAGCAATCCACATACAATTTCTCAAAGAAGTGCATGAGAATTCTAATTAGCAACTCACATATAATCTATATAAGCTATATAAACAAGGCTAGATCTAGAGTTAACAACTAACAATTTCAATAGATTCAAACATTTCAACCATCATTCATAAAGAATTTCAAGAAGATGTAAACATTGAAAAGCAAAATACCTTGAAAATCCTCATACATCATATACTATCCTTGATTTGGATCCAAGTAAGAGAGCTAATCACACATAATGAAAGTGGAAATATATGAAAATGAAACAATTCTATTCATAAGCTTAAAATTCTAATACAAAAATTCAAAGAAAATGAAGCTTGATCCACTTTCTCTCTCTAAAACTGTCTCTTTACAAAAGGAAATCTGAAAAATTGAACTATACGTAAATCTCCCCTCTCTAGACGACCTCACTCGTATATATAGAATATAAAATAAGAAAGTACATATTTGCCCCTTTTTCCAAAAGTTGAATTTCAGGATCCTCGCATTGCAGGTTGGTTTGAACATGTGTTTGAACAAACTGATTGGTTCGAACAAGGGTTCGAACCAAGTTCTGGGACTTAGTCAAATTTCATTCTAGTTGGACCTTGCACAGCCTCTGTTGTTCTAACCAGTGTTTGAACCAAGGTTGGTTCGAACAAAGGTTCTAACCAAAATTCTGGGACTTAGAAAATTTTCATCTCTTGATGCTTGTCATCTTTCTATTGATCGGACCAAGGTTTAAACAAGGATTGGTTCGAACCAAGGTTCGAACCAAAATTCCATACTTAGAAAAATTTTAAGCTTCTGATGCTTTTTACCCTTCTGTTGATTGAACCAAAGTTCAAACAACCTATGGTTTGAACATTGGTTCGAACCACTTTTTCCAACACTTAGCCAAATTCTGTTGCATCTTTCTTTGGTGTGCCTTCTGTGGTTAGAACATTGGTTTGAACAACAGTTGATTCAAACATATGTTTGAACCATTTTCTTGATTTCTTCCAATTTAGTCCAACTTCATCCATTTTAGTCCCAAACACCTGCAAATCACAAAGAATCCTCGTGAATGCATTTAAAAGTATTTTCTCATCTTTTTAAAATATAAATTTACCCAACAAACCACAAATTAAGGTTAATGATTGTACTTTTCATAGTACAATCACCCAGACTAAACTCAACCGACCTCTTATACTTGAGAGTGAGCCATTACCGATTTAGAGAGCGGTCAATAGGCACTTGAATGTAGTAACCCATAAGGACCATTTTCGCCTCCCATTCTTAGACCAAGTGCTTGAGAAAGTAGCAGGGAAGTCTTTCTATTGCTTTCTTGATGGGTACTCGAGTTATAATCAGGTTGAGATAGCACTTGAGGACCAAGAGAAAACTGCTTTTCACATGCCTGTTTGGTACTTTTGCGTATAGACGCATGCCATTTAGGTTATGCAACGCACTTGTGACTTTTCAAAGTTATGTGATGAGTATTTTTAGTGACATGGTTGAGCGGTTCTTGAAGGTGCTCATGGATGATTTCTCTGCCTATGGAGATACATTTGTTGAGTGCTTGACCAACCTTGAGAAGGTGCTAGTACAATGTGAGGAGAGTAATTTGGTGCCAAACTGGGAAAGTGCCATTTCATGGTACAATAGGGGATTGCTTTGGGGCATATAGTGTCATGTCATGGGATTGTGGTAGACAAAGCAAAAGTGGAAATCATTCAAAACGTACCTACCCCTTGATGTGTGAAGGATGTGTGATCATTCCTTGGACATGCCGAGTTCTACCGGTGATCCATTTAGTCCTTTAGCTCTCTTGCCCGGCCCCTATGCTCACTGTTGTCCAAGGATGTTCTATTTGAGTGGACAACATCATGCCAAGAGGCATTCGACCGACTTAAACAATTGCTCACCACTGCTCATATTATCCAAAGCTCGAATTAGTCCCTACCATTTGAGCTTATGTGTGACGCTAGTGATTTTGCAGTCTTAGGGCAAAGGAAATAGAGGAGACCCTATGTTATTTACTACGATAGCAAGACTCTAAATGAAGCTCAAATTAATTATACCACCACTGAAAAAGAGCTTCTAGCGATAGTTTTTACCTTAGACAAGTTTAGGTCATATTTGGTAGGATCTTATATTACGGCGTTTACGGACTATGCGGCCTTGAAATATCTTCTTTCCAAGTAAGAGGCCAAACCCAGTCTAATTAGATGGATGCTACTCCTTCAAGAGTTTGATTTAGAAATCAAGGATAACAAAGAAGTAGAGAATGTGGTAGCTAACCATTTGTCTAGATTACCTTAGCATGTGTCCAACTCTGATGACCTACCAAGTAATGGGCATTTTTCTAATGAGCACATCATGCATGTTAGCACCAATCCTCTGGTCCAGTCTCTGTGGTATGTAGACATTGCCAATTTCTTAGTGACTGGCCAAGTGCCTTCCCACTAGACAAAGGTTGATAGAGGTAAGCTTTTACACAATGTGCATTATTTCTTCTGGGATGAGCCTTACCTTTACAAGTATTGTCCAGACCAAATTGTGAGAAGATGCATTACTGACCATGAGATTCATAGTGTCATTGAGTTTTGTCACACTTTAGCTTGTGGAGGCCACTTCTCTTCAAAGAAAACCACCGCTAAGATTCTTTAAAGTGGATTTTATTGGCCTTCCATATTTAAAGATGTGCAAAACTATTGCTTGAGATGTGACCGTTGCCAACGCTTAGGAGCCCTATCAAAGCGTAATGAGATGCCCCAACATCCTATCATCATTTTAGAAATCTTTGATTGTTAGGGGATAGATTTTATGGGCCTATTCCCTAAGTCGTTTGGTTTTGAGTATATCTTGGTGGCCATAGACTATGTGTCCAAATGGGTAGAGGCCATTGCTATTTGCACCAATGACCACCGAGTAGTGGTCAAGTTCCTAAAAGAACACATCTTCTCTTGTTTTGGGATGCCACGAGCAATCATTAGTGATGAAGGGAAACATTTTTGCAATCCGCCGGTTGGTATGCTAATGCGAAAATATGGTGTGACGCATAAAGTGGGAACTACTTATCACCTACAAAATAGTGGCCAAGTTGAATTGGCAAGTAGGGAGATAAAGGGTATTCTTGAAAAGATCGTCAATCCCACTCATAAGGATTGGTCTTTGAGATTGGTCGATGCATTGTGGGCGTACTGGACGGCTTATAAAACTATCTTGGGTATGTCTCCCTATCGCCTTGTATTTAGCAAGGCTTGCCACCTACCTATTGAAATGGAACATAGAAAGTATTGGGCAATCCGGCAATTTAATGAGAGTTTAGATGAGGCTGGCATTCTTAGAAAGCTTCAATTGAATGAACTTGATGAATTAAGGAATGATGTTTTCGAGAATGCGAAGATTGCCAAGGCAAAGATGAAGGATTTGCACGATAAGCACATTCTTAGAAAATCCTTCCACGTTAGCCAGAAAGTTCTCTTATATAACCCAAGGTTACATCTTTTCCCCGGGAAGCTTAGGTCTAAGTGGTTGGGTCCTTTTGTCATCACCGCAATTTCGAAACATGGTGTATGTGAGGTGTACAATCCTTGCAATGACACCACTTTTAAAGTGAATGGCCATCGTCTCAAGCCATACTTAGAGAACTTTGTCGCTGAGATTGAGACATGGGACCTATCGGACCCTCCCCCATTTGATTAGAGAGCTTGCACGACATGTTGTATAACATTAGAGTAGGAGTTTACATTTCTTTTATTCATCTTTTTCTAGGCTTAGTTTAGGCTTAGGTGTATAGTGTCTTATCCTTTCTTGGTTTTCGAGTTGTTCGTGTTTAAGGGTGTTTAGTATGGTTTATTTCCATTTGAGGAAAGTTTGGGGCCTGAACATTAGAGTGCCAATCCTAACCAAGTGAGTATTAGCTTTGATGTCGAGGCATGTGCGCCTGAGGCATGTGCACCCGAGAAATCTAAGTTGTGTGCACTCGACTCTTGTGCGCCCACCTGCTACCCCCTCGGGTGCCCAAGGTTGGTCACATGATCATCTAATTGAGTCACGTGAGTTGAAGTGTTAGGGGGTTCAATATAAGTGTTTTACCCATCCATTCTACTTTCCTCTTTACTTATTCAGCTAAGTTAAAAGTCCAAGGCGTGAGAGCTTCCTTTCTTGACCAAAATCACCATTTCACCAAGGCAAACTTCCTTCTCTTTACTCTAATAGCATTTCTTCAACATTGTGAAATCTAGAGAAGCATTTTCAGCCATGGGACTTGTGGAAGTGTGGATGTGAGCACAAGGGTTTGAAAGTCTCTCACAAAGGTAAAGTGAAAACACTCATCTGTGGTTTTGTTTGATGATTTTGAGCTAGATTTGTGGTGTTATTCTGGTTAAGTGAGTGGCTTTAGGTTATTCCTTGAAATTTGTTCCTAGTTGTAGCTCTCTTTTCCTTTATGCACACCACCTGTTTGATAGAATGTGTGTGAGCGTTGGGAATTGAGGTAGAGGTGGATTGAAGTACATTGGTGTGCATTTGAAGTTAAGGCATTGTCTGAGGAGATTTGGCCTTTTGGGCATTGTTGCTTGAGTAGAATATTGAGGAGTTGAAAGTGTGCACTCCAAGTGTTTGAAAAATTGCTTCTGAGAGAATTGAAGGATTTGTGGGGCATATTGTACGTGGTAGTGGGGAGCATTGCAGTGTTTCTCCATTTTGGTGAGCATATTTCAATCTTGTCCTATTCACGTAGCACTTGTGGGTAGCAACCATTATGGGCCATTCCTCAAGCAAACACAAAACACAACTTTCTCTTACTTCATCGGTAGAAGATAGTGATTATGTGCCCGATGAGGAGCAAGAATTAGAAAAGGCCGAAGATGAGGAAGTTGAAGAACAATTGGGTGATGAAGAGGCTAACAATTAACATGAAGAAGAGGATGAGGGTGAAAAAGATGACCTAGATTATGACCCTCATAGGTTCATTGGCAAGGACGCCCAGGATTTGTTTGACTCGTATTGGAGTAAATGGGTTGTACTTTGTGAGAGGGGCATTAATTTGAATCATTTTAGTGAGGAACCAGCCAATTTCAAGATGATTATGAATACCAAGGGCTGGTCTACTGCCGTGGCTTTTAGAGCCATTGCCGATCCTACCCTCATCAGAGAGTTTTATGCTAATGCATCATTAAAGGAGGATGAGAAATCGAGGTAGGTGTTCATTACTTCCTTGGTGTGGGGCCAGCTAATTACAATACGCCGATGAAGCATTAGGGTTGCTCTCGACATCCCAAGGGTCTGCAAGCCCAGATATCCTTATCCTAGTGAGCATGAGTCTCCATTCCCAGTGCTAGCACACCATTTATTCGAGGGAGAAACACATTCATGGGGGGTTAGAAGACAGTTTCCAAAGAACCAATTGAGTGGTAAGTTTAGAATTCTCCATGAGCTTATTTGTTCTCAGATCTTACCCTTCTCCAATGATGATTTTGTAAGCCCAAATAGAGCTAGGTTGATGTATGCCATGACTGCCGGTGTCTCCATTGATTTAGCCTCTTTGATGATGCATGCACTTACAGTTAGATTGCAACAGACTCGGGTCCTAATAGTTTTCCATTTGCTGGGTTGCTTTTGAAAATGTTAGAGAAGCATCAAGTGGCTATTGAAGCTAATTTTAGGACAGTCTAGTCATTGGCAATGCTGTCTAGCTCCACGTGTGCATGTAGTTTAGCTCAGTCTCAGCATCAGAGCACTTCTACAGCTACATCTTCTACTACGATACCGGCTCATCCTCCTGTGGTCCTGCTTGTTCTTGTTTAATTACCTCACTCCAAGATAAAAGCTCAAATGAAAATTCAGATTATAAATTCAAATTTAAAGAAAATGTTAAGTGAGGTAAATCAAGACAAGTTTTCCCCCAAATGCAAGGTGTGGTTGAAGCACAAAATAACTGGTAAGTCCCAGGTCATTTCCACAGGGATCTAGGGAGTAATGAAGTGAATGACTCTAATGGAGATTAATTTGGCAAAACACAACTCACAGAAAAATGTAAAATAGAAAATTAAAATCTGATTTGGTTGGTTGATGATTTTGAATAACTTTCCAAAAGCAAAGTGAATTTAAACTAAAAGATTAAGTGATAAAAAAGGTTGAGCAAGGCAAGTTTAATACCAATCCGAATGAATTTCAAGTGCCAAGAGTTTATAAATTACCAAATCAATTTGTACTAATTTTTGAGAAAATTAATTTCAATTGAAACAAACCATGGATTAAACACTCAATGTGCATAACCTATTTTAAGGACAATAGGAGTTCTAATTCTAGCAACCCACATACAACAATGTCATGAGAGTTCTAAGTTAAGCAACACCTATGAACTCATCAATAGGATATACAAAGTTGGATTAATCGGGTCTTGAATCAATGAGTTCTAAGACGCCCAGCTGCAAATTGACTTGATACTATAAGAACTCAAAGTAAATTCATGAAGTTCGGCCACTTGAGATTCATTGGAAGGGCATTACCCTTGCCTTGGCTCAAGAAATCTTAGCCGAGCATGTTAAAAAGAAGAAAAACAGAAGTGAAAATCTGATTCGAAGACATTACCATCTGAAATTGAAAGTTTAATGGATTTAGACTTGAAAATCTGATTACAGAAATTGGAATGAATTCAAAGTGTAAATCTCAAAAACTCTAATGCCGAATTGAAATTCCAATGTAAAACTATGAACTCTCAATGAATTTCTCTCCAAAACTCTCTCTACGAAATCTGAATCTCTTCCCCAAAAATGTTCTCCGTTTTTCGTCGCGTGGGTCTCACTCCACTTCTCTCTTCTTTCTCTCTCGTCCCTTCCTCTCTCCTCTAACCGAATGTTGTCCTCATGATGGCTTCTTCTCTCTCCTATATCTTTTTTTCCTGATTTGCCCTCCCTGGATTGCAGGTTACATCACATGGGGAAGTTGGGGTCACATGGAATTCGTTGCTGTGAAGAAGCTTATATTCGAATACAGTAAAACCATATTCGAATATGATCCTCTGCTACAGAAATTTCCAGAATAGTAATTCTGATCTCTTTGCATTGATTTCAACTGAATTTTCTTCTTCTTCTGAAATAGCTTCAATCCTTTGATGTGTTGTGCAGCATGCTTTCTTCTCAACATCCTCAATGTAGCTTAATTTCTTGTTTTTGTGATGGAAATCAACACATATTCCACTTTGGAGATATGGAGATGAAATCTGCACAAAACATAGATTTTATATCTTTTTATGATGTGTACAAGTGTAATTTGAATGTATAAATATGTAACAATTGATGTCCAATCAGGTCCCTACTCTGCGTGCTAATATCCATGCCTTGGGGGCACGTTTGAGTGCTATTGAGATGAAGTAGCGTGCGTAGCATGGCATCTTAGAGTCCATTCTTGCTGCTATTCGCTCACCACCACCACCTGTTCGTGGCTCTTCATCACCACCGGAGGAGGATTAGGATTTATCATTGCTGATCTCATTTTCTTGCTACTTATCGTTGCCTTAGAGTTGGTTTTGTCAGTTTAGGTCTGATTTTAAAAGACATTCCTTATGTATGACCTAAAACTGAATGTTATGATGATGTTATTGTGGGTTCTGTTGAACTTTCTGGATGATGTTTGAAGGATCTACCCTGCTCTTTTCTTTATTTAAAAAAAAAGAAAAAAAAATTCTTTAACTCTTTCATCTTTGCTATTTTCATTTTATTTGTTACTACAGATCTCCAGGTAATATCCATCCTTTTAACTTTTGTTTCTACATTATGCTCTTCCCACTCCTTGTTGTTCGAAGTGTTGTAGAGGCTAGGTTGGGGGGGTGTTTTGTAATACTTGCAGAGGATATTTTTTTTTTTTTGAGTGCATGCTTGGCTGATGTGTTATTGTTATTGCTCTTTCTGCTCCTCATCATGCTCACTATGGCACACTATAGAACCACATTTGCTTCATGGTTCCCACATTGAGGACAATGTTGAGTTTAGGTTGGGGGGTAGAGTTCGCATGACAACTTGACTTTTAGTTAAAAAAAATTTAAAAATTTTTGAGCATATTAGAGCTAAAATGTATGATCTTAGCACATTTGTACCTTGCATATTGGCCCTTTGTGGTTTGGTTGATTATGCCCTTAAGTGAGAGAGTGATGGTGATTCGTGTTCAAGTCGTAATAGGAAACTTAGCTTGAATTGAGTGTGTTACGACCTTGTGCACTTTTTGTTGAGACAACCGTAGAGAAGAGTTGTATGTACTTAGGAGTGGATTTTGTTAACATTGGTTACTTGAGCATTCTTGGACTAGGTGGAGGCTTATACCCTTTAATGGTGAGCTTTTGACCCTATTGTTCTTTTCTTGAGGGGTTGCACATGATCACAACTCTTTTACTCTTCACTTTGAATTTCAATGCACCAATTGCATCTCACACACTTGCATGAGTTTCACTTGGCATATTATGAGCTGTTGCAAGCTTTGAACATGATGCTAGGCCCTCTTTGCTATCTTTGGGCCTCTTTGTCTTTTTTTGATAAAAAATTACTCTAGGAACCAACTTGAAACCTTTTAATAAAGTGTGTGATACATTTCTTTGATATATTTCTTTTCTTGGTTCCCACCTCATATATTATCCCTTAACCTTATTCACACACTTTAAGCCTTACCGTCACATGTCTTGGGTTGTAAAAGTGCGTCAACATTAATGATGTGAATGGGGTTTGGAAATGGAAACTTTTGAGAGTATATTGAGAGGAAATATGGGGTGGAGAATTCAATTGATATATATTTCATTATTTCAAATAATAAAAAAAGAAAAAAATTCTCATTCTTTTTGTTTATGAAATTGTGGGACTTGTACATTGTTTGCTATATTTGAAATTGTCCTAAGAGGAGTATTTAGTAGGAATAAGCTTCTTGTTAGGATTCTTGTTGGGGTTTGGAAAAGGAATTGGGTAATTTGGGATTTGTGTGCACTAGAACACAGTAACCTAAGACATGTGCTTTGAATTCCATATCTTCTATTGAAAGCCTTTACCCATGGCCAAGCTATAACCAAAACAACAACCTAGTGGATTCTAAGCAAGCAACTCTTATCTTGTGCATGTAGTGGTCCTGTGTAAGTTGTGGTGTGATCTTTTGCACATGCATTGGAACATGGTTACGAGCTGTTCACTCGAACTTTAATTCAGTTCACTCATTCATTTGTGGGGTTATGTGCAATTAGGACAGCATCATATGCTAATAGGTGTGTGTGAACCCGCGATGAGTGAATTCTTTCTTATAAGTGGTATCTGGTGAGTTTTGAAGTCAAAACCTAGCTCCGTTTATGCTCTTGCAACCTTGTGGAATGAATGAAACAACTTTGTACACATGTTCTTCTTACATTGGTAGTCCATACATTTATGCTTAGCACTAGGGAATTATATATGATATTTGAATTTTGTGACTTGTTAGGCTTGAGGTTAATTCATTTTTGATCTTAATAACTTTTTGACATCTTGAGACCAAACCATAGATGTTTGTGGGTAGCTTTACTGCAAACCGTCACGAGACCTTGCTCGTCCACTAGGGGGAAACTAGGGGTTTAAAGGGCTTGCCTCATGCACAAAGTGTGGCTATATGTCTCCTACGAAAATGGACCTTCTTTTTGGTTAGAATTAGTAGTTTTTCGTTTTCATTTGAATAATAAGGATTTGCTTGGTATATGTTCATTTTTCTTCAATCATAATTCTTTCCATTCCTAGGACTAGTAATGTCTAGGTTGGGGGGTGTGATTGCATGCAATCATTGCCATTTTTAGCTTCATTTCACACTTTTTTTGTGAACATTTTATTAAGTGAACTACACTTTTATCTTATTTTGATTATTTCTATGGTTCTTGTATGTTTTGTAGGACAATGGAGAAACATAACTCAAGGAAGTCAAGTTAGGAGCCTAAATTTGCAATTCAAGATCGAACTAGCCATCCTTGGGCGCATGGCTGAGTAAAGGATGGGTGCTTACCGAGGCTAGATGTTACAAGAGTTGGCTTGGAGAGCACCTTGGGCACACACACCTTGGGCGCACAAGGCTTGGGCGCCCGACTGCACAAGACCTTGGGCACCCACTGAGAGTGGATTTTTAGCAGTTGGTTCAGGACTTTCATCGAACGTGTGGAGAGTGTAGTGGCTTGGGCGCCCGTGGCATACTTCTAGCAAATGTTTGACATTAAATTTGAACTGTGAATTTACGTATATACCCCTGAGTTATGTAAGCCTATAAATAGGGTAAATTCTGAGGTATTGGATACTTTTTTTGCACCTAAGTCTAGCTGTTTCGTCTTGTTTGGATTGACAGAAGAGTTCACTTCATCTTCGCATAAGGGTTTATCTTGTAAGCAACAATTTTCATTAATTTTAATCCAAAGTTCATTATTTCTTATTTTATATTCTTTGTTTTCACTTTGTAACAATTCACTTTCGCTCTTTTGTTATTGGTTTAGTTTCGGAAGTGCTTTAGAGTATTTCAAAGTACTTCACTTTAGCTTTTTCTTACACAATGAAGATCTTTTTCTTTTCGCAAAGCCTTTTTTGCACTTTTACAATGCTAGGCTAGAGTTTTTCTTGGTTTTAACTTAGAAATGTAATGAAATCGAAGGAGATGAATTCAGGCATTATGAACTGAACTTTGTTATCATCTTTTGATTAAAAACGTGAGGATTGTAGTTCTAGGTTAACATTCGAAAATGAATCACCTGTGATAAAGTTGAACTTCAGTTACAGTAGTGCGAACCGAGAGTCAATTCCATGTCCCATGATTTCAAACTTGATTTCAAAACCCTAGAATAGTGATTTCCTTACAGAAAGGTTTTCTAACGCTAAATCTTCCAACCTAATATTACATGTGTGGATATTAGGTTGCGTTAACCACTTATCCGAATTCATCCCTTTCAGGACATTACAGGAATAAGTTAAAGCCAAGTGTTTCAATTCAAGTAGTTCGTTTAACTCACGTAGTCAAAGCATATATATCAATCGTGTCCTTATATGACCTCCATCAATGAACAACACCTCCATGGAATTGACGTGCTGCCACCCTGATTCTAACTTCATCACTTTCTATATTCAAAGTTTCCATCATCTTTGAAATTTCCTCCAACCATTTCTCCACCTCGCCTGGACCTCCTTCCCCATTAAACTTAGGGCGATCATGTTTCTTAAATTGGTTGATAATCCTCATGATTGATGTGTCCCCCGGTGCAGGTGCTGCCACTGCTGCTAGGGTAGGAATTGCTACCGGTACACCTAATTCTTATATCTAGGCCCATTGGGCCATCATAAATTGCATTATTTGTTCATACGTCGGCTGTGGAAGGCCACCATTAGCCAATGACACCTCATGAAAATCCTCATACCCAACATCTGGAGCATTAGAATTCTGACCACCAAGTCGATTCCCTTGATTTCCACCTCTTCCACGTCCAGATATTTTCCAAAATACAACCATCATCACTCCCATATTCAACAATGTATTTCAATAAGTAACAATTTCCTAACGGAAACAAATAGGTCTTACTACCTAAGACCCAAAATGAACACAACCTAGCACTCTGATACCAATCTGTCACCACCCGTACCATTTATGCTCATGGAAAATGTATATCTCAATATATATATCTACACCAAATGGGGAACCATGTTATACCCTCAATCTGCTAAGACTCAGGAGATCCATGTTACATACCCTGGTCCTTCTGCTAGGGAACCGTGTTATACCCTTAGTTAGGCATCCACTTATCTCAAGCAGACATCCGCTTATCTCAAGCAGGCATTCGCTCATCTCAAGCAGGCATCCGATTATCTCAAGCAGGAAATCAATGTAAATATGGCGCCCTTGGCAATCAATAGTCATAACACAATCTAGATAATACTGCCCAAACCTCATGCACATGATATGCTCAATCATGTAATTAAACATTAACTTATTACATAGTCACATTCATATTAGGTTTAATGATGATTTGGGATCCATTCTATCATTAGATATATGTAATAACTCAATTTGGGGCACAAAAACATAATCAGGGGTCAATTTCTAACCAAATCTAAGAAACCCAAAATTTGGGTTTGTCACCATAACATTTCAACATTATAAGAAAAGTATGATGCACTCAATCATTCATAATGTCATTTTATAGCCTTAAAATGTGCATAATTTTAACCATAATTTTAACATATAACCTTTATATATGATATACCTTCGAAACCAGGTCAAAAATAGCCCTCTGCAATAAGGTTATGGGATGACTGCAAGAAAGCTGCTTTGAGTCACGGGAAGAAGCCAAGGGCCTCCTAGCCTTACGAGAAGCCCGCAGGATGTCCGTGGGAAGCCCATTCCCGCAACCTGTGGTCCACAACACAGATTTGAGCTGATATAAGCTTGATCCAGCACCAAATCACTACAATCCTAACACCTTAAGCTTAAAACTGGCACCACAACTCACAACAATAGTAGATATCTTGATATCATGAGACGAGACTCAATAATGAATAAGAATGAGCATATAAACAAATAACCCATAACATATATATACATAGATACACGAATCACATGATACATCACTAAATCAAGCACATACATATCGAAATCTTCCTAACAATGTCTAAAACACAAATATAGGTTCTACTTACCTCGAATCCAAAGAGAAAATAAGAAATGAGAAGATTTAGGTTGTGGCTCCCAAACTTCAAATGCCAATTTCTTCCACCTCAGGCCAAATTACGTAAAACGAATGTCACCACGATGTTTATGACCTCGAATACCCCTGATCTGCTGTCCTTATGCTTTGGATCACTTTTTCTCTCTCTTCCCTCTCTCTCCTCCATCTTTTCTCTCTCTTTTCTCTCTTCCATCTCCCTTCTCTGTCTGGTCACCCGGGAGAACAAAAAGAAAAAGTAAGAAAAAGAAAAGAGGAAAAGGGAAAAAAAAAAAGGAAAATGAGCTGGCCCGTTGGCCCAATTGTCCAACCAACTGCCAATTCGGATCATACCCGACCCAAGGAAAATAAAATAAATCAATTAAATCCCAAAATAATTATTTATTAATCCAAACTAGTGCATAAATAACCAAAAATAAGTACTGGGTATTACAACTCACCCCTCCTATAGTTGATAATGCAAGGGTTGATACTCATGCTGGACTTGTGGGTTAGCTAGCGGGTTGTAGAATAATATTGTTGGGTGGTTTATTTTACATACCTTTCAATATTTGTTTTGTGTAATGTAAAGAAGTACGGTTTTCGACCCATATTTTTGGCATAGTTTATATAGCCCTTTTGAGGCATTTTTGAAATGATAGAATATCCAAGATATTGAATATTGATTTATTTAATTCTTTTTCCGCTATGATATAGTATCTTTTGTATGGATTGAAGGCATTTGTGGGTCTATCCCCATATCCCTGCGTTATGGATTTCGAGGCATGACAAAACATAATAATAGTAGCTTTGAAAATAATAAATTCTCCAATAAACAATTTAATCAAGAAAATTTCAAGTAAATAATGACCTTGTATAATTAATAGTAATTTCAAAAACTACACATCAGAGTACAACAACATCCATAATCAACACATCAATCACAACAGTAATGATAAACATTAATCCGTAGATTATCATATGAGAATTAGGTATCATATGTGCTAAAATAATTTCTCATGGGCAGTGCCTATTGGATGTAATATTATACTTAGAGTCACCCAATCTATCTCCTTGGTTCTTTCCTAAGCCGATCCGATTGAGGTCACCACGGTTTTCCTAGACTAGTTCTTACATTAGTTAAGAATTAGGGTCACCATGGTTCTCACATGACTATTCCCTAGTTTCTAAAATCACGTTACTTAAGGATCCTGTTCCCTGAACTTTTATTTCAATTCCAATAATCACAAATAATAATTCATCACAATTCCATAAACTCAAACTAAACATAAATATTTAAACCATTTTTCCTATGCTCAATAGCATAAAACATAGAATTCCTTATCCAAAATAAATAGATTTTCACAAATATTAGTTCAGGAAGTCCTTTCACAAAAATATTTGCGTATAGATTAGTTTATAAATTTCAATACTAGCAAGTTATACTAATTACACTTGAAAAGTGTAATCGTAAATCTTGATTTCTATACTAATTCTGATAATTTATGTTTTAATATGTCTATTTTAGTTTGATTTTGTTTATTAATGTTATTTTGTTCCTTTATGTAGGTTTTAGTAGAAAATACACTAAAATAGATTGTTGGAATGGGAGAGATGCATAATTTTGACGGGAAATGAGTACCACAAATTAAAAGTGGTGTTCAGCAAAGTTGTCACGCCCCAGATCTTGCGACTTGAGGGGTGAGTGATAAACACATATAACATGCACTAACATAACCACCCATGATCAGAGCAACATAACATCAACTAGTGAGCCCAAGACATAAGATAAGGTAATGTAAGTTAAACCTTGACTGTTGCTAGGTCACAAACTCCATACTCCTTTCCCATTAAAACATAACTTAGGCCTTATGGCCATTACAACCAAATCAAATAAGTCTAGCAATGTACAATATTACAATTCCAAATAAAACTTAGACTAAATGACCAAAAGCTTTGCTAAGCTTAGTAAGGCTCATGCACACACTTCTAGTCCAACCCCATTAGCCCACCTGATTGTTATGGCCTGTTCTTGTATCAAACTCTGTAGGGACTTGAGCACAGGTCCACTTGTGCCCATGATGCCTCAAACAGACATATATGGTATGGAATTCAACAAATGCATGCAAATGTTCATATATGTATAGGTTCACCAATGTCTTTTTAATAACCATAACAATTCATTAATATCTATTAATTTTCAACTTAAGTAAATATTTATCATCATTCAACATCATCAAGGTATTGTATTCAATTCTAATTATTCCTCATTATTAAATTTCTCAACTTTATATCTAACCACATTCCATATCACATTATTACATATTCAACATATATCACATTATCACGTATTCCACATTTAATCACACAATCAAATCCCCATTAGCGTTTAATCATCGTTCAATCACATTTCCATGCCTATATTTTTGCTTTTTCATCATTCAGTCACATTGCATAACCATAACCACACAAGTCATCGGGGGTTGGGTGCATACACGTTATCGTCTTTTATAGGCCAATACCCAACGGAAATGATAAACCAACGTCGTCGTTTAGGATCACCGTCCAGGACCACGAGGAGCCAAAACACACACAATGTTGTGGGCTACTAACCCACTGGCATTGACACCAAACCCCACGCAGGTTCCGGGTCTTTCAACCCAAGGGTAATCTCACAACCCTTCCTATTTTCGCACCCCACCACGGCCCCCGACACACAATCAACCATTCATCATATTCAATATTCTTTAATCACAATTCACATTCATCACCATAAACTTTCCAACACACATAACCACATTCCATTTCATCATGGCACACAACTCTTTTCATTTAACCCAAACCTCATTTAATTTCCATCACTTATTAGCAAAAGTTCACATTTCAATTTCCTTCAATCATATATTTACTTTTCGGTTCATCCTAAGATTCATCACATATCAACATTGATCAACCTTATTAAACATTTAACATTTATCAACATATACTATCCAACACACATGTCAATGTTATGGTTTATTCTATAGCTCATTACATATCATATTGATCGAACCATATTAAGCATTCCACATTTACCAAAATTATAAACATATGTCTCTTTGTCAAGTTACCTTAATCAATCACAAGTTCATATACCTCAACATTTAGTTTACATCAAGACATATTCACAATTCTACTCGATTAAGACCCTTATCTCAAAGTAAGCTTCCAATTCATTTCATTCAAGGTAGCATTCATTCACCCTTACAAGTTAAATCCCATAGGTTTAAGATAATCAACCCTTAATCACTTTTTAAAGCTCATTTCCCTTTTTAAATCAATGCAATTAATCAAGTAAAAGTTTCATGTAAAAACATGTTACCAACCCTTTCATAAGCCCAAGGTAGGAGGCCAAACTAAGCAAAGTCTGGAAAGTGTCCTAGGCTTGGGGGGCACCCAAGCTGACACTCAGTCATGCACCCAAGGGGCTTGGGCGCCCACACCTTGTGTGCCCATGGGCTGGGCACCCATGTCTTGGGTGCCCAAGGGCTTGGGCACCCGACTGTGTCTCCCTCGTGCACCCACAGCTTGGTCTAAGTTTCGGGTTTCATACTCTATTTTCTAGTTTCATGGTTTTTTCACCCTTAGGACCTCAAAATGACCAAGTTAAAGTAAAAATACCTAACGTTTCATGTTCATAGCATCTCCAAAAGTCTTATAAGCATTAAAGGAAACCAACCATTTGAGTTTTCATTGACTATGGGCCAAGTTATGGATCAAACATCCTTATCTTTCTTTCTACCTATACATGTGTGTATAGCCCTCATTTTCTTCCATAAATGAAATCAAATCTTGCCATAGTTACCCAAATATTGTTCTAGATCTTTTCACACATCATATATATAAGAATGAGCATAAAATCCCTACCTCAAACCAAATAGAGATGAAGAACAAGAGGTGGCATTTTCCCGGTTTCAAGCTCCCAACTTTGATTGGTTTGATCTCCTCTCCCTTTGATCTAAACAACAAACAAATCACATAGATGGGTTCCTTGAATGCTTAATTGCATCCTTGCAAGGTTAATTTGATTTTGGTTAGGGTTAGAGACACTTACCATACAAACCCTTCCTGGTTCCCTTTGTTTCTTCTTCCTTCTTCTCTTTTGCTTCTCTCCTGGTTTCTTCCTCTCCAAACAACTTCTCTCTCTTGCATCATACATACACACACAAACATATGTATAACCAATATTTTAAGTCCCAAATAGTAGATTTCAGACCTTTACATCACCCCTAGGCTAGATATAGGTTCATAGGGGAGAGGGGCCGGTTGAAAAATGCAGAGAAACTTACATCTGTCAAGTCCGCTGTTCCTTGGGTGCCCAAGCCCTTCTCAGGTGGGTGCCCATGCCTTGTGTGCCCAAGGTGTCCTCCTCCTACACTCTTGCTAAAATGCCAACTCTCACATATTTGGCTCACCCCTTTCAAAGTTCTCAACTCTAAAGTACCATTAATGATCCATAATACTAAATTAAAATACATTGCTCCCAAAATGTACCAAAACCATAAGTTTAGGTTAATACAAAAGTCCAGGGTATTACAAAAGTTGTAGCGGACATCTCAAGCTTTTCAAAAATGTATTGTGGGTCAAAATTCAAGTTTGTTTGAGCCATGAAATAATGCTTAAAATTCAAGATTGGAAAGCTAGATAAATACTAATCACAATAGAATTTGGGGCATATCTTGAGTTTCTGATGTCCAATTGAGGTGATTCAAAAGCCCAAAATTACACATTCTAGGCTACAATTTCCTTAAAAAGCCCAAGTCCAAAAGAATCTACATTTACCTCGAAATCAATTTGCAAAGTTGCACAATCTAGAATTCTTCAGATAGTTTAGCATGATACCATGTCAGTATTTTGGCCATAACATTTTGCTCACAACTCTGATTGATGCTATTCTTTTTAGGTTAGAAAGAAGACTCAAAGGGCTAAAATTTTGTGTTAAAGCCAAAATCTAAATACACTATCTTCTAGCATGTGGATTCCTAATCCTAGTACTCTAGAAGTCTAAAAGCTAAAAAGTAAAATCCAATGCCACCTTTTGGTGTCTGGACGATAGCCTTGGCATTTGGACACGGCATCCCTAAGACCTCAGCTTTAGGGTTTTATCAGGCTTTTCTATAAATACCTATGCTGTATTAGACTTTTGAGAGCCATTTTACATATTTTAGGGTTAGTTTTCTAAAAGTTTTCTTTAGTTTTGAAGAGAGTTTTCTATGAGTTTGTAATAAAGTTTGGATTAAAGTCGCAACTACGCAATTGTTCTTCGATGTTATATTGCTGAATTCATTTTAATGGAGTTTGCTTTTTTTTTTTCTTAATGGAGTTTGCTTTCTTAACTCTCTCTTTTATTTTTTTGTTTTACTTTTCTTTTTAGTATGCTAGCGTAAGTTTATACTTGATTCAACCCATTAATGATGGGTAGATTCTTATTTGAATGATAGATGTGAATGAATCTATGCATGCTACATAAAACTTGTAAACTGTGGTTCTTATTTTCCTAGATCAATTTTATTTCCTTAAAACTTTCAAAAACTTATGTGGTTGATCATATTTCTTTGAAATCTCTGTTACCTACGTATGATTAACACTTTGAAAGTATAAAGATCAAATCTAAGGTTTTCTAGATTCTCTTATTCTTTTATTTTTTAAAACTTTTGAAAACAAGCAACCTCGACCATATTTCACAGAAATCATTGCTAACGTTCACATGATTAAAACTTTCTTTAATCTTTTGAAAACTCATGGCCTCAACCATATTTTGAAGAAATCACGTTTGCTTGATTAAAGCTTTCTTTATATTCTAAAATCATTGAAAAGAAATCTAAAGTAAATGTTTTAACCATGATATTTTTTTTATCAAATCTAGCATGAGAATTAGATATCCATCCAGATTTGTAGGTTTGATCAAGTTGTTTATTATTCATTTAAAACCCTAGTTGTTATTGCTTTACTTAAGTTCAGTTATTATGAATCTTGGAATTTTGATACTTAGGTTAGAATTGTTTAGAATACTTGTTTTTAGGTTAATTTCATTATTGTTCCTTGAATTCATTGATTAGTAGTGATAACTAAAATCCCATTCAAACCAAATCTGATTTTTATTTTTATTGCTTTCAAGGAAGAACAGTAGATTAGAATAACTTAGCAATCCTAGGTTTCAATCTAGTTTCCCTGTAGATATGATCCTGGTCTCACAAGTAAAACCTACACTGCATACCTTTACACTTGGGAGTTCAGTTTAACTACATATATACTAGATGATCAAGTTTTTGGTGCCATTGCCAAGGAAATTTAGTTTTGATTCTTTAGGGTAACTCTAGCTTTTTCTTCTGTTATTTTCAAAAAAAATATAAAATAAAATAAATAAAAATTCAGGGACATGGATTATTTTCCTTATAATTCTACTTCACTAGATACTGCCCACCCACTCATTGATTATTTAGGCGGCATTTATGGAATTGATTTTTGCTTAGAAACCTTCTCCCTGCTACCTAAATTTTATAGACTTAAGCATAAGAACCACAAAGTTCATTTAGAAAATTTTGAGTCAATTTACTTCTATTGCACGAATGGTTACATGGATGACACTTTTAAGTAAAATTTTTTCCCATTATCATTATGTAGAGTGGCTGATGATTGGTATCGTGCCAATACTTGGTCCATTAATATTTGGGAAGAGTTATAAAATAACTTTTCTCCCCAATTTTGAAAACTTCACCTTCTTCTTTCAAATAAAAAATTTTTATTTCAAGAAGGGTGAACTATTTTATAAATGCTAGGAGAGATTTAAAAACCTTTAAGAAACTTCCCCAAATCATGGACTAGAATTAAGGTACATCCTAGACATATTATACAATGCTCTACCTTATAAGTTGCACCGAGTGTTTGATAAAAGCTTGGGTAGGGAGTTTCTTGACCTTACCCCAGAAGAGGCATGGTCATTCCTTGAATTTATCTATGAAAACACCAAGCCATGGGAAAGACTTGGACCTAGTTTTGAACCTCAAGCACTTGAAAGCCCTTTTTCACATGCTCTTACTTCACTTGATCCTTATGATCTATCCTTAGAAAATGGAGTATGTGTGGAGCCCGATTACTTGGATATCGCATATCCCAACCCCACTCTACTCACTAAGGGTTAGTCTAAGGAGCCCCGAGATTATTGGCCTACTGAATCTAATAATGCACAAGTTGAGTCACTCTACAAGCAAACTTAAAATAAAGAAGCAATTAACTTAAAAATCAATTCTACTGTACATGAGACTTACATGCATATTGACTATATATTTGATGATACATTGTTCAAGCCCGCTATTTGTCCTTATGTCTAACCACTCACTAAAGCTGAAATTGCTAAATCTAGGGTCTTTCTGTTACTTGCACGAGAAAAGCCTAATTGAATAACCTTAAACTTTGAGTGGAGTGACTGTTCCGACAATAGTTGGGATAGTTAAGAAAATAAGACCTCTAACTTGTTCCCACTGGACTCTAACAAGGATAAGACTTCATCTACTGAAAGTCTAAAGGACATGCTAACCAACACCACCATAAAGCTTAAAGCTCATCCCATCCTGACAACCCAAGTGACCTTAAAGAGTCCTAATACTCATTCTGGAGCTTTAATGCTATAGGTTCATGGGAGCGCACTGTTGAACCGGTCATTTTAGTTTCATCATATTCTACCACACAACTCACTGAGACCACTTCTGATGTATCTTTTTCTACTGGGGCTAGTACGTCTGATGAATTACCTATTAAGACCTTTATATTTAAGTAGAAGTATGATTCTCATTATGGTTGGGCTCCTACATCAGTCCTACGAGACGATCATGAGAGTGAATTTTCTTTATCATCCTTTGAGAGTTCGACAGATAGGCCTAAGACTGAAAGTGGGGCACACCTCTTTTCTTTTGCCTTAACCCCAACTGATAATCCTACTAAGGGAACTGAACATTTGACCAAGACTGACCACACATGTAAGGAAGTGGTGGAGGCTAAAGATGTGGTTTACATTAACTTCTTAGGTGTCAAGAGAATACTAGAGAATGCACAACCACATTCCATGTTCACATATGCAAATAACTTTTGGCCCTATTTGGGGTTTAAGGATCCCCAAAAGTCCATGCATTCTCTAATGTTCTCTGCACTTGGAGCACACTTACTCTCGGTGCTTCCTGGGCCCGAGAAGGACATCATTGAGTCAGGAGACCGTCGTTCACCTTTTGATATAGTCCTATCTGAGAGTCTTACTACATGGATTGAGAGTGACTACAATGAGATTGACCATCGATGGGAGGAGATAATAGACACGGGGGAAACTTGAATAGACTTTTTGGGTGTCAAGAGATCATTAGAGCCCATAATTTCCACATTCGTAGATTTCTTAGGTATTGAGAGACTTATTGAACACAACATGTCCATGTCATTTCATGCATTATAGCCGCATCTGAGGTTTCGTGAACTTCACTTGGCCTTTTATCCCTTAGTGTGTTTTACACCTGAGGTGCATCCAGCTTCAGCGCTTTGTGGGGTCAAAGAGACCATCTCATTTCTTAAACCATTTGTGGACTTATGGGATAAAAAGGGTGTTGGATAAGCTTTTTCTTCGTTTCATTTGTACATAGTAGATTAGATTTTTCTTTTTTTATTATTTCTTATTAGTATAGTTTTTCTTTTCTTTTATTTTTATTTTATCTTTGTCCTAACTCCTTTTCTTGTTTCATTTTTTCTTTTATTTTTATTTCATTTTAATTCTAACATTTTTTCTTTTATAGTTCTTTTATTTTTTTTTTCAAATAAGGAAGCTTTTGAGGTAATATCCTTCTTCTTCCTATATTTAGTCTGGCACTTCTAATTGGTACTTTATATATTTAATTGTTGTTGGGAGTGCTGTAGAATCTAGGTTGAGGGGTAGGCCTTAAGTAGCTTGAATAATGGGTGCATGCTTGGTTTATTTTGTGCTTTGTTCTTATTTGTAGGCTATTGTTTCATGCTCACTATTGCATATTACAGACCCATGTATGCTTAATGGTTCTCACATCGAGGACAATGTGAATTTTAAATTAGGGGGTAGGGTTTGTATGATGAATTGATTTGACATCCATGAATGAAAAAAAAATTCAAATCTTGGGCAAATTAAGTTCTGTTATCTTGACTTAGCATGACTAGACCTTGCATGTGTCTCTGAATTGGTTTAATGCTAGTATTAGTCATGAAAATAATAAATGATTCGGTTTCAATCTTGAATAAGGCACTTGATTCAAATTGAGTATATAATTTTCTAATGCACTGAAAGCTTGTCATTTAAGACCATTGAATGAAAGTGTGTTAAGGATTTGAGTTTATGAGATTTAGTCACAAGTATGCCAAGACATAGGTGGAGACTTAAAACCCTATTTTCTATGAGCTTTTGAGCCTGATCTTTTCTTCTTGAGAGTTTTGTACTTAATGTTCTATTTGATTTCTTTCATCTCAATTTTCTTGAATAGTTTCATTGCAATACCTTGCTTTGAAATTAAATGCACAAGGCATGATTTTTGATTTACATATATGGATCAATGCCTCTGACAAAGTCTTATTAACCTAGAAAGTGATGTTAGGCCATATTTCTTACATTTGGAAGCCTATGACTTTTTTTTTATTATATTACCTTTGGAGCCACTTTGAAATCTTTCAAGAAAAAAATAATATATGAAATTTCTTGTTTTAGTCACATTTATAACTCTTTAGCCTTAAATATGTAGATGAGCTAACCTTTGCATGTTATAGGATATTTGTGCAAAATTTGTAATAAGGTGTATAAGGAAGGAGCTTGTAATTGAAAATGTGGTGGAACAAAAAGAAAATCATCTAAAAAAAAGAAAAAAAATATAGGACATAGCATTTCGTGAGTTCATTATTATCCATCCCATGAAAAGAAAAAATGAAAAAAGAGGAAAAAAAAAAGAAAAGAAGAAAAAAAATAAAGTTTCAATGTTTGGCTTTCAAGGAGTTGGAAGGAGAAAAGTTGGGGATACTTCATTACACTATCATTATAATCCTTAGACATGCATTTCGATTTTCTTATCATTTGTTTGTCTAACTAATACCCTATGGCCAAGCTACAACCTAGTAAAGACCTAATGGACTTTAGGTGAAAGACACTTGTAAGAGCATTGACCTATTTCATGTGATTGATAGTAGTTTTCTTGTTAATGCTTTAATACATTCCATTCATGAAGCTATGCAACACTTTGTATCTTAATTCTTTCAATCCTTGATTTAGGTTCATTACATTTATTTGATATTGCATTCCTGCATTAACCGTGAGAGTAACCCTTTGTGAGTGATTTCATTTGTTAGTGAACAACTGTGTGAGATTTGAAGTCAAGGCCGGGTCTTTTGGGTATAGTTGGTAGCCAAGTTGAATAAAAGACATGAATTGGCACACTTGAAATCAAATGGTTGAGTTTACTATGCATTGGGAGGTTTCATGCAATTTTTGAACTTTGTAACTTATTCTTATTAAGATTGAACTAGGAATTGTTTGATTGACTTATACCATACATTGAGCTAATCTAAGAATTTTATAGGTAGATTCCCTAAAAACCCTCATGAGAGTTCACTCGTCCACTAGGGGGAACCTAGGGATTTAAAAGGCTTACTGCGCGTAGTTAAGTGCAATCCTGCTTCCAACGAAAAGCAAATTTAGATTAAGCAATTCTTTTTGCTTTAAATTAAGTTATTGCTAAAGACTAACAATAGGTAAGTTAGGGGTGTGATTACACTTGAAAAGTGTAATCATAAACTTGATTTCTAAGCTAATTCCAATAATTTATGTTTTAATATGTCTATTTTAGTTTGATTTTGTTTATTTATGTTATTTGATTCATTTATGCAGGTTTTAGTAGAAAATACACTAGAATAGCTTGTTAAAATGAAAGAGATGCACAATTTTGACATGAAAGGAGTTCCAGAAATTAAAAGTGGTGTTTAGCAAAGTTGTAATAGACATCTCAAGCTTTTCAAAAATGTATCGTGCATTAAAATTCAAGTTTGTTTGAGTCGTGAAACATTACTTAAAATTTAAGGTTAGAAAGTTGGACAAATCTTAATCACAATAAGATTTGGGGCATATCTTAAGTCTCCAGAGTCTAGTTGAGGTGATTAAAAAGCCCAAAATCAAGTACACACTCTATGCTATAATTTCTATGAAGAGCCCAAGTCCAAAAGTGTCTACATCTACCCCGAAATCAGCTTGCAAAATTGCAATATCTAGAATTTTTTAAATAGCTCAACACGATGCCTTGTCAGTGTTTTGGCCATAACTTTTCACTCACAACTCTGATTGATGCGATTCTTTTTGGGATAGAAAGAAGACTCGAAGGGTTTCATCTCAAAGCCAAAATCTAAGTACACTATCTTCTAGCATCCGAACAGCATCCAGATGCCAACTCTTAGAACCCTCGAAGTCCAAGAGCTGAAAAGTAAAATCCAGCATTGCCTTCTGGCGTATGAACAACAGCCCTGGCTTTCAAATGTGGCATCCCTGAGATCTCAGCTTTAGGGTTTTATTAAGCTTTTTCTATAAATATCCATGCTATATTAGACTTTTGAGAGCCGTTTTCATATTTTAGGGTTAGTTTTCTTAAAGTTTTCCTTAGTTTTGAAGAGAGTTTTCTATGAGTTTGTAATGAAGTTTGGATTAAAGTCATAACTACACAACTATTTTTTGACGTTATATTGTTGAATTCATTTTAATGGATTTTGCTTTCTTAATCTCTCATTTATTTTCTATTTTACTTTTCTTTTTAGCATGCTAGCATAGATTTATACTTAATTCAACGCATCAATGATAGGTGGATCCTTATTTGAATGATAGATGTGAATGAATCCATGCACGCAACATAAAACTTGTATGCTGTGATTCTTGTTTTTGTAGATCGATTTTATATCTTTCAAAACTTTCAAAAACTTTTGTGGCTGATCAAATTTCTTTGAAATCCTTGTTGCCCACATATGATTAAAACTTTCTTAACACTTTGAAAGTATAAAGATCAAATCTGGGGTTTTCTAGATTCTCTTATTCTTTTGTTTTTCAAAACTTTCGAAAACAAGCAACCCCAACCATATTTCACAGAAATCACTACTGACGTTCACGTGATTAAAACATTTTTTAGTCTTTTGAAAACTCGTGGCCTCGACCATATTTCGACGAAATCACTAATGACGTTTGCTTAATTAAAACTTTCTTTATACTTTGAGATCACTAAAAAGAAATCTGGAGTAAACGTTTTAACGATGATATCTTTTTATCACATCTAGTATGAGGGTAAGGTATCCACCCAGATTTTGTAGGTTGGATCAAGTCATTTATTGTTCATTTTAAACCCTAGTTTTTATTGCTTTACTTAAGCTTAATTTTTATTTTGAATCTTGAAATTTTCATACTTAGAATTGTTTAGAGTACTTGTTTTTTATTTAATTTCATTATTGTTCTTTAAATTCATTATTTAGTAGTGATGGCTAAAATCCCATCAAAACCAAAACTAATTTTTATTTTTATTGCTTTCAAGGAAGAACAGTAGATTAGAATAACTTAGCAATCCTAGGTTTCAATCTAGTTTCTTTGTGGATGCGATCCTGGTCTCACCAGGTAAAACCAATGCCACATGCCCTTACACTTGGGGGTTCAGTTTAATTACACATTTGCGAGACGATTATAAACCATTCACCTGATGTCCAAAGATGTAAATATAAAATAAATTAGGATAATCTGCCACGATCCTGAATACACGAACATAAATATCTATTATTTATAGTCTATTTTAAATTTACAATTAATAAAATTATTAACTATGCCCCCTAGGATTAGCCCAAGTGGCTCATGGATATGCTCCTATAGAGATCACACGGGTTTAATTCTCAACTCAAGTGAGATGTACTTGAGGGGTAACATATATCTCTCCAGTTTATCCATCGGCTACGCAGCTCATTGAGAGCTGTAATAAATGGGTTAAGGTTTTGAGTTACCAAAAAAAAAAAGAAGAAAAAATTATTAACTATTAATACTCTCTTCATAAAACTAATTAATATTGATAATTAACTAATTAAATAATTCTAATTTAATGCTCACACAAAACCCTCAGTTACCTCTAACAGTAATCATTAATTTTGAAATTTTGTTTTACAAGGCTAACATATTGTGTTACTTATATATATATATATATATACTCGCAAAGTGACCCCATCAATCTGTCACTTCATAATCAATCGAACCATCCTTTTTTTCTGTCAATCAACATTCACGTGAGGCTTTCAAATATATATATATATATATGCATATCTACAAATACAGGCAAAACTTAGTCACTTTTTTTTTTTTAACACTGCCAATCACTATCAATCCATCAATGAAATTCTTATATATATACACAACTCAAAAAAGCCATTAACCCTTTAACCAATCATCCTTAACTTATAAAGCATAAACTACTACCCTTTCTCATTCACGTATAGCATTTAATGAAGAAAAATAAATAAATAAAGAAGACTACCATTGAAATTCCCTTTACCCTTCACCTACTATAGGCTTTATTCACTCCCTCTCTCTCTCTCTATCCTCCTTTCTCTCTCTTTTAATACAAAATATAGTAAAATCCTAATTTGATATAACCTCTCTTTATATATAACTTCTTTAATTAGGTGTCATCACGTCTACTTAAATTATAGTCGACCTCCAATCATATTTCAATGATAAAATTCTTTAAAATATCCAATGGTCCACACCTGCCCAAAAAATAAGTAAATTTATAATTTAGATATTTCTTAAATTAAGTCAGCTAGTTCCCTAATTAAAAAAATATAACACATACATAAAATAATTAATTGATTAATCTCTATGTTATAACATTCTTTCCTTGAAATATCCAATAATACCCCATTTATTTCAATAAAAAATATAAATAAAATGCAACATAAAATTTTAGGAAAAAGATAGAATATCATGCATCATAAGGTGGCAAGGTCTTTAAACAATGATTTCTTAAGGGTATATAAAATTGCGCTATGCACATGTTATTCAAGATGTTCAAGACAATGTTTCTTAAAAGGCAACAAATTATGGCCCGGTACTCTATTCTATTTTTCATAGGTGCTTTAAAGAATTAGCCCTTATTCTCATAGAAAGCAACCACACTTCATCACCCATATGTGTGAGCCTATCAAGAATGCCATTGTAACTTAGACATCTTATTCCAATAGGTTATAAAACTCATTAAGAGATTTAAATCTCAACCTCTAAAACAAGTTATGAGATTACATACATGCACACCATAGGAAATGACATTTAAAAAAAGAAAAAAGAAAAAATACTTCCTTAGTGTATGCATTACAACTAGTCATTTCTTTAGCCTAATTTTGGGATCTTTAGTCTCTAGGTATGATATCCTAATAGATGATTTTATTATTCTTTGAGCTATAGTCAAATCACGCTCGATGCAACCTAGATCTTTTCTCTAGCTAGTTTTTTTTTTTTTTTTTTTTTTTGGTAACGAGGGAGAAATTCTCCTATAGGCCTTTCATTATAGGGATGGAAAACTCTCTCGGGTGCCAACGTGTGCCCTCATACAGTAATCGAGACATTGTGTGTTTTATCCGAATCAAACCTGAGTAGTCCAACAAAAAGCCGTCTTGCTTATTTTTTCATCAATTGTGCTAGCCCACGGGGGTAAACTCCATAAAAATGCCTCCACTTGGAGTCAGACTTGAGACCTTCCTTGGAAAATCCCAAGCTTTGGCTAAGAAACCTAAGTCCCTTGGTTTCTAACTAGAGCTTTTGTCAATGGATTAGCATGATTATTGCTTGATCTTATATAATCAACATTTATTGCTCCTTTAAAAAAATATATTCTCATAGTATTGTGTTTTTTTATCACTAACCTGGATTTTTCATTATAATATTTGTTACGTGCTCTAATAGCTATAACGATATTACATTGAATCATTACTAGTAGCACATGCTTCCCCACATTGGTATGTCATAAAGTAAATCACGCAACCAACCAACTTCTTCATTAGTTGAAGCTATGGCTATTAACTCAGCCCCTATAGTTGACTTTTTAATTACATATTATGTTTCGGAATGCCAACATATGGTTCCACCACAGTGCAAAAACATATCTTGTAGTAGATATGAAATCTCCAAATTGAGAGTTCCAATCTGCATCACAAAATCCTTTAAGAGTATCATGATATTTTTTATAAAATAAACCATAATGCATAGAACTCTTTAGATACCTAACTAATTGATAAATAGGATGCCATTGATCTATATTTGGTTTATTAGTGAATGTACTAAGCACACTAACAACATATGCAAAATGAAGTTTGGTACAATTTGTAGCACACAAAAGATTACTTATGATGCTTGCATATTCTTTCTAATTCGTTATATTTTCATCTTTTTCAGTAGGAAATAAATGTATATTTGGATCAAAAAGAGTACCTGTTAGTTTGCACTCAAAATAATTATTCCTTCAAAATATTTTCTATATAATGAGATTGATCAAGCATAATGCCTTTAGCGTTCTTGGTAATTTTCATGCTAGTAATTACAATTGTTTTACTTAAATCCTTCATATCAAAACTGTTATGCAACAATGTTTTAGTTTTTTCAACAGTATGTGTATTAGAACTAAGTGTTCAAGATCATCCACAAATAAGCAAATAAAAGCTTGAGTATCACTATTAAATATTTTTGTAAATACATTTGTTAGTTTCATTATAATTAAAACTATTTTCTAAAATGCATTTATCAAACTTTTTATTTCATTGCTTGGTTGCTAACAATACAAAGATTTAGTTAATTTTCACATTTTATGCTCATGTCCAGTTGTAAAAAGTTTTTTGGTTGGTCCATATCAATTTCTTCTTCTAAATCACAATTTAAAAAGCATTTTGGACCTCTATTTAATGTATTTTAGGACCATGAATAGTAATAAAGCAACCAATAAATGAATAGAAGTAATTCTTGTTACAGGTGAGGAAGTGTAAAAAAAAAAAAAAAAGTTAATATTTTCTTGTTATGTAAACCTTTTATCTACTGACCTTGCCTTAAATTTATCTACTATTCCATCAAGTTTGAATTTATTTTTCAACACCCATTTACAACCTATTGGTTTGCACATCAGGGGTAAGTCAATAAGTTTTCAGGTTTTATTTGTCATAAGAGAGTCATATTCATCATTTATAGCCTTTCTCAATAAATCAAAATTAGATAAGGATAAAACTTCTCCAATAGTGATGGGATTTCCTTCAATATTATATACAAGATAATTAGGACTATAATCTTTTCTAGTCTAACTCATTTAGTCTTCTAGGTTGTTCTTCTTATTCTTCTTCTTCTTTTTTTCAAATTTTAAATCTATATATGTATTTTGTTCAATATTTGGTGTTAAAAAAATAAAAAAAAAAAAAACTTTGCATCACTACTATCTCTAGTTATGAAAGGAAATTTATCTTCATGAAAAATAGCATCCAAAGGTTCGATTATGACATTATTTCTAAGTCAAGAAATCTGTAGTCCTTACTAGTAAGTACATATCTAATGAGTGCACATATATTGCTTTTATATAAAGTTTAGAAATTTCGGGTCTCACATAAGTAATGCAACTTCAAACTATAAGGTAAACCATAAATCATAAGGTGTGATCAAAGTTTGTTTGTCGGGAACTCGATTGCCATACACTATGTTCAGTTAATCCATTTCAAATCATAATTTTCCAAATCCTTATTATTATATCTACTATGCTACACAGATCATATATAGCCATTATTAATCTCAAAGTATTTTCCATAGCTCTTTAAATTTACTATCAACTGTTTTTGTATTAGAAAGCATGTTTTTTTTTTAAATTCTAGTTTAGAAAATTAATCTTAATAGTTTTGAGAAAAATTCCTTTGCCTTTTTAAAACGTTTTAAGAACATTTTGAGAAATCCTGATCCGTGTGCCCCGGAGTCTAGGCCATGCACACGGATCTACCCAAATAAAAAGGTCCGTGTGCCTCGGGTATAATGTTTAAGAATAAAAAGAGCATAAAATCAATCAATCCAAGAGAGTTGCAAGTCACAAGGAATAAAACGGCACCGGTGTAAATTTTCTTTATTATTTATTTCCTTCCTTAAAGAAAAATTAAGTTTAGTTTAAAAACTTAAAATTTTATTTTTTTAAAAGTATGCCAAAATTATTCTCATGGTCATTTTCTATTAAAGGAAACATTACAAAAAGTATAAATTATATACCAATTTCCTACCTTATTCTTTGTTGGAAAGACCGAAAATTCATTGTGTGTTCAAACTAGACCTCCTTTCTTTAATCTAACAGCGCAGGTGCGCGTGAAATGGGTTTAATTAGAAAACTGAAAAAATAATTTGAGTTTGGTACTAACTTCTCCCTCGTTTTCTCTTTTTCTTTCTTTTATTTTTTATTTTTTTTTGGTTTTTTCGCTGAATCTGATTTGCCAATGCACTACACCCATATATAAACTTGTGCCGCGAGCCATGTGAAGGCAACAAATCAAAAACACTAGCCATGTGTCATGGCTATAAAGGCCCCTCATCCAAGTTATTAGCTAGTGCCCTTACAGGCATTTGGTAATGCAAGAACATGGCCTTGGCTATTTTGTTTGCTCACCAAGCGTATGTGCAATAGGTTGGCTTGCTCATTACTTAAGATGAAGCCTCGTTTGGCCATGCGTCCACATATATATATGTATATATCCTATTTTTTAATATATATATATATTAATTAGAAATTAAAAATTAAAAAACAAAAATTAAGAATTAAAAGTTAGGATTATTACATTCTCTCCTCCTTATAAAAATTGTCCTTGAAATTTTAGATAACAGATGTAACAACAAATTACATAAACAACTACGGATATCGCATTCTTATTTTAGATTCAGGATTCCTAAGTAGACTCCTCCATACTATGATGTTTCCATAATGCTTGCACTAATGAAATCATTTTTTCTCAAAGCACCTATTCTCGAGAATTAAGAATCCAGTCTAAGTCTAATCTCGTATGTCACATCTGGATCCACTTCTAGTCCAATCTAATCTAATACAAGTGTAGGATCTGAAACATACTTGTGAAGCATGGATACATGCAACACCTCATGTATTCCCGATAGTTGCAACGGTATTGCCAATCGGTAAGCAAACTCTCTGATTTTCGATAAAACCTTCAATGACTTAATATATCTGGGTGCCAATTTACCCCGTCGGCTAAATTGAAACTGTCCCTTTCGTGGCAAGACTTTCAAAAACCCATGATCACCTACTTGAAATTCCAATAGTCTACGCCACTGATTTGCATAACTCTTTTAGCAGGTACATGTTGTTTCCAATCATTGCCTAATAATTCTAATCTTTTCATTAGTCTTTTGAACTAATTCTAGCCCAATCATTGCTATTTCTCCAACTTGTGTCTAGCAAACTGGCGATCTACACGACCTACCAAACAAAGCCTCAAATGGTACCATCTTAGTACTGGTTTGGTAACTGTTATTATAAGCAAACTCTATCAATGACAGATGAATTTCCCAACTATCTCTAAAGTCCAAAACACATGCTCAAAGTAGATCTTCTAAAACCTGAATTGTGTGTTCAAATTGCCCATCTGATTGGGGATAATAAGCAGTATTGAAACACAACTTTGTTCCTATCACTAACTGAAAACTCTGCCAAACACCAGAGTCCTATAGAATCTTAGGATCTCTTGGATATATAATCTGGCTAGAATATCAAATGTGTCTGTCCTTTGTATTGGCAAAAAATGAGCCGACTTGGTTAGATGATCTATAATCACCCATATTACCTCATAATCCTTTCTATTTTTTGGCAACCATACCATAAAATTCATGGTCACATTCTCTCATTTTCACTTGGACATGAGTAATGATTGTAGCAATTCTACTGGCCTCTGATGTTTAGCTTTAACTTGCTGACAAGTCAGGCACCTGCTGACGAAGTCTGCCATATTTTTCCTCATTCCAGGTCAATAAAATTGTCGTTTCAAATCACGGTACATCTTTGTACCTCCCAGATGTACTGCCAGTTAGGAATGATGAAATTCTCTCATGGCATCATCTCGAACCAATAATGGTACAAAGATTCTCACTTGATATATCACCATACCATCATTAGCTACAGCCCATCCCAGCATCTTAACTAATTCTTTTAGCCTTACCCAAACATTTTTTGTTTCTCCATCTGACCTTTGTACTTCATTTACTCTACTTATCAGGACCGGCTGAATGACTGAAGTACACAATATCCACTACTCACCATCCTCCCTAGATTTAAGGTCATCAAATTTCTCCATCATAGCCCACTTTCTAATAACAATACTTGCTAAATCACAATGAGTCTTTTTGCTAAGAGCGTCCGCCACCACATTGGCTTTACCTGGATGATACTGTAAATTAAAATCATAATTTTTCATATATTCTATCCATCTTATTTGTTTTAAATTCAACTCTTTCTTGGTAAAGATGTACTTTAAACTTTTATGATCTAAAAATACGTCAAATTTCTCTCCTACAAGTAATACCTCCAGATTTTTAGGGCAAAGATTATAGCTACCAACTTCAAATTGTGAACTAGGTAGTTTTACTCGTGAGTCTTCAATTGTCTTGACCCATAAGTAACTATAGTTTTGCTCATTAGACCTCAATTGTCTTGACCCATAAGTAACTACTCTTCCATCTGCATAAGTACACAACCCAATCCTTCTCTAGAAGCATCATAATACACAGAATATCCTAATCCTCTTTCTGGAATAATCAATACTGGTAGAGTGGTTAATCTCTCTTTGATTTCTTAGTAAGATTTTTCACAGGCTTCATCTCACGTGAACTTGATTCCTTTTCAGGTCAATTTGGTCAAAGAAGCAGTTAACCTAAAGAAATCTAGCATAAATCTACAGTAATATCAGGCTAATCCCAAGAAACTTCAGATTTCGACCACCGTTTTGAGTCTTGGCTAGCTCAAGATAGCCTCAACCTTAACTGGATCTACTGTCACACCTTTGGTGGAAATGACATGTCCCAAAAATTTCATCTCTTTAAGCTAAAATTTGAACTCGCTGAGCTTAGCATATAATTGGTGATCTTTTATGAGTTGCAACATTATCCTCAAGTGTTCCATCTGTTCCTCCTCATTTTTGGAATATGCCAATACATCATCAATGAATACCACTATAAATTTATCTAAATATTCTCGAAACACCCTATTCATCAAGTTCATGAATACTACAGAGGCATTAGTCAACCTAAATGGTAGCACTAGAATCTCGTATTGCCCATATCTTGTCTAGAATGTTGTTTTAGGGATATTCTCCTTTCTTATTCTTACTTGGTGGTAACCAAATCATAAATAAATCTTAGAATACACCATTGCTCCTTTCAATTGATCAATTAAATCATCAATCCTCAGTAAAGGGCACCTATTCTTGATAGTTACTAGATTAAGCTTATGGTAATCAATACACATTCTTAAGGTTCCGTCCTTTTTTGCTACAAACAAAGTTGGTGCGCCCCAGGGTGAAACACTGGGTCTGATGAGTCCTTTAGTTGAAAGTTCCTCTATCTGCTTCTTTAACTCCACTAATTCTACCAGTGCCAATCTGTAGGGAGCAATAGAGATAGGTTCAATGCCAGGTACTAAGTCAATATAAAATTTCACTTCTCGTTCGAGTGACAATCCCGGTAAATCCTCAAGAAAGACCTTTGGATATTCATAGATAACTTAAGGTAACTCCTTCATATTACTAGTTTCATCTTCCACCATTATCAAATTGGCAATAAGACTGCACAAATCTACCCATCCTTGCCCATCTACAGTTGGTAAAATCTCAAAACGATAACGGTCTAAAGAAATCACACTTGTCCTCCTTCTAGAGTATGCAAAGTTATCCATCCTGTACAATAGTCGATCTTAGCTTGGTAGGTTGCTAACCGATTCATTTTGAGAATAATGTCAAAACTTTACATCTCTATCATAATTAAGTTAGAGGTTGAGTGATACTCCTGACTGTCTAAGGTATTTGTAATCACTAGTTTAGACCCTTTACATATTCCAGTTAGGGAAGAATGAACAAAATTGGGGGTCTTTACACATAATAGGGATACTAATGGTTTTGTTTTGAGTCCCAAAGTAGAAACAAAGGTAGCAGAAATAAAAGAATGCGATGTACCAATATCAATAAGTACATTGGCATGGGAAGTACATAAAAAGAAAGTAACTTGAATCACCACCAACTAGACTGGGCTTCTGGTGGAATGATTGCATAAGTTCTTCCTTGGGACTGCACATTAGACGTTCCACCCCTTATTAGACTTGGTTAAGCCCGTTTGTGTTATGATTGTTGAGTCTCACTTTGCATACTCTTACAAGGGTTATAAATTCACAACGGGGTTGCTGTACTGACTGTAAGGCTAAGGGTTGTCCCCTTGGAATGACTTGTGGAATTTTTCTCTACCTCATAGATAGTTTCTCTGAAGGTGACCTTGTTGGCCACAGTTGTAACAACTTTTAATGTTTTCACCATTTCAGCCACTACCCGAGGCTGCCTGCCTCACTAGTCATCTTAGGCATTCATGGCTTTTGTGTCTAAGCTGTCTACAGTTATAGCAAAACACTTGTCCTAGAGGTGACCTTAGAGAAGTCCTTGATTACGACGGTGCCACTTTACTGGGTTATGGATATGACAATGATTGTGGTGGCGGTGGTGGTAACAATCCTTCTCTTGGCCTTTTCTTATTAGCAATTCCCAGTGTAGGAATGGAATTCGTATTCTGTCCCTTTTCTAGATATTTCTAATCTCATTCATGTCTCTATCCACTATCAATGCTTAGTTTCTTAGGGCTTTATAATCATTGAGCCCAAGCATAACTATCTGTCCTCACAATACTAGAAGTAATCCTCATTCAAACCTTATACACTTAAGACAGGTAGTAGAAACAAGTTCTAGAGCATATTCGGACAAGTCTGAAAATCTCCTCTCGTATTCTAGTACCATAATAGAACCTTAGATCAGGTTAGCAAATTCGTCCCTTTTTTAATCTCTCAGGGATTATGGGAAAAAGTGATCTTTAAATCTTTTTTTGAGTCCTTCCTAGGTCAGTCCCATGGCTTCTCTGGGATTCTTTATACTACTCCACCAACTTGTCAGCTATGGTGTGACTCCCATTTTGCGAGAGAGGTATATCATTTCCAATGACATTAACAACAGGAACTCCTTTACCTCTGCCTTGACCTTGACATCGGCCTCGATCCTGGCCCCAAATTCCATACGATGGCATACTAAAATACAAAAGGTTATAATTTAATACTAACTTATCAACTAATATCTAACGGTACCTGTGATATAATGGCAATATTCTAGGAAACATAACTGTTTTATTTAAAAGTGGACTTCTTATACATTACATTATATTAAAAGAAAAAAGAAAAGTGGGTATCAATCTTACATACATTGTAAAATCCTTTCAGAGTCCCCTTATCGAGAAAACAACATACTCATTTCACAAAATAGTTAATGGAGAAAGAGATGTATAAGCACAACAAAATTTTTCCCTTTCCATATTATGAATATTAGACAACCAGCCATTATCTTATAAGAACTAACATTTCTATCATTTTTAAGTTAATCTTGTAGAATCTGCGTATATGGACAAGCTAGCCACAGGAATAGTATCTTGGTGGGCTGGGAGGGCATCACTGCTGAACATACCCCATCTATTGGCAATTAGGGCATACTGGGGTCTGTTTCCAGCCCCAATACATGATATATTATACTTGGTACTCCCTTCATATTTCCTAGCATTGATGTACACTGTGGTAGATATTGGTTGTAAAATCACTATAGGCTATAGAATGGCGTGCGAGGGTAGACTAATCTCTGTGGGGTATACTGGTCCAACATTTGTGAGTAGGTTAACCATTGCTTCCGGATTGATGTGTATAAGAAGCTCGTTATTATGCCAAATCTTCTCCGAAGTTAGGTTCACTCTGCTAAGTTGTCTTCGATTAGTGGGGTTGGCCATTTTCTTAGAAAGTAAAGAAGGTCCAAATTAATTCTACAAATATATTTAATAAATCATTATAAAACACATTTTCATATAAGATCTTAGATATTCCTAGCAACCAATTTGCAAATTTCACATAAGGCATCTACCTCCCACGGTCTCTAGGTGCTCTAAAACCTAGCTTTGATACCAACTTGTCATGCCTTCGAAATCTCGAGATCCCGAGAAGTGAGTTTAAATTATAAAATTTAACGCACCTGATCCATTATAGCCTCACTATTTACTTTTCAGAGCCATTGACCATCCTATTTATTAATATAAATAATAGTAATGATTATTTTATTAATAAAATACACACCTAGGTTTAAATTGAAACCAGATAACACAAGTTTCATTCACTTATAAAGTGATATTTCTATATACATAAACTTCTAAAATTATTACATCTAAATCGTTAAAACTGCTCAATTGGATTATAGGGTTTCAAATGGTTGTGCTGGACCTCTTAGGTCTCGGGCTCTGCACCTGTAATACAGTCTGTGGGGATGTAAGTACTAACGACTTATGCTCACGATGCATAGAAATATAATTTTTATAACACATCTTATGAATCACATAAAATAATGAATATAACAAGAAATTATCGAATACATCAACCCATAGCAGGATAGGACAATTAATTCATAACTTTTATTTCTCTTATCAACCTTTCCTTATTTATTATTTTCTTTCCCCGTGATAGGGAAGGATACTCTACAAGACTGTCCTACAATCAAAGTGGTAGTCCAAATCATTGCCAGTTTGTGTATATATATACAGGTCACAAAGCATCCCTACATTATCGTTTATAGATCCAAGTCTAAATGCCACGATAAGCCTTAACATTTTCGTCGTCATCGTGGATTATTAGTCCACGGGCACAATTACCCATCCCTGCACAGGTTTAACGTCTTTCAACCTAAGGGTATCTCATGACACCCTCCCTATTTTGTATAATATCCTCACTTTTCCCAATATTAACATTTTTCTTAGATTTCACCTTTCTCTTTTTAAAACATAGGAATAATATCTATGAACTTTTATAATTTCATGTTTTCATTGCCATTAGAGTCATTTATTTTTTATTATTATTTGTTTCGCAATGAACACATATCCATCTTATTTTTAACATATCATACCATATTCCAACATTGAATATCATTTTTTTGAAATCTAATCACAATTTTAATGCTACCAAAAATTGGTTATAAAGCTTAATATTAATTTAATAATGTGTAAATTTTAACCCACATTTATGCCTCTATTAAATTATATATATATATATATAGATTATTATTTTATAATATTTAAGAATAAAAAGAGAGTAAAATCAGCCAATCCAGGGGAGTTGCAGGTGCCAAGGAATAAAACGGCTCCGGCCTAAAATTTCTCTATTATTTGTTTCCTTCCTTAAAGAAAAAATTAGGTTTGGTTTAAAAACTTAAAATTTTGTTTTTTTTTAAAGCATGCCAAAATTATTCTTATGGTCATTTTCTGTTAAAAACTCCACCTATGTTTTTTTTCATGGCTGGTCCCAAGCCCGGATAAAGGAGGAGGGTTGTGTTAGGTAGTCAATAGCCAGCATAAAACTTTATCGAATTTTTTTATGGATTTTTTGACACCTAATGACATTGCGTGGGGCCATTCCCTACTTAGCGACGCGCTGTATGGTCCGAGTACAGTGTTAAATAAGCAAGGACCGCTGCATCAGCGCCCGGGTGCGGTGTTAAATAGGCAAGGATCCTCACACTTTTCTGGACGAGTGGGGGGGCAAGGAAGCTAGTCCAAAATAGAAGGCTGAGATTAGGTACTTGGAATATTGGGAGCTTAACTGGGAAACTTATGGAAATGGTGGATACAATGGCAAGGAGAAGAATCGCAATTGCTTGTTTGCTAGAGACGAAGTAGGTGGGACAGAAAGCTAAAGAGATTGAGAGGACTGGGTATAAGTTATGGTATACGGGACTTAATAGATCGAGAAATGGGGTCGGCATAGTAGTAAGCAAGGACCAAAAGGAAGATATAGTCAATGTGAAACGCTGTGGAGATAGGATTATTGCAATTAAGTTAGTGTTAGGAGAAGAGATAGTAAACGTAATTAGTGCTTATGCCCCCCAGGTGGGCTTAGGAGATGTACATAAGGAGAAGTTTTGGGAAGACTTGGAAGGAATGCTATTAGAGATACCTCAAGGAGAGATGGTCTTTATAGGAGGAGATTTGAATGGTCATATAGGACGCGACATAGATGGATACATAGGAGTACACGGGGGATATGGTTACGATGATAGAAATGAAGAAGGGAAGGATATTTTGGAGTTTGCAGTGGCTTATGATCTCATGGTGACGAACACCTTTTTTAGGAAGAGAGAGGAACATTTGGTGACTTATAAGAGTAGCTCCTCAAAGACACAGATTGACTTCTTCTTAACTAGGAAAAGAGACCGTGTAGCTTGTAAAGATTGTAAAGTTATACCAGGGGAGAGCTTGACTACCCAACATAGGTTGTTGGTCATAGATGTGCAGCTTCAAAGGTGGGCTAGAAAAAAGAAGTCGCATAGATGCTCAAAGACTAAATGGTGGAACTTAAAAAGTGATAAGCAAGCAGCATTCAGGAAAAGACTACTAGAGGAAAACATTTGGACGGTAAATGAGAGTGCAAATATTATGTGGGATAAGGTAGCAAAGTGTATTAGGAGGGTAGGGAAAGAAGTCTTAGGAGAATCCAAAGGGAGTGCTCCGGCATATAAAGAGGCATGGTGGTGGAACGAGGCCGTCCAAGACAAGATAAGAGTTAAAAGAGAGTGTTTTAAATCTTGGCAAAACGACCGAAATGAAGCGAACTTGGAGAGGTATAGAGAAGCTAGAAGAGAAACCAAAAAGGCAGTTAGTGAGGCTAAGGCAACGACATTTGAGGCTTTATATAGGCAACTTGACACTAAGAAGGGCGAAAGAGAGATATTCAAGCTTGCTAAATCTAGAGATAGACGGACCAAGGATTTAAACCAAGTTAAATGCATTAAGGATGAGGATGAAAAGGTATTAGTAAAGGAAGAGGAGATAAAGGAGCATTGGAAGAGCTACTTCTACAAGTTATTTAACGAAAGTAGTAGTAGTGACATACATTTGGGGCAGTTTACCACTTTTAGGAAAGAATTAAATTTTATGTTCTATAGGAGAATCAGTAGGGAAGAAGTAAAAGAAGTATTAAAAATGATGAAGAATGGGAAAGCGGTTGGGCCAGATGGTATCCCTATTGAGGTTTGGAGTTGCTTAAGAGAGGATGGCATAAGTTGATTGACAAAACTTTTTAATGTAGTGCTAAAGAGCAAGAAGATGCCTGATGCATGGAGGAAAAGTATCCTTATACCCATATACAAAAACAAAGGAGATATTCAGAACTATGCGAACTACCGCGAGATTAAATTGATGAGCCATACGATGAAATTATGGGAGAGAGTTATAAAGAGAAGACTAAGAAGGACAACAAATGTTTCAGAGAACCAATTTGGTTTCATGCCTGGAAGATCAACTATGGAGGCTATCTTTCTCTTGAGGAGGTTAATGGAACAGTATAGAGAAGGTCAAAAAGATTTACATATGGTGTTCATCGATTTAGAGAAGGCATATGATCGGGTTCCTAGGGAGATTCTATGAAAAGTATTGGAAAAGAAAGGAGCGTGTGTCGCATATATTGAGCCGATAAAGGACATGTATGATAGAGCCATGACATCTATACGGATGACTGGTGGAGAGACTAATGAGTTCTCTATCACGATTGGTTTACATCAAGGTTCAGCGTTAAGCCCGTACTTGTTTGCTTTAGTTATGGATGAGATTACAAGACATATTCAGGATGAGGTGCCGTGGTGTATGCTATTTGCAGATGATATTGTTTTAGTAGATGAGATGAGAGAATGAGTGAATGCTAAGCTAGAATTGTGGTGGGATACGTTAGAGACAAAAGGGTTTAGGGTAAGCCGATGCAAGACAGAATATATGGAATGTAAGTTTAGTCAAAATAGAATAACGGGTAGTATAGAAGTAAGTTTAGGCACACAAAAGATTGTAGAGAAAGATAAATTTAAGTACCTTGGATCTATGGTGCAACAAGGTGGAGGGATTGATACTGATGTAAGTCACAGGATTCAAGCTGGGTGGACCAAATAGAGGAGTGCTTCGGGGGTTTTGTGCTACCGAAAAATCCCCCTCAAGGTGAAAGGAAAGTATTATAAGGTAGCGGTTAGACCAGCGCTGCTATATGGATCAGAGTGTTGGGTAGTAAAGCATAATCATAGTCAGAAGATGGCAGTTGCGGAGATGAGAATGCTAAGGTGGATGTGCGGGATTACAAGGAAAGATAGGATTAGGAACGAGGAGATTAGGGGCAAAGTAGGAATAGCACCGATTGAAGATAAAATGAGAGAAAACCGATTAAGATGGTTTGGCCATGTTAGAAGGCGTCCAGCAGAGGCACCTGTTAGAAGGTGTGAAAGTATGGAGATTGCCAGGAGTAGGAGAGGTAGATGAAGACCCAAGAGAAGCTGGAAAGAAACCATTAAACATGACCT
This sequence comes from Vitellaria paradoxa, assembly GCA_019916065.1. NCBI lineage: Eukaryota > Viridiplantae > Streptophyta > Magnoliopsida > Ericales > Sapotaceae > Vitellaria > Vitellaria paradoxa. Next base: position 30,455,125 of record CM034238.1, read on the forward strand.
GACCTACCTAGATTTATCAGAGGACATGCCCCTAAACAGATCTAATTGGCGTCGACAAATCCATATAGCCGACCCCACCTAATGGGAAAAGGCTTGGTTTGGTTTGGTTTGGTTTGGTCATTTTCTGTTAAAGAAAACAATACAAAAATTATAAATAATATACCAATTCCTTACCTCGTTCTTTGTTGGAAAATTTGAAAATTCACCGTATGTCCAAACTAGACTTTTTTTTCTTTAATCTAATAGCGCAAGTGCATGTAAAATGGGTTTGATTAGAAAACTAGAAAAATAATTTGAGTTCTGGTACTAACTTCTCCCTCTTTCTTTCTCTTTCTTTTTTTTTCCCCTGGTTCTGATTGGCCAATGCACTACACCCATATATATACTTATGCCCCGGGCCATGTGGATGCACCAAATCAAAACACTAGCCACGTGTCATGGATATAAAGGCCATTCATCCAAGCTATTAGCTAGTGCCCTTCTTGGCCTTTGGCAATGGAGGAACATGGCTTTGGCTATTTTGTTTGCTCACCAAGCCTATGTGCAATAGGTTGGCTTGCTCATTACGTGAGACGAAGCCTCGTTTGGCCATGCATCCATATATATATATATATATATATCCTATTTTAATATATATATATATATATATATTAATTAGAAATTAAAAATTAAAAATCAAAAACTAAGAATTAAAGGTTAGGATTATTATAGCTTTCCATTTGAATTCCCCTTCAATTTTTCTTTAATTTTCCACTGTAAACACACAATTTTTAATGTATAGCAATGAATTTCATTTTGAGCAATGAGTGAGTAGTCTTTTTCTTGGTTTCAAATCAAGGAGGGTGATTGATTAATACGGCCCTTCAAGGTATTTTGGCTTAATATTAGATTTTCTTATTTTCTTGTTGAATGGATGATTGATTATAGTTTAGTTTCATTAAAAATCACTAAGTGATTTTATAAGATTGGACATTAGTATGTATGAATCATAATAGATTTTATGATCGTTGCTTAACTTAGATTTCTCATGCACAATATTATAGGTTTTGCATGAGGATTACTAGACTTAGAACTCTCGTGCACTCTATATGAGTTAAGTACACTATGTGTTTGATTTTATGACTTGCTTATATTAAATTAAATTTCGATAACTAAGCTTGATCAATCTTTGTTTTAAATGAACTTGTAATGCTAAATTCTCCTATCCACTATACAAATAAATACACACACACATATATATACAGAGGGAATCTATGTTTGCTTAGAAGAGAGCTGTGCCACCACAAAGCCTTTGTCGATCGAAACTCAACCATAATCCTAATAAAAAACCACGGTCACGAATAGAACTACTAACGAAGGCGGGCCAAATCCTAAAAAATCTCTCTCGTCTTCTTCTTTTTGTAATTCTTCCTATTTTTTCTTTATACAACATTGAACCAAATGTTAAGTAATTAATCCTCACCAATGCCATTCTTAACTCTAAGTTCATCGAGACCATCCTCATAAAGTAATCAAATTCATGGATTGAGAATGAGTTTATTTATAACCCTAATGAGTTCAAAATCCCATTCCTCTCCAATCAAATCAATCTCAAAAACCTTTGGAAATAAGACAATACACTGCTTCAATGGAACCTTAACCCTAAATATTACCCTGTCTTCTCCATAAAGACGGTAGCCTTCTACTTCTCCTCCAAGAGCTCAGCCACCGAACCCAAAAATGAAGCTTCCACCAAGGTTGCGAAGTCACTAATTGTCTCAAAAGCTTAGACTGTTAGGAAATGAGCCCAACAATATATGTCAAGCTTTTTTATTACTCCCCATCGTGTGCAATCTCAGTTTGCACATGGAGCAAAGACAAGCAAATCAAATTAAAAAAGGTACACCAACACAAGTGTTTGTCCTAAAATATCAACCTAAAAAGATTTGGTCAGGATTCCAAATCAGTAGATAAGATTTCCTTTTGTTGGCTAGAAGAAATTTGGATGATATTTGATTTAGCCTTATCTTAGACATAAAATATTTGACTAAAATCTCTCTGATTTTGTAAATATATTCGGGCTATTTAGCTGATATCTTTGGCACCTAAATTTAGATATTAATGAAGGCTATCACCAACCACCAGAGAAGTTACAACCACCTATATAACCGCCCACTCAAGTTACAGACAAGTTTTACTAAATGGAAGTTAACAACGGTTACAAATGGGCAGTTACTTTCCTACTCTAAGTGTAAATTTAGAAGCAGCAGCCAAAGAATGGGTCCCTCAACCATCAGCCCTCATTGGATTTTCTTTTCAGTATTTATCTTATCTATGTCAATATGAGTAGGTTAAGTTAGATTTCCCAGTGGGAGTAGATTAACATAGATTTCCTAAACCCCTTTAACTATTAAAGATTTATATTAAAAGACTTGCTTTATGTTTTTTGGTATTTACATTTCATTTTAATAAAAACTCTTTTTGAGCAATGAATTCCATTTATTATATTTGTGCTTGTATATAGTATTCACAAAGAGTATTTGATCTAGTGTGTAAAGTATGGCTTATACACAAAAGATTAGATCATCGATTCTTTTGGAATATGAGTTTATTATTTACAGTTTTAGATGGAACTAAACACACAATTAGTAAAATTGTAACACAATAGGTCTGTTTTGACTACGTGGAATGGTTTTGTTCCAACTGTTTATGCTAGTACACTTTATGTGTATTGAACTGGACCTAGTTAAGGTAATTATTCTATATAGACTTTATAAAATAATTTATAGGATAAAGTATAAAAACCACCTCTATACTTTACTCTTGGTCTCACTTTGGTCCTACTAGATTTAATTGTGACAGTCAAATCCCCGTACTTTTTGTTAAGTAGCAATAAAGTCCTTCCGTCTATTGCCTGTTAATTGCAACCATTAAGGTGAGGGTAAAATCATCATTTCTCTATAAGATTAGGGTTTGAGGGAAATAGAGTAGCCACTGAGGAACTATGAAGCTACAGGTTGGCTTATGGTAGCACCGGCGCTGACACCGGAAGCTGAACTAGTTGCCTGAGCAAGGGTCGCTAAAGTTACCAAAACCATTGAAAAAACTAGAGGGATAAGGCCGAAGCTTTGGAAACCAATTCAAGGGTTTTTTGGGCTAAATCAACTCAAGAATTCGTCAGAATAACGTCAGTAACTTGGAGATTATTTCGTAATGTCGATTGAACAAAAAATGAAGATCATCTCTTCAACCTTTGAAATCAACAAAATGAGAGGGAATTTCATCTTGATTCAAAAGGCATGAACTAATTCAAGAGGAACCCTAGTTTCTTTACCTGCAGCGTGAATGGAATTAGGGCTCGCTTGAGTTGCAATTGGAGAAGGAGAATAGGGAGCCAAGCCAATATTCACATAAGAGGATGCTAGACTCACTATGGGATAATCAAAAATAGCCAAAAAATGGACGAAAGTTGCATCCACATCATCTAGAAGACATGAGGGTTCTTTAGTAGCCATGTGGCTGCTAGGTTGCTGGAAAACCAAGTCCAACTACCTAAAATTGAAGGAGAGAGGCCGGCAAGCATAGGGTCGTCATCAAAAAGGGCTAGACAATGCCAGAAAAGTAGCTAAAAAATGAAGAATACTGAAAAAAAAGTTAGAGAGAATTTTTAGAGAGATAATGGATTTACCCACGTGCCTAACGGTTGCAATTAACGAGGTAGCAGATGAAAGAACTACATTACTGCTTGACCAAAAGTGCATGAATTTGACTGCGCAGTTGAAACTAGTGGGACCAAAGTAAGACCGAGGGTGAAGTGTTTGAGTGATTTTTGTACTTTACTCATAATTTATACCTCATACTTTTTTTTTGGTAAGTAAATAAATTTGGATTATATAGGGAAAGAATTTACATCATCTTAAGGGCATACCCCCGTATATATATTAATTACAAAATGGGATTCCCCACAATGTACATAAACTAGCATTCTCAAAAGTGTTCTTAATAACAGGAAATTGAGAAGCTTTTAATCTAACTACATGCTTTATGCTATTGACAACACTTTCTATAGGGGATGAAAGCCTTTGAATGATCTTGCATTTTGTTCCTGCCAAATATGATAAACTAATGCCACCCATACAATTCTACTTATGACATTGTTGAAGCCTTTTCCACTAAATTTTCCGGCTGCCCATTTGAATTCTTCTAGCCATGGCTGGTTAGCTTTTGTGATTTGGCACATTTGTAAAACTTTCCCCCATAACTCGGTGGAATGGTGGCAAAAGAAGAATAAATGCTCCAAGTCTTCAGGATGATTTCCATATAGGACATAATTGATGTCAACATTCAGTCCCTATTTAAGGAGTTTGTCCTTTGTAGCCAATCTTCCTTTGATAGCAAGCCATAGAATGAAACTATGTGTTGGGATATGATGAGAAGACCAAAGTAGATTATGCCATATTACCTTAGGTTGCCGGGTTCTAATAGTATTCCATGTTACAGCAACATTATAAGTCCCATTTTTTTATGCTAGTCATATAAATTGATCTTGAAGATGAGATTGAGGTGAGTACTCAGCTGGGAATTGAAGAATAACCGCATGGAGCTCCCAAGTGGATGGATATGGCCATTTCCATTGCCCATTGTGGATGATACTTAAGACTCTTGCTTCCTTTGATATCCCAGAATCATAAGCAATTCTTAGTGTATACTTTGGAATTAGCGGTCCTTAGGGATGCTAGTTGGAGAACCAAAGAGAGATGGATTCACCATTGCCAACTCTGTATTTAGAAATATGAATCACCTCCTCTCTAAGCTTAAGCAACTTTTGCCATCCAAGAGCAATCTATTGGGACCTTAACTTCCCAAAAGCATTTTCCTTTAAGTATATTAGAATAACACCATTGCACCCATAAAAATGAAGACTTAGAACATAAAGCCAGAGATGTCTCATCATGGCAGCTCTATTCCGCTCATGAATTTTGCGGAGTCCAAGGCACCCTCCATTTTTGGAAGGTAAACTTTATCCTAAGCTACTTTGCTACGTCTCTTTTTGAGTTCAGCACCAGACCATAAATAACCACTCAAAATTTGCTCAATAGCATTGCTTACCCTTTTGGAAAGAATGAAGTGCATACTCCAGTAAACTTGGATGCTAAATAAGACTGCATTGATAAGGACTAACCTACCAGCATAAGAGAGGAATTTTGATGACTAGCTTTGGATACTCTTTGTAATCTTGTCAATGAGGCCCTTACAATGCTCATACTTTAGCTTGGTGGATATAAGGGGAACTCCTAAATATTTAATTAGAAGTTCACCTAGCTGGAATCCAAGAATTGATCAAAGATGTTGCTTCTGCTGCTTGCTTATACCTGTGATATAAATACTGCTCTTATGCCCATTAGGTTGGAGGCCAGAAAATTTATGGAACTCTAGTAGTGCGTTACGGATGACTTCAAAGGTAGCATCATTGGGTGTACATAGAATGAAAAGATCATTAGCAAAATGTATGTGAGTAATGAGTGGCTCAGTACACCTGGGATGATAAGTAAAGCCACCTTCCTTAGCAACCTTGTTAAAGAGCCTAGAGAAAAATTCCATAGCAAGTAGGAAAAGATAGGGGGAAAGAGGATCGCCTTGCCTGAGACCTCTAGCTCCAAGGAAAAAACCTTCAAGAGCCCTATTTATGGAGATAGAGAAGTGTGGATACAAGCTTTAATCCAATCCCTAAACTGAGTTGGAAGATTGAGAGCTTGAAGAATATCATACAATAGATCCCACGATACTGAATCAAAGGCCTTCATAAGATCAATCTTTAACGCACTTTGAGGTGACAAATTTGACCTATGATAGTTTCTTACTAGTTCTTGCATAAGAAGAATTTGATCTAAAATGGATCTCCTCGTGACAAAGGTAGCTTGAGAAAGGCTAATAACAAATGGCATGATGCCCTTTAGCCTATTATCAATAATATTGGAAATGCACTTGTAAGTCATAGAGCAACATGAGATGCATCTGAAGTCAGTGACTAAGCTCGGATTAGGAACTTTTGGAACCAATGCTATGATGGTAGAGTTGACTTCCTTCAATAGCTTGCTTGATTGGAAGAATGACTTGGTAGCAGCTGTGAAATCATACCTTACCACATGCCATGAGGTCTTGAAAAAATGAGAAGTGAAGCCATCTGGACCAAGAGCCTTATGACCATGTAAGGAGAACAAAGTGCTTTTGATTTCCTCATCTATAACTAGAAAAGCAAGTACTTCACTTGGAATGTCTACTTGCATGATTTCTTTAACATATGTACGAGCTTCAACTGGATAATTAAAAAGAGAACCAAGAATTTCTTGTAGTGCTCAATGAACATGGATTTCACTACCTCATAGTCTTCATGCCTAACACCTTGGGAATCCATAATTGAGAGGATTTTGTTCCTAGCACAATGAGCTTTAACTTTTTTGTAGAAGTATGAAGTGTTCATATCACCCAGTCTAATTATGTTAACCCTTGCTTTTTGTTTATAGAAGGCCTCTTTAGCAAGAACTATTTGTGAGTACTCTTCAAGTGCAATTGCCTCCTTATCAATGAGCTCTAGGCTTTGGTTGGACTACAACTCCTTTTGAAGCATGGCTAATTCCTTTTTAGCAGCTAAAACTTTATTAGGTAGGCAACCATAGTATTTAGAATTAAAGGCTTTAAGGGCTAGCTTAAGTATCTTGAGCTTGGAACAAAGCTTGAACATTGGAGAACCATAAACCGGCTGGGACCATGTTTCTGCAACAATACCTGGGAACTCTTTATGTTTGGTCCAAAAGTTAAAAATTTTGAATGGTTTCCTCCCTGTCTTGATGCTAGGTTGGATGATGATTGAAACTGGGCTATGATCCAAGATGCTTCGGGGGGGAAGAAGGCCTCAGAATATAGGAAAGAGCTTAGCCATTTATCATTAATTAGGATACAATCGGGCATGATAATATGTTATTTAAGGAATAGCCAATAAAGAAGACTTAGGGTTGTGAATTTTGGAAGAAATGGGTAAAATAGCTTAAAAGTCAACATTTTGACTAGGGGGTATGCAGAAGGGCGCCCAAGGTAGGGGGCGGGCGCCCCACGTGTGCAATAAGTCAACGATATGGTGTTGCTCTGGTTTGTTCAACTGAGGGGTTAACCTAATGTCAGATTTGTAGGATAGGGGAAGATGATAGGCTCCTGTAGAATGCTTGGAGATTAAGCCAAGCTTGTATATATGTATATATGAAAGGAGATAGAGAGAATTAGAGGTGTTGGAAGAGAACTAGGAAAGAAGAGTGGAACCAAGGAAATTTGAGCGATTGGTAAGTTGCTCAAACTCTAACCAAATGAAAATTAATTTCACAAGATTGAAATTGAGTTCTTAAGGAACATTTCCATGTATTTTGTTTGTTGTTTAGATCAAGGGTGAGAAGATCAATCACGCCAAAGTTGAGAGCCAAAACTGAGAGTTCATCACCTCTTTTAATAGACTTTGTTCAAGCCCGAGGTAGGGATTTATAGCCTCATTTTTGCATATATGAGATGTATTTGAGCTACCAAACATTTCCATAAAATTTATTTTGGATTTGGAAGCCTTGGTGTTGGATTTGCGTAAGAGATATATAGGTGTATATATATATGTATAGGTTGTAACCAAAACTTGTATTGTGATGAAATGAATGGATTAAAACTAATTTTGATTCACTTTCTAGAGTCTTTTAAACCCTGAACAACTTAAGGAAACAAGGTTTTAGGTTATACATTTGATTTAGTGGAGTTTGAGACCCAAATACACAAGGTAGAGCACGAACCGAAATACAGCACGAATCGAAATAGAGCACCATTTTGGGTATCAAGGGGGCACCCGAGGTCCCCATGGGGCACCTAGGGTGCTTTGGCTGAGCCTGGAGGATGAGTGTGGGCGCCCGAGGTTCCCCAGAAACCTGAAACTTTGATTTTTTTTTTCCAGCTTATATTGCTCTTTCTAGTGAGTATTCCATGTTTAAACATGTTCAATCACTCAAGTAAGATTTATAGGTGTAAAGATTGATTATGGAACAAGTTATTAAGTTTCTAAGTAATTCTTAGTTAAGATATATTATTCTTGGTTAAGGTTTTTGTTACAGTGTTATAACAAAGTTGTCAATGCAAATTCAATGAAGCTTAAGTTACGATAAATTGAAAATGCTAAATGAAATGAGAATAGGTTATGATAAAATGATAATATAATTATTGTGAGCTTCTATTGAGCTTGAATTTATATATTGGTTATTATAATGATATTGTTTGTAACACGATTGAAAGGATGATTACATAGTTGAATGATATAGTGATGTTAAAATGATCATGTTGATGAGATTGATAAGTATAAAAAAGGAAATGTGAATGGTAATGAGAAACGAGGTTGGTGGGTATATGAAAATAGGAAGGGTACTAAGATTACCCTAGGGTTGAAAGACCCGAAACCTGCGCAGGGATTGTATTCATGCCAGTAGGTTAGTAGCCTACAACATGACGTGTAAATAAGGCTAATCGTGGCCTGGCTGTTATAGCCTTTAAGGACGACGTGTAAATAAGGCTAATCGTGGTCTAGCTGTTATAGCCTTTAACGACGATGTGTAAGTAAGGCTAATCGTGGCCTATAACGATGACATTAATTGTGCCCACCCCGTAACTAAAATGAGATTGGGATACGGATAAGGTTGATTATGTTGAGATGGTTAGGTGGAAATAATTGAGTAGGAAAAAGAGATTTAACCTGACGAAGTATGACGCGTGTTTATATAAGGTTTAATTTGATAATATTATAAGGTGTCTAATTAAGAGGATTTGAGTTTTACTTTGGCTTGATTTTGATTAGATTTGTTGAATTTATAACTGTTAGTTTTATATTATGGCTTTACATATTATATATGCTTTTATGATACTTCGTGAGCACAAGTGGATGAGTGCTCACGTCCCTACAGATTCTATTACAAGGGCAGATCCTAACAATTAGGTGGGCACTTGGTGGGATTAGAAGTACATTTGCTGTTGCAGATATTTCATTTCTCATTTGTTTAAGTTTTAAATCTTCATTTAGGTCTGTAATATTAAATTCAAAAGTAGAGATTATTCGATTCGGTTGTAAAGGCCATCAAGCCTATCCTTACTTATTAAGGTTATGGGATTGTTAAAGCTTTATAGCCTGGCCATAGCCAAGGCTTCATTTATATTATGTTCTATAGCTATCTTGTGTAGATGTTGCTCCAGGGGTGTTGTAATGCTCTAATCGGGGAATGGTTATTCTAAGCATGTTATATATGTTTTCACTCACTCCTCGGGTCATGAAATCTAGGGGTGTGACAAGTCCTGTTTGCTAAAATCTATATTTACCCTTTTTTTTTGTTTAAGTTCAAAGATTTTTTAAAAATTGGCAACAAAACGTGTTTGTTAAAATCAGCGAGATAATGAATAATGTTGCAAATCAATCCTAGAACACTCCAATAATATTTATAAGTTAATAGCATATCAGGTTCTTTTATCTGGTTAAATAGGTCAAAACTAATAAAGCACAAATTAGGTTAGTGACCGATAAATGACATCAAAAGCAATTAAACAAATTAATAGTTGAGAAAATAATGGACATCGTGTTATCCACAAGCGCCAACAAGAAAGAAGCATTCAATGCATGGTATTAAACAATAGCTTAGTAGTCAAATCATATTAAATTCTCATAGTTCAACTATCCAAATAGATTACAAATTTACAAAAAACTGATTTACATTTTAAAAAACAAACTGTAATTTTTTCTTCATCATATCCAAAGCGCCCTCAAGAGAAGATTGTAATTTACCTCTCTATAAGTCATATTTGCTTAGCAAATGATTTGTTTTTGCTATGCACACCTAATGAAGCCTCTTTCCAAATAATTCGCAAAGCTTTTCAAGAATTCCATAAGTTCTCTGGACTCTAACTAAATGGGCATAACAGCAAGGTCTACTTTTCAGGGGTGCATCAACAAGAGTAGTTACACCTTTGTTCTATGCTTGGGTTCCAAACCGGTAAACTCCCAATCAAATACTTAAGAGTCCTATTAATCTCCACAAAACTCAAGTTTGATGATTTTTTTTTCGTAGTTAAGTTTAATGATTATAAGGAACTCATTGATAAAATCACCAAAAGAGTAAAGAGCTGGACTTCAAAATGCCTTTCATATGCTGGTAGGTTGGTTCTCATTCAATCCATCTTATTCAATATACAAATTTATTGGAGTCTTCATTTCATCCTTCCTAAAGGAGTGATCCATGCTATAGAACAAATATTATGGAGATTCTTATGGTCTGGGGTTGAGCTCAAAAATTGGGGTAACAAAGTGGCTTGGGATGAAGTGTGTAAACGAAAGAATGAAGGAGGACTTGGGATCCGCAAGCTTACTGAATGGAACAAAGCCTTTATGATGCAACACATTTGGGCTCTATATTCTAATAGTCCCTCCCTTTGAGTGAAGTGGTGCCATTCAAATCTCTTCAAAGGTAAATGCTTCTGGGATCTAAAACCACCTTCAAATTGTTCATGGACATGGCATAAGTTGCGAAAACTTAAATAAGAAGCCAAAGGAATCTCTAAATACATTGTGGGCAATGGAAATTCCATTTCTCTTTGGTTCTCCAATTGGCACCCCGCTGGCCCTCTCATCCCAAAATATGGACCTAGAGTTGCATATGATGCTGGCCTTCCTAAGGATGCTAAAGTCTCAAAAGTGGTCTCTAATGGGCAGTGGAAGTGGCCACTCCCGAGGACCTGGGAGCTTAGGGAAATAATCAATGAGAGGCCTCCAAATTACTTACCATTTTCTCTTGCAAAAGATAAATTTATCTGGCTTGCCTCTAAAGATAAAGTTTATAAGGTTGCAGCTACCTGGGATTCAATTCGTGATGAGGCTCAAAAGGTGACTTAGCATAAGTTGCTATGGTTCCCTAACCATATTCCTAAGCATGCTTTTATTATGTGGCTTGCAATTAAAAGGAGATTAATCACCAAGGATAGAATGAGCAGGTGGGGCATGAATGTGGATTCTAACTGTGTATTATGCAATTAAGAGGTGGAAATAATGGATCACTTGTTTTTCTTATGCTCTTATTCGGCCGATTTAAGGCAGCTTGTCTTACATAAATGCCACATATCTAAACCTAAACAATCCTGGTCAGATGAAGTCTCTTGGGCCATTAGAAAATTCCGTTGTAAGAATCTAAGTTCCAAGATATGCAAGTTAGCATGGGCGGCTCTAATCTACCACACATGGCAAGAAAAGAATGCAAGGATCTTCAAGGGGGTGTCCTCCTCAACTACTAATGTTCTCAGGAACATCATGCATGAGATTAGGGTTAATCTCTCAGCATCCTATCAAAAAAAACCACTGATGTGAATACTAGTCTATGTAATAGCTGGGGAATTCCTCTTTGTAATTAATTCTTTTGCTATACAGGGGTATGCACCTAAAATGATGTACATATTCCCAATTAATCCAAATTATACTTAATTACCAAAAAAAATAATAAAATTAAAACATTCATCAATATATTTGTTTTTTTTTTAATCATGTTAAAGTTTAATTTCTTAATTTTCATTTATGTTTCAATTTTTTTTTTTTTTTTTTTTTTTTTTTTTGCAATTGTGTTTCATTTTATTTTTCAACATAACCCAAACAAATAAATAAATTTTAAATCAGTATCCCATATATAGAGACACATTGAGATAAAAAAAATTAGATAATATAAAATAAAATAAGGAAAAGAAAGAGAAAAATAATTAATAAGAAATATTTGAGTTTCTTAAAAAATCTTAAACTCTAAAAAATAAAAGGTATGTTTGGAGAAAGATTTTGGTACAAAAAAATAATAAAAAGAAAATTGAAGTGAAAATAAAAAGAAAATTAAAAATTAAACAAAAGGCATTAATTAATATATTAAAATTTTTAAATCTAATTAATTTTAATTTTTTAAATTTCAAATACTTCTCTTTGCATTTTATATTATAACCTAAACAAGAGAAGGAATTTTGAATCTCTATCATTTTTTTTCTTTTTCTTTTTCTTTTAATGCATGGAGAGAGAGATACAAAGATCTAAGTGAAAGATAAAGAAAAAATAAATATGGAAAGAAACTTTTGGTTTAATTTTCATATTAATTTTTCATAAAAATAGTTTTAACAAAACTAATTTTAGGATACAGTCAAGAAATATTATAGTATATAAAATATGCTAAGAATGATTTGCAGTAAATATAAATAAAAAGTAAGAGTGAAATTGGAAAATAATAGACCAAAAAAATTCATTGAAATCTTAAAGAATCATATTCAAAATATGCAAAAGAATAATTTTTGTAGATATATAAATAAATATACACATCACAGACATTTAAATATATTGCATGCCATATAATATACTAGCATAAGATAGAATTATTATTTAAAATATTCTAAAAATTAGATGAAAGTTAGGATAAAAAAATAAGATTATTATCTGTGTAAACATTAACATTATTATTGCCCACCATGATAAATTAAAGTTACACCAAAACCCCAATTAAAAAAAAATGAGCTCATCTTTGAAACTATATCACGATTAAGTAGTTTTAAAGCTGACAAGGATAATTGTGGTCTAAAATTCAAAAACATTATCATAACACACACATATATTTATATATGCATTATAAATGAGATCAATATTGTCTAAATTATTTGGTATAAAAATAAAAATTTTATATAAATATCATCATATCCTATATTTTTTAGAATAACAATTTAATTATAAAATTATTGTATAAATTTTTTAATACAGGTGGAACTTATAGTTTGATAAATAAAAATCTATATAAGTAGGCATAGTTTGCTTTAAAACCTTAGACCCTGTTTAGTAAAGTTCATTTTTTACCCTTTTTATATTTAAGTTTAAAGATTTTGAAAAACTAGTAGCAAAAATGTGTTTCTTAAACCTATTTTTATTTTTTTATTTTTAAAAAAATGAAAATTCAAATAGAAAATATAAACAAAAAAATAGTATTTTCACACTCTTTATTTTTTAAAAAAATCATAAGTTAATATATATCCAAAATAATGCAGCAGATAGCCATATTTTCATGTGATAATAAGCGTTAAAAATCAAATAAATAGATAAATAAGTAGAGAACATTTAATTTTGATTCCAATTTTTTGTTTTCCCTTTACTTGTTAGGACATTAGAAAACAGAAATCTCAACCAAATGAAACATAAAAAACAGTTTAATATTAAAGTACTTCCTCTTAGTTTTCTCACCTAACAAGGACCACATGGTAATTAATTGAAGGAAGAAATTAAAAAAAAAATTACATTACAAGCACAAAGTTTCAAAAAAAGAGAGAATGAGATGAACAGACAACTCATAAACAAAAGCTGACGTAAGAGACAGAGAACAAACAAGAAGCTAGTTGATGGGTTGCTACCACTGTCCTTGGAAACTCCATCACTTTTCTGGGAATTTTGGGAAGAACACTGGAAATCCCTTTTCTAGGATGGCGAATGATTACACTAATAAAGTGTAATCATTTAAATATAATTTATCCTTATTTAATGTAATTTTATTCCTAATAATACAAATTTATCAATATTTAGGATTAATGTCTTTATGGTAAATGTTGTAGGAGTATTACACAAGTTATGGTCCCAACCACACAAGGTGTGGTCCCAACCACTCAAGGTGCGGTCCCAACCATCCAAAGGGTGGTCCGGACCATCTTCTCAGCGGTACCAACCATTCGAGGGGTGGTCCGGACCATCTTCTCAATGGTCCCAACCATCCAAGGGGTGGTCCAGACCGTTCTTTCAAATTTCCAATGTATATATTTGGTGATAGCACAATTTGCTCCAGTTTGGACACCTCCCGCTCCTGGTCGACCATTACCATACGCAAACCCAAAATCAAAGATCGTGATTGGCAGTTTCGATTGGAAAAGAATGAAGGAATTCTTTTGATTTCGGTAACAGTGTGCTATTTCCTTTTAAAAAAAATTCTGATTGAAGTTTTTATTTATTAGAAAAGATATTTTTTGAGCTCTCGGTCTTCGTTTTTAAGATGGGAGAGAGGAGAGTTTTAGGGACAATCTTGAATAATTTTTGGTTTTGGAAAATATTATTAGTTTTGTTTTGAGAGTTTTGAGAAGAGATTTTGGAGCCGAAAGTCTGTTGAATATTTTGTTTCGAATTTCAATCTAATACCAGGTATTTTTATTTATCTATAGTGTTTTTATTTACTTGCATGAAGATGTCAATGGTTTGTATTATGAACATCATGTTTGGCTAAATCTTATTCTTTCGATTCAATAACTTAATGAAAAGTGGAAACATATTTCTAAATTAATTTTTATATGGTTATATTCTAGGTATGAAAACCTTCAAATATAAACCTTTAATTATTTTCAATTCAAGTCATTTAGATCAAATATATTCAAACACAAAAATTCTTGATCATATTTTCTATAATCACTGATAAGAGTTTTTGAACCTATAAAAAGCCTTATTAAACATTTGAAATAAAGAAATTGAATTGGACTCACGGATATTTTTAAAACGATTATTTCCCGATCTTGTAATCCTAAATGTGAATACAAGATTGTGACCGTGGGATTTTATGAACTTTCACGAAGACACTTTTCTGATTTATTATTTCCTTTATGTGAAATATAAATCGTAGTAAAAATAAACCTAAACAAATTTTCTTACATTAATTTATGAAATATGCCTTCCACCCGGAATTAGTTGTTGAATCGAGAACTTTCTTTTTGTTATTGATATTTGCTATTTTTAGTTGCTATTACTTGAGATCTAGATTCAATTGTTATTCTGGTTTATTGAGAAAACTTGTTGATTGTTTGTTTAATTTTAGTGATTTTATCTTGATGTTTTTATTATTCAGTAGTTCAAATAGATCTGGTTAATTCATTTATTTTATTTCGAGTTCTTAGCTTATAAAAAAACTGCTCAAATATAATTTAATTTTTTTTTGTTTTAACTTCAATAACCTAGAAAAATAGTCAATATTAGGTTCCCTGTGGATTCGACATCGGACTCACCGAGTTTAAACTACACCACACACCCTTACACTTTGGGGTTATTTTAGACGAAATATTTGGAAGCGGTCAAGTTTTTAGCGCCGTTGCCGGGGAACCAAGAAAAAAAATTCTATTTTCCTAGGATTATTGTAGGTTAATTTTATTTTCTATTTTCCAATAAAAAATTATTATATATATAATTTGTTTTCAGTTTACGTTAGTTTTAAAAAAAGAAAGAAAAAAAACTTGCACTGTTTTTCTATTTAAGTAAAAAAAATTATTTTATATTTTATTTTAGTTAAAAATATATATAGAAAAGTAATTACATTATATCTTGTTTTCGTAAAGAAAAAAAAGAGTTTACTGTTTTTCTTTTTAGTTTTTGGATATAACTTCTGTGGTCCCAACCACCCAAGGTGTGGTCCCGACCGTAAGTTAGGTGGTCCCAACCACGGGTTAGACGGTCTAGACCACTTAGTTGTTCTTTTTATTTGCTCTTTCTTTTCTAGTAAAGTTTATTCAATTTCTTAAAATATATATATATAATTAGATAATTTATTTTCGGCAGTAAGGAGTTTTAAAATTTTATTTTATGTTTCTTTTACAAAATCATCTTAAGAAGAGAATTTATTTTATGCGAAAAGATATAGAGTCTTTAGAAATTCAAATTCAAAACGTAGAGATACAACTTGAGTTTTACAAAAAAATTTTGAGCAAAGAAGAGAAATTTATAGAAATCTTATTGATTTAGAATTTAATTTAAGAATTTGCTATAGAGAACTAAGATATTTTCATAAAGAACTTTTAAAAATAGCATTTTGAGTTTTCTTCAGTCCCCTGATTTTTTTTATATATTAAAAAAAAAACATATCCTGATATTTCTTTAGTTTCTTTTATTAAGTGTGCTTTTATATCTTAGTAAAATAATTGCTTTTGTCTGGATTCCCCATAGTGCAATCCAGGCATCAATTTTTCCAGTATTTTAATTAGCTTATGAGCAATTGGAATCGTGACAAAAAAGGTAGAATAAGGCGATTAGACTTATCTAGGTTATTTGTGGACATTTACATACCTCCATCTTCTACTTCTAAAGAAATTTCTATTTCTGAAGAAGAAATGGCAGGTGTTAATGGGAACCAAGGTGTTGATAATGGCGAGGTAGTTGCAAGACGTTCTATGAGAGATATAATGCAACCTACTAGACAAACACTTGAATCATGCATAGTTTGGCCAGAAAATCAAAGAACATTTAACTTTAAACCTGGAATGATCCAACTGTAGCCTACATTCCATGGTATGGATTCTGAGAATCTATATGATCATCTTACACGTTTTAGGAACATCTGTGTCACCATTAGAGATCAAGGGTGTCCTATAGACTTAGTTTTTCTTAAACTCTTTCCATTTTCATTAAAGGATAAAGCCGCTAGGTGGTTTGAGTTCTTACCTTCCAATTCTACACAAACTTGGGATGAAATGCAAGCCAAGTTTCTTAAGAAATTCTTTCCTCTCAATAGCTAATGCCATACAACATCAAATTTTGAATTTTGCCCCTCATCTCAATGAACCCTTTTATCAGTGTTGGGAGAGATTCAAAACCCTATTGCATGCTTGTCCACATCATGGATTTGAGATTTGGCGTTTAGCTGGCATCTTCTATGGATCGCTAACACTAAATTTAAAACAATTCATGGAAACCATATGTAACGGTCAGATCTACGACAAAACACCTGAGGAAGCATATGACTACTTCGAATTCCTAGCTGAGAATGCACAAACATGGGACACTACAGGAACCTAAAATATCCAAGCTACTAATGTCGTTCTAAGTAGAGGTAAACATCAGTTGAGTGAAACTGATGATCTCAAAGCCAAACTAGCAACTTTGACTAGGGAAATTGAGACTTTAAAAATTAGGAAGGATACACCTGTAGTTAAAGAACTTGTAGCTAATGTCTACTGTCTTATGTGTGACAGTCAAGCACATACAACAGATGATTGCCCTACGATACCAATTTGTAGAGAAATAGTGCAAAACCAACAGTCTAATGAACTCCCAGTTAATGCAGTAAACCAATTTTGTCAACCATATAGGGGACAAAACCAAGTAGCAAACCCATTTTCTGAAACCTATAATCCAAGTTAGAGGAACCATCCAAACTTTGGTTGGAGAACTGAAGGAACATCAATGCCTTAACAATTTCATACTGCCCCACCTATACCAATTTCTCACTCTGGACCACCTCAGAATTTGGGACAACAACTACATACACATTTTCCTCAAAATAGAAGGTCCACTAAAGAAACACTTCAACAGTTTATGAGCACACAATCTTCACTGTAGGCTCAAAATAATAGAACTATGGAAGATATTAAGGGCTAGTTGACCTTGATAACTCAAGCCTTGAGTACTCAACAAAAAGGTAGACTGCCCGCTCAACCACAACCGAATCCATCAGTTCAAGTAAACCAAGCTGAAGGTTCTTCTAGTGCCAGGAACAATATCGAGCAAGTACAAGTTGTCACAACATTGAGGAGTGGTAAAATCATTAATAAAACCATTCATACTAAGGAATCTGTACCTAGGAAAAAGTTAGAACCTGAGCAAACAACGCAAGATAAATCAAAGATAGAAGAGGAAGAAAAGGATAAAGAAAAGGATAAGGAGAAAGAGAAAGAAAAAGGGAAGGAAATAGAGGTTATATCAAGAGAGTATATTCCTAAACCTCCATTTCCTCAAAGATTTTTAGTCGCAAGAAAAGAAGCTCAAGTAAATGAAATGCTAGAGGTTTTCAAACAAGTAAAAATCAATATACCTCTCATTGATGCGATTAAACAAATCCCTTCATATGCTAAGTTTCTGAAAGAACTTTGCACAGTAAAACAGAGATTAAATGTTAAGGAAAAAGCCTTCCTTACTGAACAAGCTAGTGCAATTCTATAATGTTGTACACCTCCTAAGTATAAGGATCCAAGATGTCCCACTATTTCATGCCACATAGGAGAGTACTACATTAGCGGAGCACTGCTTGATTTAGGGGCTAGTGTCAATTTGCTACCATATTCAATTTACGAGCAATTGGGTTTAGGAGAAATAAAGCCCACTCGTGTAACTCTACAACTGGCAGATAGATCAATAAGAGTTCCACGAGGAATAGTTGAAGATGTGTTAGTTCAAGTGGAAGATTTTTGTTTTCCAGTTGATTTCATTATCCTAGATACACAACCCTTAACCAATTTATCTGCTCCAAATCATATACCTGTTATATTAGGTAGACCATTTCTTGCAACCTCTAATGCACTTATCAATTGCCGAAATGGTTCAATGAAGATGTCATTTGGAAATATTGAGTTTGAAACTAACATTTTCCATGTGAGCAAACACCCTAATGAACAGCCTGATATACAAGGGGTGGATTTAATTGAAACAATAGTTCAAGACTATGTGGATCGTGAATTTATAGAGGATTCTCTGGAAAAAGTAATTTGCTTTAGTGAGGAAAATATCAGTTTCACAACTCAGATGGTTGAAGTGAAAGCGATATACGATTCGTTAGAGATATGCCCAATTATGTTAGTAGGAAAATAGGTACCAACCTTTGAAGAGATAGGACCACCTCTTAAGAAAGCAGAACCATTTGAATTGACAGCTCCTAATCCTAATAGAAAACCCTTACCCAGTAATTTAAAATATGCATTTTTAGGAGAAAAAGAGACTTACCCAGTAATCATTTCATTAGAATTGCCAAATAACAAGAATCCTAATTAGTTCAGTTGCTTAAAGGCCACAAGAAAGCTCTAGGTTGGTCGATGGCAGATTTAACTGGCATCAGCCCTCTTCTTTACACACATCGAATATATCTAGAAGATGAAGCTAAGCCGATTCGTCAAATGCAAAGGCGGCTCAACCCGAATATGAAAGAAGTCGTAAGAGCTGAAGTCGTAAAACTACTTGATGTAGGAATCATATATCCAATATCTGATTCAAAATGGGTTAGTCCTACACAAGTAGTTCCAAAGAAATCGAGTGTCACCGTGGTTAGAAACGAAAATAATGAGTTAGTCCCAACTTGAGTTCAAACTGGTTGGAGAGTATGCATTGACTACTGAAAGCTCAATGCTGTAACAAGAAAGGATCACTTCCCTCTTCCATTCTTGGATCAAGTGTTAGAAAGAGTGGCTGGCCACGCGTATTATTGTTTCCTTGATGGCTATTCAGGTTATAACCAAATAGTGGTTGCTTTAGAGGACCAAGCAAAAACCACATTTACTTGTCCTTTTGGCACCTTTGCGTATAAAAGAATGCCTTTTGGCCTATGTAATGCCCCAGCCACATTTCAAAGATGCATGATCAGCATATTCAGTGAAATGGTAGAAGAGATTGAAGAAGTATTCATGGACGATTTCTCTGTTTATGGTGATACATTTGAACATTGTTTACATAACCTTGATTTAGTACTAACGAGGTGTGAAGAGAAAAATTTAGTTCTTAACTGGAAGAAATGTCATTTCATGGTAAACCAGGGTATAGTGTTAGGACACATAGTGTCAAAAAAGGGTATGCGGGTAGATCAAGCTAAGGTTGAGTTAATTCAAAAATTACCAAATCCCCAATCCGTCAAAGATATTAGATCATTTCTAGGGCATGCTAGATTTTACAGGCGATTCATAAAATCCTTTAGTGAAATTGCTAAACCTTTATGTAAGCTTTTGGCACAAGATATGCCATTCGAATGGACCCCCCAGTGTCAAGAAGCATTTGATAAACTTAAGGACCATTTAACTACAGCACCAATTCTTCAACCTCCTGACTGGTCACTCCCGTTTGAACTTATGTGCGATGCTAGTGACCATGCCATAGGTGTTGTATTAGGGCAAAGAAAAGATAAGAGAGCACATGTTACTTACTATGCCAGCAAAACTCTCAATGAAGCACAAAAAACTATACAACAACTGAAAAAGAACTTCTAGCAGTTGTGTTTGCCCTTGAAAAATTTCGCTAATACCTCATCGGTTCAACAGTAATAATTTTTACAGACCATTCAACTCTTAAGTATCTGTTGACTAAACAAGATACTAAACCGAGGCTTATCCGCTGGATTCTTCTCTTACAAGAATTCAATATCGAGATAAGAGATAAGAAAGGCGTTGAAAACATGGTAGTTGATCACTTATCACGTTTACCGATAGAAGTTCAATCCAACAAAGAAATACAAATAAATGACAGCTTCCTAGATGAATAACTATTCAATGTCACTACAATCACAGCTGCTACACCCCCGTGGTATGCTGATATTGCCAATTATTTGGTTACTGGAGAAATCCCTAGTGAATGGAATTCCAAAGATAGAAAGAAATTTTTTAGAAATGTGAGAGTTTTCTTTTGGGATGATCCATATATGTTTAAATACTGCCCAGACCAAATAATACGACGTTGCATTCCAAAATGGGAGGTACCTAACATTATTGAGTTTTGTCACTCACAAGCTTGTGGTGGTCATTTTTCCACAAATAAAATAGCGGCTAAAATCCTTTAATGTGGATTTTATTAGCCTACACTTTTTAAAGATGTCCATCATTTTTGCACTGCATGCGATAAATGTCAAAGGTTAGGAAGTTTAACCCGTCGAAATATGATGCCCCTTTCCCCTATTTTAGTATTAGAAATATTTGATTGTTGGGAATGATTTCATGGGCCCTTTCCCAGTTTCATTTGGATTTGAATACATTCTGGTGGGGGTTGATTATGTTTCTACATGGGTTGAAGCAATGGCCACAAGAACAAATGATCACAAAGTTGTGATAAAATTCCTCCACGAAAATATTTTCTCACGCTTTGGGGTACCCCGAGCAATCATAAGTGACGGAGGAAAACATTTCTGCAATCGGCCTGTGGATACTTTATTACTTAAATATGGTGTTATACACAAAGTAGGCACAGCATATCATCCACAAACAAATGGCCAAGCTGTACTTGCTAATCGAGAAATTTAAAACATCCTTGAGAAAATAGTTAATCCTAATCGTAAGGATTGGTCACTTCGGTTGATTGACTCCCTATGGGCCTACCGAACAGCTTATAAAACAACGTTAGGGATGTCTCCGTATTGATTAGTTTACAGAAAAGCATGTCATTTACCTGTTGAATTAGAACACAAAGCCTATTAGGCTATTAAACAATTCAACACCAATATCGACGAGGCAGGTTTACACCGTAAGCTTCAAATTGTAGAAATGGAAGAATTAAGGAACGATGCATATGAAAATGCACAAATTTCGAAAGAAAGAATGAAGAAGATACATGACTGATATATTACTCGCCGTTCATTTCACGAAGGTCAAAAAGTACTCCTTTATTGTTCACGACTTCACCTTTTTCCTGGAAAACTCAAAGTAAATGGATTGGACCATTTATAGTAAGACGTATTTCCGAACATGGTACTATCGAAATAGAAAATCCCAAAAATAGGAACCATTTTTAAGTAAATGGACATCGCCTTAAGCTGTATCTCGAGAGTTTTGTTAGGATCATCGAAGTATGGGATCTTTTAGATCCTACACCTTTGACGTAATTCACATTCCAATTTTTAAATGTTGTAAAATAATTTAGTTTATTTTATAGTTTTATTTCCTTAGTACTTTAAAATTTTTTTATATAATAGTTATTTATTTAAAAAAAAAAAAAACCCAAAACCCAAAAACCTAAAAAAAAAAAAAGAGAAATCGAAAAAACCCAAAAAAATAAAAAACCCGAGAAACCGGAAATTCTTTTACCTGGAATTCCACCGGTCCGGACCAACACAGCTCCGGTTGGGACTGTACTATCAACCGGTCCGAACCACACAGCTCCGGCCGGGACCACACCTTCAAGCACTCGGGACCCCACCGTCCCAACCTTCAAATCCCCAAACTCCTCAAAGCCTGAAACATCCTTTTCTTCGTCTTTCTTCTCTACAAAACCTTCTCTCTAAACAACCCAGCTCCACTACCCATTATACTGAAGACATATCAACAATCCATGCTTCCAAGTGCTGCTTAGGACTCTTTCAAGCATTCAAATCCTATTGTTTTGACTCGGGTAAGTCATTTTCCTCACCATTCGAGCCCTAGCTTAATGGTTATTCAAATTTCAACCTTCCTTGATTAGATATATGAACTAAGGATTCGTGGTCAAGGGAGTGATTTTAACTAGATCTTCTTAAACTTATTCACACCAGATCACATTTACACGAGGACTTTGGTTAAGCTTCATATCTCTTCTGTATTGCCAATTCGGTTATCGAAATTGCATTTTGTAGATCCAATTGTGTGATTTGCAATTTGGGAAATTAGCGGGCCACAAAACTTATGTGGACATAGGGGATGTTTTCTATTTACTTAAAATAATCCTCTTGTCTCAATTGTAGTTAAAAATGCCTCCAAGAGTTAGACTCCCTGAAAGAAGTCAAGCAGATTCAAGAAATTTTGATGAGGATAGATTTTGGGGTTATGAAGCTAATAGAAAATTTGATACCACTTGGATTTACAAACTGGTTGTAATTGAGATGAGATGGCAAATTGACCAATTTCAAAGTGAAGAATTCCTTTTATTCCAAAACTTTGAAGGTAGAAGATGGCTTCACTTATCAAAATTCACTCCTAGGTGTGTGATGGAGGTAGTTAGAGAATTGTTTACTAACGTTAAAGAAAAATCAGTTAACAGGAGCCGAGGAACAGAAACTATAACCAGCTGGGTCCGGGGGGTAGAAATAACATTGACACCTAATGATTTTGCCTAAGAATTTCAACTTCCCCGAATTAGTCAACCCGAATTTCACTATCCATTTGATGGCGTACCATCCATGGAGGTAATAGCACCAGAAATACTCAAAGAAGGTCTTACATGGGTCAGAGAGATGAGGAAACTAGTCTCTGCATTGAATGATAAATACTGGCCCCTTCATATGTTCTCATGTACCAATCTATTACCTCGAAATCGACATTCAGATTGTACCCCATTGAGAGCCAAATTACTTTATGCTATAGGAAAAGGGATGACAATAGATTTACCAACATACATGTGGCAGCAAATACTTTACACTTTTGAACATCCTACTGCACTAACGGGTATCCCATTTGGGGGCGCTTTAACCCAGATTTTTAGGAATAAAGGAGCTTATATTTCAAATGATTTTCCTATAGCTGATTCCCTCCTACCTATCACATACACTTCTTTTTCAAAATCTCGAGGCCTTCTAATTAAGAAAAGTAAGTTGAAAAATCAAAATGAAATGGGCAGTAGCTCACAAGTTGAAGAGGAACATGGCCCAAAGTACACCATTGAAGACCTAGCTGAGAAAATAGGTGAGACAAACTTTGCTATTGGTGATCTGTCAGAAAGGATGTCTTAATTAGAATATAATGAAGAACATGATACCAAGATTCTGCAACAAATACTGAGAAACCAAAAAGAGCAGGGCAAGTGGATGCAGCACTTCTTTTCCCAATTTCCAGGATATCAGCCACCGTCCTTTCCACCACATTGACTTTTAATCCAATATTTGTTTTTCTTATTGCACATTTAATTTTGTCACACTAAAACTCTGTGTATTTCGTACTTATCCCATGTAACTACTTAATACTGGACTGTATTAATTCTGTTATTCCTTTCTTATTATTATTAATTTTTTATGATTATTATTATTTGTTTTTTATTTTATTTTTATTTTTTGTTTATTGTTTACAATTCGTTATGCTCAAATGTTAATTTTTAATTATTTATTTCATGCATTGAAAAGAACAGGTTAATATGGAAAACACTTTTGAAAACATAGAAAATGAACATAAGGGTCCACTGATCATGATTGCACTCATTTATGATTATAAGACTGACCACTCTAAAACTGACCTCGATAAGTGGTCGGATGAAGTATTTTTAGATAGTAATTATCTATACCTACTGCCATTTGTCCCACCATTCTTCGTCTTAAGTTCCCATCAGTGGCATGAAGCTAATTGGTGGCATGAGGCTGACCTTGAATTAACCATCAGAATGGAGTGGGCAGAGGTAGATATAGCTACAACTTGGCCTGATGCCCCACCATTAGACTTTGAGCTTACCATGGATTCCAGTAATGTTACTATTTTAGAGTCTGATTCTGTTGCTGATATGCCACCACTGGAAGACATCATTGATGCTGAAGATTACTATGATTGTGATGATCAAGGTTGGGTGTGTGACTGTTCTACCATGAGGTATTATTTACCCTTTTTACATTACAGTTCTCTTTATTATCATGTTCACACTATATTTTTACAGTTCTCTTTATTTCACGCACAAAGACTAGTAAAACTGCATAATTTTTTTTCCTTTCTATATTTTTATTCCTTGCATTTCTATTTATTTCTACTTGCACACATTAGGGACAATGTGCATCATAACTTGGGGGGTGGACATAGAAATGCATGGGCAGTTTGAGCATAGCAAATTAAATCTAAATTAATAAAATATTGATTAGTAAAAGAATTAATGAATTAATTTCAGTTTTAGTAAAAGGGTGGAGTTCAAAATGAGCATAAGTTTTTTTTCTAAGATATAGAAATTCACTAGTTAAATTGTGAGAATGAGAATGTGTTAAGGAGTAGAGTTTATGATGATTAATTGCCCAAGTATGCCAAAACATAGGTAGAAATTCAAAAAAAAAAAAAAATCCCTACATATTATGAGCTTTAGAGCCTTATTCTTCTTTGAAGAGAGATCACGTAAACTCTGAAAACTTCTTTTCATCTCAGATTCTTTTTGTTAGCCTCATTACATCAAATTGTTTTGGTCTATAATGCACAAGATGTTTTGTTTGATTTACACATTTAAATTGGTGCTCTGAAAAAGATGTTATTAGCCTTTAGAGTGATATTAGGCCATCTTTGAAAAATTTTGAAGCAATACCTTTTTCTTCGATAACATTACCTTGGAGCCAAGTTGAAGCCTTAGAAAAATATATATATATATGTGATATATATTCTTGCATAGCTACACTTATGTACCTTGAACTTTAGATTTTAGGCAAACCAACCCTTGCATGTTAAAAGAGTTTTGTGCAATTTTCTAATGAAGGGTTTTGAAAAAGAATAAGAGGTATGTAAAGGGACAGAGAGTGTTGATTCCCTAAAAAAAAAAAAGAAGAAGAAGAAGAAAAAGAAGAAGGTGAATTGATAATACGTAAAGCTTCTTGATATGTTTCTAAAAAAAAAAAAGGGGAAATAGGGTTTGAATCTTATTGCACAAATCCTTAAAACATGCACTTTGATTTTCTTATCCGTTCTTGTTTAACCAACACCCCATGGCCAAGTTACAACCATTTAAAGACCTAATGGACTTTAGGTGAAAGACATTTTTGAAAGAGCATTGATTTGGATTGTGTGATCAAATGAAATTATCTTGAATTGTGTTGATACATTCTTCCATAAGGCTATTTTACTTACATTTAATCTGATTCTTCCTTATTCTATCAAGGTTCGATGAACAAACTTGTTTAGTATTCTTGCATGAACCTATAAGTGAAGCCTTAACTCTGAGTGAATTCATTTGTTGAGTGATCATCTTGGTGAGGATTGGAATTGAAGCCAGTGTTTTTGAGCATACTTGGTAATTGATTTGAATGAATAATACAAATTGATACATTTGATTTTAAACAATTAAAACTAGTTGGATTGATATGTCAAAGAAAGAAATTTATTCAATTTTTGAATGAAATCATTTGCTTATCACTGACTTTAATCCATTACATTCTTGTAATTAAATAATAATAATATAAATTTTTATATATTTAGAATTTTGTGAGTAGATTCACTGCAAACCCTCACGAGACCTAACTCGTCTACTAAGGGAAACTTAGGGGTTTAAAGGGCTTGCCTCACATGCTAAGTGAGACCGTGTTTCCAACGAAAAGAGAAATAGAATGGTAGTTGCATTTATTTTAAACAATGTTATTGTTAGGGACTAGCAACTCTTAAGTTAGGGGGTGTGATTACACTAATAAAGTGTAATCATTTAAATATAATTTATCCTTATTTAATGTAATTTTATTCCTAATAATACAAATTTATCACTATTTAGGATTAATGTCTTTATGGTAAATGTTGCAGGAGTATTACACAAGGTATGGTCCCAACCACACAAGGTGTGGTCCCAACCACTCAAGGTGCGGTCCCAACCACTCATGGGGTGGTTCGGACCATCTTCTCAGCTGTCCCAACCATTTAAGGGGTGGTCCGGACCATCGTCTCAGCGGTCCCAACCATCCAAGGGGTGGTCCGGATCGTTCTTTCAAATTTCCAACGTATCTATTTGGTGATAGCGCAATTTGCTCCGGTCCGGACATCTCTCGCTCCTGGTCCGAACCATTACCATACGCAAATCCAAAATCAGAGATCGTAATTGGCAGTTTCGATTGGAAAAGAAGGAAGGAATTCTTTTGATTTTGGCAACAGTGTGCTATTTCCTTATAAAAAAAAATATTCTGATTGAAATTTTTATTTATTAGAAAAGATATTTTTTGAGCTCTCAGTTTTTGTTTTTAAGAGGGTAGAGAGGAGAGTTTTAGGGACAGTCTTGAATAATTTTTGGTTCTGGAAAATATTATTAGTTCTGTTTTAAGAGTTTTGAGAAGAGATTTTGGAGCCGAAAGTCTGTTGAATATTTTGTTTCGAATTTCAATCTAATACCAGGTATTTTTATTTATCTACAATGTTTTTATTTGCTTGCATGAAGATGTCAATGGTTTGTATTATGAACATCATGTTTGGCTAAATCTTATCCTCTCGATTCAATAACTTAATGAAGGGTGGAAACATATTTCTAAATTAATTTTTATATGGTTATATTCTAGGTATGAAAACCTTCGACTATAAACCTTTAATTATTTTCAATTCAAGTCATTTAGATCAAATATATTCGAACACAAAAATTCTTGATCATATTTTCTATAATCACTGATAAGAGTTTTTTAACCTATAAAAAGTCTTATTAAACATTTGAAATAAAGAAATTGAATTGGACTCACGGATATTTTTAAAATGATTATTTCCCGATCTTGTAATCCTAAATGTGAATACAAGATTGTGACCGTGGGATTTTATGAACTTTCACGAAGACACTTTTCTGATTTATTATTTCCTTTATGTGAAATATAAATCGTAGTAAAAATAAATCTAAACAAATTTTCTTACATTAATTTATGAAATATGCCTTCCACCCGAAATTAGTTGTTGAATCGAGAACTTTCTTTTTGTTATTGATATTTGCTATTTTTAGTTGCTATTACTTGAGATCTAGATTCAATTGTTATTCTGGTTTATTGAGAAAACTTGTTGATTGTTTGTTTAATTTTAGTGATTTTATCTTGATGTTTGTATTATTCAGTAGTTCAAATAGATCTGGTTAATTCATTTATTTTATTTTGAGTTCTTAGCTTATAAAAAAACTGCTCAAATATAATTAATTTCTTTTTGTTTTTAACTTCAATAACCTAGAAAAATAGTCAATATTAGGTTCCCTGTGGATTCGACATCGGACTCACCGAGTTTAAACTACACCACACACCCTTGCACTTTGGGGTTATTTTAGATGAAATATTTAGAAGCGGTCAGCGGAATTTGCGTTTAAGTATTATTTTCAGACTATTAATGGATAAGCAAGAGAAAATAATTGGTTTGATCACCAGAGATGGAATTCTTTTTGGTTTTTTGTAGAACATACACTATTATGAAAAATTCTAATGGAGTTGGATTATAAAGTTAGATTAGAATTGATTTAAATAGGAAAAAAATATAATACAACATCATGAAAAATTCTAGCGGAGTTGAGTTGCAAAGTTAAATTAGAATTGGATTAAATTAAAAAAAATAAAATAATAAAATAGTCAATACATAAAGTACATATAATGAAGAAAAGATATAATTGAGTTAAATTGAAAAAATTAGATTAAAGTAGTCAAACCAGCTTTCAAATATTGAAACTTTTGATAGTGGTGTAGATAAATTATTTTTTTAGTCAGGGTAAAATGCAAATACCCTGTTTTGGAGTAAAATTACGTTACACGTAGGGAAAGGCATCAACGCTGTGGGTTCATAGGACACAAGGCGTCGTCAACGAGAAGAGATAGAGAGAGAGAGTTTCCAATAAGAAACCCTAGTACAAAGAAAGGGCGATTCGCTTTCCGATCATCTTTCTCTACGAATCACATTACATTCGAAGATCTTTGACCTTTACCCATATAAAAAAGGTCAGCATTACTTCTGTGCAAATCTGTTGTTTGCTTTTCTTTAATTCTTTGTTTCCTTGGGGTTTTCTTTTCCCTTTAAGCAATCTGTTTGGTTGTTCGTAAAATGTGGGAGGGAATATGAAATGAAAATCTAGCCAATCTGTGAAGCTAGGATTGTTGTCTCAAAATTTGGGACCTCGGAGAAGAAAATCGAGACAAAATTGGTTACATACGAGGCATCGGATTTGAAATTTATGTTGTTTTCTCTTTTCAATCTGTTTTCACTACCAAGTGTAGGGTTCTGGCTAGCTGCTTTAACGGTTTGCAAAATGTAGACAGTAGTTTGTGATTTTTAATTGAAATTACGTGCCGGGCCCTATATTTTTTTTTTTCTAGAATTGCAAATCTTGAAGTAACAGAGTTTTTGCTGTGATTGTTGACCTTCAAATTATAGATTTGCTTTTGCAGGCCTATGCTTTGATGTTCAAATTAAAATATATACATCCAACTTATGTTTATGAAGTTATAGTTTCCAGATAATTTAGGTGTCATTTGGTTTGTTTTTTTATTTTTTGTTTTCTGTTTTTGTTTTTTATTTTATTTTTAGAGTTTATTTTTTATTTTGTACTTCTAAAAACAAGGAATACAGCTCAAAATTCATTTGGTTACTTGTGTTTTAAAAATTTATTTTAGAAAATAGAAAATGAATTTACACATGAAATAAAAAATGGCAAAAAGTCATTTTGAGAGTTTTTAACTCAAAATAAGGAAAATCTCAAAATAAAGAAAATAAAACTTTTTTGTTTCCTCATTTTGAAATTTTTAACACATAAAACAAAATTAGAGAAAAGAAGACGGAAAAGTAAACCAAATGCCACCTCAATTTCCTTGAAAGTTATGTATTGTGCTACGTTAGTATAGTTGTGGTTCGCAGTTGACCAATTTGTTGAAGATGTTGATTGGTAGTCCTTCTTATTGAACTAGGAATGTGATTTTAGATATGCAAGAGTATGAACAATTGATTCGAGTGGGGAAACGTAATTGTTGGAATCTTCCATCAACTATGATAAACAAAGAACTTGATGGGTGGGGTGGGGTGGGGTGGGATGGGATGGGGGGTAAAGTGGAGGGAAGGAGGAATGGGAACATATTGAAAATTGTCCATGAATCAAAAACAATTTAATTTGGAATGTGAGGGGTCTTAATGGTTGTTACACAAGATCGACAATTAAAGGGTTGTTGAAGAGATGGAGGCTTGATGTTGTGTGCTTGTAGGAGACAAAAGTTCAATAGATCAATATACTTTTTTTTTTGGGTTGGGGGGAGGGGGGAATGGAGTGCGATGGATGCTCTTGCCAACTGAAGGGGCGTCAGTACAATAAGAAGTTGGATTTAGGGAAGTTTGAGGTAGGCAGGTTTTCTATCTTTGGGATTTTTAGGGGTGTTGAGGTGGAAGGCATATAAGGTTTACTGGGGTATATGGGCCAATTTTAAATTTAAAAAGAGGGGATATTTGGAGGTTTTAATCAGATTGTGGTGTTTAGGTGGGATGCTTCATGGTGTTTAGGAGGGAATTCTAGCTTGACTAGATTTGGCGTAGAAAGAATAGAACGGTTTAGAATCTCTCGGGCTTATGTGAGATTTAAATAAGTTTTAAAAGCAGTGGGGATGGTAGATCTTCCTTTGAATGGGGGTACGTTCATGTGGTCAAACTCCTATAACAAATCAAGGGTTGATATGTTTGTTATCTCTAATGGTTGGAGGAGCAGTGGGCAAGAGTGACTCATAGTCTTTTATCTTGTATTACTTCAAATCATTTCCCAATTTCGCTGGATTGTAGAGGAATTCAGAGGAGACTTGCCCCTTTTAGATTTGAAAATTTATGGATTCTTGCAGAAGATTTGAAGAAGAGAATGGCAGGCTAGTGGGACGTTATTAGGAGCAAGGCATGACAAGTTATGTTTGTGCATCGAAGTTGAAGAACTTAAAGGACTTGCTTAAATGGAACAAAGATACTTTTGGTAGAATAGGAACTAGAAAAGATTTGATTTTGAGAAACATCACCAAGTTGGACAAGAAGGATGAGACGGATTGGCTAAACAAAAGAGGAAGCCAAGGAAAGGGAGACAATGAGGAATTCGAGCATATAGCTAAAATGGAAAAGATATGTTGGCATAAAAAATCCGAAGTCTTGTGGCTGAAGATGAGGATAGAATTACAAAACTTTTTCACAGGATGGCAAACTCCCATTGAAGCACAAAAAATGTAGCTAGAATCGTCGTTGACGATAGAGTGATGGAGCAAGGAGTGGTCAAGGAGGGGATTGTTCCATTCTATTTAAATTTATTCATAGAAAGGAAGAATTGGAAACCTTGGTTGGATGGCTTGGAGGTTATGGCAATTTCTGGAAAGGACTGCATCTTTTTGGAGGAACATTTTATAGAAGAAGAGATTTGGCCGCATTGAGATCCTTGATAAGGCCTAAGGTCTAGATGGTATGACTATGCCTCTTTTTGTTCGCTATTGGGACATGTTAAAGGGAGGATATCATGAAGGTGTTTAGAGAGTTCCACGAAATAGGCTAGTTTGTTTGAAGCTTGAATGCAATTTTTATTGCGTTCATTCAAAAAAGGGGGAGCAGTTGATATTCGATATTTTAGATTGATAAGTTTGGCAGGGAGTATTTATAAATTGATTGCTCATGTTTTGGCATCGAGAATAAAAAGGATGATGGGGGTTTAGTTTTAGACTACTAAAATGTTTTTGTGGAAGGCTGAGAAATTTGGGACGCATCCTTAATTGCTGATGAGGTTGTGGATATGAGGATAAAAATTGGTGCGTTGAGTGTGCTATGTAAGCTAGACATTAAGACATTAAGAAGGCCTATGATGATATGAATTGGGATTTATGAATTGGGATTTCCTTGCATATGACTTGAAGTGGATGGGTTTTGGTCAGAAGTGGAGAAGATGGATGGGTGTGATGGTGTATTTCAACAGTAATTTTTTTTTTTTTGTGTTGATTAATGGAACTCCAATGAGTTTTTTTTTCAAAGCATTGAGGGAGACTTAGGCATTTTTGTTCATCTTCGTAATAGAAGCTTTCAGTAGATTAATCTTGTAGGCTGAGCAACAAGGAGTACTACAAGTAGGGTTTGCAGTGGGTAAGGATTGCTCCTACTTGATCCACACTAAATTTAAGCTGATTAACAAAATACCATGCCCATTTCCACACTCGATTAATTGAACTAATACCCAATTTGAACCCGACTCAAATGGATCATCGGTTGCTAGAAACTCCATCCTAAAGAGTACGTGAGATTTGTGTAGTGCCCGCAGTGATATGCATAAAAAAAAAGTGAGTAGGGCCTCACATTTGCAACCTAGAATTGCATACATAGTATCCTTTTTTTATCTTTTCCACCAAGATCAATTATGTCTTTCCCAAATTGATATGTAACCTACAAATTGCCTCAAAGCACAATCAGACACATTTAAGATGCTCTAGCTAAAGAGGGTCTTCCGCTCAAAACACCATCAAGTTGACCATGAACAAAAGGTGTGATATCACCACTTTGGACTCATTAGCCCCCTCAAATGCAAAAGCTTCAATTAAACCACCCTGCTCTTTGCCACCTTAATCAATCTGTTGAAGACCTACATCACTAAAATAAATAAGAGCAGGAAGATAGAATCTCTTTGTTTGAGGCCCTTGAATGGACTAAAGAAGCTAGCAGAGCTTCCATTGACCAACATCAAGAACCCAGCCATAGATATGCACCACAATATACACTGCCTCCATTTTCTCCCAAAACCCATCCTTTCATAATGTATAGCAAAGAGCTTCAATAGACATGATCATAGGCTTTTGCTTCAATAGACATGATCATAGGCTTTCTCCATTTCAAGCTTTCATATTACCCTTGGATTATGTTTGGTATGTGGAAATGGAATAGAATGGAATGGATAGCTCATTCCATTCCTTTGTTTGGTTGCCAACATGAAAATAATGGGAATGGAATAGACATAGACATTCAAATTTTTATAATTTGATTTTATATTTTAAATATAATGAAATAAAATAAAATATAATAAAAATTATTAATATTAATTTTTTAAAAACTATAGAAATAAATTTTATTTTTAGAGCACGAATTCGAGTTAAAAAGGGCCCAGGGATAAAACGATCATTTTAAAATTTGAGTTCGAATTGGGCCAAAATTTTTTTAACTATTAAGAAACATGTTAACAAATATTTTTTAGACTTTTGGGGTGCCTAAAATACAAATTTGGCCCAAAAACGGGCCAAGGGGCAAAATAGTCATTTTATAATCTAAATTCAAATCGGATTGAAATTTGTTTAGTTATTAAAAATACGTAAGGATAATTTTTTTAGCCTTTTGGGAAGCTTAGAATGCGAATTTGGACTAAAAATGGCTCAGGAGTAAAATCGTCATATTACAATTTGAGTTCGGATTTAGATGAAATTTTATTAATTATTAGAAAACATATCGATAAATATTTTTAAACCTTTTGGGAAGCCCAAAATGCAAATTTGGGCCAAAAAAGAAACCGGGGGCAAAATGGTCATTTTACAACTTTAATTTGGATCGGTTCAAAATTTGCTTAGTTATTAAGAAATATGAAAGAATATTTTTATTAGCCTTTCGAAAGCCCAAAATACGAATTTGGGGAGAAAAAAAAAAGACTTAGGAATAAAACAGTCATTTTACAGTCCGAGTTTGGATCTAGTTTTAAAATAAGGTCAAGGGGTAAAATGGTCATTTTACAACCTAATAGAGTAATTGAGAAAAATTTTTTATTACAAAGTAGTTGCTTGTTTTTTTATTTTTATTTTTTTTTTTCAATTTTTTAGATCAAATTTTGATTGTAATGAAATGACTGTTGCATCACTTAAATTGTGGAATGTCTTTCCCACTTAATGTGGGAATGGCTATTCCCATAGGATATCATTCTGACTTAATTTTTTGATACCAAACATGAGAATAGTCTATAGTGAGAATGGATTTCATTTTATTTTATTACATTCTTATGCACTAAACACAGCCTCGGATTTCCATTTTTTTACCCTCTCTCTAATCCATGACTTCGTTAGTCACTAGAACTGCATCGAGTATTTGGTGGCCTTCCACAAATGCATTATATTTCCAACACTAGAACATTAACCACCTTTTCAGCCACAAAACCATTACCTTTGCTACTAGCTTGTACAGGTCGCCTACCGTACTGATTGGTCTTAAGTGTCTTATATCTACTACACCTCTTTTTTGAGGGATCAACACTATAGTTGATAGCCTTCTCAAACTTTTCTGTCATATGAAACTCCTGAAATACATGTATAACATCTCTTCTAATGATGTGCTGGCAGTGAGAGAAGAACATTATCATCATTCTGTTTGGTCTGGGCAATTTATTCCTACTCATCAACTTCAATGCTTCCCATACTTCCTCCTTCGAGAACTCCCTCTCCAAGTTCTCATAGAGATGAAGGGCAACTCTAAATCATCCGCTCTAAGTCTCCATTCCACCATCTTCCTGAAGAGGTTACCATAGAACCCCGTAATGCCCTCCCTAATATCATTGCCGTCTGTCAAGATCCTCCCATTAATACTGATCTTGTCGATGTGGTTGCATCTCCTTTGCACATGAGCCATCCTATGGAAGAACTTCATATTTTTATCTCGGTCCTTAAGCCACAACATCCAAGTTTTCTACCTCTAACATGTCTCCTCCTCTTTAGCTAACCTCTCGTATTCCTTCAACTCTCCCTTCCTTGACACCACCTCCTTGGAAAGTGGTCTTTCCATTTCTCTTCCAACCAACTTTGCAATTCCTTCCAATAGCTTGGCTTTGTTGGCCTTCAATCTCTAAGGTCTAGCTCTTGTCTCTTCAAATTCCTAGCAAACACAAAGCTAGGATTACCCACTTCTTTGTAGTTGCTCCACCATCCTTGCACTTGGTCTTCGGAACCTCTTCTGAAGCCATATATTATTGAACCTGAAAGGGGTACGGATACTATTAATCCCCCACAATTTAAAAAGATGGGGAAGTGATCTAATAAGATTCTGTCGCATAGAGATTGCAAGGATTAGGGAAAACCTCATCCCAATTTGCTGAAACCAAGAACCTGTCAATCCTTGATCTGCTTCTGACATCAAACCAATTGAACTTCCCTCCTGACAAGGGCAAGTCTGGTTGACCTAATGGTTGACCTAAATCACTGATAAGATCAGAGAACTTCCTAATAGAGGCAGAAATCCCAATACAACCACTTCTCTCGTTAACAATCTGATACTATTAAAAAGTCACCCCTTATGCACCAGGGCCCATTCCACCAAAAAGCAGTATTGGATAACTCCCAAAAACTCCTCTCTCCCTCCGTCCCTGGGCTATAGGAACCCCTGTGAATGCCCATTGAAATCCCTTCAATGTCATTTGAAAAATCCAGACACTGAGAAACTTCCCATTTTTGCTTCAACAGATACCCAAAGAAGCACCTGTGACTGGAAAATGAAACCATTTCACCTACCTAAATCCCCAAAGATCTCTCATTCACCGATCATCCATCTCTGTGAATTTTGTTTACTGAAAGCACACAATGTTAGGTTTCCATCTCCTTAGTGCTGACTCAATTGTTGCCCTTTTATTTGCCCCATTCAACCGCCTCGCTTTCCAACTAATGATTTTGGCCTTCATTGATCAAATGCATATGAAGTGTACTGCCTCTACCCTCTTGCCACCATGCCCCTTCCTCCTATTCCCTTCATAATTAATAGAACACTCCAATAATTTTAACTCCCTTATTTCCTTTCTCTTCTCAGATCTCTGTTCTGGGCTCTGCTCTCTTTCTAGTTTCCATCTTTGTTTTATGGCACCGAACAATATCTCCTACTCAAACCATCACCCAAAATCCCAATAAATCTATTGGATTCTTTGG
This sequence comes from Vitellaria paradoxa, assembly GCA_019916065.1. Taxonomy (NCBI): domain Eukaryota; kingdom Viridiplantae; phylum Streptophyta; class Magnoliopsida; order Ericales; family Sapotaceae; genus Vitellaria; species Vitellaria paradoxa. The sequence continues at coordinate 30,490,380 of CM034238.1, forward strand.
ATCTTCTCAACACCTGCTCGGAAATCTTCACCTCCTCAGCCCTGTACTCCCTCAACGGAAACACATACATTCCCTTCTAAATCCCTACCATTTAGACGAAAACAAGCCAGAGGTTCAATATCCATCTCCACCTTCCCTCTTGCAACACAGAATTCACTCCCCAACCAAACACTGCTCGCTTTCCTACCCCAGCTGTCACAACCTTTCAAACACTCCCAAAAATTCCTTGCAACTCCCTCCCCCTAGTCTCACTTCACCTCTATCTCCCATTTTCCCCTTGACTCTGCCCTCCCTGTTATGGTCAAAGCCGCCTTGCTCCCCATACTGTCTATCCTCCGCAACCTGGCATCCCACACCACCCTAGGAGCACCACTCACTGTTATCCTCTTCTCATTGTTCCTAAGACAACCAGGATAAGAAGTAGAGGATGACACCGATTTTCCCCACTCCTTCAGTCCTCTCAAATGGGCATCCTTGAACGAAAGAAGATTACCAGTTTTACTTGGATTCAACATTCTCGACTTCTAGGTAGAAATGGAATGTATATTCTTTAAGGCCTTTGACTCGGACTACGACTTCACTCTACTGATCCCTCTTTTTGGGCTTAAGTTGATAATTAATGGGCTTGGGCCCACCATTGAATCCTGCACCCCTCCTTCTTCCTGGGTATGTCAAAACCAGGTCCAGTATTTTTCTAACGGAGAAGCGGGTTGGCTTCACCAATGAACCCAATTCATCATCTGCATCCGGAAGCCCAAAGTGATAATGAGTGGTTAACACACCGCTTGGTTACCCTGTCCGATGACCCATTTTAAGACCCAATTTAAGCCTCGACCTTGAATGTCCCACCTGAATGCCACATTTTGTAGTTGTTCCCAAAACAAGTTACTGCCCTTGTAAATAACCAGCCCATATACCCTAGTGAATGCACAATTGAAAATCATTATTAATGCATCTAAATAAGCATGAGATAGAGAGAGTGCCCATGTCATCCTCTTCCATTGCACGTGTTCTGTTGTCCCGCATAACTAATATCCTTATCACCCCCGCAAGTGTGGAAGGACCCATAACAGGGAGGTGGAGCCATTTTACTCATCTTTAACCTCACAACCCTCTCACTCCCTACTTTTAGCTTCATTTTTGTTTGTTGTAGACATAACATCCTGTCTATGCCTTCAAATAGTTGTTTTGATTGCAATTAACTTGCCCTCTCTATTTAGTCCTCTCACATTCCAAATATTAATTTTGGGTTTCATTAGACAGTTAACAGTAGTTTGCCACATCTAGCTCCCCTCCCTCCTACCTTCCTAAACAAACCCCCCCCCCCCCCCCCAAAAAAAAAAATAGTTGACTAAGCATTCTGGAGACTTCAATTCCCTGTCTCCTTTATGTCTGCTGGTCTCTTGTTATTCTGTACATTTCTCTTGGGTTACAATATTACAATATATGTATATATTTATTTTGGGATAACTCTTGAACTTAATGTTGTTTCGAATTTCCTTGTTCCTTTACTTCTTGGAGCTTTTCCTTTGTTTGTTTATTATCTTTCCTATTTAAACCTTGTTTTTTGACAGGGACTGGTTGCGCGTTGGGTTATGGAAAATGTCAAAGGGTCATCAAACATCAGAAATACGATTTATAATGGAAAACACCCATTGCTTCCTCCTAAAAGTCCATTTCCAAGTATTTCTTCATCATATGCTGATTATGTACATAGTCCTGCTATTGGACCAAAAGGTATTTCAAAGCCTAGAGAAGTAAATACGCACCACCAGCGTACTTCGTCTGAGAGCCTTCTGATGGAGGAGCAACCTTTGTGGCTGGATGAACTCCTTAATGAGCCAGAAACGCCTGTACGCAAAGGTGGCCATCGGCGTTCATCAAGTGACTCCTTTGCGTATACTGATGTACCTAGTGCTTCTACCATAGGTTCTTTAGCTCAGAATGAGTACAGATACAACAATATGATTTCAGTGCCGTCATGGGGATCACAAGACTTTGAACTTTTCAAAGATGTGCAGCATGCTTCTTTCTACGCAGAGCCAAACTCTTTGAGAAAACCTAAGAATCGGGCATGGGATCCGTCTTTGGTTTCAGTGGTACATCCTAGTGTCCTTCCTTCTGCTAGAGACAATGTCATTAGTCAAAGCTCAGGATCATCATGTGTTCCACAAGATGTAAATGGGGTTCTATCTACAGCCACTGAAAAATGGGATCCAGTTGAATCAGGCTCACATGATATCAAAGCTGCTTCTGAAAGGAAAGATTCTTCTCATGCTAAACCTTCTGTGTCAGAGACAGATACGAAACGTGCCAAGCAGTATGTACTATCCTTTGTTTTAATACTAGGGATTTTTAACTTGCTTGCCTATATTCCTTGGTATTACCTCTAAAATTGCAAGGTTTGATGATGATCTTAACCCTCAGTTTTTGCCCTTTTTAAAACTGCAAGTTTTTACGCTTGTTCTGGTGCAGAGAATGTTCTGCACAAGAAAACTTTCTGCTGCTAATTTGGATCATCATGGCTTTGTAATTGTGATTATAATTGACCAGAAAGTTTGTTCAGTAGTCAGTGTCAAATTAGAGTTGTGTGCCGTGCCTTGATTGGATCATAGAAATATCCACACATTTCTTTGTTTCTGTTTGTCAATAAAAAAGGCAATATTTATTGGAATCTTTAACCTGTGATTTTCCAGGGAAGATCAGGACCTTATTACATCTTTGAGTAAACAAGCTTGGCTTGCTTCATCACTGTTAATTTTTTTTTTTTTTTGGATTTATATATTGGAAATGACTGATTAGTGCAATGGTTATGAGGGTGTGATGATGATGTGTCTTAGAAAACATACGACCAAGTGCATGGGTTTTGAAGTTTACTTGCATGAGATAAGTTACTGGGTTTGATTAATGTTTCCTTTGTCATTTATAGAACGTACCATACAATTAAATATATTGGGTAATATTGTAGAAGTCAGTCTAAATCCTTAAATTGAGGTGCAATTTGGTATGTTTGCATTGTAAATCTGAAATGCTATCATGCAGGCAATTTGCTCAGCGTTCGCGGGTACGAAAACTTCAATACATAGCTGAGCTGGAAAGAAATGTGCAAGCTTTACAGGCATGCATCAGTTAGAAACCCCCAAAAAAAAAATTATTTTATTTTTTGTTAGGGAAAGTTAGAATGTATTTTGTCAAATGGTCATAATGTGCTGAAGTACTCCTTGTATACATTCACAGGCAGAAGGTTCTGAATTTTCTGCTGAGCTTGAATTTCTCAACCAGCAGAATCTTATTCTGAGCATGGAGAACAAAGCTTTGAAGCAACGTTTAGAAAGTTTATCCCAGGAGCAGCTTATTAAGTACAGTAAGTTTTTTTTTTTACTTTTTGAAGTGTTGAGTTGTATTTGCTTTTGTTGCTTGGAAGCTCAGTCCAGTATTATAGGATAATCCTACGAGGGTCCACATCTGTCAGCTGCTACCGTGATTGTTTGATAAACATACCAACATGTTAGAAGAATCAGGTGGCTTTTGTATTATAATATCCAATTTGTGTAGTAGCAGGTAATCTATCCAACAATCGCAAGTATTTTACTTATCAAAAAAAAAAAAAAAAGAAAGGAGTTGTCATAGAAGATGTGATGCTTAGCTAAGGAATCGGACAACGGGCAGCAAGTAGAAACAACTCTTTTCGAATGTCTTTGGGTCAGAATTCTAAAGCGGCATTTGTGAATTTTAGATAATGAAATTTATTAAAGAGTCATTTATGACAGAGTACCTTTCAAAAAAAAAAAATTATGACAGAGCAGTTTCTTTGTTGCACGTGATAGGAAAATTTTCAGCTTGGATGATACAGTTGTAGGTGTCAGGTTTCTTTAGGAGGATCCATTAAATATATTTTTTATTATTACTATGATAAGTGGGGACATTGAGGCCAATTACATACAGAAATGCTCGTCTTCCTTATGTCTCACTTTGTATGCTAAGAAAATTTCCAACTCAATTGTGCTACGTTATTTTATTAGTTGGCTTACCCATGTAAGTGGTAGATAGATTACTTGCTAGAAATTCACCCGGGGAAACAGTTTCTCTTCCCTGAGAATTTTCCTGCCAGGACGCAATTGGCATTTCCTGAGGTGTGTAAATTTTAAATTATGAATATGACACCCTATGAAAGAATGAGAGGTTAATGTATCCTAAACGGAAATTTACAAGCTGCTATGCAGAGTATTCTTTTTCATAAATGCATTGTGAAACTCACACAGTTAAGGGTTTGTGCAGTGGAGCATGAAGTATTGGAGAGAGAGGTTGGGAGGCTGCGAGCCTTGTATCAGCAGCAGCAGCACCCATTGCCGCAGCAGCACCCATCTTCTTCTGTCCATAGGCGCACTAACAGTAAAGATCTTGATTCACAGCATAGGCGTACCAACAGTAGAGACTATGATTCACAGCATAAGCGCATCAACAGCAGAGATCTTGATTTGCAATTTGCAAACCTTTCTTTGAAACCCAAGGATGCCAGTTCTGGCCAGGACCCTGTTTCTGGCTCGCTTAACAATTAAACATGTGGCGTATGTATCTAGGGAGCTTTGCCGCCTGCATAGACTTCACTTCAGCTGATGATGACAGCGACAAAAAATTGATGTTTTCTTGGTGCTTGATTGACTGGATTCTCTTCCAGCCTTGCGCCCTCCTTCCCAGATGCTTTTTATTTCCTTTTATTATGTTTTGCCTTCTATTTTCAACTTGCACTTACTCATTTTTTCTTTTGTCAATTTAGCATGCACATGCACCTGGTAGTAGTCATGCCAACAACTCTTGGTTCTGGTGGACGTGACTCACCGGAGGTGGTGACTTAAAAAATGATCAGGGTTCATCTCCTGTATGTTCAGCGATTCATCATACCCTTGCAGGCTTTGCCTCTTCCCCCCCCCCCCTTCAATTGCAGATTTGTAGTCTCTTAGAATCAGTTATAGTTGCGGCGAGCATTATTTCTAATGCATTTCTCAGGAGAATCCTTGTATGTGTAATAAAAGCTACTCTCTCTCTCTCTCTCTCTCTCACACATATGGTACCATGGCTTTTGATGTTGTCAATTAGGTCACAATGCTATGTTGGTTATAAAACCAGAATAGGTGGGTTGGGATATATGCGGTGCGATTTGTCATTGTGTTAGAATGATAACCATCTTTACTGAAAGTAGGCCAGTTCGTCTGTATTGAAATTTAACAATTGGAGCTGAACGAGGATTACATCAACGAGGTCTTAATGCCCTTGTTAGAATATATATAAGGGATTTTATTTTTTATTTTGTTTCTTTAGTATTGACAGATATAACTGAGAATGTGATTTGTTTATTTGATTGTAAACCTTTTCATTATAAACATATTTTATGGAAGAAGGGAGAAAATAATTCAATTATCTCAATCTCTTTTTCAACTTGTTATTAGGGTAGAATTTAGTTGAAGGGGGGAAAAAAAGAAAGAAAAAGGTGAAACCTAGAAAACGTTGCTGGAAGTAGTTTGGCTCTCGCCACAGGCTGACTCTTCAGCCCTTAGCTTTCGCTTTCTACCACACCAAGGCTATTGTTGGCAGTTGACGATCACAATTCGCTTGAGGTCATTGTCGGACGTTGTCGTATGCCCTTTCACGTGTTGGACAACACTGTGGCTCTAGATCTCATGTGCCTAATTCTTGGAGGTCGTCCGGTGGCACTTGACAACGAACGATGGATGGAGGCAACTCATCATCCTCTTGTTTTCTTCGTGCTTGATGATTTGTTGATCCCCATTGAAGCAGAGTCTGCCTTGTGGAACACAATTGTCCTTCCTACGCGTTCTTCTTGCTTGATCAATTTGCTTTGTTGATCTCCATTGATGTGTCTGTCACTGTTGGTGAGGTGTTAATCACTGTTGGTTGTGCTTCGTTTTTTGGTTGGCTCCTTGAACAACACTGAAATACTAGAGAGGTTTTTCCTTTTTTTTTTTTTTTTAGTTTCTAAAAATTGTGAAGACTTGATTGCTTTTATTTAGTTTCTTGATGATTGGGCTATTTTTATTAGAAGATTTGTTTGATTAGTGATGGATATTATTTATTATGTCAGAGCTTGAGAACACACGAATCATGCCCTAATCTGTATTTCTAAAAGTTGATAATGTTTCTCGTTCTATCACACTCAAGAAATTGTACGGTGGGCACATGTAGTAAAAATCTTTCTTCGGAAAAAAGACAAACTATGCAGTATATTATTGATGAGCTACTTCTTTCTATTGATCTTTGGTATTGGGTTTGGATGAATGAGGATGCTATTGTTATGAGATTGTTACGACATAATTTGGAGGCCACTATCGTAGAGTTTAGTGATTCCTCTAAAAAGGTATGGAATTGTTTTGCAGAGTCCTCATCCCAAAAAAATGATATTTCCAAAGTCTATGAGATGTTTTTTGCAAACAGGGTGAGAGATCATTGTTTGATTATAATAGTCACTTGAAGGGCCTATGAAAGCAATTGTTACAATATCGACCATTTAGTGAGGATTTGACACATTAGAAAAAGTATTGAGAAGAATTTAAGATTACAAACTTTTTATCTGGCTTCAATCTTGCTCAGCAAGTGAAACTTTGCTTACTGCTGTAAGTGTCTATGCCTGTATACAACAATCGTACTTGGATAGTCATTCAATCATGGCTAATGATCATTTTGTACCTTCCATTAATTCTTCTGCACCTATTAATCATCATTATAGCTGTGGAGGTTTTTTCAAGGGTGCTTCTTGTGGCACTCATGGTGGAAGCAATGCTTGTCGTGGTTCTTAAGGGGGAGGATGTTCCACAAACAATAGACATGACCACAAATGTTACTTTTGGGGTGACACTATTTATATTGAGCCTTTTTATTATAAAAAAGTATGGAAAACTTGAGCAAGCGCACCATATTTTTTATTGTGCATTTTCATATCTTTCAGCGTCTGATAATAAAACTGCCACATTGGATTTTAAGGAAACAGTTACTTTAAATTCATTATAGTTATAGGAGCTTATCTGGTCCTTACACGTCTCTACCTCCTTTACTTCCACTGCTACCTTGGTCAACTCAGGTAAACTGGCTCTTGTGACCTCATCTTCTCCCTCCTAAATCATTAATTCATGAGTTGGTTCATATATTTCTAATAACTCCTCTATATTCTCTGACCTTAGTCATATTTATCGTAATGTGTTAACAGATGGTTTTTCTCATCTTGTGTTTGGTTGAGGGACTTTTCGTCTCTTTTCATCTCTTAATCTCTCGTCTAGGCTTTATAAACCTCAATTTACTTTTAATTTATTCTCTATTAGTCAATTAACCAAGTTATTAAATTATTTCATAACCTCCTTTCCTATTTCTTATATCTTTTCGGACTTTACATCGAAGAGAATGATTGGTTCGGGGTATGAGAATAATAACCTTTATTATCTTGATCGTGATTGTCCACCAAAGCATACTCCCTTTACAGCTCTTCGCACTTCTATCTCCTCTTCAGTAGCATTTTCGCTTGAGTCATCCTTGTTTAGCTAGATTGAAGTTAGTTGTTCCAATTTTGAGTCAAGTGTCTAATCTTAAATGTAAAGCTTATTAGCTTGACAAGCATCATCGTAGCTCTTTTCCTAGTCATGGTATTAGTTGTGAATCAAAACCTTTTGCTGTAGTTTATATAGATGTTTGGGATCTCTCCTGCTTTAATAGTGTTGATGGTTTATCTTATTATATGATATTTGTTGATGACTTTTTTTTTGTATAACATAACTTCTCTTAATAAAACAATGGTTTGATTTACCTTCTGTTATTTCTCGCTTTTACAATAAAATTGTTACCGAATTTGATAGAAGAATTAACACTCTGTTTGGAATGGTGGATTTGATGGGATTTGATGTTATTTGATAAAAATTCTCACTAATTCTTATGTTTGGAATTAAAATAAAATTTTATGAGTTACATTTTATTTTATTTCATAACTTAAATTTTGGGATTTTTATATTTTACATTTTATTTCATTTCATAACTTAAATTTTGGGATTTTTATATTATTTGAAATCCAATCCAAAACTATATAATTTGATAACAATTCATTTTTTTTTCTTAAACTATCAAGTACATGTATAAATTTATCCTCATATATCATATTTTCTATTTTCTATTAACATGGTTAAATTTGGTATTTCTTTTAAATTAAATCAATTTAATTTTTAAATTCAAAATAAGTTCCAAGTACAAAATTTTATTTATCAAATTAAATTAATTTTTTATTTTAAAATCAGGTCAATTCTAAGAAAGGGTTGTTTCCAAACAGAGTTTCTAATAATGCATTAGAATATATTAAGATAGTTGTTTCTACCTTTTTTATCGATAAAGGGCATTATTCATCGAACCACTTATCATCACACTTCTCAATAAAATGGTATTACTGAGCGCAAACATCATTATTTGTTGGATATTGCTTGTACTTTAATGTTTCACATAAATGTCCTTAAATCAATTTAGGCTGATACTACCCTTACTACCTACTACCTTTTTAATAAGGTACTCATACCTATTTTGTCCAATCAATCTCTCATCTCCATTCTTTACCCAAATCGTTCTCCTTTTCTTTTTCTCCGTGTATTTTTTGCTGTATTGCCTTTATTCATAATCTTGACCCCAATCAACATAAACTCTCACCTTGGTCTCGTAAGCACGTATTTTTAGGATATTCTCACACTCAAAAAGATTATCGGTATTACTACCCCTCTTCTCACCATTACTTTGTAAGTGTTGATGTCACATTTTTGAGTTCATTTTTTTTCTCTTAATGATGATCTCTTATTTTTTGATCTTATTATTTCTCGTGAGGGAGCGCATTCCCTTACTTTTCCTACTCCCTTGTCCTCTATTATGTCCTATGTCCCATCTAATTCTCTTGTTCTTGCCACAGAATCCTCCGCAGTGTTAAAACCGTTAGTTCCGTCTAACTTTCCTGTTCCTTCCATTATATCTGGATTCCCTAATCCTCCATAATGTGTTTACCAGCATGATTCTGATAGGAAGGTCGTTCTTCCCTTATCGGCTGAACCCACTTCTTCATCTGAGGTACTTGCTTCCTCCACGCCTTTTGACCTCCTTATTACTTTATGAAAAGGTAAGCGTACTTGCACTTTACATCCTATTATTAATTTTGTTTCTTATTACCATCTTTTCACTTATCTGTCTTTCTTTATTTGTGTCTTATCTTCTATTTCTGTTCGTAATTCTTACAGGTAGGTCTTATTTGTTCTAGGTTGGAAACATATAATTAATGAAGTGCATACTTTCCATCAGAATCAGACATGGGTACTCACCTCTCTTCTCACTAGTAAACAAATTATTGGCTGCTGCTGGGTTTATATTGTCAAGTATCTTCCGGATAGTTTGGTTGAACATTTTAAGGTTGGTTTGGTTGCCAAAAACTCAGACATATGGTGTTGACTACTTTGAGACTTTCTCACTTGTTGCTTGCCCGAATTCAATTCAGATTCTTCTTGCTGTTGCTATTAGTTGTTCTTGGCCTTTACATCAGCTTGACATTAAGAATGTATTTCTCCATAGTGAGTTTCAGGAAGAAGTCTATATAGATCAGCCTCCTAGTTATAACATTCCTGGTAGTGAGAATATTGTGCGTCATGATGTGCTTTATGTGGCTTGAAATAGTTTTCTCGAGCTTGGCTTGATCGTTTTAACTCTGTTTTTTTTTTTTTTATGTTAGGTATACTCGCTCTACTGTTGATCTCTTTATATTTATACATCGTACATCTTCTAGCACTATTATCTTGATTGGATATGTGGATGACATTATTATCTCTGGTGATGATGCTTATTGTAACCTTAAAACAATATCTTGCTACTCAATTTCATACTAGAATCTTAGACAAATTCGTTACTTTCTTGGAATTGAGTTTGCCCACTTATCACAAGGTATTTTACTTTGTCGGCGCAAGTATGTTCTAGATTTGTTCTCTGAAACTAGTCTCCTAGGTGTCCGTCCTGCTGATACTTCATATGGACTCCTCTATTAAGTTGGATGCTACTTTAGGAGAGATCTTTTCTTAAGTGACTATCATCGTCTTGTGGAAAAACTTATCTATCTTACTGTTACCTGTCCCGATATCACCTATGCTGTAGGTGTGGTTAGCCAATTCATGTATAGTCCTCGTTTTCCGTATTCTAATGCATTCCCTTACTCATGGCCTTCTGTATTATCTTTCTCTGTATCTGTCACTGGTTATAGTGATGTTGATTAGGTTGAGAGGCGGATTGATCGTCATTTAACTTCAAGTTACTATATATTTGTTAGTGGTAATTTGGTTGCTTGGCACAGTAAGAAACAACAGGTTGTGGCTCGTTTGAGTATTGAGGTTGAGCATCGTGCTATGACTCATACTATTTCTGAGATACTCTGGTTTTGGTCTCTTCTACATGACTTAGTATTGACATTCCTACTCCGATGGCTATGCATTATAACAATCATGTTGCTAACTTTATTGCTAATAATCTTATGTTTCACGAGCACACAGAGCATATTGAGGTTGATTGCTACTTTATTCACAATGCGTTGCTTCGCAAAGAATTGAGTACTTTGTTTGTTCGATCATCTTCCTAGTCGATCTACTTACCAAACTATTACCTCATTCTTTGTTTTAGAGGCTCTTTTCCAAGTTAGACATTTTTTATTTATATGCTCTAGCTTGAGGGGGCGTATTAGAATATATAAGGGGTTTTATTTTTATTTTATTTCCTTACCTAGTATTGACAGCTATGGTTGTGACTGTATTTTCCTTATTGGATTAGAACCTTTTCATTATAAATATATTTTACAGAAAAAGCGAGAAAATAATTCAATTCACTCATTTTTCTTTTCAACTGCCTTTTTTTTTTTTTTTTTGTTAATATGCATGTAATCTTAATTGTAAATTTTAAGGGGGTAACTCAATTGTTAAAACTTTGGTTTGCTCTTCATTGGTCACGAGTTTGAGTTTTCTTGAGTGTGCTCCCCAATGGTAATTAGTTAGACTCTCCTTGAAACCATTGAAGGCTTACCCAGTTGTTAAATTTAAGGTTCCCAAAAAATTATTTAAGGTACATATAAGTTAGTCGAGATATCCTGAATTTTTACAGTATATATATAATCCGAACTATTTTTGTTTGTTCTCTTTTAGGGAGAACATGAGATTCTTCCCTTATTGAATTTTTTGTTTTTTCCTTTTCCAATAGAATACTGGAGTTTCCTTCTCTAAGAACAGGTAACCGAAAGTCATGGTAAAGATCAAAGCAATCTAAAATAGTATATTTATTTATTTCTTATTTGGTGATGAGGAACTTTTTCACGACATTTTACAATAAACCCTTCCCTAGAGATGAACTGAGCTGAGCAAATGATCCAAGAATACGAATTGGGTAAATAGAGGCAAAATTTAGGAGTTTTAAACCAATGATATTTTAAAATTTACAAATGACCTACAAATTGGGCAAGTATGGGCAAAGTTTATTATTTAAGCCATATAGCATTTTTGAGCTAATGGTCGAAGAGTGTCTTTCACGCCTATAGACAGCCAAAAACAGTTATTTGATAATACCACTATCTAATTTCAAATTCAGATAAAAATGATAATTACCCACCCATCTCTATCTTCTATATGAACTCCAAACAAAATTGTAACAAATACCTACTATGTGAATCAGAATCATGTGTACAGGACTTTTTTAGAACAATGGTGAAAGTAGCAGCAATAATGAAGGAAATTTTTCTGGGAAAAGCCCATCCTTCCTTGAAAGTGAAAATCCCTGGATCTTTGCGCAATAGCATCTTCGTTTGTACATTTCCGTCATTGCCTGATTGAAGTAACATGTCATTGTAGTATTGAACACCATAGAAAATCCCTGTATCATCTGAGAATAAAAAAAAGAGAGAGATAGAAAGAGAGAGACAGAGAGAGAGAGAGAAGAGAAGGGTTGGATTAGAAAATTTATGAGCATGAAAGTTCAAAATGAGCAAAAATTCTAAAGAACGACTGTTAGGTTTCATTTTTTTTTTTTTGGTAATTAACTGTTAGGTTTCATTTTCTCCATTTGCTGCAGAACAACAAATGGTAGTTACTACAAGACTCGATACTCTTCTTATTTTTGTTCTGGAAGGTTATACTTTCACAATTAATTACTCAAAGGTTAATCCCTCATGGGTAGCTGACTTGGTGTAGTATCTACTTTGACTTTGCAAACGGTTAAGGGGTCGCACCTACATGTAATAATAGTCTCGTGAATAGGAATGTCAATGGGACGGGTATGCGAGAGTACCCGACCTGACCGAATCCGATAAAAATCCCTTAGGAAATACCTTATTGGGATTGATATGAGTTTGGAATTGAAATTTAATACTCGTGCAAGTTTGGGACGGGTTTGGAATTTGTATGTAAGGTACCCGATACCTGTAATGGATCCGTTAAGTACCCGTTTAATAAAATATAATACAATATAATATAATATATATTTATATATTTACAATTTTATCCTTACAATAAAATTTTTGTTATATGTTATTTTCACATGTCATGGATTGTTCTATATTAGGCTTGAAAGTCTTTTATGAACTGTGATTCCTATTGTACTGTTTCAAGGGTATGCCCTGTGTATTTTGTTATTTCTATTATTTATAATATATTTCTTTTACCTTTCCAGCAAAAAAAAAAAAAAAAACTTGGAGGTCTTTTGACCAAAAAATTTGTTCAATTTAATAAATTTAATATTTCTGTCACTTACTAATTTTTTATTTTTTTCTCAAATCGGGTATTTAAAAGGTACTTAACAGATAATTTAACCAATTGAATATAAACGGGTTTCATAGGTTTAGGATTCCAACTAAAAAAATAAACAAGTTTGGAACGGTAATGGTAAGCAAAAAATAAACGGGTTTAATAATGGAATTTGCTAATTAGGCGGATACCTTATCCGTTTACATCCCTACTCGTGAACTAATATTGTGTTAGGAAGAGCTTTGTTAGCTCTACTCATGAGTGGTGTTAGGTGCATAACTATGACTCATCCTCTCTAGGGGTTTAATGGGGACAGCGCTGCTATGGTCACACCAAGGCTTTACACTACTCGCACCACTCTCTTCCATTTTTTCACATAGGCAAAAAAAGGGGGGGGGGGGAATTTCTCAAACGATGATCGAACTCTAAGCTTTTGACATAGTCAACACTTGTTATGGCACTTGAATATAGGTCACTTCTAAGGATTTGAAGGAATTATGCCTATTTCACTCACTTCAAAGTTTGATTGTTCGTATTTGCAAGTCTATTATATGGAAAATGCATTCGAAAACAAAAGTTTATGTGCATATGTTGTTGTGTTTGTTCTACCATAACAGGAACAAAAATCTCCTCAGTGCAAATGAAGCAAGCAATGTGGTTTTAGGAATCAGCAAAGGATTCTTCATGCATGGAAGTAGCATAATGGCCACTAGAAGTATCAGTCTACCTGAAACCCTTCCACCAACTAATCAACAACGAGTACATTTACCTCACCTTGAAAAAAGATCAAATCATTCTCATGTCTAAATCATAAAATAGTGAAAATTGTACTAATATATAGGGTATTAACGAACTTACTTATATCCTCATTTTGATTGAGTGATTGGTAGTTGAAGCTAAACACTTGTACCATTCTATGTAGATTGGGGTGTAATGCCACCAAGTTCCATCGACTATAGTTCTTCGTGTAATTCAAAATTGTCATTATGAGCTTGACCCGCTAGTATTGAGTGTAACTAAATTTCACGTGCCAATGCGCCCTTATGGGGTACATATGCTGTGAGCACTGAATTACTGGCTATGGAGCTTCATTAAGTAGCTGCAACACTATCGGTGATTCACCAGGCCTGCAGTTTCTAATAAAAACAATGGAATTGAACTCAAGGGTGCTAAAAATTGATTAGGGAACAAAATTTTCACTTTAATTGAAGAGACGATTGCAAACAACGCTGGACCATGACTTCTAATAGCCGTCAAATGACCAGTGACATCCTTTTCTGTAATTTATTTAACATGAAAAAAGAAAAAAGAAGTACACTGAGGTCCTAGTTCTGATCACGATATCAACATGATCTGAAGATGGAATAAAAGGATTTACTTTATGCACCTTTGCTCCAGGCTGTCCTTGGCAGCCACAACTGTAGATTGAGCATGGAACGATGGTATCGTTGTAGAACGCAGATAAGGAAACACAGCATGTTGGTGCACGTGATTCTTGAAATTTGGAGTATGAACAAGTCAAATCATATGTTACTGCAGCAAAAAACCAGCCACTTAACGGAAAACATAAGAAGGATAAAGCATTGGCAATCTTACATTTTTAAGTTAACTAAAACTACTTTTGAAGTCTGAATCCTTTGCTACTTAGTATTCTGAAACTATGGTTTAGAAGATGTAATGCGTCAGTGAAGGAAGTGAAACTATGTAGGGCACGCATCAGATTCACTAAACTAATTCTCTAAAATATTCTAAAAATATCACTTCCCTACTTTACAGGTTCTCTATCCAACCGAGTCTACAACAACTTCTCTAAACCATACCCAATTGCATTAAAATATTCATTCCCTAAACAATCAAATCTTTCTTTTCTATTTTCCTCTTCAAAAAGTTGAATAAATTAAGAAAGATAAATATTTTTTTTGGTGTTAAAAAATTTGAGGAGAAATAACCATGCTACCCTAAATGTAGGAAAACACTGTACATGTTCTTTGTTTTAGGGAGACTAGGTAATATGATGGGGGGGGGGGAGAGAGATAGAGAATAATAAGAGAAGGAGAAGAAGAAGCTCCATCCCTATTTTTGCTTCCCTAAAATGAGATATATTCCCTTGTAAAGAGAATCTGATGGTGATGTCTTTGCGGAGCATTGGGAGATAGGTGCATAATAATGGTATAAGTTGTTAATTTTGACAGGAAAAGGAAGAAAACAGGACTGCCATTTACTTTAGGAAACATTACAATTTAAACTTGAAGAAAATAACTAACCACTAACAACATGGTCCTATAAATAAGCCATGATCAACAACACTAAAAGAAACAGCCTAACTGCTTCCTAAAGACTAGGAAAACAATTTAAAAACAAAACAAAATAAAAATAAAACACATGAACTGCACGTGGACATGTTTCAGTCCTAAAGCATTTTCCTAACACTCCTCCTTGCTTTAGGAGCTGCAAACACCAACTTTCTGCCTTAGAAACTCGAACCTGCTGACTGGAAGTGGCTTTGTAAACAAATTTGCCAGCTGATCTTCCGACTTACAGTAAACCAAAGTCACAAATTCTTCTTTCTGTATTTCTCTTAAGAAAAACAACTTGATGTTGAAATGCTTAGTTTTCCCATGAAACACAGGATTATGGGAAATAGCAATGGCAGCTTGGTTGTCAACAAAAATCTCAGTGCTTTCTTTCTACTTCAGATTGACATCCATTAAAATCTTCCTTAGCCACAAAGCTTGATTAACAGCAGCTATTGCAGCAACAAATTCTGCTTCAGTAGTGGATTGAGCTACGATTTCTTGCTTCTTTGAGCTCCATGAGAAAACACCAGATCCAAGTAAAACAGTAGCCTGAAGTACTCCTCATATCATCAATGGAACCTCCCCAGTCACTGTCAGAGAAACCAACCAATTTGAACTCCTTGCTTCTTGTGAATTTAACACCAAAATCACTTGTGCCTTTGACATATCGAATCACTCTCTTGGCAGCCTTGAGATGTAATTCACTTGCACAGTGCATAAACCTGGACAAAATACTTACAGCATTTAAAATGTCAGGCCGTGTTGCTGTAAGATACATCAAGCAACCAATTAAACTTCTAAAATATCCATCATCAACTTTATTAGCACCATCTTTCTTACACAGTTTCTCCTTTTGATTCATAGGAGTGCTTACTTCCTTGCATTCTTCAAGCTTAAACTTATTCAAAATCTCCTTGGCATACTTCTTCTGACAGATGAAGACTTCATGCTCAGCCTGCTTAATTTTCATTCTAAGAAAGAAGGTCATCAACCTGAGATCTGTCATCTCAAAAACCTTAATCATTTCTTATTTGAACTCCTCAACCAGCCTTGCATCATTTCCTGTCAATAAAAGATCATCAACATAAAGAGAAACTATTAGAACATCATTGCTCTGACATTTAACATAAAGAGTGGCCTCGGACAAGCTTTTTTTAAAACCTAAGCTCAGCAAATGGTCATCTATCCTGCTGTACCAAGCTCTTGAAGCTTGTTTCAACCCATAGAAAGCCTTCTTGAGAAGAAACACCTTGTCATCTTCTCCTTTCTTCACAAAACCTTCAGGCTATTCAACGTAAATTTCTTCTTGCACAACACCGTTTAAAAATGCTAATTTTACATCAAGCTGATACACTTTCCAATTCATTTGAGCAACTACAGCAAGCAAAAGCCTTATGGTGTCTAGACGAGCAACTGGTACAAAGGTATCTGAGTAGTCCACGCCAAAAACTTGAGCATAGCCTTTCACCATGAGTCTTGCCTTATGTTTGTTGATAGAACCATCAGCATTTAGCTTAGTTCTGTATACCCACTTGACTCCAATCACCTTTCTGTCTTAAGGTCTTTCCACTAGAATCCATGTCTTGTTTTTCTATATCATGGGCAGCTCCTCCTTCATTGCAGCTGTCCACTTTTGATCCTTTTTTGCTTCTTCATAATCTGCAAATTCACATACAGCTATGTTGCATCTTTCATAAATATTAGAAAGCAATCTAGTACCTCTTACCGGAACATCATCTATTATCTCATTATGCCAGTTTTCATCTTCATGTTCTTCTATGTTTGAAAAAAGAAGCGTGAGCACCTGATCATTCAAGGATTGATCCATCTTTTTGCATCATCCTAATTCCATTCTTTGTCTTCCACGAAGTGCACATCCCTGCTAACAACAATATTTCTAGTTTGTGGCTGGAAAATTTTATTGGCCTTGCTGACAGTGCTATAGCCTATAAAAATGCCTAGTGATGCTCTTCTATCTAGCTTATCACGTTTGTTTTGTGGAACATGAGTGAAACACAAACAACCAAATACTTTAAGAAACTTCAGTGATGGTTTGTAACCATACCAGGCCTCAAATGGTGTTTGATCTTTTATTGCCTTTGTTGGGAGTTTGTTTTGAAGAAACACAGTTGTATTTGCTGCTTCCACCCAAAACTTTTTTGGCAAATTTTTCTCATGCAGCATGCATCTTGACATTTCCATGATGTACCTATTTCTCCTCTCACTAACTCCATTTTGTTGTGGAGTGTAGGGGGCTGTAAGCTGATGTTCAATGCCTGCATCTTCACAAAATTGGTTGAATTCTGTCAAAGTATACTCCTTTCCATTGTCAGATCTCACAATCTGAATTTTGCAGCCACTTTCATTCTCAACTCTTGCCTTGAACTTCCAAAAGATTTGAGCTACTTCTAATTTAAACTTCAGGAAGAAAATCCAGCACATTCTGGTGAAATCATCAATGAAGGCAATATAATAAAGACTACCTTTTAGGGAAGGTGTTCTTTGAGGGCCTGAGACATCTGTGTGAATCAATTGCAGCTTCCTTGATGCTCTTCCAGTTGCCTTTGGAAAAGTTTCCTATTGAGCTTGCCAAATTGACATGCCTTGCAACTTGGAATCTGATCTTCAAATTCTGGAAGATCTTTTACCATCATCTTGGACTTCATTTGCAGCAGCCCTTGGTGGTGATAATGCCCGAGCCTTTTGTGCCAAACTTCTGTGATATTCTCCTTGACTGAGAAGGCTGCTTGCTCCTCCTCCAATGGATTTAGAGCAAAGCTTTTGCCTTTCATTCTAATTTTAAAAATATCTTGATTGGCTACATCTCTAATTAGACAATATTTGTCTTCAAAAGCAACTTTAAAACCTCTTTCAATCAGTTGACCAACACTCAACAAGTTTTGTTGAATTTCAGGAACAAAAAGGACATCATGAATTAGTTTTGTACCTGAACAGCTTGTCATTGCAACTGTCCCCTTTTCCTTTGACTGAGATATAATCACCATTGCCTATTCTGACTTTGGTGATGTTGGTTGGCTTTAAATCTTTGAAAAGCTCCCTGTCATTAGTCATATGATTGGTGCAACCACCGTCAATTAGCCAGCTCTCACTTGCTTCATTGCTTGCAAAACACGTAGCCACAAAGAGTTGATCCTCCTCCTCTTGATCAGCAACCTTAGCTTCTTCCCTTTGCTGCTGATTTTTGCTCTTGCATATGACTGCTTCATGTCCCATTTGATTGCAATTGTTGCATTTAGCATCAGGTCTCCTCCAACATTTGAAAGGGGGATGACCTTTTTTGCCACAATGTTGACATGAAGGATAATATTTTTTCACTCCAATTTTTCCATTTCCAGCCCTGCTCTTGTTGCTCGTTGCTGAACTTTCTCCTGCTGCCTGAGTCTTTTTGTTCTTTTGCCCCCTATTTTTGCCATCATCTTGATGTTTGGTTGCTAAGGCCCCTTCAACAGCTCCTTCTTGTCTCATTACACGCCTCTGCTCTTGTGCTTGCAAGGCACTCAAGAGCTCTGCCAGAGTAATCTTGGACAAGTCTTTAGTATTCTCTAAGGTGGTGATGGTAGCCTCAAATCTTTCAGGCACAGTTACAAGGATTTTCTCAACAATCCTCGAATCTGCCAGGGAAGAACCCAACAACCTAACTCGATTAGTTATGCTGAGAAGTCTTTTAGAATACTCCTTAATTGTCTCTGTTTCTTTCATCATTTGCAGCTCAAAATCATGAACCAGATTTAGCACCTGCATCCAACGAATTCTCTCATCTCCTTCAAATTCAGACTTGAGATAAACCCATATCTCTTTTGCTGACTTCAGAGACATTATTCGGGTAAAAATGGTTGATGAAACTGCAGCAAACAAACAGGCTTTTGCATTAGATTTCTTTGTTTTCTTTTCCTTATGAGCTTTGATCTGAGCCATGGTGGGATTGACTGGAAGTGCAGGAACATAATAGTCTTCTTCCACTGCTTCCCAAAGATCCAAAGCACCCAAATATGCCTCCATACGAACTGCCCAAATCTGGTAGTTTTCTCCGTCGAACACTGGCGGAGCAATTGAGGAGAAACTGGCTTCGGCTTCCATGACGATTTCAAAAACTCACACACAGATCCCGTAAGAAGAGGGCTCTTATACCAATTGTTGTTAATTTTGACAGGAAAAGGAAGAAAACAGGACTGCCATTTACTTTAGGAAACATTACAATTTAAACTTGAAGAAAATAACTAACCACTAACAACATGGTCCTATAAATAAGCCATGATCAACAACACTAAAAGAAACAGCCTAACTGCTTCCTAAAGACTAAGACAACAATTTAAAAACAAAACGAAATAAAAATAAAACACATGAACTGCACGTGGACATGTTTCAGTCCTAAAGCATTTTCCTAACAGTATATAATCTAACTAATGAGATAATGCAAGGAGTGAAAAAAGGCCAAAATATTTGGCTAAGCCATCCATGATCTGGAGAAATGACTTCTCATAAATAAAAATCATAGTTACTTTCTCCACTTAACTACAATTGCAGAAGTCTGCAATCTTAATAAATGCTATTTTTCAATCCATCATATGCTTTAAATAACTTGAGATGCATCCTTAAAAGTACTACAATGGATAATTAGTAAACCTAAAAATCTTAAAAAATGATTTTCGTCCTAAAGAAATTTCCACTTTTGAAGCCTTTTTAGTTTGGATTGCGGTTAGGAACAACTGGCAAGGTGAAAACTCTCATTGCCCCATATGATACTTTCATACAGGCAAAAAATGTGCAAGCAGTGTTTGTAAACTTGAAATTTATTTATATGCAAGTCAAGTAGAAATATGTTTCTTTTCTTTTCCTTTCGAAAGGTAAATATGTTTTTATTGCATTCCCAACTAGACGAACTTTGTGTCATCTAGTCCTTTGATCGTCTCGGCAATGCAATGTAGGCTCAAGCAAAAGCTAAATTGCTAATAGCTTACCAAGAGCTTGAGTTCGTCGACGGCCATTATCTACAAAAAATTTGCTTGGTGGGACATTAACTGGACCTCCACGGTTATAACCAGGAGTCCCAATTTTGAAGTTTGTGATTTTTGAAATGTATGAATAATTAGGAGAAGAAGTTCCAATGGTCATTTGAAAAGCAGCTCCAAACTTACCAAGGCCTTGTGTTATAGAGGATAGAACCCCTCCCTCGTAGTAGTTAGCAACCTGGTTATTGTATGAAGCTCCGGGCAAAAGGTCAAGTATTACTAGGCTCTTCTCACAACAACGAGGAAGCTCCCCCTGAATGCAGAACAATCGCCTTGCTCTGTAGCCTCTGCTCCCCACATATTCCAAATTACCTCTTTGCTTGGCCATTTCCAACTTAGCTTCCAACCAGGCTGCTCAATATGGCGGAACAGCTGGTAATTAAGAATAGATACCCTCACCTGCAAACATTGTAAAGTTCTAAAATTAAAGAAATCAAATAATTAACCAAACTTTTATAAGATTTGTTTATCTGACTGCAAATTAACAAAACTAACAGCAAATTACAGAGATAAAACCACATCGAAGATGTTTTCCAATGAAATTATAACTTATTAACAGCATATAAATTACTAAATGCATAGGTAACTTATACTTACCCCCTTAACATTTGGTTGATTACAGTTAACTACCTTCAATATTTGAAATTTAGACTGGCACCTCTTATATCGAAATGTCTGCCACAACTAAATTCTTTTGTCTATTAGGCTATCAATGTTAATG
Organism: Vitellaria paradoxa; assembly: GCA_019916065.1. Classification (NCBI taxonomy): domain Eukaryota; kingdom Viridiplantae; phylum Streptophyta; class Magnoliopsida; order Ericales; family Sapotaceae; genus Vitellaria; species Vitellaria paradoxa. Next base: position 30,511,219 of record CM034238.1, read on the forward strand.
ATAAGTAGTGTGGTACATGTGGGAATACAATATAAGATGTCTTTTTTTCCCTTATAAACTATATAAAATGTCCAAAACGCCATTGACATCTTTAAACATTCAAAAAATGTTTTTCAAAATTGTAGTTCAGCCCCATCTCCAAAATTGAAACCAATGTCTGAAAATGGAAAACAATTAAATAAGGCAAAAATATTATGAATTATTCCCTTCGCACATAATTCATTTTTTTTTAACTTTTGAAGATTTTATATTCAGAATTGTGCAAGGTACCATAGGATTAAATTGATGTGCCATACGATGAAATTATGGGAGAGAGTTATTGAGAGAAGACTAAGAAGGACAACAAATATTTCAGAGAATCAATTTGGTTTCATGCTTGGAAGATCAACCATGGAGGCTATCTTTCTCTTGAGGAGATTAATGGAACAGTATAGAGAAGGTCAAAAAGATTTACATATGGTATTCATTGATTTAGAGAAGGCATATGACCGAGTTCTTAGGGAGATTCTATGGAGAGTATTGGAAAAGAAAGGAGGGTGTGTTGCATATATTAAGGTGATAAAGGACATATATGATACAGCCATGACATCTATACAGACGACTGGTGGAGAGACTAATGAGTTCCTTATCGCGATTGGTTTACATCAAGGCTCAGCGTTAAGCCTGTACTTGTTTGCTTTAGTTATGGATGAGATTACAAGACATATTTAGGATGAGGTGCCATGGTGTATGCTATTTGTAGATGATATTATTTTAGTAGATGAGACAAGAGAAGGAGTGAATGCTAAGCTAGAATTGTGGCGGGAAACGTTAGAGACAAAAGGGTTTAGGCTAAGCCGATGTAAGACGAAATCTATGGAATATAAGTTTAGTCAAAGTAGGATAACGAGTAGTATAGAAGTAAGTTTAGGCACACAAAAGATTGTAGAGAAAGATAAATTTAGGTACCTTGGATCTATAGTGCAACAAGCTGGAGGGATTGATACTGATGTAAGTCACATGATTCAAGCTGGGTGGACCAAATAGAGGAGTGCTTTGGGGGTCTTGTGCGACCGAAAAGTCCCCCTTAAGGTGAAAGGAAAGTATTATAAGGTGGTGGTTAGATCAACGCTACTATATGGATCAAAGTGTTGGGCAGTAAAGTATAATCATGGTCAGAAGATGGCAGTTGCGAAGATGAGGATGCTAAGGTGGATGTGCAGGATTACAAGGAAAGATAAGATTAGGAACGAGAAGATTAGGGGCAAAGTAGGAATAGCACCGATTGAAGATAAAATGAGAGAAAACCGATTAAGATGGTTTAGCCACGTTAGAAGGCGTCCAGCGGAGGCACCTATTAGAAGGTGTGAAAGTATGGAGATTGCTAGGAGTAGGAGAGGTAGAGGAAGACCCAAGAGAAGTTGGGAATAAACAATTAAACATGACTTTGTCTGCCTAGATCTATCGGAGGACATGGCCCTAAACAGATCTAATTGGGGTCGACAAATCTATATAGCCGACCCCACTTAGTGGGAAAATGCCTGGTTTGGTTTGGTAACTTCTGAAGATTTTAAGGACATTTTGACAGTTTATATGGTTAAGATTTTCTTATGTGAATACACTACTTTCCATTTAACATTGATGACCAGATCAACGGAAAGATTTAGTTGTGTAAACCTTTCTAAATTAGAGATGTGAGTGTAAATTTAAATGTTGAGGATAGTTATTTGTAATTTAGCCAATATTGAGGGAGGTAAGTTTACCCAAATGCATAAGCTCACTTTTATTTACTTCACAATCACAACAATTCATTTATTTATTTTTTGATACTAGAGGTATTCCTCTCCTTTGGTGAGACTAATCTCTAGAGGTCCTAATTCACGCCATCAGAACTAGGAGCCAGCTAATGACAGATATTTCAAACTGATGACCTCTACTTTAAAGTCTTCAATTGATAGAATTTTTTCTCGATAACAATTAGTCCACCATTGTATTAACCCATGGAGCAGACTAGAGGACACTGCTAAAAGGCTTATGAACACACAAGTTCATGCTTAGCATTGGACAAACTATGAGTTTCGTATACATTAGGGTTTTAGGACAACCATCTTCATGTAAATATATCAACAAAAACTTAAGAAAGGCAGGGCCAAAAGACCATTAAAGTCCAAGTGTGATAAACTCATGATCCTCAAAGCTTATTCTCTATATACACAAGCTATTCAAGACAAGACAAGTTATTTATATATCCACACATGTATGCATAGTGTTCTACATCTCCTTTTGGGTGCAAATTGGACCTAACAAAATTCCTAACATGGAGTACCAAATATGCCATTCTCATTGAATTGAAGGGCACAAGCCGCATAACCTAAGCCTTTGCCTTAAGGTGACACACTGCGTGGTATCCAGTAGTTCCCACAAACATACGAGTAACATGAATAATACGCATACATATACATATACATGTACATACATACATACATATATATATATATATATATAAGACTTACATCTTGTGTAGCATCATTTGTTTGCATGAGATCCCATTTGATGGTGATGTTGCCATTAGGATCCAATGGATCAGACCCGTCTGCGCCACCAAAACACAAACATCATTTTTTTTAATTCTGAATTTTCCAATTTATTTGTTTATTTTCTTTAAAGAAAAACAGAACAGATAAATTTAGTCTTAAAAAAATTGCTTACAAGTATAAACCATGAGAGAGAAGAAAAACAAAATCAAGACCAAACCCAATGTCCTGCGATGCATAAACAAAAATGGGTTGCAATTCCAATTCCGGATTTTCACTACTCAATTTCAGAGCTCTGGTTTAGTAGTTAAATGGTTAGTGCTTAATGCTCTGCCTCACTCCACACACACACACATACAGAGATATACACACATGTGAAAGAGAGGTAAAGGGAAGAAAGCATGCACTGTTACTGTTAGTTGCACCGCTGTACAATACAAATCGAATCGCCCTCTCCCCACATGCTGTGGTGAAAAAATTCACCGAGGTTGCAGCGAAAAATTAATGGTTAGAATTTATTTATATTTAATTTAATTAAAATTATTTTTAAAATAAAAATAAAAATAAAAATATTTTAATTAAATCACAATTAATACAAATATAAAAAATTATATATTATTAAAATATAAATAAATTTTTATTATAGTTATAATAAATTTTTTTACTGCAGTCACTTAGAACCTGTAACCCTATAAGTTATTCTCTTTCTGAAACAATAACAAGGGAATAAAACGAAAAATAAAATAATAAATCACAATGAATGTTGGGTGGCAGGTACTGCTAAATTTTTGCCATATTTACTAGAATTAGTGTGCTTGCTGAGAAAGTGTCTTTCCAGGGAATCAGGTTTCTTTTCCAATTCCAATCTCACGCGTTTGGTTTTGCGCCCAATGGCCAGCCGTTCGGGAAACGTAATTCCCCTTTCGCTCTGTGTGGGACTTCAATATACACACACACACACACACACACACACACACACACACACACACACATATTATTGTTTATACTAATATTGATCCGTGCAATGCACAGAATTATATAACAATTTTTATAGACAAAATATAATTTTTAAATGCATTACAAATATTTTAATAAAATTACATAATTCCATAAAATAATTAGAATTATTTTTTTTACTAAATTTTGATTCAATTTTATCTAATCTTAAAAAAGAAAATTTACTCTAGAATATATATTAAATCATAAACTTACTTAATTGACTAGATTTCTTTTTCGTTTTAAACTGTTTGTTAGTTTTAATATATATTTTTATTTTTTTAATTCTTGACTCATTTTGTAAAGTCATAAATACTATTAGTCTTAATTATATTAATCAGTTAAAAATTATCTATGACTACTTTAAATTTAAAATTAGAATTTTGTTTAGAAATCTTTCTAAAAATAAATTATTCACGTGCTCAAATTTTATTTAACTTTTTTAAATTTAAGATGGAACAAATTTCAGATATATATTTTTTTTGTATTTTTTTGTGTGTTTAAGCAAATTATTTGAATTTTTATTTGTGCTCTTAATTTAATTATTAATTTATTTGAAATATATAAATTTTACAACTATATTAAATTTATAAGTAAGTGAATTACTTTTTAGAACTTATAAGTTCATTTATATGAAATTTATAAGGAAGTGAGCTCTTTTTCAAAACCCAACCAAGTGGATCCCTTTTCAAAACACATGAGATTTTTTACATTTATTAAATTATATGTCACAATTTTAGTGTTTTTATTAAAAAAAGTGAAGTTGTAATATTTTAACAATGTAGGATAAATAAATAAAGATTTTGTGAATGAGAAAAGAGAAGAGAATAAAAAAGAATGAATGAATTCAAAAAATAATTCAAAAATTTATTAAAAAAATAAAAAAATAGAATGGCATACGCCACGAGAATTGAAGGAAAAGAAAACAGAAAAAATACATTTGTTTTAGTATTATAGAAAATAGATAATATAGATTTATAAAAATAACTCAAATATTAAGTATTATTATTTGGTTAAAAATTGTGACATGACCAATTGCAATTTAAAATTAAAAAATTTTTTAAACAAAAAAATTATTCCCAGACTTAGATAACATTTCAGAATTTTTTTGTATTTTTAAATTTTAGTATTTTTTGTGTTTTTAAATTTAAGTTATAAAAAGAGTTATTGTTTAAAAAAAGTTATGTTTTTTCTAATTTGATTAATATTTAATAATTTTTAAATTTTTTTTATCCAAATTAATTATTTAGTAAATTTTAGAACTATAATGAACCAATAAATAAGTTCAATTTAAGAAACTCATGAAAATGGGTCCCTTCTCATAACCCAATAAAGTGGGTCTCTTTTTTAAATCCATGAGTTCTTTTGTATTTATTAAAATCATAGGCCACAACTCTAGTACTTTTATAAGCAAAAAAAAAAGTAAAGTTGTAGTGTTTTATCGATGTGAGATAAAGAAATAATAGTTTTGTGAATGAGAAAAGAAAAAAGAAGAAGATGGAATGAAGAAAATTAAAAAATAATTAAAAAATATATAAAATAAAAATAAAATAGTAATCAAAGAAGTATGCCAATTAAAATTAGAGTGAAGGAAGAGAAGAGAGAGAAAATACATTGCGTTAGTATTAAAGCGTAGATATGTTTTCTCCTACTCATTTATTTTGTCTTCGATATTTGTTTTGTCTTCGATATTTGTCCCTGCTTTTAATGCTATTTTCGCAACCCGTGATTTTACTCCACTTGAATACCTATAACTTGGTTACATGACTTAATTGATATTGGGCTGAGACGCAAACAAACGAGTTAACGAGGATAGGTTATGAAACCTAAAATAAAATAAAAGTCACTTATTTAACACTTGATTTTAAAAACATTTCTTCTTTAGAATTGAGTTGATTTTAAATTAAAAAATTAATTTAATTTAATTTAATCTGATAAATAAAAATTTTGTGTTTTGAACACATGGTCAAAATTAAGAATTGAATTGATTTGATTTAAGAGAAATGTCAAATTTAATCATGTTAGTGCAAAAAATAGTATGAATATAATATATCAAAGTAAATTTATTTATTTACTTAGATAGATTAAGAAAATAATAAATTTTCATCAAATTCTATTATTTTGAGTTGAATTTCAAATGATACATAAATTTCAAATTTTAAGTAATGAAATAAAATCAAATCTAATGCATAAAGTTTATTTTCATTCTAAATATAAGAATTGATGAAAATTTTTATTAAATGAAATCAAATTTCATCAAATTCATTATTTCAAACAGAATATAAGTTACATGAACAAAAAAGAAAAGAAAATTAAAATTTTAGACAAATTATTCAATTTTAAAAATTTCAAATACTTGATTTTTTTTGTTCATTTTTTTTTTATAAAACTTGAAATTATCTGTAACCAATGGTGTAGAAATCAACTACACTTTATTTATTTATATTTATTTCTTTAAATCATCTGAATTATTACAATAATTATATGATCTAATATCATAAATAATGTAATATTATTATAAAATTCACGAATACAAGAAGTTAGTTTTTTTCTTTTTTGGTGCAAATATTATTTATCTCTATTTATTTATAATTTATCTTTTCAATTTTAAATCGTAGTTTATTTTTTATAATTTGTGTTATTTTTATTTTTTTAAGAAAAACATTTTAATCCATCATAAATACAGAAGGGATTGTTATAATAATTTCTTATTTAGCGTTAGTATAAAATTCTTCATCCTTGTAAATTTATCACTAATATACCCTCATTCTCAAAAAGACTGATTTTGAAGTAAGTGCCAGGGATGGAATTGCTTTTGGAAGAAGGAACAATATGGGGCCGTTTGACTCATTAAAAAAAAAATTAACTTTTACTGATTTTTTCACCCTTCTCCACTAAAGATAAATTAATTTTTATTAATTTTCGCTAACATTTTTTTAATTTTTTAATATTTTTAATTTTCTTCAATTTTTTCAAAATTTTAACAAATACCTAATTAATTACTAAAGTGCCCCATATCACCCATAAGTATAAAGTTGCATTTTTTTAATTTTTTCTATAGTACCAAACGGCCCCTATAAATACTGGGGCATGAAGTTTTATGCTGAATTTATTTATTTATTTATTTATTTATTTTTACTTTATACACATTATATTCAAATGTTTAGACATGTTTCTTTTCTTGGTGATTAAATTTCTTTTTTTTTGGTAATTATATTTTTAGACATGTTGTCAAGTTTAACATCAAAGTATTTACTTTTTCGAGTAAAAATTAAGATCAAAATATAAATAAATTGATTAGTTGGCCTATATAATAAAACTAGTGAACAATCTATACTTGTGACACTCCTCAACTAAAATTAAATATATTAGCACATTTTCTTTTTTTCAAAAATCGAAAATAAATTCTATTTTCATTATATTTTTTTCTTCAGAAGTAAAGCACAATTTGAAAGCTATCAGTTAAATATCCAATGCAAACACAAAATTAAATATCGCCATCACATTTATAAAAAGAAAATATCATGACATGCTCATAATCAATGTACTACTAGATTACTTGATTACTTGACAATGAGTCAACTTTAGAAATAATCAAATGGAATGTGAAAGATCTTCTCAAGAACACCCATTTACTTGCATATAGGTTGGCTGAAATTTTTACGATAATTTCGTAAAAATACACGTGAGAAACGAAAACTATTGGATAAACTACTAAAATTGGTTTTAGTGGAAAAAATTACAAAATGCATTTAGGATTTTTGTTGTTTTAACTGGTAAGCTACTACCAGTGCCCAAAAAAAAAAAAAAAGGAACATTGAAATGAAACTACGAAAACCAAGCAAAAAAAAATAAAAATTAAAGAAGCACCAAACATATTTGTGTGAATTGTTGCCATAGCCAATTTTGTTCAGAGTACCTTATTCTCTATAGTTTGAAATTGTTGGCATCCTAGGGAGCTCGGCTGTTACTTTGGGTCTTTTGTTATTCTGTCTCTCAACCAAAGGCTAGTATTGTTATCCTCAAAGTACTAATATAGAAGTTTTTGCGAGAAATAGTGGTATTTATGAAATATCTCCACCCTTGAATTATGAGGAAGCTTAAAAAATAAATGGGAGGAGACTTGTTTACGTAAAAATAAGCAACAAAATGGACAACAAAGTTCACATAGATAACAGGTTTAACAAAAGTACAGTACTTGTCACCTAGATGGTAAAGTTTCATAAAAAGAGAGTAGTCTTAGCACCTAACAAAATAAAGATTTTTTTCACAAAAAAGAAAGTCTTTCTTTACAAAAGAGACTTCTTAATAATGTTTTCAAGTTTGTGCTATCTAAAAAGCCTTTGGATGCTTGTATCCATGCTTTTTCTTCATCATTTCCCACAATGATTTCATGTCAATCTCTGCATATTGTCGCCAATGAGGAGCATACATGATAACCTAATTAATTACGCAAACGTTAATGAAATATAAAAAAATACGAAAGAGAGAGGAAAGTTTCACCAAAAAAAAGTAATCTTAACACATAACAAAATAAAGATTTTGTTCACAAAAAGAAAGTGTTTCTTTACAAAAGAAACTTCTTAATAATGTCTTCAAGCTGGTGTTGTCTAATAAACCTTTGGATTGTACCCACGCTTTTTCTTCATCACTTCTTCATGTCAATCTCTGCATATTGTCGCCAATGAGAAGCATGTACGATGGCCTAATTAATTACATAAACATTAATGAAATAAAGAAAACACAAAAGAGAACTATTATCAAATTGAAGATACCTTATTTTTGTGTCGCCATTGCAACAATCTACTAGCATTTACTCTTTTGAGCTCTTTAATTTTTTTATCCTAATCCTGCATGAGTCCAGTTACACCTAAAGTCATCATCTGAGAAAATATGCATAGTTACAACTAAAACATATAACCAAAATAATCATATGAAGATATAACATCATTAATAAAATAATTATATTAGTACACACAAAATACTACAATAAAACTTCAGGACAAACAAGGTCAAGGATTTATATATGGTCAAAGGATATGCATCTGGATAGTGCCACATATAATTGTCTATGACTGAATACTTGTGTACACAAATCAACTCCAACAAATTTAACAGATTGGCCTTGAGATTTATTGATTGTTAAGGCACATGCCAATCAAATAGAAAATTGCCGCCCTATCATGCAAAAAGGCAATTCTGAAGATGATGGTGTTAAGGATATTCTTGGTATAAACACCAAATCTCTAGACTCTTCTCCACTTAAAAGTTGAGCTTCAATTACAAACGTAGCACATCGGATAATGATTAAACTTGTATCATTGCAAAGTCCATCTTTTGGCACAAAATTTCTTAACAACATTATAGAACAACCTACTTTCAACTCTAGCCTAAAAGGAGGAAAGCCAATAGGATCCAATAAATTTAAATACTTGTTAGGGCATCGGTTTGTGATGGTACGATCTATTTTATCATCTTCAAACATCTTATTTGTAGCTACATATGTAATGCTATCTCTAGGGAAAATACATAATGCAGCAGTGTTGATAGCATTGACATTTTCATTCCGTGCACAAAAAATTGTGCGTTCAGTTAAAAAGGCCGAGGTCATGGTACCAATAGTATCAAGATTTAGATAAACTGCAAGCAATAATTCATTCAAATCTTTACATTTACGTATTATTTATGGGAGTCTTACAATTTCTTGAGGATAGGTCCCAATCTAAGACATAAGAATTAAAATTAATAAAAGAAAAAATGATATAAAAAGAATGCAATTACCTAAAAATATCATAAATAAAAGTTTGAAATATTCGACCTTTATTAAGAATTTTGCAAAGTTAATATTTTTACGATCTGCATGATTTAAGCGTATGGTTATATCCAAAGTCAAAATATGCATATATTTTTACAAAAAAGAATGTCTCAATGATGCATTAACAATCTATTCACGAGCACCTTTAGGTGTAACTAGTAGGATTTGTTGAAAATCACCACCAAGAACAATAGTGATACCCCTAAATAGTTTTTCACTCTCGCAAATATTTCAGAGAGTATGATCAACTGTTTCAATACAATGCCTATATTGCATAGGGACTTCATCCCAAATTATAAGTTTTGTTTTTCTAAATAACTCTGCCTATCCTGATTTCTTGCTACATCCACAACTAAGTTTTATATAACATCCAGTGGAATGCAAAGGTTGAATGTGTAGTGCGACCTTCTACCACAATGATGTAATACCAGACGATGCCACAGTTACAACAATATGCCCAAGGCTACGACATTTCAATACAATTATATTATACACAAATGTCTTCCTTGTACCTGCCCCCAACTCAAAAAGAAAACAATTCCTTTATTTTCAAAAATAGAAGAAGTGATCGTTACAAAAGCAAATCGTTGTACATCGTTAAGAAGATCAATGTTAGTCTATACATTTAACTGTTCTACATCATTTTACAATTTTTGATGTTTCAATATTAATTTGTTGCCAACTATTGTATTCCAATTTCTTGTTGGTTGTGGCATAGACAGATAGTTAGCTAAACTTTTACTTGATTCTTGAAGCAATTGGTCCAAAAGATACAAACCATAATCTTCAATTTGAGCTTCAATTGGATTTGAAATGGCAAATAGATTATGAATTTTATATCTAAGATCATCACATATGTGACTTATGAATTTGTTCAATAACACATATAGTTACAACGGTGAGCATTGTATGAGTATAATACTAAATAATCTCCTCAACTAATGCCCAGTTTTCATAAGTGTTGCCTCCTAAAGGCATTGTATCCATTCTCCATCATCCTCTACAAGTCCTCTTGCAACACATGCGGATTTAAATGTATCAAATAAAACATTATTAACTGCCCACAAACATTGAAATGATTGTGATCATTTGACAATAGTCAACAGCAAGTATAGATAAAATCTCTCACCACAATTAGGGATAGCAAAGTACACTCTACCAATTGCATAGCCTTTTTTTCTTGGTGTTCACATCTTACTTGACTTGTTCCAAACAAAATGTTGCAGAAACTCCTGGTAAGTGAATGCGCGTGCTGATTCATTGGAAGCACAACATGCAAAATAACCTGTTAAAGTCGATATTTGTTGACCAACTTTAGAAACAATAGTACTTAATAAGTCTACAAGATTATAAATAACATAATGTATTCCAGGTAAATAAAGTGCCAATTGTACAACTGTTGGAATCTTTTCATTCATAGGATGACCAAATATTTGCTAAGAAACTTCTGGCAGACCAATATACCTCAAATCAAGATGCTGTTGAATTTTATTTATCGTACCCAATACCATTGTTGTACGGTCATAACCTTCGTAGATATACTTGTAAATATATTTGACACACCTTATTCTTGCGCAAACTTCCACATTTATATGGAAATTAAACTTTTCAAAAAGATACGGATTATATAGAACAACATCTCTATTATCAACTTTTTGCCCTCTGACATTATATACTTGACCAGTATTATGACAATGATAAATAGGATATCCATCTTGATCTATAGTTGTTGATTCTGTAAAGGCTTAAGGTATTTTTTAGTGCATTTACCATTTTCCATACATGTTGCTTGTGGGTTTCAAGCACCACATGGTCCATGAACTATACAACACTTGATAGTTTCAAAAAGTGTAGGATCATCATTTGGATCTGGAAATTCAACACAAACTACTTTATCCACCTGAGCATATGTTTGGATTTTATCTGGACCTTAAAGAAGTAATCGTGCATGCATGTGTGGTAAACCCCATTTTTGGAATTCAATTGTGAAAACATGGGCAACTTTGTTACCAAACACTTTCATTGTTTCTATCTCGTTCATTAGACATTCTTTCTTTAACTAAAAAACATGAGCAATTAAATTAGGACGATCAATTAGTTGTTGATGGGGTAATGAAGCAGAAATAATTTCAAGCCAATTGGGATTTGTAGTCATAGTGAAAAAGATATCCAGGTGTTGGTTATATTAGGTAATAGCCATTGAATCTTGAAATATTTCAAACATATGCTTGGGATTCCCAGTAAATGAAGATGGCAAAATAAATCGTTGACTGACTCGATTAGGTCCTAACTCATCTAGACCAATATTTGACAAATTTTGGTAAAGTTCAGCACGAAATTTCCCTTGATTCAAGTTGTTATATGCCAATCGGTTTTGTTCAGTTGCAGCTTATGCATCCACCAAAAACTCTTAGAATAGTTTACTACCTCTCAAAATAGTAGAATACTCTATGAGACATTCAAACAAACGATAACTGTAGAATTGCAACTGAGTAAGTCGATCAGCTGAAGGTCGACCATGCAAAACATCCTACTGTCTGAGATTAGGTTCCCATCCAAGCTCACCAAATGGGAACAATAAAAACGTAATGCAAAGGCAAATAAGCAGGGTGACATTCATTTATTTGTATTAATTTATTACCTCCATTTAAATGTAAGATAATATCTCTCATTCCACTAATCTAAGTTTTATCTCCTGGTATTACAACTGCAATCTCATTAGTTACCGGTAGATTATACCACCTTCGATCTGTCGCGGAATGATAATGAAGATGGGCTGGTAAATTCTTTCCTTTCAAGGCTAATTGATTTAAGATTGCATAAGCCTGACAAAATTTACCAACAAATGCACTGACTTTCAATAAACAATATTGAATTGTTTTAAGAACATCGTTTCTTAAGTAAGGATTTCTGCGATTTCAAATTTCCAAAGTTGAATCAGGGTCATAAATATATAATTAAGCATAAACATTATCTTGCCTTACTTGTGGCCAAAAGGATCGTATTTAATGACACAATTCTCCATAGATAGTGAATAATGTAGGGCCTTTTCCATTTAGAACTCTAGAATCCAATGTAGCACCAAGACTTGTGAATGTATTGGCTGTATTGTATATGCGAGTATAATGTTGAAATGATTTTGATTGGTCATCATTCCTATTATACAACACTTGAAGTTTCAAAGGGGGTGTCATTAGTAAAGGCAGTTTAATTTTTCCTTACAAACAGTAAATTCAGAATAGTGGATGTGTTATAGAAGATTTTGACAAATTTTCATTCACCCAATGCAAGGCTGAGTAATGAGGACACAGTATATCCATTTTCCCTAGGTAATGTCGCCCTAAACTTATGTTTGATTGTGTATGAACCCTTACATTCATAGATAAAGTTTCAGACTCATCTAATTACACTGATCCTCTTGCAAAAACTGATTTGTAGGAGTAGGCCTACAAAGTTTACTATGTAAAAATTAACATTTATAAAAATAATGATAGAATGAGTTACTTGTTTCAATAAATTTAAATAGTTTCATTTACCCAATCCTTTTGGGCATTGAAGATACGTCTGGCATAGAGGATAAACACATGGAAGGACTGTCACGCCCCAGATTTCGTGACCCAAGGGGTGAGTGATAAACACACACAACATGTATTAACATAACCAACCCATCATCAGAGCAACGCAACGTAAACCAGTGAGCCTGAGACATAGTTAAGATAACATAAATTTAACCTTGGCTATAATCAAGTCACAAACTTTCAACAATCCTCTCATTAATACATAACTCAGGCCTTAAGGCCCATACAACCAAATCGAACAAGTTCTCAATGTACAATATTACAATTCCAACGAAATTTAAACTAAATAACCAAGAGCTTAGCTAAGCTTGGTAAGGCTCATGTACACCCTTCTAGTTCAACCCCATTAGTTCATCTGAATGTTATAGCCTGTACCTGCGTCAAAAATCTATAGGGACGTGAGCATGGATCCATTTATGCCCACGATGCCGCAAACAAACATATATGCTATGTATTCCAAACGTGCATACTATTCATGGTGCATCTAGTTATCTCAATATGTTCTAGTGCCACAACAATTTATCAACATAACTACATAATCGACATGGAATATATATATATTTACACAACAATACCATAAGAAGGATTAAGTTTCCAATTTATATTTAATCTTTGAAAATCCATACATGTGTTTATACCACATTTCAATTATCTCTTTGATGTTTAAATATAGCTGACCACATATCCATATTTACAATATTTATCTTTATTCAATAACATCATAGTGTAGCACGTAAGTCCAATTATTCTCCATTATTAAATTTCCCAACTTTGTGTCCAACCATATTCTATATCACATTATCACATATTCAACATTCAATCACATATCCACATCCATATTACATTTGTTCATCATTCAATCATGAAATCACATCCACAGTACCATCATTTCATTAATCAATCACATAGCCATAACCATACAATCCTCGGGGGTTGGGTGCATACACATTATCGTCTTTTATGGGCCAATACCCAACAGAAACGATAAACCGACGTCATCGTTTAGGATCACCGTCCAGGGCCACGAGGAGCCAAAACACACACAATGTTGTTGGCTACTAACCCACTGGCATTGACACCAAACCTGCGTAGGTTCCAGGTCTTTCAACCCAAGGGTAATCTCACGACCCTTTCTATTTTCGCACCCCACCACGGCCCCGGCACACAACCAATCATTCATCACATTCAATGCTCATCAATCACAATTCACATTCATCACCATCACTTTCCAATACGCACAACCACATTCCATTTTATCATGTAGCACAACTCATTTCATCTCTTCATTTTATTTAATCCAAGCCTCATTTAATTTCCATCATATGTTAAAAAAAGTTCACTTTTCAGTTCATCCCAAGATTCATCACATATCAACATTGATCAACCTTATTAAACATTTAACATTTATCAACATGTACCATTCAACACACATGTCAATGTTACGGTTCATTCTATAGCTCATTACATATAGCATTGATCAAACCATATTAAGCACCCCACATTTACCAAAAATTAAAAACATATGTCTCTTTGTCAAGTTACCTTTCACATAATCAATCACAAGTTCATATACCTCAACATTCAGTTTACATCAAGACATATTTACAATTCAACTCGATTAAGACCCTTATCTCAAAATAAGCTTCCAATTCATTTCATTTAAGATAGCATTCATTCACCCTTACAAGTTAAATCCCATAGGTTTAAGATAATCAACCCTTAATCACTTTTTAAAGCTCATTTCCCTTTTTAAATCAATGAAATTAATCAAGTAAAAGTTTCATGTGAAAACAAGTTACCAACTCTTCCATATGCCCAAAGTAGAAGAGTAAACTAAACAATGTCAGAAAAGTGACCTAAGATCGGTAGGCGCCCAAGCTGACACTTAGCCGTGCGCCCAAGGGGCTTGGGCACCCATACCTTAATTTCTTGGGCTCCCGACTATGTCCCCCTCGTGCGCCCACAGCTTGGGCCAAGTTTCGGGTTTCATGCCCTATTTTCTGGTTTTATGGTTTTTCACTCTTGGGACCTCAAATTGACTATGTTAATGTAAAAATACTTATGTTTCAAGTTTCTAACATCAACACAAGGATCTTAGGCACCCAACAAAATAAAAAATTTGAGTTTTCATTTACTACAAGCCAAGTTATGGATCAAAACAATACTTTCACTCTCTCAACCTATACATATATATATACATGTGTATAACTCCCATTTTTCTTCCATAATTGTAACCAACATTTGAAAAGGGTTTTCTAATAGTATTCTACTCGTTGTTACACAACACATATGTAAGAATGAGGCATTAAATCCCTACCTCAAGTGGTAAGAAGATAGATCAACATGAAGGTGTCTTGAGCTTCCAAACCCTCAAACTTTGATGGACTCAATCTCTTCCCTCTTTGATCAAAACTACAAATAAATTACATAGGAAGGTTTCTTAGGGTTCTAATCACCATCTTGCAAAAGGAATTTGGTTTTCATGAGGGGTAGAAAGACCTACCTTGAAAACCCTACCCGGTTGTCTTCTTTGCTCTTCTTTGCTTCTCCACCCGATTCTCTCTTCTTCCAAGCAACTTCTCTCTCTCTCTCTTGCATCAAATCAACAATATATATATATAACAATATTTTAAACCCCTCAACAGTGCCTTCCAAAATTTTCCACCCCCTTAGCCTAAATATAGGTTCATAGGGGGGAGGGGTCGACTGAAAAATGCAAAGTAACACTTATCTGTCAAAACCATTGTGCCTTAGGCACCCAAGGGCTCCTCAGGTGGCGCACAAGCTCCTTTCAAGTGGGCATCCAAGGTTCCCCCATTTTCCAGCACTTGGCTAGAATGTGTCCTTTTGACTGCTTAACCCATTTCCTTCAAAGTTCTCAACTCTAAACACCAATAATGATCCATACCATTAAATTAACATATCTTAACTTCCAAAACACATCAAAGACCATATACTTATACTAATACAAAGTCCAGGGTATTACAAGGATGCCTAATTAAATTTTGCTTTTTTGATGGTTGAATGAAATTGTTTATATTTGTTTCCTCTTTAATGCAAGCACGGTTGCAAGAACTCGGTGCTAAAGAAGGTCTACATGGAGGTTCTATTAGTTCAATATATTTTCTTGATCTTTCTCGTTCTCGTCACAAGCGTTATCCCACTTGATATGCATGGTATCTTTTTTTATTCTTTTCACGTTCTTGTCGTGCATGTTGGGCCAATGTAGCTTTTGATATAACAATATCATTGAATGCCTAAAATATAAATGTTATTTAATTGGGTGCGTATACGAACTATATAATGTATATTTTTTCTACTTATTTTTTGGTTAATTTTTTTTTTGGATGGGACTTTTTTCATTCTTCTCTACAACTATTTAGCTTTATACGAACACTTAATGGAAGCCATGCAATACTTCAAAGTTATTATCATATGAAGATTTTGATATATTTTTTTTATTTTAATTTTTGTAATTATTATAACATGAGCTAGATAGCATACCATTAAAACAAATAAAACACTTAAGTCCATCACAAATTTACAATTTTATTCATGTCATCATAGCCCAATGACTAAAAAACAAGATACTAATTGGAATAAATAAACGCCTAACTCGAAATACATTTAAACTCTTTTTCACCTTATACGTAAGACTAAAAAATATATATATTAGTTGGAACAAAATTTAAAAATACCTGACTCACATGCACTTAAAGCTTTTTGAGTAGTATGCATGGACGGCACTTAAGGTTGAAAATTATATGATCTTTAAGCACATAGAATCTTTTGAATTTTTCTATAGTTTCTATATATTCAAAATATCTATATTAAAAATTAATAAAGATCCCTGCAACCGGACACACATTTTTCTTCTTTTTGCTAGAAAAGATTGCAATTTCTTTTCTTTTGGATATTAAGTTTGCCTTTACCATTGTTTGTAAAAAATAAGTTCAAAAAATTAATTTCTTGTTATGATACCTCAGAATTTATATAATAAAATAACATCTGCTTTTCAAAAATAAGTTTAAAAATTAATGTTTTGCTATCTTATCTTGGATTTATATAGTAAAGGAGGAAGGTTGATGGGACGTTTGTCCTACGTAGAAGATTGGGGATGGGGGAGGCTTTGTTTTGGGAGGTGTGTGTGTGTGTGAAAGGTTGGGGGAGAGGAAGGCTCGATTTGATGTGTTTCTCAGTGTGTGTGGGGGGGGAGAGGATGTGTGCAGTGATTTTGAAATTTTAAAATTTTGAAATGTAAATCTTGAAATGATGTTAAAAAAATAATTAAAAGTTAAGAAAAGCAAGTTTTTTAAAAAAATATTGGAGTGTAAAATATTATTTTGAAATTATTTTAAATATTCTTGAAATTTTTTTTTTGTTTAATTTGATATAAAGTTGTTAAGAGATGTATAAAAGTTATTTAAAAATCTTGAAAACTTTTGGAGTTTAATGGACCTTTTTTGGCACAAATATCAGTCTAACTTTTTAAAAAACCTGCCAAAATGCCTTGAAATGGATTTTGACAAATTTTTAAAAAAGTTTAACTTTCTTAGAATTTGAAAAAAGTGGAAACTTTTAAAGTTTTTTTGGATTTTTTTGAGTTTTTTTTTTTTTTTTTTTTTTTGAGGTTCAAACGCCCTCTTATATGCCAAATTATATTTATGTTCCTTTTAAGATTTTTTTTTTTACTTATAATTTTAATTTTAATGTGTTTAATTTTTAAATTTTAAATACATACATTTTTACACTCTTTGGATTTGCTGAAAATTTTGAATTTGAGATATTTTCAGTCATTGAATTTGATCAATGATCAGAATTATTTTTATTTTTATTTCCACTTTGATTGTCTTTTTTGTCATTATCTTAGTATCTTTTAATTAGTGATTTTTTTTATTTTACGGGTTATTTTTATAGTTTTCATGTAGATTTACTTTTTAAATTAAAATGTACGCTATTTACATATGAAATTATATTTATGTGCCTTTAGGCACAGGTAATTTCTAGTAATAAATAAAATAACAACACTTATTCATATTAAAATGGTGGTCTTACCTTATCAATAAGCATGGCATTAAAGCATTTAAAATAGCAAACAAAATATTAGGAACATAAAAATAAGAAAAAGTAACCAACTAAAACATGTCACTCATCATATATTCAAAGCTTGTAGAGCAGTATACATGTCATGATAAAATTAATACCAAAACTCATTCACTCATTATGTGCATAAAATTTTTTCAACCTTTTTTAGACATTTTAGACATTCTAATAAAAAGGATAAAAGCTTTTACAATAGTATGTATATTATCATAAACTTAAGGTTAAAAAAGTTATACTAAACACATCATTATCATGAACTTTTTATTCTAGCTAGATATTAGGACAATATAAACTAAAAATTATTAAATATTTTTACCACTGGACATGCATTTTTTCCCCTTACTAGAAGAGCTTAACATTTCTTTTCCTCTGCACATCTTGTTAGCCTTAATCTTTGACTTTGAAAAATAAGTTTAAAAAAATTAATGTCTTGCTATTTTACCTTGGAATGAGTAAATAACAAACAATTATTAAATTTTTTTTTTGGTGACCCAGAATCCCACCGATTTATAGCAACCCTCAACAAACCGCATAGTCGATGAATAAACTAAGGGCTCGCGCAGTGCCCCACAAACCACGCGAACCGGTTAAGTCCAAGGCTCACACCTTGTGTGGGTACCTCCAAGGCTTGTTAGGCCTTGGAGTTGAACTCCTGGCCTCCCTTAGAAAAGCCAAAAACTCTGGCCAGTTGGTTAACAATTATTAAAATTATTAAAGAACTTACCACTGGAAATGCATTTTCCTTCCCTTTTCTACTGTAGCTAACATTCTCCTTTCCTTTGGACATCATATTTTCTTTTACCTTTTTGTTTAAAAGAACAAGTAAAAAATTTAGAGGCATTATATACTACTTCGTATTTATTATATTAAAACAACATCTTGTTATATTAGAATAGTAGTCTTACCCCACGAATGCACATAGCATTAAAGTCTTGTTCATCACAAATCACAACGCTTACATTTTTTTCACGCAAAAATTAAACCTATATATACAAAGGTATTTAAGAGGGGAATAAATAGAATACCATGCCATGTCTTGATTTTTTTTCTTTTATGGATGAGTGTTGTATTCACAGGTTATCCCTATTATCTTAAAAATAGATTATAATTTATTTTTTGATGTACTTCAACATTCACTTGTATTTTAAATAAAATAAGCAAAAGTACATATTAATCACAATGAAAATTGAGATATTTAAGAAAATCTAGCTTGCATGACTAAAAATTGTGATGTCTTTCATGATCACAAATTACTGTAAGTTAATTATGTTGCAACCTAAAAATTCATTAAAATTAAACATTAATTGCAAAAACAAATACTCATTTATATTTTATCAAATAGCCCTTTTAACTTGCCAACCAAAGCAAGCTACTATTTGTACCATGTGTTGATGTAACGACCCGCATCCATATAATACAATATTGTCTGCTTTGGGCTTGGTAAGCTACTTCCCAGGAGGTCACCCATCCTAGTACCGCTCACACTAGAGCACGCTTAACCCTGGAGTTCCCACTGAACCCAGTGCCCTCAAGGCTTTAAAATGCGTTGTACTAGATTGATATCGAGTATTACATATATACCACTTTCTTTCATGACCCAGGTGATGTACCCAGGCGATGTGGGATGGGAGGCATTGCTTCTCTCCTTCACCTCCCGATTCACTCTCCCGTAGGCAGAGTCCCTCACGGGCAGGTCCCTCACGGGCAGGTCCCTCACAGTTGAATTACCCATATAAGAATAATAATGTAAAAAAAATAACTTAGTAACTAGAGCAAGCTATTATTTGCCCGTGTTTAAAGGCACAAAAAATAATTTTTATAAAAAATGGGATCTTAGTGATGAAAAACAAATTAATAATAATATTTGTTGTCATTAAATAAATATTTTTCACTTCAAATTTTTAATCTACATAATAAAACACATTCTTTAATTTGACATTTGTCCTAATTATCACTAAGGCTTCGCTACATCATCACTTATTATCTATATAATAAAACACATCACTTGATTTGACGTTTATCCCAATTATCACTAAAACTTCACCACATCATCACTTATTATATATTTATATAATAAAACATATCCTTTGAATTTCAAATTTGAAATTCAAATAGATATTTTGTAAAATTATACATATGTATATTATAGTTTACTTATATTATCTATTATTTATTAAATAATGTATAGATATCTATTAAACAAAGTCAACTAAATTTTTTATTTAAAAAAAATATATTTAAAATTTAAAATTTTAAGAATTTTTTGAAAAATAAACATGTAAATTAAAATTTTAATTTTAATGTGCTTAAAATTTAAATTTTAAATACTTATACTTTTACGCTGTGCGTCATTTATATAATAAGGAAGTTTAAAATTTTAAATTTGAGATATTTTCAACTATTGAATTTGTTAAATAGTCAGGATTATTTTTCTTTTTTTCTTTCTCTCACTCATCCCATATTTTTTAATACTTTTTATATAAAAGATTTTAAATTAATATTTTAAAAATGAAACATTTACTTTTACATTATGTATCATTTATATAATAAGGAAGTTTAAAATTTTAAACTTGAGATATTTTTAACTGTTAAATTTGTTAAATGGTCAAGATAATTTTTCTTTTTTTCTCACTCTTTCCATTTTTTTAATACTTTTTCTATAAAAGATTTTAAATTAATATTTTAAAAAATGTGACAATATTTGTAATAAATAATAAATTTTTATACCTTAATCTCTTTTGACTAATAATTTTTATTTTTGTTGTTTATTTTGATATTTTTTTTATGTAAGTTTGTTTTATAAATTTAAATTTAAGTTATTTACATGCCAAATTATATTTCTGTACCTTCAGGCACGGACAATTGCTAGCATATTTATATAATAAAACGTATCCTTTGAATTTAAAATTTGAAACTCAAATAAATATTTTACAAAATTGTATGTATATATATTATATTTGACTTATATTATCTATTATTTATTAAATAATATATGGATACCTATTAGACAAAGTCAACTAAATTTTTTATTTAAAAAATTATTTATATTTTAAATTATTAAAAATTTTATTAAAAGTAAACATTTAAATTAAAATTTCAACTTTATTGTGCATAAAACTTAAATTTTAAATATTTAAACTTTTACACTATGTATCATTTATATAATAAGAAGTTTAAAATTTTGAATTTGAGATATTTTTAATTATTGAATTTGCTAAATGGTCAGAATTATTTTTTTTCTCTCACTCTTTCCTTATTTTTCTAATTCTTTTTTATATAAAAAATTTTTAATTAATATTTAAAAAAATGTAACATACACTTTTACACTATGTGTTATTTATATAATAAGGAGGTTTAAAATTTTTAATTTGAGATATTTTTAACTGTTGAATTTGCTACATGGTCAGGAATTTTTTTTCTCTCACTCTTTCCATATTTTTTAATACATTTTATATAAAAGATTTTAAATTAATATTTTTAAAAAGTGATAATATTTGTAATAAATAATAAAATTGTGTACCTTAATCTCTTTTAATTAATGATTTTTATTTTTATGGGTTATTTTTACAATTTTTTATGTTAGTTTGTTTTATAAATTTAAATTTGAGTTATTTACATCCCAAATTATATTTCTATGCTTTTCGGCACGGGCAATTGCTAGTAAATTTAAATTAATATAGTTAAACAAATATTAAAACAAATATTAATATTGAAACAAATACTTATTTGTATTTTATCAAATAGCCCTATTTAATAAATTAATATTATTGTATTATTTTAATATCTTGAATACGACTGAAGATAACTTGAATGGTGGTTAACAGCTATTTAAGCAAAATTAACTATAAAAATGGCTATCAAAATAATAAAAATAACCAAAAAAATGATTCAATTTTTACTATAAAAGTGGATTCACTTTGGCAAGCAGATACAGAGAATTACTAAAAGCAATTATATTAGACTAAAAGAAGAAAAAAAATTAACCAAAAGGCAAATACCCTTCAAAAGTATGGCAAAACTCAAGTTTAAACAATGGCTAAATTTCTGATACTAATTTGGAAATTGGGAAAAATAAAACTAAGAAACCAATAAATTATCTTAATAATACTAAGAAACTAATAAATTAACTTACTGGTCAATAAATGATTTTAAAAAAATTAAAAAACTTGACAAAATTGTACAATACAGAACTAAGATTTATATTCAATTCTTAGGGAACACGATGATAGGAATATGAGGGTTTAATTTTACCTTTCAATTACATATACATGTATTATCAGTATAGAGAAATAGGCAAATTCTTTCACATCATAACTCCTAAATTCATTCTCTTAGGATCCACACAAAACCCAGAAATGAATGGACATTTTGATGTGAAATAAAGTGAATCAACCCCCCTAAAATAAAATGAATAATCAGGATATTTTATAGGGTGTGGAGATGGGAAAAGCCTAGTCTTTGTGCGCATATAGATACATACATAGATACATGTATATGTGTGTACAAAATTTCTATATTTCCATTACCCAAAATAGGTTGAATCAGATCAATAGCCTGTTTCCTTTTCCTCCTTTTCTTTGTTGTCTGGCTGATTGTTCAAACAAAAAAAACCAACCCATAAATCCGCTCAATGATTTAAAGGGGGGGAGAGAAAGATGGCATCAAAAAGCTCAAGAAAAAGGCAGACTCAACGTAAGAGACTGAGACATAGAGGTGAAATTGAAATTGAAATTGAAATTTATTAAATGAGACCAAAATCCTATAAATTGACAAAAATAGCATTCAATTGAAAAGAAAGTATTTTGCTAAATAGGTTGATTCCCTAGTTGATTTTGTGGATATGGGGGTTAATTCTTATCCCAAAGATGAATTTGCAGAAATGGGTATAGTGAAGAAGGCCTGCA
Organism: Vitellaria paradoxa; assembly: GCA_019916065.1. Classification (NCBI taxonomy): domain Eukaryota; kingdom Viridiplantae; phylum Streptophyta; class Magnoliopsida; order Ericales; family Sapotaceae; genus Vitellaria; species Vitellaria paradoxa. The sequence continues at coordinate 30,534,128 of CM034238.1, forward strand.
GGGTGGGTCTTCTCGTGTATATATATATATATATATATATATTATATATATATATATATAAAGAGAGAGAGAGAAAGATAGTACCAATAGCGATGGCTGAAGTGGCACTAAAACGGCAATGGCTGTTCAATGACTGCAACGTAGGCAAGGAAGAAAGAGAGAAAGAGGAGGGATTAGGCTAGAACAGAGAGAGAAAGTGAAAGATATATTTATCTATATATATATATATAGAGAGAGAGAGAGAGAGAGAGAAAGAGAGAGCAAACTAGCAGCGATGGCTGAAGTAGTGGTTCAGCTTCAAATTAGGCAATGCTATTCAAGTGCAAGCGATTGGACGGGAGCTTGTGGAAGAAGATTTGATGTGTATAAATTTGAGCGATTCGTTGAAAATTAAAATTCAATCTCAACCTTTGGTTTTAGTACGTGAGAGGAATATTTTTGAAATAAGTTATATTTTATTATATAGATTTTTAAACATATATTATTATTATTATTATTATTTTCACACTTTCAACTTCATACATTTGGTTATGTAACAAATAGTAGGGGCAGAGATAGTTATGGAAAAGTAAGAGTAATTGTCTCCACTCTTCTTTTTCAGAAAAAAAAATATATATATATTTAGTATTGCCCTTATTAAAAAAACTCACTTTTAACTCTACTATCCTAATTTCTTTTTACTTACCTATAGTTTATAGACTAAAAATTACGCTATTTATTCTAAAAGGTTAAAAGTCGAATCCTTTTTGATAAAACTACATTTTCTATATCTGCCACTCATCTAAAGACATAACTCCTTTTTATCTTGTATGTCTCATATATATATATATATATATTATAATACTAAAATCATGTATTTCTTTCTCCTCTTTTCTTTTACTCTCATCCTACTACCATAACTCTTTACTCTCCATTCATCTTTTTCTTCCTTTTTTTTTTATAGAATTTTGAGTTTATTTTCAAAACAACTTTCCCTCTCTCTCTCCACTTGAAATAAAAAAATAATAAAACTTCATTAAAAGAGAGTCACACACTCTCTTTCTCAGCACAATTCTCCGACCCATCACTAAAAGTTTGCATCAAAAAGAGTAAAAAAAAAAAAAAAAAAAAAAATGAAAAGTCACTTTTTCTCTCTCCACTTGGAATATATAATAATAAAAACTTATTAAAAGAAGTTTGCATTAAAAAAGAGTAAAAAAAATAAAATATATAAAAAAATTGAAAAGTCACTCTCATTCTCTTCACCTGAAATATATAATAATAAAAGCTCATTAAAAGAGAGTCACACACTCTCTCTCTGTCTGCACAGTATTCCCGCTCATTAGTAAAAGTTTGTATTAAAAAAAGTCAAAAATAAAAAATAACAAGAAAACTAGAAAGTCACGCTTTTTTAATTTCTCTCTCTTTATCAACAAACTGATTGACTTCACCCATTATAATTTTTTCTCTCTAATTTTTTCAAGATTTTGTTCTTCAATAAGTAAAAAAAGTACGAAGGCGGAGAAGTACTAGTAACAACAAAACACAGGTGAATCATCGAACTCGACAAAACCCGCTACTTTGGGTATGCATAGCATATGATCTGATATATATAAACTCATATGCATAACATATGATCTAGGCATTGGGAATTTGGATGAGATAAAATCATTTTTCTTAACTAAAAAATGTTAAGACATTTTAATAATTTTAAACTTGAAACTTAATCTAAAATTATCTCTCTCTCTAATTCTTTCAAAATTTTGTTATTCGATTAGTGAAAAAATGATGAAATTATACAATTTTATTAAAATATTTTGTTATAGATATAAAAATTATATTTTGTCCATAAAAAATTATTATTTAATTTCGTGCATCGCACGGATCAACACTTGTTTGTGTTTAAGGAAGCGGGGAGAACACTCTTTACCACATAAACTACAAGCCACACTCCTAAAATTGTGTACTACAAATTTATTTCATTTATACATGTTTTCTCCCAATATTTTATGAAAATTTATTGCGTCAATGTTTGATGCTAGCATGTAAATTAGTTGTACTTATCTTTTACATCTTCGCTTTTAAATAATTAATTGTATATATATTTGAAGTTA